>OW028662.1:1257500-2507500 GCA_932294365.1 Diachrysia chrysitis | reverse complement strand
TCATATGTTATAAAACACCATTGAACACACGAAACATTACATCAGCATCTGCCATAATTTGGGCATACGATGAACAATCGTGCATGCATCACAAACGACAAACTGACATGCGAACATTCGAACCCGGGGAAAGTTCACATCAACAACAATAGTTACGGCAAAATATTGTTATGTTAGGGTTTCGTAACTTTGGGAATATTTGGTTGACAGTAGCTAAGACGTTTAACACATAAACGTTTGCTACATCCGGCGACAATCACAATTAGAAAAAGTAAATAAAATTCATAATTTCCTTGAGGAATACCCATCTTCTTTGAAACCAGAACTTCATTATGATGAAGGAAAAATTCAATAGTAGAATAACTGCCAGCACTACGAAGCTGTCTTACAAAAGCTACTCGGAAATAAAAGTTTGTGAAAAGGACACAACATTAAACTTAATTAATAAACGAATATAAAACAGGCTTAACCGAATATATAGTTTAACATAATTTATTCTGCAAATTAGCCAGATGGCATTAGTAATATAAATATAATAATGTACTAAGAATCTCATAAATAATGGTGCATGAAAACAAAACGGTCACTAAGGAGTGTTACACGCGAAGGTTTCGTATTAAAACGTACCAACCAACCCTGGAGCTATATTTATCATCCAATCTTAGGATAATGTCCAAAGAAAGTGATCTTCTAAAACACGCTACTTTGGCAATTGGTATTTAAGTAATATACTTACCCGCAGTTTCTGAAAGGCTGATCAACTTAATCTGTTGTCAAATCAACTGATCACGACTGATTGCTTGCCCAAAGGACTAACAACCAATCACAGCGCTAACATGAGGTTTGACAGTTGATTAACAAATTTTTGTGTTGATCAGCCTTTCAGAAATTGGGGTTTAAAGGATGATGAATTTAATTTTAATAATCTCCTATGAAACTTAAGGCAAGAGAACTTAAGGCACAGTTATATCACAATTATGTTTTAATACTGTGCCTGAGGCATTGATAGCAATCTAAACAGACTAGCAGTTAATTAAGATAGCAGATCTGAGTTGCTTATCGAAAACGATAAACATTAACTTAGCCAATAACCTACATAGGTAAAGATCTATCAAGTACAAGATCTAGTCTGTAATGAGCTGGTATAGGAAACAAGGTTCTAAGTATCAGTATACGTTTACTGAAATACAAAAAGGTTGGAATCCTGCCTGAGTTTTCAGTTTTTCTTTCTACTGTTTGTATTTAATTACCAATAATAAATAAATAAATAAATAAATGTGGACAACATCACATACATTGCTCTGAACCCAAAGTAAGTAGCTAAAGCACTTGTGTTATGGAATTCAGAGACAACGAAGGTACCACAAACACCCAGACCCGAGACAATGTAGAAAAGTTGTTTTCTACATTGACCCGGCCGGGGATCGAACCCGGGACCGCAGAGCTGGCGACAACTTGAAACCGGTGTGTACGCCACTCGACCACGGAGGTCGTCAAATATTCGCACCAATATTCGCTCCGCATACGTTAATGCGTAACAAATAAATAAAAATAATAATTATACGTTTACTCTCTTACATTTTAGAGTACTATTGACGAATTCAGATTCAAAAGGTATTTAATTTATCGATGATCACGATCTTGTATAACGTGAAGTAAACTCTACCGTATTAGGCACTAAAAGGTATTTGGAAATCAATCAGCAATTAACTTTAATTAATTAACTAGTTTTACGATCTTTTTTCGACAAAAGTAGTAACCATCATACCATGAAAAGAAAACACTGCAGTTTCGGAAGATTGATTTCTGAGTAACCTATATAAATACAACGATTTTTAATTAAATATGTACTTCTTAAAGTATCCGTTATTTAAAACAATGCAAGTTAGACCATTTTGTAACAGTAAAACGGGCTAAAACCTGTTACTACAGAAGTGACCTTTACATGCGGAAACCAAGCTAACCTAACCGTCTCGTAACGGGTTCCAAGTACATTTACTTGGCGTACTACTCAAATACAACTCAATTTTAATTAAGTCTCTTGCTGTCTTTATCACTTTAAAGACATAAATAGCGACGGATAGACCTTTAAGAACGCCTTAAAGTTAAGTTGCGTTTACTTCATAAATCTATACTAATATGTAAAGCTGAAGAGTTTGTTTGTTTGTTTGAATATGCTAATCTCAGGAACTACTTGGTCCGATTTGAAAAAATCTTTAAGTGTTGGATAGCCCATTTATTGAGGAAGGCTATAATCGTTAAAAATTTAACCGTGCGAAACCGGGGCGGGTCACTAGTTTTAAAATATTTATAAAACCTGCCAATAACCTTTAGCGTTCTTCAACACAGGGCAATAACCTCTACATACATAGAAATTGTTTAAAGATACCTACAGCGACATTAAAAAAGCCATAATATAATGTGTGTTGCTCTGGTCTTCAATAAAAATACTATAAACAGAAATCGCGTCAAATATTTATGGTTATTTGAACTGCAATGTAATTAATGACCAAGTATTTTGAGCCGACATTTTACCGTTGAATATCACTCAAGGTTTTGGTGCATTTACCTTTAAACGGTACATTTTTTGTCTCGCTCACTTTAGTTAGTGTGAGCGAAAGAGGAATAACTGGTATTTATAAGATCTTTGTTCAGCTAGTGATTAAGATTTGGGATCAAAATTCTACCTTGCACTTTGATTATAATTTGTGGTATTACTATACTTACCTACCAGTACTGCATCCTTTCATGGCTATTTTAGCTAAAATTGTTCTAGCGCAGGGTAACCAGGGCAAAATCTATACATATTATAAAGCAGTCTACCGCCGCGTCTGTTTGTCTGTCTGAACACGATAAACTCAAAAACTACAGAGGGAATTTTCATATGGTTTTCATCAATGGATAGAGTGATTCAAGAGGAATGTTTTTGTGTTTAATTCATTAATGTTTTCTCTACCCGTGCGAAGCAGGGCAGGTCGCTAGTTTATTTTATAAAATATAGTTTTGATAAAACAAAAATATTTTTGAATGTTTATGTCAGTATCTATATTATTGATGGTGTTTGTTCACTATGTGTGTGAGCCTGTAAAGGCTAATTTACATTAAGTAAGTTACTGAATTCAAATTCAAGGCAAGTCAAGTGACCCAATACTGCCTAATTGAATATTTTCCTGCTGTGACCTGTCTCTAATCATTTACTAACCCGATGTAAATCAGCCTTAATTATGTGATTATCTTGTAAAACTCACCAGCTTGTGATATGGCGGCCTCATCGCGATCATTCTGTGTCAGACCCATGGCTGGTCGCGCGCAAGCTTCATCACTAAAAATAATACCATCATTAGTTTTAAGCATCAAAATATAAAATTTTAGGGCTTGCGAATATCATATATTTATTATTTTGTTATTTAGTGGCAATAGTTCACTCGCAGCAACATAACTCAAATTAAAATTTATACTACCTAAACTTATCACAAATACGTCTGTAATTTGACTGTCAGTCAAAATAAGTAGAATCCTGCTAGTAATTTAAATTATTTCACATTAGATTATATATAGTAGATTTTAAAGGGATTTAATTTAAATCATATTGGTATATAAACTTTCTGTAAAATTTCTACTTAGAAGATTGACCAAATTTAGAACATTTTAAGATGGATAGCTCAGTTTACTCGATATTTTGTGAGAATTGCGTGAATATAGATAATTATAACATGATGATAAGTAAAGTAACGGTATAATAACCGTGCTTGTTGGATTTCTACTCTGATTAATGTGCATCAATCACGTAAAACGCACATGCTCCGTAAAGATCTGTCCGGACACAACAACACATAAAATCACGTTCGTTACAGAATAAACGCATATTTAGCAAAAATCATACTATCTTCTTTTTCTGTTTCAAATCCAACTCTGTAATGCGCTTATTACACTATTCTGAATTTAGGATCGTAAATTCGTAAATGAAATCGGTCCTGAATTTAGGAATTATCTTCCTAAATTCGCTTCAGTCTTTCTAAATGCGAACAAAAGAAATGCTTTGTCATTTAAGCTTCGTAATGAGTGAGTTAGGATGAAATTTAGGATAGTGTAATAAGCGCTTAACTAATATATTGTTTTGGAGATGTTTTCCAATCACTATTCACGTTCATTCAATACTTATTATGATGTTATTATATTTATTGTCCGTTAGGAGTAGACTACTCCTAACGGACAATAATAAGAAAAATAAATTTAGACATGTTCGCTTATATTGGTCGACAGGTGGAGATGCGGCAAAGACCGCCATAACAATCAACCTACCGCCTTGAAATGCTGTTGAAAATGCAAATAAGCTAACAATACACCACCGTAGACTCTTAAACCAATTTAAAAAGGTTTCCTCTGAAGTAGGATTTCAAGATGGACATTTCATTTCGACTTTTTCAATATAAATAAATAAATAAATGTGGACAACATCACATAAATTGCTCTGAATCCAAAGTAAGTAACTAAAGCACTTGTGTTATGGAATTCAGAGACAACGAAGGTACCACAATATATTTTGACTAGTTCTAAGATTTATGCGTAGTTTAGTGAACGGTAATACTTTTCAGTAAATCTATCAAGACGAAGCGATGCACGCTTCATAAACTTTTAGCAGACGTGTAACTGGGTACTGCACGAACTGGAAATCAGTAAATTATCGTTTTCATTGAATTAATTGTTCATGGTTTTTTTTTGTTTTAGACACAATTATATTATATTCAAAAACTAGCTGACCAGTAAAAGCGGATCTGCCATTTAAATAAAAAAAAGTTTACGACCCCTTCTCAGACCTATGAATATACACAAAAAATGTCATAATAAAAATCGTTCAAGCCGTTTCAGAGGAGTTTGGTTACAAATACTGTGACACGAAAATTTTATATATACATATGAGGCCGATATGTTATTAGAGATTGCATTTTGAGGACTCGAAAACCTTTTATTTAGGAAATTTTCAATGTTATCTATCTCTGTTGCTTACGTGCTTATCCTATCTATTGTACTATTCATTAGTGCAACTTGACAACATTGTAACATATACCAGCGCGATCAGACTTTAAACGTCTGTTACTATCAAGGTAACATATCTTCTGTATAGTATCATTGGTTGGACCAATCAGTATTTGTTCTTTGTGTTATTTTTGACTGATAGATAATACTGTTTTTATTTTTTTGGAAGATGTTTACTGCGATTAGCCTGAGCGCAGGCTTTGACTGCTTCACCGAACTTTTCACGAGAACCTTAAGGGCCTCTAGCCAGAGCAATAGAAAAACTAACTACATCAGCAACGTTCACTAAGGGCACCCCCTGCGGGGTTCGTACCTCGATGCGTTGCTGACTATCTTAATAAGCAAAAAACAGCAAGGGATGGCTGGATCTAAGTTTTTATTATTTAGGGACATATTTTTATTTTTGGCTGGCTCGGGCCAGCTTGATCTAGGGACGGGGGGATAGATAATACTGGTCTCCTTTATTAGTATTGTACAAAGATTCTATACTAGACATCTAAGTAGCTGTGTGAGAATAGATCACATTTAATTGACCCTAAATATAATTATCGGCATTAATAATGCACCTATAAAAACAACATAATTTATTACTTTTTTTAGCAGAATATGACGTAAGTAGTGTGTTTTTTTATCTGACTTGGTTATTTACAAAATGTATTATCAAAGTTTCAACATTAAGAGTTATCGAGTGCACTGTGGCTTTGACCATTCAATCGTGACTTCTAAATTGGTAAATTACAATTTCATTAATTTTTGCTTCAATTTGATTTACCGCATAATAGAGCAATTATATTGCATACATAGCGTATTATAACTTCGCAGTGAAGAGACTTATCATTTATTATTTTGTAAATATTTAATAAAAACTGACATGTGGTAAATAAAAACTGGTATGGTGTTTTGACCTACCGCCTCACGCAAATACTGACCGGGCACGGGGCCTTTGGCCACTACCTGTGCCGGGTCGCTCAGAGGGAGCAGACGACTGCGTGCCACCAGTGTGGTGATGGTGATGACACCGCACTGCACACTATGGCCGTATGTCCTGCGTTTGCCGCGCCTCGCGCCGTTCTCCAGGCGGCGCTGGGAGGCGTAGACATCTCCGCGCTGTCGGCTGTTGTCGCTGCTGCGCTCAGCAGTCGCACAGCGTGGAATGCGCTGTCCTCCTTCTGCGAGACCGTCATGTCCCAGAAGGAGGCGGCGGAGCGCGCTCGGGAGGACGACCCCGACGCGCCCCAAATACGCCGACGTCGAGTGGGGCGGCGCAGGGCCGCGTATGAGCGCGCCCTCCCGCCCTAACTAGGGTCCTGGGCGATGGACACGGGGGTGTCTGTCGCCCGACTATAGGACCCACGACGGGGGGCCGCATTCCGTGCTACGGGTGTGGCTCCAGTATGAGGCGGAGAGGCCGACGCTCTTTACACGTCGGTCTCCAAACCATCACGATAGTGATCCGCTGGCCCTTATTGGCCGGCGGACCCGCGGTTGGTGCGTGATGAATTGCAATGCATTGCCACGCACCAACACAACACGCGGATGACGTAGCACGGCGGTTCAGGTTTAGTCAGTAAGAGTCTGACACTACCCGTTCGCTCCCCCGAGTGAGCGGGTGTCCATGAGGATTCCCCCGCCCAAAAAAAAAAAAAAAAAAAAAAAAAAAAGGTACATCGTCTTTCCACTCATCATCGCATTAATAGATTTTTCGCCACAGAGATGAAAAAATAATTATTAAGTACTAATAAATCGTCTAGCCAGGTATCACTAATAGATAAAATATAAATCATTGTTCTAAGCCTAATAGTAACACAGTTTAATTTTTTAATTCATTTATTTTTATAAGAAAAGTTAATTGAAACTATGACTTATTTTCTAGTAGTCTGAGCACAATAATCAAGCAGTATTACTACCCATTTCTATTTATTATATTTAGACAACTACTGTCGTCGAGTTTTCAAGGTGTCGTTAGCTCTGTGGTCGCAGGTTCGATCCCCAGACAGGTCAATGTAGAAAACCACTTTTCTACATTGTCTCTGATTCCATAACACTATTTGTAATATGGAATCAGAGACTTTAGCTACGTACTTTGGGATCAGAGCAATGTATGTGATGTTGTCCACATTTATTTATATTTTTTATAACAAGAGTAATCAAGTGCACAGCAATGCCCAGCAAATATAAATTTCTACTACTACTATCATCAATTAGTATCTGTATGTAAATTAACTTAGGATTAGGATCCTTTAAATAAATGGGAGGAGGCTTTTGCCTGGCAGTAGGACAGTTTAGGATAAGTTCAAAATGTATATCGGACACATCGGCTTGATAAAGGTTGGCGTGCCTTATCATCAGTCCTAAGCAGAAGTATGATCATAATTAATTAATTAGACAAAAGAATGAAATCATAATACTTTATACCTCAACAACCGCTCCTTGTAGCAGACAACAGTGCGGCGCTCGTCACTGACTCCTATAGAGAAAGTGGTGAGCTCTGGCCTGCCAAGCTGTTCAACAGCACGATGGATCAGGAACCTCCGGTAGTTGCTCACTGGAGGAAACACTAGCACGCTACAACAAAACACACATGTTACAAGTATATTCTGTGTAACTATGACAGAAATGTTACAGTTCAATAGTAATTTATTATGGCACTAAGAAGAACTTAATTTAAAAATTAATAATGAATAACTTTATTTTTCTCTAAATACATAGGTTCACCCTTGCCCAACAGTGGGAAAAGTAATAGATTAAAACTACAAAAATGTTTAATTTATGGGCAGTAATTTTGCCCAAAATAAATAAAGATGGATAGATTTTTTTATTTCGTTTTAATTTTTATGAAGCTGTCTAAAGTATACTGAATTTAACAAAGAGAATACTGCTTCTTTATATTGATTTATAATCAAAAAGGGTTTTAATGCTTTAGAATAATGTTACCCTTAAAAAAATTAAAATAGATGTAAATGTAAGACAATTTCAGTGATAAAATAATAGGAACTAAAGTGAAATTTTAGTAGATAAATAATAAATATAGTATTAATTACTCAGAATAATAAGATAATGTTAAAGAAATTTTCACTAACCTTTTATTGAAATCTGTAATGTTTTTCAAAATAATAATCAATATTGCATTAAATATCAAATAATATATATTTGCTAATAAAAAGCAATGAAGGGCATAATTCCTAAAGGGCTTTGTTTTCTGACAATTTCATGACTTAATTATTGCTTTACCAAGTAATTTAATTAGGGCACCTACAGAATTCTTATGACTGACTGGTAATAGAGTTACTATGACAAGTAAATTACAACTAAATAAAAATATCCTATTTAAACAGTTTACGCTAGGAGGGATATGCCGGCGTATATAAAATTGCACAACAGAATGAATTTATAAAGAAGAAATTGTAATCATTTTCATACCGGTACGAGACGCTAATTAAATATTATTAACGAACCCGGAAATAGCACGTTGCCGCACTTTACCGCTCCATGACTATGGTAAACTTAATCAAGGTGTCATCTGGATTCGCATTTCGCATCATTTGATTTGCGACCTACGTTCGTTTGCGCTTGACACATAATAACCTTGAAAATTTTTAAGCAATAACTACATTACAACCGTATTGTACTTGAGGCTTCTTTACCTGATTCTCAATAAATATTAGCAACGAAATGTTAACAATAAGAGCTAATACTCATGAATAACAATAAAGATAAAATTGTTTACCTGTCAAGTTTTTCTTCGGTTATAAAACATTTTAAGTCTTCGGTGACATCTTCGACAAAGTTGTCGTCTGCTAGGCTGAGGAAACGTTCTACCGTTTTGGCACCCAGCTTGATGGACAATTGGTAATTACTAATAATTAAATAAAAATATCTATTCACGTGCCAAACGGGAATCTATCAGCCATCCATTTTCATATTACCCACACACGGAGTACTATAAATAAATACAGATGCATTTACACACACATTGGAAAAGCAAATGTCAAAGCTAGTGATGCGAATACTTGACGGTAATGAGTACGATAGTCGATTTTAAGAACCGGTATTTAAAATATACTGGTTTAGTTTGTCCTTTGGAAATCCTTTTTACTGAAACATATAAATAGTCGATTTACTTACTGTCTAATATAACAAAGCAAGAGTTGTATAATCACGCTTATCTATAAAACTACAAGTTGGATTCAAATTTAAAAAAAATCTTATAAGATTTGATATCCTAATTCTCGCGGGTTTTAGGATATGTAAAATCATATTACTTGCCTTGGGGAAAAAGCAAGGCGAGTGATACACAGTTAGAACAATATTAAGATTTTAATGGTTTCCATTTCTAACGACTATTGGTAGACACGTATGAATTAAAGTTAGATTGAGAAACTCACCTGTAGAAATCACTGCCAAATACCTATAGTATTCAAGGCCGCAGTAAATTTAATAACTAATTAGAGTTACACAAGATAAAAAGAAAATCAATATAATTTCATTTAATTAAATATTTGTTTAGTTACAACTTAAATATAACTTCATTAACTAAAAATTGTAGGAAAAATAAAAGAACATATAATTCCTTGGAGATTTCCAAATTAGCCTAATTTTAGTATTACCAAATAATAACCAAAATAATTAAAACGAAACTAACAGAAACTAAATTAATTTACATTAATAAACATAAAAACAGAGGAATTAATTGAACTAATACATTACTTGAACTAAATCATTTGACTTGAGAAAGATAAATTTAAACTAATTATTTTTAATGTCTAGGAATATTGAGTTCAAAATGTACAACATAGATTACTTACACTTCTTTTTTTAATTTTTGTGTGACTGTACTAGGCATTCGTTAAACAGCCTCATTGAGTGTCATCCAAATTAATATAATATTGGGCCATGTAACATGGCATTAAGAAAAATATTATTTGATTTTATCAATAACATTCGGATAATTAATTACAGTAAAAATCGATAAGTAACATTGGTCTCTTTATCATAAAATAATGAAAGTACTGTTTCTCTTAATTAGTGATGTTGCCTAGCTTATTACGGACACATATAAAAATCTAGAAGTGTCTTACAACACATATAAAAATATCTATGTTGCCTACAAATCAATCTTAGGTCTATACTGCAGTCTGAGTGGAGGATCACGGAATCGCCAGCGAGTTACGTACACGAACTTTAACGTATGATCTTTGCCTAATAATTCGTCGTTACATAGTATATCAATCTGGAATAGAAAAATTAGTTAGGACGGCATTTTAACTAAATAAGATGCAATTTAAGTTATCAAGCTGTCACCATTGCATACAACCCCAAAAAAATAAAATGTTAATTGAATCTTATATATATAAAGAAAATATAATAATAGCCACTGCACACAACAAACTATGTATACATACTCATTGATTGTTATTTTAAATTTTACAAGAAAAAAGAAAAATTATCATAAAATATACTCACATCTCTATACTTTTCCATACCACTTAAAACTTTTTTAGCTATAAACTTCTTGAGGTGTGTGATAGTGGCCTGTGCTGAACACCGTATGAAGCTTCGCTTCAGTGTCCGCAGGGACGTTGATATACACTCCAGGCACACATTCACCTGAAACATGGATGTAAAGATTATTTTTATCAAGAATAACAATTTATTTATAGCTTGTACACATAATAAGATTTTTCTTAAGAAAGAAAATACTATTATTCAAACAAAGTTGATGCAATATAGAGTATATAGCGATAGATAGCATTTAAAAAACATTGTAATATTATAAATGTAACAGTAACTGTCTGTTTGTAAAATTTTCTCTGTTAAACCAGAACACCAAAATTGATAAAATTTGGTTTGGACTTAATTTTTTGGCTATTTTTTGCCATGACAACTGATATTTACATAGGCGCAAGTGTAATCTAGTAGTATCATATATCAGGTGACTATACCTGCTCATCCTTCCGGTGGCAATCAGTATTATCTTGCTGCTCCGGCTCATCAGCTCCAGGCTTGTCAGCTGCGAGAGCTGCATCCTTGGGGCACGGCAAGTTGCGAGCCCGGTAGAAGTCGCGCTCGCGTTTTATCTCATCTGAAAATACCAGAGTTGCACCTATCAGCAGAGATATAGCATAAACAAAAACAAAGAATCTTAAGTGTAATTGAAAACAAATTACATCTTTCCTATGTTAAATGATACATGGAGGTTCTAAAACAGTCATAAATGATAGCTTTGTTCATACTCATAGACATGGCTTCATTTTTATTTGAATCAAAATTAATATAGAATGTCAAATATTTTGTTAATGTATGAATTATATATACCTATTATAAATAATGAGGTCATCTGACATAGTAACTTTCAGATAGCTCTGTCATCATTGTTAAGTGAAAAGAAGTATTGTTTTCTTCATTTTCAATGTACCAATTTTATATTATAATTATTCTTTTGAGCTATTATAATATGTTCTGTTGTTATATAATATACTCTGAGTATAGCTAGGGTCTACCTGTTGCCATTAAGATTGAGCAATATACACTCTGTCAAAATTTTAACCGTCTATAGACACGGATTATGAGATACAGCCTGCGGACAGACCGCAAAAGTTTAATAATAGGTGAAGAGGAAACCCAGCATTAATTAGTGGTATTACTTTACATTAAGAACCTCTTTGTTCATCCTGATTAATGTTAATTTCCTTTTCATGATGTGATGATATGTTGTCCGAATAATTAGTGCCTCATACTTACTGTCCTGCAAATCTGGCACTAACTTATACACAATGTCCTGCATGGTCCGGTCGAAGCTGATGTACTGTAGCGGGTGTGACTGGTGTATCACTATGTTGCATGTTGGACACGTGTTGTTCTCCTCTAAATGTTTCACTAGACAGCTTTTACAAACTGAAAAGGTAGATTGAGTTAGCATTACCAATAGTTTATAGAGTGGTAATATGTACAACTATTATCGGATGACAACTCCGTTTTTTGTTTTAATGGGAGGTAGGGACACCTTTGCCCTGTAGTGGTAAAATGCCTAAATAAAATAAATTTTCACAATCTGATTTTGTAAATTTTGTTAACTCCCATACTTTTGGAAATTTGATGCTAAAAGGTATTTGTTTATAAATTTAAAAGTCTTGGCAATCATTACTTAGTATTTAATTTGGATTACTTTCAAGTTGGCTAGCATTTTATCTTGTTTAAGTAAAGGTACATTAGGTACCTTAGTGTATAGCTTAGTCTATGTAAGACATGTTCAATTCTTGAATAATAATGAGGTATTTACAAATTAGATCAGATACAACAATTAAACTGATTAGAAATTATCAGACAGCGGGAAAACCTTATCGATTGAATAGCAGTTTGATACAGATAAAACAACAACAAAATGGTAATAATATTGTCATTGTTTTTGGAATAATTTCAGAAGTTCATACTTATTAGATGTTTGTAATAAACAATGTAAAGCAAATATCGATTAATAAAGTAGAAAATAGAATAACACTAACACGTATGAAGACACTCAGTAACTGTGGTCGCGTCGATAAAGTATCCGCGACATATTTTGCAAGTAATGTGACTGTTCAATGTTTTTAACTTTATCCTCCTTTCCATGGTCATCCTAAAACTAAGGTGGCGTCAAAAACATTAGTGAAACTAACATAAAGCGGTTAGAAAATAAAAAAATTAGAACATAAATGCAAAGTCTACAGTCAACAACTCAACACTTCGGAATACTTCAAATGCGTTTCGATTTTCCTTAGGTCGTACAGATAATAAATCGCCCAGTTATTAAAAAAGTTTATCCAAATTATAAATTTATTGCAAATATTGGAAATATATAATTAAGAAATTAAAATTAACAATGTAGAAAATACTTAGTGTGTTTTTAATATGCAAGCTACGTTTTCTAAATGAACGTTGACGAATCGTGGATATCGAAACGTATTTTGGTAGGGTAAAACTCTCGGTAGAGTATATATTTTGTTCTGTGGTAAAACTTGACCTTAGATTAGGCTTTGGTAGGTACCTTTATAATTAACAGTCTTAAAAAATACTATAGTACTATAGGCAATTTTATCACTGTATCACGAACCTTCAAATCACAACCCCCTCCAACCTTGCAACAAAGAGTGGTAGATGAAAATATGTTCGTTCTAGGCGGTATCGAACCCACATTGAGCCCACAGTACGTCAACCAAAAAATAACTACTGCGCTTCCGTGTATATTCGTATTATGAACCAAAAAAACTCGTAAATAAAACAAATACCTTGCATTCAATATTTATTGTACACACATCTTTCTCACAAAATTAACATTAAGTATTAAATCTCTTTCATTTTTTACTCTAGGTCCTAGAGTCTAGGATAAAATATCAACGACTGGTAACTTATTCTAGTACTATCGACGCTCGCTTTCTTTTACAAAAATAGTAATCTCTTTATTATAAACTTTATTATATACATATATATAATATATATATATATATATAGAGAGTAGCTCAAAACGCGCATAAGTATATATAGTATGTACATTTCAATATTTGTTATTGCTTAGCTTGTTAAGAATAAAGCACGTGTATGTATATTTTAAGATCTTAATTAACTAGTTTAATAAATGAATAAATACCACACAACATTCCGCTATAAAAAATATTTTATAAGTATGTGTATTATTTGCAAAATCAAGTATTTTTTTTAAATCAGGATTTTTTTGACATTGGCTAGATAATGAAAAGTCCTATTTTTCTATAGTTTTCTTTCTGTTTTCCTTATATAAATAATTATTTGCAAAGCTAATTAATTTCAACTAAATACAAAACAGTCCGCTTTTGCTTGCCGATTTTTCAGTCTATAAGTGACAAGTCATAAAACCACATAATTGTTATTTGCTATTCTAATACTAATTAATTATATAAATAACTAATGAGATTATTTTTAGAGCAAATTAGGATATTTTCTATATTATAAGGCTTACATAAATTGTAATATAAGGCTAAAAGCACAAATGCCATTATATAATTGTTAAGTTTATATGTAAATATATAATTGTAATATATATTTTTTAATAATATTCCATGATCAAACAACGTAAGGAAACGTGGAATCCAAAAATTGGCATCTTAAATCGCGAACCCGTAATGAGCAAGCGTGGTGATCAATGCTCATTCCTTCTTTGTATAAGAAAAGGCCTGTGCCCAGCAGTGGGACATTTTAGGCTGGTATTATTAATATACCATGATCATTTAACTTTTCAAATGAGTTCCTTGAAATATAGCAATAATAAGCCAACTTTAAAACAACCTAACCTATCCAAATGCTAAAAACAATAAGTTGCATTACTGAGGTAGTTTCACGTAAAAATATAATATCAGCAGTATTATCTTTGCCAGTGACAGTGAACGGTGATAGCCTTTTCTGCCACCAGCACCCATAAGTTTGTTACGACCTTTCACACTTAACATCAGCTTCACTCGCCTTCGGTATAGCACCATCTAATAAATTAAAAACATTTTTATTCTCAGGCAACACTACTTTATAATGTTCGGACGAGGGTACGGGCGCGTTCGGTTTCACGTGGTCTCTTTTAAAATGGCGGCTTAAATGGCTAGTTTGAGTAAATTTTCTGTCACATATTTTGCATTGGTATTTCTTTTCGCCCGTATGTACTACTTTGTGTTGTTTTAAAGCTGAAGATGTGTAGAATGTTTTGCCGCATTCGCAATGGTAGTCCCTTTGACCTTTATGCCTTTTTACGTGGACATTGTATGCGCTACACGTTACGAAGCCGCGTTGGCATTCTTTGCACTTGTATCTGAAAATAGTATAACAATATCATTATACCACAAAGAGTTTTAAAGGGAAGAATAATCATTATACTGGTGTGAAGAATAACGTCACAAAAATCGTAAAAAATTGACAAAAGCCACAAATATATACCCTATCATCATCACATGGCCACTAGAATATTTTTTTCTAGATTTTTCGGCACTCAGCGCGTTTAATAGCAACATAAACATTACCAAACGGATCGCTAGAGTCTGTGCGAAAAGAGAACGGTCGTGGCGTAAAATGGAACAAACATTATAATAACATAATCCCATAAAACAATGAATGGAAAAACATTATGTTATAACATATTTTTTTCCAGATGTTGCACTTGCACTATAATGACGTAACAGTGTTTTTAACATAAAAATGCGGCAATTATATACAACAGTCCATTCCAAGATGATTGTTTTTTCCGCACAGACTCTATTATCTACTCCATTTAACGTGTGAAGACCTCCGTGGTCGAGTGTCGTACACACCGGTTTTCAAGGTGGCCGGTAGCCGGTGGCCGGTAGCCGGTTCCCGGCCGGTTCAATGTAGAAAACCCCTTTTCTACATTGTCTCCGGTCTGGGTGTTTGTGGTACCTTTGTTGTCTCTGAATTCTTACTTTGGGTTCAGAGCAATTTATGTGATGTTGTCCACATTTATTGCCCACATTTATTTATTTAACGACCAAGGAGAAGAAGAAGTTATACACAGGGCCTCACCTAACTTCCTTATTATGTATCCTGATATGTATGGAGAGGTTGCCGGATGTCGCGAAGGTCTTGGCGCAGAGGTGGCACGAGTACGGCCTCTCCCCGTTGTGTATCCTCTGGTGGACCTTCAGCTCAGCTTTGATGGGGAAACCTGGATGGAGAAGAAATTTTATGACGTTGGCGTTCAATCTTTGATGTGGTAAGTCTTCAGAGGGATAAGTAGTCTTAGCTATTGTACGTCGGCATTAAGAGAGTTGTTCTGAGCGCGATGACGTAATGCCAGCCACACACGTCTCGATATACTTGTGCAAGTCAGCCGCAATACATATCGCCCAAAAGCACAAGTATCGTTACGTGTGTAGCCGGAATAATAGTGCAAAAAATAAAAACCTATGGACAACTATTATCACGCTTTTATTCGGATATATTTATGAGACAGCCAGTCGCTCCATGTAAAATACGGTATTCAGCTGAATCCGGTAAGACTGGAAGCAGACCCCAACATAGCTTGGGGAAAAGGCTAGATAAAGATAAAGATAAAGATAAAGATAAATTTATTTTGCAAATATGGGTACATATACAAGATGTTAAGAAATATATTAAGTTCTGCCATATTTTACCTTCGAGGCATGCAAAAATAAAATATAAAACATTTAACTTAATATCTAAACAGTAGATACAATGCAATAGTAAATGCAAACAAAAAAAGTACAACAAAAAAAAATAACACATGAACTAGTTAGTAAAATCTTTTTCATTTACTACGCAGAAAAAGATTCAGAAATATTTATGACATAATGAATACAAGAATTAGATATATTTAAACTAAAGTTATATAGTATTATCTGTTTGGCTACCTCGTAAATTTATCGTTGAAGCCATTAAGAATTCATACACCATTATCCCAAAATTACTTAACCCATGCTAATTTATCTTTGCCTAACAACACACAAAATTGACTAAACTTATCTATTGAATAATAAAACTTCATGGACAATTAAGTTTATAGGGGCTGAATGATAGTTACCTTTGCCGCAAACTTGACATAAAAATGGCTTATCTCCTTTATGTCGCTTCATGTGTATTGAAAGTTGAGAACTTTGTACAAACGTTTTAAAACATAACTCACAGCTAAATAGCTTTTCGCCTGTAAAAAAAAAGTATAAATATATGCAGTATTCTGAAACTAAGAGATAGTGACTATTGGTTCTTATATCTATATATATACAAATAAATAAAATTAAAGTGTCTGTTTGTAATATTAAAATAACCGCTTTTTACTACATGCGTATGAATGTATATACGGTACATATACCAAAATATATTTGTATGTCTGTCTGTCTGTTTGTTCCGGCTTATCTCTAGAACGACTGGATTTTGACGGAACTTTCACTGGCAGATAACTGATGTAATAAGGAGTAACTTAGGCTATCTTAGATTCCGCAAGCGAAAAAAAAACTAAGTATCTTTTATGTCAAATTCAACGCGGACGAAGCCGCGGGAACAGCTAGTCTATACTAATATTATAAAGAGGTAGTTTGTAAATTTGTTTGTAGGAAGTAATCTCTGGAACTACTGGACCGATTTTGAAAATTCTTTCACCAGTACATAGTTAAATTGTTCCTGAGTACAATAGGCTATACGGAACGAAAAATGTTTTCTAATAAGCCTGTATTGTAAAAGTCTATCATTAACACGAAAATCAGTCAAAATCTGACTGACAGGACAAAGATTATCGGTTAGCTGGTATTAGATCTGTATATTATTCATACTTATTTACCTTTATGCATCCTTATATGGTTGACTAAACCGGTGCGTCTCCGGAACTGCTTGGGGCAGTACTCGCAGTGGTACGGCGTCTCGCCCGTGTGGACCTTCTTGTGTTGGAATAAGGCACTGTGACCTCTGGGAATGTATTGACTTATTAACAGTCTTAAAAAGGTAGAGGTTCTCAATTCGACATTTTTTTTTGTATGTTTGTAACGCGATATCTCTGGCAATTATGGACAGATTTCAAAAAACATTTTTGCATAGACAGGATATACTTCAAACAAACACATATAAATTTCTTTAAAGTCGGTCTCAGAGGTGGTTTCATATAAATTTCTTTGAAGTCAGTTTACATTAAGGGACCCACTTTTACATGGTACCCCCTCAAAGGTAACAGGAAATCAGAAAAATACATAAAAATAAACAAACAAAAGTAACTGTTGTAAATAAAGGTTTTACTGAAACATAAAAACACATAAAAAGGAAAGTACGCAGAAACCCTATCGATGACAAAAATACTTTTTAAAATCGATCCACTATTGCCGTAAATAACGCGTAACAAACCATAAAGAAACAACCTCTTTTGTTTTGCCTTTTTAGAATCTAGATATTTTAGTATTGTAAATAACGTAAAACTACATGACTGCGAAATCTGTCGCCTCTAAAATGTAGTAGAGATTACCTAAAAGTAGCAGGACATTCAGAACATATGTAGGGCCTGAGGTCCGAATGGCACATCTTATGTGCCTTCAGGTTGCTCTTCGTGCTCAGGAACTTGCCACAAATGTCGCACTGGTGCGGCAACTTGCTCTCCGGCAACTGTGGGACCTCTCCTTCTAGGTACACTGAAATGAAAACAATTATACAGTACCCGGCAATAAATCTTACACTTCGACTTTTGGAAAGAGATGAGCTTCGGATTCGTAGAGCGTTATCTTTATTTTTCAGATAAATTGCACAACTACTGTAAGATAATACTGTTATTTAACACTAAGCAACATTATGACTGCACGGATAGGAGAGTGTTATAGGTCACCACGCCAATTACCACTGGGCTCGACGTGCCGCGGGTTCGATCCCGCAGGAGACAAGCATTTGTGTCCAATATTGCTTGTTCTAAGTCTGGGTAACATGTAAGTTTAATGTATAATTCGTGAGGTATTCATAATTATTTAAAACAAAACGGTTTACTCACGCAAATTCTCGGGATCGCCCGACTAGTTTCATACTCAGTAAAAATCCCTAATCATGATCTGACGCAGCGGCGGTGGTGTCGCGAGTCAAACTCGTTATGCGTAAGTAAACCGTTTTGTTTTAAATAATGGAAGTTGAATGTTTTTAAACCCCTCGCGACACCAGGATTAAATTACTCAGTGTTGGAGTCGTTTTCTATCTCCAAGATTATTCATGCAATATTTTTGAAGATGCTTGAACAGTTTGGTCCTTATCAGTGCCATTACTCTTCAGTCAATAAATTATCTATACTAATATTATAAAGCTGAAGAGTTTGTTTGTTTGTTTGAACGCGCTAATCTCAGGAACTACTGGTTCGAATTGAAAAAATATTTTTGTATTGGATAGTCCGTTTATTTGAGGAAGGCTATAGGCTATATTACATCACGCTACGACCAATAGGAGCGGAGCATAAATGAAAAATGTTGCAAAAATGAAAAACCGTTGAAACTAAAACACGCGAACAAAGTCGCGGGGGACAGCTAGTATAAAATAACTTGACTGCCCTGTTAGTCTAAGGATTAGTGATTGCTAAACCGGAAGTCTTAGTTACAACCAGGATAAATCTTTGTGAGATGAGCATGATCATTTTTCCTCTTTCTGGGTGTAATTTATCATAATAAAATGGAGTGTTTTTTATACTATGTTGTTTGTGTGCCTGCTAAATGAATATCAATGTTGCATTGGCATTTTACTAGAATTGAAATTCATTCGAAAATAGCCCCCCTGGGCCTATCATGAGCCCATGATGTATTTTTTATTCTTGCAAAGGAATAAAACTTGAAAAAAAGTAAAAAGCAGGTTAACTTAGTTTACTTACCTCTTTTCTTTCTACCTTTTTTCTTTTTAGGCTTTTGTTCAATTAATTCCATTTCTGTAAAGAGATAATAATAAAATTAAAATTGTAAAAAAATAATAAAGAATTTACACCAATACCCAAAATTTATATAAAAAAAAAACATAACTAAAGTTTACCTAATTTCTTAATTTTAATTTCTTCTAGAAATATATTATCATCTTCAGCATCCCAACTACTATCATTGTCATCATCAGACATCAAGGGTTCTGAAATAAAAGTGAAATAAAATGATGATTACTATTATTGCATTTTTATAACCAAACTCTATTAAATAGTAAGAAAGACTGGCTGAGGGTCAAATGCTGTTTGCATGGCTGGTACCAGTCTGGAAAAAAATTGATTGTAATTGATAAACATGCAAAGGAGAAAAGGTACAATATGTCCTTATTGTGTAGGATGTACTAAAAAGTTATAAATTCTAAAATTTTATGTAAGAAATAAGGAATAGTTTTATTTCTATTAAAGGAAACATTGTACCATCAGCAAAAAAAGTTGACAAAAAAATTTAAAATCAGTTTTACAAAACACCTTATACACAATTTAAAGTCCATAAATTAATTGTTGAAGCATCAAGGAACTATATAGCCTTATCACGAAGAGTTATATTGCATTTAGATGTTTTGCAAATCTGATTGTGTTCATCTTTTGGTGCTGACTGTATATAAATTAAATTATATTAGTCTTCTTGTTGCCCACCCTGGTTTTGCAGGGGAGTTCGGAGACTTTTTTTTTTATTTTCCTTTTATTTTATTTTTTTTTTCTTTTATTATTTCTTAAAACCTTTCTCCTGACAATAATGAACACAACAAATAATGAATTAGTGAAATAGTTCCATCCATTCACGCATGATGCGATGACCATGTCAATAGAGATTCATTTTTATATAGATAAAGAATATAAAGAACTAGCATTAATAAACAACTTACCAAGTTTAATTTTACCCTTAATATCTGTATCATCTAGTGTTGTGATTAGTTCATTATTTATTTTAAAGGAAACCTCATCTTTTATCCTATCGACATCTAATTCATCTTTAATAATAGCACCAATACAACCATTTGTCTTTGCTTCTTCTTCTGGAGATTTTTTTAATAAACATTTCAATTTATTTTCGCTCTCTTCGCATTGTACGTTGAAGGCGTATGTACGTTTAAGCTGTCGAGAACATTCTTTACAAATTAAGCGCGGTAAACCATCATCGGAGCTAGGCTAGAAATAGAATAGAAGTATTCAGTAATCAGTAATCATTTATTTGCATATTATTGTAAGATTATCAAATTATTATAGTTGTAATACGAGTTAGTAAGAGAAATATATAAGTACCTTTAGCTTAGTGCAATATGATAACATATCGCAATAAATAGTATTTGCTTTCACATAAAAACTGGTGTAAATATCGTATGTTTGTTTATCTGATTCCAGGCAAATTCGACATATTCTTTTGAAGTCAAACGCCATAGTTGTGCTTTATTATCTAAGTCTTGATATCGACAGTGTAGCTGACTTAATACAAATAAAGATAACAATTCTTATATTATAATAAATAACGTTTATAAAGGCAGTGGCCGATCGTCGATGCAATGCAATGCAAACAAATGTCATGTCTAAAAAAATGACAATGACATTGACAATCTGCTATAGACAATAGATGCGTTTCGTTTATAAAATTCATTGCAGGACATCCATATAATAATTTAGTTACGTACGTATAGTAAAACATCATGTAAATTAATAAATATTTTTTTATTTTTTCCTTTTTATATTAGTCGATTACTCATAATTGCAATAAAATAATTACAGATGGTAAATATCTTTAATTAATAAAATATTAATTAATAAAAGCGCGGGAATTTCCAAAAGAAACGATTGCTTCCAAAAGCTTTCAACAAACATCAACGTCAAAAAAACAAACTGGGTTTACGAGAAGTAAAACGCTGCTAGGCGTAAGGATTTAAAGAAGTTACAAATCGTACTCGAATAAAATAAAGACAAAGCTTAAAAACCAAGCAAGGTAAGACATACCACCATTTTATTATCTTGATACACGTTCATAAGTATATATATATAATATATATCACTGGTAGAAGTGGTCTGGGTACATTCCTCCATGAAAGAACAAAAATACTTCAATTATTTCAAATTTACAAACGATCAATCAATGCTACTACTTAGAAGTGAAAAATTTGGGGACTACTGGCCTTCAAAAATGCGAGTTTTTCGTATTTAATATCGAAATATATTCATACAAAAAAGTGCATTTTGTACAAAACATATTGTTTCAACCAGTTTAAACTGTACAGGATACCTACAATCACCATAGGAGTTGTATAACTAAAAAAAGTAGGTACGACATATTTCGCAACTCAGTCAAATATCTCAGTATTTACACACACAGTAATATCTACAATTGGAGCAGGGCAGGCGTTCTAGCTTTAATTATAGGAAAAAAATTAGCAATATTAAGTCTAGAGAAAAGTAGAAATATAGTGAAGGTTTTTGCCTTAATAAGTGAGAAAAATTGCTAAAAATAATTACAACTAGACCATTTTAATAAGGATTTTTTTCCTTAGGAAATGTTATATTACCTAGTGTAAGTATGTACTAAGAATTATTTAATACTGTTTATAATAAGTTATTCAATCCTTTATATGTAGTAAAGAAACTCCAGTTTCATAAAATCCCATTTTTAACAATTCCTTACAAAATGCTTGAGTCCAATGTTAAAATACTAATGAAAATATGTGAGTAAGAGAATTATTTAAATGTTGGTAGTTTTCGTTTACATAATCCATATAGGATGTCTATTCTATCACTTTTTCAAACATTTTCACAATCTTTCAATTTAAACACTGTTTCTTGGCTTTACAAACACAATACATATCAGACTTAGAATTTATTTCATATGCCTTCACTTATTAATATACATTTTCAGATATTTTCCAGCAGATTAATAGCAATTTTTGAAGATTTTTTTTTGGCATTTGCACATATTTCTGGACTTTTATTTTCAATGTGGCCTACATTCAGTCTTAGGCACTTTTCTCTATTCTGTATTAATATTTTTCATATCTGAAAATTAAACCTTTAATTAGAATATACAGAAAGGTCATAAAATTTAATAATATTATATCAAAAGAAAATAATGAAAGGCTTACTTTTGATATTAAAATTTTTCTTCGAAAGAAACATCATCAACAAACATGGTTCCTGAAATTAAATAATTAAAATATTCTTTAAATTTATCTAAGCACACATACTGACTAACAAATGAGGGTGCAACAACATAAAATTTTAGTATTTTATAGCAAGTTACATTTACATAAATCAGAGCAAGAGCAGATTTTTCCAATACCAGATAATTTTTATTCATAGAATAAAATTGAAGTTTCACAGATCTTGTATGGAAGAACTGCAATAAATTCAAAATTATTCCTCAGATAAAATCATCTGGGGATGCATCTGCGGCATCCACTGACTATGTCTAATATAAATATGAATAGATAAAAAAAGAATTTAACCCATTAATTGTGAACCATACAAAAGTAGACTCTATACACAAAAAAGAGGGTTTAAATCAAGTGGAGGTAGTGCGGCGACCATTCGCCGCCAAGCAGCAGACAGGTTAAATCAGACCTTTCTTAAAAAAAAAAGAATAATTATGAACATTTCTTACCTGATACAAAAAAAGCTTTTCAAAGACATTAATTTCAAATGTATCAGCGGAACCATTATTTATTGTCAGGTGTTGTTGACGGTGTTGTACACATACATTACTTTCAGTTTCTTCTCGCTTTCTGCACATTGTAAACTAAATTCAAAAGCACGCTCCAGGTTTAAGGTACATCCCTCGCATAAGAAAGGAGGCAAACCATCGCTTGAGTGGGCCTAAAAATATTAATTAAATTTTTATTATTTTTATCATTCTCTATATTTTTATTTCAATTTATTTTTGGTTGCCAGATATTAACCTTTCGTTTAGAGCAAAATGATAGCATATCGCTGTATAAAGTTTTTCTTTTCTTGTAGCAATTGGAGAAAATATCGTATGTTCTTATATTTCCTCTGCGGCATATTCGGCAAACCTTACTCAAGTCTTTTAATTCCGCCATAGTTATGGAGTTATAACTTCAGTGATCATTTGTAAAAATGCTTAAAAATAACATTTTAAAAGAATATAATATTGCTCGTCGCTTTCTGTGATTAAAAACTAGCAAAAGCAAGCAAAATAACAAATTATTGTATTTGTAACTATTGTAAGCAATGAAATGACATCAAATTACGGATACAGATTCAAAATTGAAAATGTGTCACTGTCAAAGAAAAACAAAATGTTTCGTCGAGTTCAAGCCGGGCCGGGCTGTTATGCCGGCGCCAGACATGTGATCTAATAAGTGTACACTTGGGTGGCACGGGCATTTGATACTATTGTCACATATTTAATGTGCACCGATTTTTTTGCGCACATCAAAGGGACATTCGGACTTTGATAGTCCAAATGTTTTTATATCTGCCACACTTCTCAAAGCCCAGTTACCCGAGCGTCGCCGTGGAGCGGAGAGCTATCATGCGTAATGAATCAAACGAACTAACGATGAAATGGAGTACCGAGAGCGTTTTCGAGTTTATGAACTCAAAAACGCTCTCGTTACCTACAGTACAACAAGTGTTCGCTGTTTTTGATTATTTATTTGCACGTGTAATAAATAATTAAACGCACATACATATTATAAGCAAACTACGTTGATCAAATTGTCATCCATGTGTTGTAAAGTCCATTTTAGTAAACTGTAAGCTCAATGGAGTGATCAAATCTTTGAACACATATCTGGCAGATGAAACAATATGTGACCATATGTGTGAGCAGTCTTAAAAAAAGTGATTACTCCTTGAACTCAAGTCTGGCACCGGCATTAGAACTTTCTTATTTGTTCTAACCTGACTCCGAGACCGTGTCAATATTTTGATTTTTATAATGTGATACAATTTTTTCTTTAGTCGATTCTATAAGTATTACCATCATAGAGTTTATATAACTATAGAGCAAGTGTATCGCTTATGGCCCGTTGTGTATTTTATTCTTATGTCTACGTATTTTTTAATAACACTACATAATAAATGGACTAAGTGATTGCTACTGGGCGATTGTTGAAATATGTGTTCATGCAAACATGTAAAAATATTTCTTCATATGAAAATGTTCATGGTCTCATTGACTACGCAAAATACTGTTAAATAAATATATTTTCTTGGGTACTACGGTTTTTTTTAGGAATGTTTCTGTTTGCATACAAATAATAAGAAGGGTATATTAGACCGCCTCTATCTTTAAGTAAATTTATGATTAAGAATATTATTACTACAACATGTAAGTGCACTCTGTCATTCACAAAAAAAACTTTATAAATTATAGCCTATGTGTCATTTTCATGTATAAGCTATATTTTTAAAAGGGTAACTAACATTCATAAATACATCCTTTCAAACTTTCGCGTTTATAATATTAAGTTAGGATATTAACAAACAAAACGCAAGTTTAGTAGTTAGTAGTATATTATTCTTATTATAAACTTAATTTTAAATTATGTGCTTACGATAAAAAAATAACTATCGTAACAGAAAACGGAACCGCTACAATACTAGCCCGTTGCGGGGATTGCGGGGCAGGGGTGTGCAGCGCTTAACCGCCGCGCGCCCCCCCGCGCACCCCCTCTTTCGCCCTAGTGAATTTAGATTAAATAAGAAAATTTCTATATCAATACTATTCACGGATGAAAAGATATGTCACTATTATTTTTGTTTTGCTTCCGTGAATTGTTTTTACAACTCAATACTACGTATTTTACCATTATTACATAAATATAACTAATGTTTGCTCGGGGATACAAACACGGCGAGCTCTGTTTTTAAACTAATTGGAAGTGACCTTGAAATCGACGCTTGATCATACATGTGCTTTCGGATCATACTTTGTTACGCTCACTCTATAGTTTACTTATTGTTAACTCTATAATTACCATACATACCTTGTCTTGAAGTGCTCGGTGTAGAATAATAGTGTGATCGATGAGATCGATCCTTAATTATTATTTAAAAGAACTGATTTAAGAAAGCAATTGACTCTCAAATGCTCTCATTAACTATTGAAGATTTGATTACCCCAAGTTGATTTAAATCTTTAATATTTTAGTCGATTTGTGTTAAACACTTACGTCCGAAATCAAGGTAGGTAATTGGTTTGTTTTTACCTGTGGTTGATCAAGTTTTTAAGAATTTGATAAAATGTCGGAGGACCGGGCAAATCTGGAAATGATAACAGTTTGAATATAAATATTCCGACTCTGTTAACTGTAATATCGTCGAGCGCATTAATAATTTATAAGTATATTAAAGTGGAAATATAGTCTCACCATGTCTGCCCTTCAGAAAACTATAATGAAAAACAAATTGCCGCCAAGATGTCCTAAAACTTCAGGAAAAGCAAAGTAAGAATGTTAGACATCCATAAGAATATGCATATATTCACGTAATATTCGTTCAGTATAAGTCGTTTACTTTATTAAAAATAATTGTACATTTATTCAAGAAACGTATCGCTGTTGTAAAACATCGTCAATTGTTGCAATTACATGACGAAGTTATTTTGTTTTGATGTTTAATTCACACGCCTTGTTTTCTATTATGTATTGTATATAAACATTACATTTGAACCCGAGTAATCTAGATTGCAAACAAACAAACCAAAATCCGTATTTATCACGTCTTTCTACTATAATTATGATCATCTTAAATTAACCTGATTTTTGCTTTTGTTTTATGTTATCTTTATTACGACCTAAAAAAAAACATTTAAAATGCATCAAGTATACAAAAAGATATAAATTATGTCCTTTCATGTACGATTTTTAATTTACATTTTGTTATCAGAATGGCTCCTTTCGGCGCTGGCCGTCGCAAGGACTATACGCCGGTGTCTTGGAAGGAGTATTTCCAGAGGAAAGTGGACGTGGAAACAGAAGGTGGGACATTCAAGGTGTACATGTCTCCAGACCCTGACCACCCTGACAGGCCCAGGATAGTGACACTGCATGGTGGAGGGTATTCAGGACTCAGTTGGGCTTTGTTTACTGTGAGTATTAGTTTTAAGAGTCAGTAGGAAATCAAGAGAGAATGTTAGTTAATATTAACTTTATAAACATTGATAGTAAACATTAGTTAAGTTTTGTTTATGTTTAAGTGTAATATGACAGAAATGTGCGATATCTCATTATTGTTCATCTTTGGTTAAATTTTTCTATGATTTTCCATTTTAAAACCTTAATTTTAGAAATATCATGACTATTTTTATGGGTACTAAAATATAATATACATAAATCTACTGCTAAAAAATCTATACCTTAGAGTAAAACATAATTTTAACATGGTTAATGTTTTTAATATTGTTTCAGGAAGAGATAACAAGCATGATCCATTGCCAGGTGGTGTCAATAGACCTCAGAGGTCACGGAGAGACAGCTGTAACTAACCCAGATGATCTGAGCATTGAAACACTTGTGCGGTATGTATGTTAATTATATTGCATGACTAGTTTATGTTTTTAAGTAGTGTTATGATAATGGCAGCCGATGATTGTCTCTGGTCAAATAAAAATAAAAAAGATGGAAAAATTGCAAATGTATCAACATAGTGCAAAGTTAAATAAAAAAGTTAATATACCAGAATATTATTAATTTAATTATAATTAATCAGTTTTGCCACAAATCACAATATAAATTTAGTTGAAATTTGAATACCTTTTTGAAACATAACCGCTTTAACGTTTCTTAAACAAAACATTCATAAATTGTTTGTGTCAATCCCTTGAAGGAAACAAATAAGAAACTATTATCATCCTTTTAATAAATTACCAAACACAAATAAGTCATCTCCTTATATTTATAGTAAGTTTAATTTCCTGTATATTTCCAGTGATGTGGAGCAAATACTACACAAGTTGTTCTGCGAGGGCCTCCCGCCGCTACTGCTGGTGGGACACTCCATGGGGGGCGCCGTGGCCGTGCGCGTGGCTCACACGCCCTCGTTAGAACACTCCATACACGGGATTGCTGTCATTGATGTAGTTGAAGGTATGGTTATGTAATTATCATCTAGACATTAAACAAAACCTCGGGTGTCCAGTGTGGCAATGTTAACTGACCAATAGGTGTGCTGCTTGCTCATTTGTTTACAGATTATATGTTTATGTGGGGTTGATTAGTCAGACTGGATGACGGAAGAAGAAGGACCTGGTGTTATAACAAATGAGTTGATAGAGGAAGAAATATTAACATTTTTCAGGTACGACAGTCTGTCCATCTCTACGCTACAACATAACCCATATGACAGTAGCGTAAGCTGTGTATAAGCATCCAAAAAATATAATTTTGAGTGTTAAGTGTAACATGTTTACAATCAGCAACAAATATTGTTAAACACAATCACATTTACAAACCACCTAAATGCAATAAAATTTCATAAATTGACTAATAAGGATTAACATATCATATCCCTTCATGATTGGGCTATTATGTTTCCTATTTGCAACATAAAGTTATGTACATCAATTGTGTTTTCAGTGTTTTGTAACACTGATTTTGTTCTTTAACTTGTGTTGATGACTGTATATTTTATTATTGTATTACAAAATAAAGGTTTTAATGTTGTTATAGGCACTGCAATGGATGCTTTGGCCAGTATGCAAAACTTCTTGAGGAGTCGACCCACACATTTCAAGAGTATTGAACACGCCATAGAGTGGTGGTAAGTGTATATTATGTAACTGAGCAATGGGGTATATGACTGTGAATGAAAAGTTAAAATATAATAAGTTCGTCAGTTAGATAATAAAAAAATATTTGACACGTATTTTTTGGCTTTTTCTAAATAAGAAAACACCGAGTAGGTAAAACGAATCAAAGTACAGGAGTGGGGGCTATCATTAGCTCCCACTGCCACAGCCGTCATGCTTGCGTACAAAATGCACGTTGTGACGTCATGCGACATTTCAAATCAATGTATCATAAGCTTTTGTTTACATAAAATACTTGTCTAATATTTTTTATAATCTATATGGTGGACATTAATTTAAAAAGTCATTTACACTATTTTTATTATTGTCGTATGTTATTGACTGTACAGAATTAATTAATTTACTACATTTTTGTATTTTTGTTCACAGTGTTCGAAGTGGTCAAGTTCGCAATGTTGATTCGGCGAAGGTATCAATGCCTAGTCAAATTGTCAAGTAAGTTGTGCTTACATTATTTACATGACGCTGCTTCCTAAGTGCTCTGGCTGTAGGGAAGAAACGGTATACGGTACGGATCGTACATTTTCGAGTAAGTTAAATGAGATACTGATAAAAATCGATAGGTTTGATAACTGAGATTACTGAATACCGTTTATTTATTTAATTACTACCGTTATAAACAGCAAATAATAAATAAATAAATAAATAAATGTGGACATCACATACATTGCTCTGAACCCAAACTAAGTAGCTAAAGCACTTCAACGGATTTGCGACAGATTTATGTCGCTAAGCGATCGCTATCTATGTAGAGACAGCTTGCCTAAGTGTGCACTTTCAATAATACAAAAAAATTTAAACAATTTATAATATTTAGACAAATCGTTAATTACGATGATATATAGCAGAGTTACTTGTGTGCAGTTGCGAGACGGGGCTGCTGGCCACGAACGAGGTGGACACGTACACGTCGGTGGCGGCGAGCGCGCCCGCGCCCGCGCGCCACGAGCCGCGCGCCGACGCCATCGCCGAGGAGGACGCCGAGCTGGACGCCGAGCACGCCGAGCACGCCGAGCACGCTGAGCACGCCGAGCACGTCGAGCACGTCGAGCACGCCGAGCTCGCAGAGCACGCCGAGCACGCCGACCTGCCCGCAGCCTTCGTCGCGCCCGCCGCGCTGGGGGATGGAGCCGGCGCTTCGGGCAAGTTAGTATACATTTTTGTATAATAACTTTCATGAGGAATACCATAATTATTTAAAACAAAACGGTTTACTCACCGCATATTCTCGGGATCGCCCGACATAGTTTCAGACTCTTTCAGATTATCTCCCTAATCATCCCAGCTCATGATTAGGGACTCCTATTGAGTCTGAAACTAGTCGGGCGATCCCGAGAATATGCGTGAGTAAACCGGTTTGTTTTAAATAATTAGTATACATTGTCATTTATGACCCACTACCCACCCGACCCCGCTTCGCAAAGGTAGACAAATATTAATGAATTATACACAAAAACCTTCTGCTTGAATTACTGCGGTGAAAATCATACGAAAATCTGTTCAGTAGTTAGACAGACGCGGCGAAGGACTTTGATTTATAATATAGAAGATATAGATACATTAATAACAAGATTTTGCTGTGTCTAATAGATTTAATAAAAACAATTAAGTATGAGATATTACTGTATTAATATAAAGTGTACTTTTTAAAATTTGCTTTACAGACATATAAAGAGTAATTTTTTATAATAAAATTCAATTTCATTATTTAACAGGCCCAATCTATTAAATTAAGTGATCCCACTCAAAATTATAGATCTATGTTTATATGTATATCTGAGTTTAAGACGGCCTCTGCTGATGTCAATATGTAGATAATAGCTTTATGAGTACTTAGTAAAAAAAATAGCTATGTATCAATAAATAAATGAAGATGATTTGATCCGTACGCGTGTGTGTAGATACGCGTGGCGCATCGAGCTGTCCCGCACCGAGCGGCACTGGGCGGGCTGGTTCTGCGGGCTGTCCGCCGCCTTCCTCGCCGTGCGCGCGCCGCGCCTGCTGCTGCTGGCCTCCATCGACGGCCTGGACCGCGACCTCACCGTCGGACAGATGCAGGGTACGTACACACCTCCAGTTGCGCACGATCCCGCCACTCCGGCCAAGGGCAGAGACGAGACCGGGGTGTTGTTAGTCAGTGAAAGCCTGAGATATCCTCACGCCGTGCCCTCGGCGTGGGATGAAGCCATAAGCTTTTCACCCCGCTTGAACCACGACGATCGGAGAACCAAGACGGTCTGCGGGTGACGTCCGTGCGTGTCCGTGTGTTATCAACAATAATGTCTATCCTTCGTCTTTATTCATGTGATTTAATATTTGTGAAACTACCCTCGCCAAGTGTGTTTTTTTTTATAACTCTTACCAAGTTATTATTAAATATGTAAAACTGGTCTCACAGGCGATTTTATTAAGGCATAATGCTCGTTATTGAATCTTAAATACTTTACTTTTTTGTTCAATAGATCTGGCTATCTAGCTTACACAAGTCTAATAATAAATAAACTCAAATTTTAGAACCAGACTATAGCCGTGAAAATATTACTTGAATCAAATAATTGTAAACTGTATTTATTTTAGGTAAATTCCAAATGCAAGTATTGGCCCGCTGTGGACACGCCGTTCATGAAGATACTCCTGGCGAGGTGAGTTTTGTACTTCATTTATTTATTATCTATTATTAAATTAAGATAGAAACAAATCAATATATTTAATATGTAGCCGCCACACGAGAAGCTTCACTTGCCCTTCAAAATTACAAATAACATATTATTTAACTATAAACATTATTACTGTGTTAGGTGCAGAGATGTGAATTATTTGAAATACATATATTTGAAATGCAAATACAAAATGCAAAATACCTATTTTTATTTTATATTTGAAATACTTTTTTTCTAAATGTATTTTGTATTTTATTTGAAATACGTTATATAAATATTTATTATTTATAAAATACAAAATAGTTTTGTTACATTTTTAATTAATTTTTCCTATTTCTTATTCTTAAATCCATGATTATCTTATTTATGAACGCATCGATCGTAGTGTTGACATTGACAACAATCGTGCGAGACTTTGTTTCTTTATTCTGAGTGCGAGACAGAAAAAAAAACATTGCGCGTCAGTCAACAGTTAAATAAAAGTAAGTGCTTATGCTTAACAAGGTATTTTATTTTCAAAACCTATTTTGAAAATTCGTATTTTGCATTTTGTATTTAAATACTTTTATTTAAAACTATCTTGTATTTCTATTTAAAATAGTGCTAACAACTATGCATTTGCATTTTGTATTTAAATACTTTTACTAAACTATTTTTCACATCTCTGGTTAGGTGGCGCGGGTGGTAGCAGGGTTCGCGCTGCGTCACCGCTTGACAACCACTACGGAGGAGGGAGAACACATGCAACTCACATCCGGCGTTCCCGGCTGCTAAACAACACACCAATCTATGACCATTCTATTTTGTTGACGGTAATGGCGCCGATTCCCTCGTACGCTAACTAAACCAAAATTAAAAAATTGCTATCTTTTACTTACATACAGCGTGAGAAAAGGACGGCAACAGATGATAACTAACTTAGAAACGTCAGGCTAAAACTAGTTTCGCCATGAATATCACTGTTTTAGTGCACACGTTTCTGCGTGTCGGTAGATTTGTATGACAATTTTAATCGAAACTAAATTTGACAGCTCTAGTTTTCGTCTGTCCTTTTCTAATTGTGTACAAGTGAAAAAGATACCGATTGTTTAAAATAAGTTTAGTGTTGGTTTAACAGAATCGGGGCCATTATCCGACTAAAACTGTCTCACTACAGGGAAAATACCTATGAAGAGTACCGACGTACGACGAGTAGTAACTAGAATGGGTTGGTGATTTCAGACTCCAGCCACTGTAGCCAAGTGCCATATCTACAACTAATGTACCAACAATTAGAATTGTATGAATTGTAATGTCGTGGTGGCCTAGCGGTTAAATTAACAGATTTGTATGCACAGGGTTGCAGGTTCGAACCCAGTACTCGCAAGTACCAATTTTCTAAGTTTTCTTAAATATTCTAAGACACCATTGTCAAACGGTGAAGGAAAACATCGTGAGCAAACTTAGATTATTAAAATTGGAATTTGAAATCGCCAACCCACAAGTGAGCAAGCTTGGCTTCAATGGTCGTCCCTTCTCTACATGAGAAGATGCCTGTGCCCAGCAGTGGGACATTTATAAGCCGGTATTATAAATAGAATTGTCATAGACTAAACGCTCACTCATAAACACTGACCATAAACAATATTTATAAAAGGTTCTTAGTAATAACGAACCTTATATTATACTTTCAAATAAGTCTGAACACAACTGTACTTAGAGCTTGCTTAGTGCAAGCTTCCAAGAATATTTATAACATTATCATAACTGCTTAAACAATCGTATCGGTTTTTCTATTATAATCATTCGATGCGATTGTCAAGATAATGTCATTCATTGCACTTTAGTGATGTGCTCAAATATAAGAGTTATGAATGTCAGTTTGTTTATTACGTAAGATGTTTATACAAAATGGGGCAGTTGGTTTAATAAATTTGAGAAAATGAAAAACAAAATCTTGTCTAACCATAGTTAGGGCGTGAGATTATATAAAATAAAATTAAACATAAAACTTTGCCAAGTTATCTTTTGTCAAATAATGACAGCATTTATATTACAGCATTTAAATTTTCTGTCTAAGTTAGACATCGTTTTGTGGCAACAGCTTAAAACGCACAAGTTATTGGATTTTAAATATCTTACGTTACATAAACATTCTTGACATAAAAGTTAGAAATTATTAAATATTTTTCGACATAATGGCGACATGCCTAACTGAACAAAAATATTTTTCGACTCCAGTGTTGTTAAAATAAGCTTTACTCTCGGTGAGTATTTATTTCTATCTTAGTTTTAATATCACATTGAGTTTGTGAAATATCGCAAACAAAAAAATATATATATAAAAATTAATACATTATTTTTTTCATTTCTAATTCACTCGTTTCGTAAAACAACGATCTCAAATATTTGGACTTGTTAGTTTTAGTTATTGTGCTAAAGGTTCAAGTAGTCGGAATTAACGTAAAAATCTCAGTACGTAACATTATCTAGGTAGTCTAACCATACGGTCTAGACATAGCTATAGAACATCATTTTCAGCTACTATTATTACGGTATTGCTATTCTGTAAAATACTATCTCCAACTCAATTTTCTGACTAATACATTTATTTCCATCTTCTTATATGTAAAAATGAATTGCCGTTCATTTGTTTGCTAAAACTCGATAACGGCTTGACCGATTTGAATATTTCTTTTTTTGTTATATTCCTTATTATAATGCCGGTCATTCACATTCGCAAGAATACGCAAACAGACATTTGCAAATGATTTAATTTCCAAGCTGTGTCGTTTTAACAGACATCAAAGCGCGCAAACCTTGTTTGAATGTTTGCGCGCATGTGAGTGACCGGGGTAAGTACCAGGATTGTATAAAAAAATAAAATAAAACAGCGTATAGAAATGTTTTAAAAATCTCACACCACCCGTACGAATTCAATGCGGGCAGGTAGGGGTAATCTATACTAATACTATAAAGCTGAAGAGTTTGTTTGTTTGTTTGTTTGAACGCGCTAATCTCAGGAACTACTGGTCCGTTTTTTTTTTAAACGAATCCCGCACTAAGGAATTTAATCCTTGTGTCGCGGGAGGTTTCACAAACATTCAAATCACATGCACAAAGAACACCCAGACTTGAAACAAGTATTTTGTGGATCACACAAATGCTTGTCCCATGCGGGATCGAACCCGCGGCACGTCGCGCACAGCGGTAATAATGGCGTGGTTACCTATACCACTCGGCTACCCGTGCAGATTTGAAAAATTATTTCAGTGTTGGATAACCCATTTATTGAGGAAGGCTATATATAAGCTATATAAAATTACGCTGCGACCAAAAGGAACGGAGCGTAAATGAAAAATGTTGCAAAAATGAAAAACCGTTGAAACTAAAACACGCGAACAAAGTCGCGGGGGACAGCTAGTATTGAATAAAATGTAAAGGGTAATATGTGGTAATCAATCTCTTCGGTACTTAATACAGTTATATTTTTTACAGAATAGCACTGCAAGTCACCTTTAGTGCCTTAGTAATCATTTTGTCGTTATTTAAATTTGCATTCTCTATTTATTGTTCACATTTTACGCGCATACTACACGGCCAGTCAAGTTGTTTGGATTTGATATATATATCTAAGCACTCGTGATTTGTAAATGTAACTCTTCCACTAATTAAAATAAATAAATATATTAATAATATTGTTATTATAATAATAATTTAGCTTATAAGGCCAGCAGTTTTACGTACATAATTTGTGTTTTTCTGTTGATAAGTGTATTTTCTTTTGATTAGTACTGTGGTCTTCTCTGGCCGTGTAGAGGGCGCTAGTGTCGGTTTGTATAGATTGTACAGATGATAATTGATGTTTGAAATAAATATAATATTAATGTTTAATGAAGAATTTGTTTAATTTAAAAACCTATTGATAGTTTTATTGATTGGAAGGCAGCAACTAAAAATATATCCATTAATATTTGGCCCAGATTTTTTTTATCTAAATACACACACACACGGACGCACGCACGCACACACACACACACACACACAGATACACACGGACGCACACACACACGGACACACACACACACAGATATACAGGATGACGATTGAAACACCATAAATGATGAAAACATTATAATATTAGATCAAGAATGAATAAATATACAAATACAAGCATAATAATATAACTCCATAATATTAGTTGTACACATAGGTTAAATTACTGGTAACTTTAAGTTGTAACAAACTTGGTTTGTGCAATGACTAGCAGACATTTTTTGACTCATTAAGTAACACTCATACTGTTTGTTAACTATTCTAATTGCCGAATACGCAAACGCAACTTAGTTTTAAGTAGCCGTTAAGGTGTAAAGTAGAAACAGAAGTACATCCTTTTACCACGTTAAAAGCCAAAACGTGCTCTCGGCGTATTAAGTAAGGCAGTATTTCTTCCTTTAATTCGTACAAAACAGTAGTGATGCCGAAAAACATCGATAAAGCATCCTGTAACGCTTTGCGTTTAAAAATCTGTTACAAAGTTTTTTTTTTTAATTTTTTTATTAACTATGGCAATCTGCTGATATCTTCAGCAATTTCTGCCAGTGTCGTGTTTACTGCCGGTATCGTGACGTGACCACATGTTACATAGTTGTGTCAAGACACTTTTTGCTTCGTCATTGACATTACATGACATATTGTCAAAAGGCGTCTTAAAGTTGCGTTTGAATATTCGGGGATATTTCACTAATCGAAATAATTAAATACATACATACATTGCTAGCATAGATACCACTTAAATATATTTGAACATTATTACTCATTATTTATTACCTGTGAGGGATTGAATCTCTTTTAGACAAATGAAGTATGATGGATTTAGGCAGCTTTTTTTTAATAATAAACCTTCCGAATTATAAGATACTGTATGATGATCAAAATTCTATGCTAGAATGTATTAAATCATAATAATAAAAAGAAAAAAAAAACAGGTTTAGATTCATGTAAGTTTGATGAACTCAAACATTGTTTAACGTAATATAAATTAAATAAACTGGGATTAATTAACTGGATTTGATAAATTACAGAGTTCAAGAAAATACATTTTTAACATAGTTATAATATAAAAATAATCTCACTATTGACAACCACTGCTTTTAAAGTTAGTAATAAACAAATGACTACGTTTTCTTAGATATATTGTAACATGAACTATTTAATAAGGTAATTTAATTACCAAAATTGCATTTTATAGGAATTACGGTGTCAACACAACGTGTTTAAAGAAGAAAATGTGCTAAAGATAGGCGACAATTTATGTTCACACCGTATCTATTTCCAATAAAAGAAATACTTGACTCTTATTCTCATAAATGATTTTAAACATTGACCAGCAAATTAAACATTTAATAATGTTGACTTTACCCGTGACCAGAGGGCTGTTTTTTTTTGCACAAAGAATAAGCATAGCCATTCAACATGGCAATGTTGCCAGCCTTCTGGGCACGTTTAACGTCATTGACAAAGATGGCGATAATTTTTTTGATAGTTTTTAACCACCATTATACGATTTTAGGTATAGTTATATTATATGTTAAATGTAATGAATAAATAATATACATATTTAAATATGATATTCCTTAATATAGTAACTATTTAATCCCAAGTCGACTGGTCAATGTGGAAGTATTAAAAAACAATCTCTAACTACCCGATAAAAACTTTGGAGAGATATAAATAATTATTAATATGTTTAACTGACATCGTTTTTAAATATATGAAAGGCAAGATTCCAATGTAGGCCATGATAAATATTCTTACTAATTAAGAAATAATATTAAGGCAATATTCTTCCTTTATAGTGGGTTGTTACTCCAATTAAGATAATGGCCCCGATTTTGTTAAATCCACAATGAACTTATTTTAGGCTATCAGTATCTTTTTTACTCGTTCACAATTAGAAAAGGACACTAAAATTAAACCTGTCAAATTTAGCTTCGACTAAAATTCTCATACAAATCTACCGACACGCAGAAACGTGTGTACTGAAACAGTGATATTTAGGGCGAACACTAGTTTGACATTTTTAAGTTAGTTGTTATCTGTTCCCGTCCTTTTCTCACGCTGTATGTTAGTAATTAAAATATAGACATGGTTTAATTTTGATTTAGTGAGCGTACAAGGGAATCGGGGCCATTATTAGACATGAAAAGTTGATTCATAATGACAGTTAAGTCAACACTTTTACAAATCTTTATGACGTATTTATATACGTATTCCGGACATAATAATCATATATTTAATGCCAAATACCTACCACTATAAACAAGGAAAATAGTTTATCTATCTAGGTTATATTTTGAAATACCTTGACGCTGCTCCTAATTTATACAAACTGCGGTATCTTAAAAATAAAATATTTAAGTTTAGTAGTTAGGTCTGCTAAGTGGTGCTATTTATTATCAAATTTATTCTATCGACAAAAACTGTAATATAAAAAAATCCTTTTATTTTAGTTCATTTCATATCGATAGAACAACAGTTACAGCACTGCCCTGCCAGTCTCGACATGAATAGCGATAACGATAGCGATTTTCGTTAACTTTTAAGGGCTTACTTTTGTACTATGTGATACTAGTAACAATAAATAGGTTTGTTATAAATGCCCTTATTGGCCTTTACGGCGCTAGGAAAAGTCCTTAACTTAACGAATATCGCTATCATTATCGCTTTCTATGTCGAGACTGCATACTATTATTTTCTGTACCTATTATACAGATTTATGTAACATTTACATACCGCATTCTGTATAATTAGCCTATTAATTATAATAATAGCCGAATATAGAAACGTCGCTTATTTTTAAGTAGCCTTTAAGTCTCGGGATGCGTTTCTACCAGAGATGTGCGAGGATACGTAGCGAGGGATGTATTTGTTAAGAACCAATGAAATAACTTCATTTACCTAGACTCGCTCAGCGCTAGGTACATGAAGCGATTCTATTCACAACACATCTTTAGTGGTAACGCATCCTTATGCTGTCTGTTACTTTAGTCTGTAAAGTAGCGACACAAAGACATTTAAGACCGTCTTAAACTTAAGTTTCGGTTCAGTATTGGGGGTAAACCAATAAATTGGAGATCTAAGATGGTAAGTATGGCAAGTGGCGACATCTGTTGTGAAGTTTACACGGCGCTCTTCATTTCTTGTTTGACGCATGATTTGAAAGCTTCCCAGCCTTCATTCTTTGCGTAAGACTAGAAAAATAAAAAAATATTATTGTTAAACAGCTGTCAGCTAAAGTTCCTTTGTAAGCTTTGATTTGAGGTTAAAATCAGTCAATGTGAGGTATAAGTTACGAAATAAAATACTAAGACACAGATAAATAAATAGTTAGGCCTACTTGCAGAAAAACCTGACTCGAAGAGTTAGTTGCTTTGCTAACATGAGAATAAATTGACAATATTGTATTACAAACTGTCAATTTAACCTCGTGTTCATTTAACTTTAAGTTAAAAAGATAAACCGGGCTTGTGCAAGCGGGCCTTAGATAAGTTTTATTTAAATTATGTAAATAGTGTCATCCTCATCAATTTGATTTAAATTATCTAGGTACCTACACAGATAATCTTAACACAAATAAACAAATTATGAATTCCAATGTGCAACTTGAAATAATTTCTTTAATACTTATTTTTCAAAAAAATTAACATACTTATGTAGGTATCTACTTATAAAATATGTTATTAAAAAAAATACCTTGCCTGAATCGCAAAGTTAGTATTATTATAAATGTTGTAATATTTAGTTATGTATTTCGGTTATCATCACAACTGGCCCTGTGGCGCAATGGATAACGCGTCTGACTACGGATCAGAAGATTCCAGGTTCGAATCCTGGCAGGGTCGCGGAATCTTTTTGCATTTTTATATGAAATTTTCTAAATAATAATTGTTTTACTTTGCAGTTTAAATAAAAAACTTAGTTAAATTAATATTCTATTTACTTTTTTTTGCTTCTTTCTTACTATATACTCTAAATATTTGAACACAGATAAAAGAGAACGAACTATAGTAGTAGTAGTAGTAGTAGTAGTAGTTAAATTGTGACGGAATATCCTACATATTATAATAATCTTAAAAAAAACTGTTTATCGAAGCTCTCTGTTCATCTTCTAATATGTGAAACTAACTTATCCGAAACGGCTAGACCGAATTTTACATTTTTTTTTTGGTGCATATCTGGTAGGTCAGAGGTGCAAACCCTAGGTGATAAGGGTGGCCCTCTCCAGAATTTATTATTTGGACAAATTTATATCGCAAAACAGCGTTTGTATCAGCTAATTCCTTATAAAAGTGTACCTTAAACCCTCGATGCAGGCGATCCTTCATGATGGCTATGAACTCCTTGTAGCTGAGCAGGCCATCGCCGTCGGCGTCGAATATCGCGAATACAGTCGACACGAGGTGTTCCGACTGAGAGATACCCGTACAGATCTTGACTGCGCGGTGGAACTCGTCTGAAAACACATATATACCAATAAATTAACGATAAAACGTTCTAGTTCTAATAGAAATCTTACTTTAACTTAAGATATAGTTTGGCTGTGTACCGAAATCATGAAATATCATTATGCAAGACCATCATAAACAAAATTGAACCTAATCATTCCGCATTCACGTCTTCAAATTTAATGAACCGATGATAAAAATTTAGATTTTGTTAAATAATACTGCAGCTTAAATTCTATATCTTTAAAAATGCGTTTACAAACAACTTACATTTATTACGAGGTTTGGCACACAGGTCTACATTTAAATTGTATTTAAAAAAACCTAATAGGAGTAATGTGAATTTCTGATAATATTACTTAACTTCACACAAGTAAAAAAAATCCTACTTTTAAATAGTAAGTTAATATACTTAGTTGAAAATGAATAATAATAATAAATAGCTATTTTATAATAATAATTAATTTTAGCACCACAATTCACATTAGTTCTTTAGCTACCTGGGGCCATTCATGTCTGTTCTCCTATAGAGGTAGGGGTGAATGGCTCCTGGTAGATGCCCCATCCCATATTGGAGTAAAGTTCTCAACAAGGCCGCTGCGTGTTGGACCTGTGTCCCCACGTAAGCCTTTCAAAGGACCGGGTATTCTCGCTACTGAGGATAGCCCATGAAAAGTAAGAGATACAAGATAATAAATAGCTCCTCTTGAGCTGACACAATATACATTACCATCGCCAAGATAACAACGCAAGTCCAAAAAACAAATAATATAAGCTTAATGATTAAGAAGCCAAACATACCTTTAGAAATAGGATGATCAGCGAGCGTATACATCCTCATAGCGATTGTGAAGTCCTCGAGATTGTTCAGGAACTGGCAGAAGGTCTTGAACTCCTCGAAGGTGATGCCGTGCTCATCCTTGACGCGGTCGAGCAGCCGGTCCAGGTACATGTCGTACTCATCCGTGTCGAGGTACGTGTAGCGGAGGAGAATCTTCGCAAAATCTACTTCGGAGATCGTTTCGTGACCTGGAGATGGTTTGAGGAGATTAAAATATCGTGATAAATAGTTTGAGTGGGATAAATTGTGTTGATAAGTTATATTTTTTAAGTTTATAGTAATTAATTATTGGGTACCGTAAAATGGGGTGAATAAAATTGATTTGGGGGTGAAGCAACACAACTTTGGAAAAGGATTCCTACCTTTGATTGCATATAATTTTACATAAAAACACTATTTCACAATTTTTAATAGTTAAGATTCCTCAAAATATCTTTAACTGTAAAATGAAAAATATCAATTCTCTATTCACCCCCTGCATCTCAACTCACCCCATTTTATCGTAATACATAATGATGACACTGGAATCCAGAAGTTTAAACAAAAGTTTAGGTTAAAACGACCCAAATTTAATTACTATAGAAGGCAATGTTATTTTTTTAAATGTACATTTACATATAAAACACTAAAATTGTATTTATTAGATATGATTGTTTTTTTAAATACTTGTTTATATCTGCACTCCCGACAAGACGCAACGAGACTTGCAGTGTGACACAATAGTTGAAAATATTGTTTTGAAGCCCTAGGAATAAAAACTAATCTAACCACACGATTTAAAAAAAAATCTTATTACTTAAACATCAAAATAAAATAAACGATATCAAGAAGAAAATGTGGTTACTACTACATAATAAAAAATACAGCAAACCTTTAGCAAACTCATGGAACTCGAGCTCCAGCACCTCAGTCTGCAGGTTCTCCATGAACTGGCGGAAGCCTTCGAACTTCAGGTCGTTCGTGCCCTTCTTGCCGAAAAAGTGCACCTGGAAGACACACGGAAAACTAATTATAATATATATCTAAATTTCATATACATACAATAATTAGCGTTTGTTGTGATAAGGAATTTCACAAAATTCTAATCGTATGCACATTGAAAAATTGTTGAAATAATAAAGAAAATAATATTATTACATCTTGAGACAACACACACACGGCCTTCTGATCCCAAACAAGGCAGAGCATGTATTTTGGCAACCAGACAACTGATAAATATACATCTAAATACATACATATTTTAGATTAATTACACCCAAACACAATAAATAACCATGCTCATCACACAAAGATCTCTCCTGGGTGAGAATCGAACCCACGACCTCCAGTTTAGCAGTTAGGGCCACTAACCACTAGACCAACAGGCCATTCGAAATACATACCTGCAGGAAGGTATCCACATTGTGCCTCCTCTGCAGCCCTTGCTCATCATTGACGTAGTTCTCATGAACTTTGCCCTCCGCTTTCTCCCCTTGCTTCTCATCCTCTTTCCCCTCCCCCTTCCCCTCGTCCTCGCTCATTCCCCTCTTGCCGCGCCACGCGAAGCTGAAGATCTTCTCCATCTGAAATTACATCACCATGATTTGTTAGAGACATATGGAGGTTGGTTGACCCGACTGCGATTAAAAATGTGTGAAGTATGGGTTTAAATGGATAGTTTAATAGTATAATTGGCTATTTTCTAAAACGTATTTGTTAAGTTATATAAAATAAATCTTATGTAAAAGTGAAATGCATTCAAATATAAAAAAAAAGAAAAAATATCCATAAATATAGATCCTTACATAAGTATACAATTTTAAGTTTATAAAAAGTCAGTAGAGTTTTTTTTTATTTTTTAACACATTTATTTTAATCATCATTTAGTAAAAAAATCTACAGAAAAAAAACACATACGTTTTAGAAAATCAATTTAATATATTTTGGTGAATGTGAATATTTACAGATTTCCTATTCATATTTCCCTTCAGGGAAAGGGCTGAATAGTAGAATAATGTGTAGTAATGTCAAATGTAAGGAAATAAGGTAAGTAGAAAAGTGTTGAAAAGTTAATTTAATTTAAAGTTAAACGCAGTTGGACACAAAAGATGTTTGTTAAACGAGAAATAACTTATTAGTTGCGCCAATGTATTTAGTTAAGACATAGAAAAACCAAGAAAAATACAAGTTAATTAATATAATTAATACATAACATACATGTTTATGATACCTACTTAGCTTAATCTATAAATTAATTAGACTATTAAAAATTAAAAAAACATATTATTTATTTAATTAGCACAATCAAAATTTTACATTTTATTTAACGGTACGAACAAAATTGGAAGCACAAAAACAAGATTATGCAACAACGATTAATTTTATTAAAGACATAAAAATTTTTGATTAAAAACACAGCGCGAGGAAGCAAACCTTTTTTACGGATGAAATCGTAGTGTAAATATAAAAAAAAAAATAAGTTTAGTATTAAAATATTATTTAAAATAATAAAAGCAATGACTGTATCAATGTTCACAGTTAAGCATTTAAAATTCGAGTTTATAACTACGACAATATCCGTAAATTCGTCATTTTATGATATCTATGACAGAACATACATAAAATATTAATTGAACGTGAAATGACGACACGAAAAACGGACGGACTTAAGCGAGGTCCATTGCGGACTTACTCTGGACGGACTTGGGGCCGGCGGGGCCGGACTTGCCCTGTTCCTCGTTGCACTTGTCGACACTAACGTAAGCAGCTAAGCCACGCGGTGAGTACATAATACACACATAAATATCACATTATTATTTACGTATAAACCTATCTATATAATTAAATACACATATATTTATACAAAGAAATATAAATAAAAAGACATTAAAATGAAAAGACAAGCGATAGATGCCGCAGTTTACAAAAAAAATGCAAACTTAAAAAGGTAGTAATTATTTTATATAAACAGCTTACTTTTAGTTACAAGTCAATCTGTCACAAGTTTCAAATAAAATATATGGGACATATTTTGTTAAAATTTCGTCCCGAAAGCAAACGGAATTATTGTAAACATTTTTAATAACATTGTTACGAAACAGACACAAAATAAACGGAGCGGCATGACCAATTTTGATGACACTTAAAATCTTAATTAAATTTTCACGTTACGTAGCATTAACAGTGTATAATTTTTCAGCAATAAGTGACATTTAATCTAGTTCAAATAAAAAAAGGATGGGTTAATGTATTAACGTGAAATAAAATTAAAATTTTAATCGTAGATAGCGAGGTAGAATCCCACCCACAAACTCTCAATATAAACTCACTGCCTCTTCACTCTTGGGGTCCAAATTTTTACGCTCCTTCAAAGTACCACCCAGCAGGCGTTGAATCTAGATACACATCGCAACAAAAATATCAGAAAACAAAAAAAAAACGTAAAGAAAATATAAAAAATCATAAAATAATTCTTGGTTCCTTTTCCTGTAAGGCGCTTCATCTATTATCACCTTGTATTGGAATAAAAAAATAATTTAACGAAATTAAAACTAAATAAAAATTAATAAGTATTTCTTGGTTCCTTGTTGTACCATGCTTTGCTATTTTCAGTTTAAAAAAAAAGCAAATAAATTGTATTTGTTCAAACATAGATGTACTACCGTCACACAGTGCTGATAAAACTAATGATTTGTTTTATAGGCGTGAATTGAGCGTCTTATTTGCTTCGGCGAAATAATTATAAAATATTCTTAAGTTAACAAGTTTTTGAGACCGAAATTTTTAGTTATTTTCTATTAAGGTACGATAAAAATGAATTTTACTTTTCGTCAAATTAAAGTTACACTCTGTAATGTAATATTAATACAGAATGGAATACATATAAAGGGGGTGTGCTTTTATATCAATAAGGGATGCGATTTTTTTTAATCCACGTCACATAGTTTATTCAAAAATATTATATAACGTACTTTTTCTTTTTTTACTTAAACAAACAAAAAGGAAGATACAGTGAATGGAAATTTAACGTGACGTCACTTGTAGCAATTATTTAAACCAAAACGTGATGTCACAAGCCCACACTCCTGAACTTTAAAGCGCTTTAACTTTGTCATTTTTCATTGATGTGATAAAAGAGAAAAAAACTAGTTTTTTTTTATCTATGACTAAATAGATATTTCCTTTTCATACCCAGTCCACCCGCCTATTATACAAATATACGAAATCTTGGTCAAATGCATCGGATATACTCGTAATTGCAGCATTTTCTCAATAACACGCAACTATTTCGGTAGAGCATGGTATTAAATAATCTACAAGCGATATTTATTTTGATTTCGCCTCAGCAAACAGCTTGTATCGATATCATCTAACACTATGTGCTGCATCTATTGTGGTTGCGCTAATTTTTACAGTATGCCTACATTGTGGTGCAAGAGATAAGCGGAAAGCGGTTTAAGCCTTTGAAGTTTCATATGAAACTAGCTGCCCGCCCCGGCTTCGCATGGATTCTTTTATAACAACCTTTCAATAGGCAACATAACAAAAAAACAATTACCTGATTTGGTGCATTCGGAAGTTATGACGTGACCAAGGAAAATCGGGATTTATTTTTTTATATGTAGAAAGGCAACGGAAATCTGTTTTTGTAGATTAGTAAGTTATGTTTTCTCAAGTAGTTTTCTTTGCCACACACTTGGAGAGAGAGAGAGAGAGCAAATAGCTAAAATTGTCAATTTTGTAATTTTGTTATTGATGACTAGCCATTGTTACCAACTTTTGAGTCTAAAGAACGCTAGATCGATTTAAATCGACCAAAACCCAATGCTATCGTTGTAGAATGTTCCAATAACAATTGGTGTGAAGAATAAAACCTAATTAGAAGGGGTTTTCGAGTCCTCAAAATGCGAGCGCTAATAACATATCTTTTTATATAATATCACGTATTTTAGAAAAAGTTTTCGACTGATATTCGAACTCCTTGCCTGCTTTCACGTTACCCGCTCCCGCTTATCCCTCGTACCACACATTTTGAGTGTACTCACGACTAGAAACTCGTTCTTATCGACGCGCTGGTTGCCGTCCGTATCGAACATGTTGAACGCGATCCGGAAGCCCGACGCCGGCTCTGCAACACGAAATTATGTGTTACCGATATCTGCCAGATGGGCTTTCAGTATTAACTAAATACTACCATTTTTTTACTTGAAAATAGCGAAAAGATGTAGTCAATTTATCTTGTGGGAGTATTGAGAAAACGTATAATTTACTTCCGTGCCGGCGCAGCGCGTCAAATGACGTGAACCAGATAAATGGTCAAAAGAGACCTCTTGCTACACAAAGATCAAATATGATATTGCTTTTTAAGGTTTATGTGAATGTTAGGCATTGAAATTAAACTACTTTTATACGGATTTTATCGCAGTTTATTTAGATTTTAGTTCCCAACATTTCGCTACGCAATATGTCGAAACGACGGGAATTAAAATATAACTGCGATAAAATCCGTTTAAAAGTATTTTCATCCACAAATAGGAGTTTTATCTCAGAGCATTCTAGTTTAATAATTTATGTAATTTACCATAATTATGCAAACTAAAATCCTTACCAAACAAAACAATATGATAACTAATACAGTATTTTCTTCGGAGAACGGAGAAGCTAAACAAATATTGTTCACAGAACTCGTATGAGCATTAATTTTTAGATTTTGACGCTTAAAAGCGTGGCTTCGAACACACATCCTTTAACTACAGTTCCTGGCTGAAGTTAAAGGATGTGATAAGAGACATTATTAATAAAAAAACGCGAATTTCTTAGATGGGATATGTCCAGAACGAAGCCCGCCCTTAGGCTTAGATAAATAGTCAAAGAGAACCCGCGGAGAAAGAAGATAATGTAAAAGATACTTACTCGTTAAAATAGAGAGAAGGAACAAATACTCCGTATAAGAGATGATTCCTGAAAACATAATAAACATAATGTTAGTACATTTGTAGATAAAACACGACTGAGCTTGTCCGCCTAATTGTAAGTCTTTGAGGTAATAACTGGGGGTTACTCAGAAATGGAATATCAATTCTAATACAATGCCAATGCAAAATTGTTATTCATTTAGCTGACACATAGTACAACAGTTGACGACCTCCGTGGTCGAGTGGCGTACACACCGGTTTTCAAGGTGTCGCCAGCTCAGAGGTTCGATCCCCGGCCGGGGCAATGTAGAAAACCACTTTTCTACATAGTCTCGGGTGTGGGTGTTTGTGGTACCTTCGTTGTCTCTGAATTCCATAACACAAGTGCTTTAGCTACTTACTTTGGGTTCAGAGCAATCTATGTGATGTGGTCGACATTTATTAAATTAGTTTTAAATTTATTTAGTACAAAAAATACTGGAAATGTATTTTATTTCAAGAAAACTAAATCTCGTGTCAAATGTATGATACTGGTAAAAAACTACGATAGCAAGGAGATATCGAGACTGTTTATGTATAACATAATATTAGGAAAATTTTACTTTCTATGAGTTAAAAACATTTCGTGGAATGAAAGCGAATTTACGTTTTAACTACATTGCATGATAGCCCTATTAAATATGAAATAAACGTTTAGATTCTTAAGCAATCGACATAAAAGAACGGATATGGTTTAAATTTACTACAGAAATAGAATTTATTGTAGTGAAGTATAATTATCGGAATATGCAGTAATTTTCCACTTTAACGATCGGAAATCAAGATTGAGTTATTACTGGGTCGTCCTAATACGTAACTCTTTCGGTTTTCTTTAGTACAAGTGTTCGTGTAATTAGCCATTGCAGGTACGACACAATAGGGATGTGGACTGAGTATGAAAAGTAAAAACCTATTTAGCCCTTAATTAGATAATAAAAATACTAGACTTATATTTTTTACTTCTTCAAAATGTGTGTGGGCTAATTACGTCACGATGTTACGAAAATGTATGACATTGTGACGTCATGCGACATTTCAAATGAATGTATTGGTCGTAAGTTTTTGGATGCGTAAAAAAAAAGATAAATACTTGTCTAATATTTTTAATTAATCTACCTGACCAACAATACGAAATAATGTAGTCAACAACTCTATTGTAAATCATTCTATTTTGTAAACCTAGAAGAAGCTTTCATTTAACTTGCAATTGTCGTATATAAGTTATCTGCTTCAAATTCTTAATTTCTTTCCAATCGGTTGTTACTGTGACAGTGTTTTCAAAATTCTGCTGTCTTGTACTTCTTACTATTCACTTACGTCAAAGGATCATATTGTAGTTTATTCTGTTAACAGTAGGTGTCTATATTATGATTTGTATATCGTAGGTACCTTTGTCCCTCATATTTCGGAACATCTGCGAGGATCCCTTCTTCAGCTGCGGCGTGTGGTCCCGCAGGTACTCGATCTCTTTCGTGGTCAGAACACGTCGCTTTAGACGGGCTGGAATAACAAAACAAAAGAATTTTATAACTTCCAGGTATTGCAATTTATTAGGTCTTTGAGGGTCAATTCTCAAAGAATTTTCTATAACAAAAAGTTATCAAGGTATTTTTTTAAATCTTTTTTTTTGTGGAGTGATCAAATTATATTTCGATCTAATGTTGGCGTCTTCCAGAAGTCTTTTACCCATGTATTAATCTATTTACCAGGGTCATCCGGGCAAACTTTTGGTATTTCGCTCTAATTCTCCTAAGTTTCTTAAGAATATAATATGTATAATGTATATCATTAAGGTGCTGGTTCTTCCCAGAGGACAGATCGCAAGGTAACTTTGAGTGGTTGAAGGTGTCAGGTAACTCACGCCTCGGCTCCTGTTCCACGACGGACTCGAGGAAGTCCTGCGGGGTCATGTACAGCTGGCCGCCGTACTCCACGCTCGAGAACTTTATGAACCGCCGCTCTCGAGACGTCAGCTTCACCGATTTCGCCAGCTCATCCGGCTGAAATTATATATTAGATTGGTTTTATTGTATGAATACCACTATTTATTTTGGAACTCCAAAAGGGGTAGACAGACTAGACCAGGGGTGGCTAACCTTTACGGATTCACGTGCCATTTATTTTAGAATATATTTATTTAAGAAGACCATAGGCGTGCCGTCAAAAAAAAAACTTTACTACCAAACACAACATTTTGGTCTGTATTGTAATAAATGTTACATTTAATCGTGTTATTTAAATAAAGTTACATTAGTGTGACTACTGTTTTTATTGTATATTTCTGAAATGTGGTTATTAATCTAAAGCGCAAACCGTGCCCAAAATATTGTGCCATAGGTTCGCCATCCCTGGACAGTACGTTTTACACAGGCGGCACATCTGACAATGTAACCCCCGGTTTGTAAAAGGCTGATCAACACAAAAATTAGTTAATCACCTGTCAAACCTCATGTTAAGCGCTTTAATTGGTTGTTAGTCTTTTGGTCAACCAATCAAAGTCGTGATCAGTTGAATTGACAACGGATTAAGTTGATCAGCTTTCAGAAACCGGGGGTTGGTGTCATAATGCAAAGGAACCTAATGCAATGGTTCCGATAAAAATAATCAGTGTGAGTCTTTCTGTCAGTCATTCTGTCAACCTTTTGGCAGTATGCAAATATGATGAATTGATGATGATATTCAAAATACGAATAAACTAAACCTCAACTAGTTATTTATAGTCAAATTACAACATCAAAGCAGTACCACATTAGGCTGAAAATTATCAGTTATAACAGTCCGCTTACACGGGCCTACTTTAATTAATTACCCGATAATTGGCAATTTTGGTAAAAAGTGAGGTCCCGGCAAGACTAGCAATGTATGGCAATCAAAAAATTGTATAGAAATTGTCAAGAATTGCCCAATTTTAGTTGTCCGTGTAAGCGGACATTAACAGAATTCTAATTCTAATGCTCGTATCATTTATTTATTTCATTTTTACTATATAGTACGAAAACACACAGAAATCTGCGTGTTCCGTGTTTTGGCTCATACTGTTGAATGAATTGGTATCATATGTTAGTATCGAGTTTACATCGTCGGCAGTTCGATGCCCGCTGTGTTAATATCAGTCAACACTATGCTTTCATCTTTGAACTTGAGGTGTAAATGCGAAATGTGTACTACGCCTATATAGTACACACTTGGATATTCTTACCTAATTTGTAAACGATGAAAGGAAGAATAATTACCTATGGCTGTTAACTGTAAGTAAGAATTGTATATTACGAAATAAAAACTGAATCGCATTCAAGCAAAAATCTGCGCAAATAACGGGTTTTAAGTAAATTATTTTTGCAATGGATATATATTATTTTAAATATTACTTTCGCCGTTTGGGATTAATTGAAACTAAATTAAATTAAAATACAAAATTAAATATTTATATACATATAATAATTTCCTCTTTGGTTCTTCCTATTTTATAAAGATCTTTATGAAGATATGATGATCTATCTAGTAATCGACTTGGCATAGTTTTTTGATAATAAAATCGTAACATCTTTTTCAATTCTTCGAACGGTTGTCGAATGATTTTTCGAAGGATTCTTGTCTAGGGCACATTTTCCAATGACAATCAATATAACAAAACTATCAAAGCGAACCCTGAAGAATTCTTGTGAACACAAATGAAGTGAGAACGCTAGTAACAAGACACCCGGAACAAAAGCTTTCTTCGTTCCGCACAACTTAAAATAATATTTTCGGTAATGCGCTCGAAGATGGATATAACTGGTCCATGAGCCAAAGGGTTCTGTAGCTGCTTTTAGTTAATTTAAAAAAAAACGAAAAAGCTAAAAAAATGCTAGATTTTGTTACAAAATAAAACTAAACTTTGACTAAATTTTTATTCAATATTATATTTTTTTTTTTAAATCCTCTATACAGAGCTTTATAAATTATAGCTAAGAATCGACTCGATCACATCAGCTTTCAAATAAAAAACACCGCATAAAAATCAGTCAATTGTTTAGGAGCTACGATGCCATGCCACAGACAGACACGTCACACTTACCCTTTTTGTGTGGAGTGTTAAAGTTTCTTTTTTACCCGGGTTATGTTATTTTTTTTCGTACCCATGTACAGTACATGCATAGTACAGCTACACATAATGGTAAAAAAATCATCATAGTACATTAAATTTTGTAAATCAACGTATATTATGTATACATAATTACGATTTGAATACCCAAAGGTGAGATTCCTTATTTCACTGCGGAACTCCAAAAACAAATACGTTAAACACTTTCGCCCGATTTGGCGTTTCTATTTACGTTCGGTCCAATTTCTGTTTTCTATGTTAAGCTTGTAAAGTTGTCTATGGTTTGGTTTGACAGCGATTAAAATGTGAATCTCGTGTTTTCATGGGATTAAAGTCTGCAGTAAAGTCATGACAGCAGTCTGATATATGGTTTGTTTGTGTCGTTAATGATATGTTAACAATGGGATTATTTGCGTTGTCTTTTATTATTGTTTTTAAAATAATATTTTTGTGAGTTAATATGAGCAAAATTGTTGTGCTACAGTATAGTAGAGCTTAATCAGCCAAAAATAATTGAGCGTATTAAATACGGGTTTTCATTTGTGAAAAGATTCTATTTCCACACCTATGTAGTCTTGATTGGCTGGATATGGCTAGTAAAGTTACACAAGGATATTAAATATCAACTTGAGAAATAAACCATTTCTAACTTTTCTTTCTTCTAATCAAAACAAATCATTTATTTTTGTGACTAGGATACAAAATCATTACTTTTACAAGTCACTAATCTATCTAAACTAATAAGCCCGTCTTGTCCCACTGCAGGATTAAGGCCTCCCTCTCCCTCTTCCACGCACTTCTATCCTGAGCTAGGATGTGCCAGTCCTTTCGGTAGGAGTCAAGTTGGTCTCTCCACCTTTTTTTCGGCCTTTACAAGTCACATAAAAATATATTTTTTGAGCCGACGAAATACCCCGAGAAGAAATGTCAAAACAAGCTCAGGGGTCACAGTCTCTTTTAATCTCCAGTAAATTTTAATATAATGTAAATAAAAACAGGGTTTTTTCTGGACTGGCCTTTTGTTTCCTTTATTAATAAATCCAAAAATATTTCGAACTAATATCCAATTTGCTCCGAATTTTACATCGTTAAACAGTTTCAACATCAACCATAGACACTAAACACCCTTAAAACTAACATCGGCACTAAATCTCATAAACAAATAGATCTGTTATCGTGCGCATAAATTAGGCTTGTTATAAAACCATCCCTTAGTTAAGTATTGTCACAAATATAGCAATAAATAAAACGCCCCTAAAAGGAGTTATAAATCGTAGTGGTATGTTTGGACAAACAATTTATATTTATTGGATTCAAAGGGGTAGTTTTTGTTTGTCGGCATTACGTGTAAAATTAATGTGTTTTCTTGAAACAGTCGGTGGTCACGTATATTGGGTAACGGTAAGGTGTCCTGTGTGTTAATGTGATAGCGTGTTTATTCATAGCTACTTTTAGACAAAGGCGTGAATTATTGTTTTTTTTTGTCAGTTTATTTAAATTACTGTCGCTACAAACGCTTGTCGACAGTACAATGAAAGGAGAAGAACCCTGGTGATTTTAAGCGATTACATACCTACAACCTCCACCTTCCATGATGATGGTTCAGTCCAGTTAATTAAGGATTCTCCGAGTCAAAAAAAAGACTCTACATTACCATTTCGCAACTGCAATACTATAACATTTCAATGTAGTGGTGGTCAGCTATGTTAATCCTAAATGAATAGTGGTACGTCTTCATATTATGGCAGAAGTTACTTAATTAGCCAGTACACAGAAGAACAGAAAATAGAATAAATAAACCAGTTTTCCGATAATTTGATTCGAAACAAGTTCATATTCCTTGACATAGATTTATTGCAAAGTCCGGTGAAGCAGTCAAAGCCTGCGCTCAGGCTAACTGCGTAAATCTCTTCCAAAAAAAAAAGATTTATTGCTTTCAAATTAAATTCAATAATGTTTATATTTGACAAATTGTTTATTTTTTTTTGACGTTTGTTAGCCACTATTGAACAATTTTGTTTAATAGTTCCTCCCTTCTTTTTACAATGTTTACATTTATTATTAACTAGCTGTCCCCGCGACTTTTTTCGCGTGTTTTTGTTTCAAGGGTTTTTCATTTTTGCATCATTTTTCATTTATGCTCCGCTCCTATTGGTCGTAGCGTGATGTTATATAGCCTATAGCCTTCCTAAATAAACGGACTATCCAATACAAAAAGAATTTTTAGATTCGAACCAGTAGTTCCTGAGATTAGCGCGTTCAAACAAACAAACAAACAAACAAACAAACAAACAAACTCTTCAGCTTTATAATATTATATTATGTATATTATATATAGTATAGATTTATAGGTATCTATGTAGTTTCATTTATATTTTATACTAGCTTTTGCCAGCGACTTCGTCCGCGTTTCCGTCGTTTTTCGTAAAAAAGTAGCATATGTCCTTCCTCACTGTTCAGTGGTTTTGATGTAACAGACAGATTAACTTTCGTATTTTAGTAGGGAAATATAATATATCACGTTACACAAAAATAATCCTTATAGCATGATTCAGTATTCACGCGCGACGGCGCGATGGCTTATTATCGTATTTCATGTATAAGTTTGGTGTTTCTATACCGATTTCTATGATTCTTTTTTTATTGAGTAGGATGAGTGAGAGTATTATAAACGTAAGAGTAAACAAATATAATCAGTAATCTCCGAACTGCTAAGCTATCGGGAGTTACACGTGTTATTGTGAGTCAACCATAAAAGATAGACATATGCTGTTGTGGGATATTTTTTAGATAATTTTATGTAGAACATTTCCGTCATACATGATTTCTATGTAGCTTTAACCATTAAGGCTGCATACGCGACGGAAGCTTAAAAAATACCGTTTTCCCAACATTTCCCTTCACTGCTCTGCTCCTATTGATTGTAGCGTGATGAAAAGTATACTATAACCTGCCCAGGAGTATGAAGAATAAATGTACCAAGTTTCGTTAAAATCCGTCCAGTAGTTTTCGTTTCTATAAGGAACATACAGACAGACAGACAGACAGACAGACAGACAGACAGACAGACAAAAATTTTACTGATTGAATTTTTGGCATCAGTATCGATCACTAATCACCCCCTGATAGTTATTTTGAAAATATATTTGATGTACAGAATTGACCTCTCTACAGATTTATTATAAGTATAGATGTTTTAGATTTAGTATCTATAGTTCAAGTTAGTTTATAGTTCTATTATAATTTATGTAATATAATGACGTCTCGCTAAAATAAAAAAACATAATTTAGTGCGACGGACTCATTTAATAGAAAATTGATCTCAATAAAATAAAAAGCTTTCAGTTTTAAACCTACATCAGTATACTTTCCTCGACAACATACGAACAGAACTTTCTATATAAATGTTGAATGTTTCCTGCGATGGTAATATTAAATCACAGTCACCATGTATCAGATACTACACAATATTAATTCTATTTTAACTGGTAGCCATTACTAGAATTTAGAGGCGTATTATCCATGGCGGCCATTAATAAATACTGTTTGTTTTAGACTAGCTGCGTGCTGCGGCTCCTGTCGTATAGTTTGTTCGTTATGTTGTGTGAGGCTGTAATCGATTAAATATCGATGCAGTGCGGGTACCGTTTGAAATCCCACTTATAATGTTGAGTTGGTCGTATATTTATTATTTTAGTATTTGTTAACAGAAGAATGCGAAATTAAAAGTCTGACGTGACGTATTAAAATATAAGATTGCTATACGCTCTAAAGACGTGTCTGTTGCCAAAAATTCTACCATAACATTAGTTAGAAAACATAAATTAAGCATCGTAAAAGTCACAATTCTGATCTGTCTAATTAAAAATATTTTTGTTGTGTTTGTTTGTGGCCTAGAACGTTTAACCTTTTTATGCGGAAAAACGTTTAGGGCGCACCCCTAATTTATATTTTCTAACAAATATTATGTCAGAATTTTGTATTGTCTCTGTAACTTAAGTAGGTACGTGTAAATATAGTCTGTACCTAAATATCTTAATTTTTTTTATCTTTCTAATTGAAGAACAAACTTTCAACACTATTATTATAAGTATTATTAAACTGCAGTATTTCGTAAAGACACGCCGATTAAAATCGGTGTTGATTCAAAACAGCGTGACATTAAATACACACCCGATCAATTAACATAAGTATCTATTAGAATAAACACGATTATGATATGGTAGCATAATTACAATAAACAAGAAACTAATAAAAAGTTACCTAAATTCCCATGCATAATTGCGTAGCACTGGCCTTATTTTTGAATTTTATTTAGAGTAAATCCTGTAGGATCCTAGGTATTTCAATTCAGGTATAGTTCTTATAAGTAATGAAAAACGTACTTTTAAAATTTAATAATTTATTTTCTATATATGTATTTATTTGCGAATAAAATAATCGATTTTAATTTGCCAAAATTAAATACAACGTAAATACGGAATATCAAATCATGATTGTTTAAAAAAATTGTTATTTAAAATTAATTAAAGTACAAACAGACTGAAATCACTTAGCAATATATGTTAAGCGTAATTAATTTGACATAAGGTCACATACATACAACACAGGAGTTAAAACAGGTTGAAAGACGATAATTGTGGTAGCCCCGAGCTAATGATATGTTTATGCTGGGGCCATCGCGATAGCCCCGTAGTGTTCCCTGTAATTGTTCTACTGGATACATATGTTAGTCAGTATAAAATGTCATTGATTCATTATCATACGAGTATGTACAAGCTTTAGCAGTGGACTGTGTAACTTTTATTGATTATATATTTTTTTTACATTGTAATTTATTTTAGTTACACAATACACAGAGTTTTTAGTTTTACGTTGAAGAAGATGGCGAATATCAACCACGTCAGTCAAATGAAAGTTCATCCATGCACTGGACAAAAATTGTGGACATTATTTATTCCAAATCTGGGTGAGTAATTGGGTATGCTTTGTATAAATCAACAGAATATTTGCTGACTGCCCGGCGTCACAAGGGCAAATGCGGAAATGTATAAAACACACATTTTTCATACACTTCTGTGTATGAAACCTTTGACCAGTTAAACCAGTAGGAACCATTTTATCTTAGAAGGTTATTCTGTTCTTAGAAACAGATATTTCATACGTTTCGCACAAATTTCCCAAGGTGATACGAATCACTGTAAATGATATTTCCATAGATTTCTCCCATCAATGGGAGGATACCGTCTATGTAGGTTGCGTGACCCACTGCCTATATCTTGTAATCTGACAACGCTTTGTCGCCATGTTAAGTGCGAGTTATCTATTGTAATCAGCGTCGATTATAAATGCGAGACGTTTACAAATTGTCGGTGCATGAGAAATGCGGAGAAATGGATGTCAGTGTAGGTTTGAAAGGAATTTCTAGCTGAGACTGAGAAATCAAGATAGACGTAGGTCTCTAGCCTTATGCGAGAGAATTGGTACATTTGTGTGATCTAAAGATGTGTGACCTCCGCTTTAAGATATGCTGATATATAAACCCCTGTATAGCTTGGAATAAATATCGGCAGTTTCCACTTTTTTTGTTTTATTCGGTCATCTAGTCTGCAATTATTTACGCAGTAGCACTTAGGCTGCGAATTCACCAAACATGTGGAATGCTAGGTAAATGAAGCTATTTTATTGGTTTTTTACAAACACATTACTCGCTACGCATCCTCGCACATCCCTGGTGGAAACACAGCCCAAGCGCGATGACCCCTATATCTGATAAACGTGTAGACCCACCTGCCAGAATAAGGTACCTATGTAATAATTTTGAATCAGCACAAAACAAGAACTATACCACTCTGCAAACAGATTAGGAAGCCTCTGTTAACCGTTAAACTGTTTTCTCTTTTTTTAAGAATAAATAAAGTTCCGGACTTCCTACAGGCAGTAAAGTGATGATCATCAGGTGTAATTAATTAGTACCATAATGGATGGAATGGAATGAGAGTATTTAGCATTGCGCTGTGTAATTAAGGATCTGAATAATTAGTTGAAATGTTCGCGCGTCCTTTGTTATTTGGTACGTTCGTAGAATCAATGGTATTCGAGTCATTTGGTTAGTTACTAATTTATTGAAAGGCATGTTACGTTTCGCGAAACTTAACGGTCCAAAACCGGCGCGCTTACCATGAACTTTAAAGCTGAACTTTTGCCGTCGTGTAAGCGAGACGCAACTACGTGCAGTGTAATGCGCCGTCTCGATTTCACAGCGACAACAGATGCATTAAGAGTTCATGGTACAGGTACAGTTATATAATCTGTACAATCTGACAGTAATAGGTAGGTTATAATCTTAGAGTAAATATACACAAGCATAGAGCGCGCGCATCGCTAGTAGCTCCTAGTGCCGAGCGTAAGCAAATTTTTAGCTAAATGTTCTTACGCTCGTTTGCCGTTCGACGACAGACGTTTATGCGAAAATATAGACAGTTCCGATATTAAGAGTAATATTCGATTTTGAGATAGTTTTCATAAATCGGCGTCGGGGCGCTCTGTTTAGACACTACATTTAAAATTTTACTTGTTCTTACTAGTGCCTACAGTTTAAACTCGACGCGCATTCTATAGTTTACTTGGTTTTTTCTCTTAGGTTATAATAAAAAAAAACACATTTTGTTATGTATTGAATAATAATTCATCATATTTCTAATTTAACCTTTGGAAAAACGAATAAATAATTTTATCATTTTACTACTATAGCCATTTTCAACTTGGTAACTTTCTTATTAGAAAACATTGTTCTGCACATTTAATAAGATTATGTATTTGGATTAATAATGAATTTATTCAAGCGATTATCACGCCCAGACTTGGCTAGTGGTACACGTACTAATGTGCCAGCCTACAGGGCTGATTAATAGACTGGCTGTGTCGATAGAAATCCTCATTATACCTACATATATATTGGAGGACGGGTTTGCTGGTATAACCGTTATCTCGAATAATTATTATTCTAAGTTTTGCGTTTTGTTATTAAGGGTTAGTTATTATAATGATGAGGTGTATTTGTGTGGTATGGCAAAAAAAAATATTTTATAAATACTCTACATTTAGACAACATGTACGCAGATTCTTTGTTTGGTTGTAATTTTAGCATTGTTATCACATATAACTGAATTATTGTAAATATTATGAAAAATAAAATATCTCAGAACTGTAAATTATTTAAAAAAAAATCAGATAATATCCCAGTTAGTTTTTTCTTGAAAGGACATCTCGACTCTCCATGACAGCGTCAAGATATCTTGGATTGTCAAGATCAAAGTTCACAATAAGGGTATCCTCGGGAACAGTTCGTGATCTTGTTAGTAAAGAAATAATAATAGCTTCAAAATATCTAGTTTAATCTCCAACATCATTATGTATATCTATTAACCCAGTATCCAATTTGGCGATGCACTTTTGTTTTTCAATTATTAGAAGTTAAAAAGGACTTCTAACTTTCGTAGTGAAATGTTTACACTATTACTATTGTGCAAAATCCATCTATAGGTGGACCTGTTCCTGTTTTATTAGGAAACTTGGAATATTTAAGATATTATCTATAAAAGCGTGGGGCTACAATTGTCTATTCTTCAATGGACACTCCTCAGTTCTGAATGGAGAAAAAGCTTGATCGTTCGAAGCTGGGTTCCAATTAAAACTGACGTCGTTATCTATCAGCTCGCTTTGTAAGTGTACGCCTTAAGCGGCTGATATCGGCAGCATATCATTTAACTGTAAGCAGGGTTGCCAAGCTTCTTAAAATTAGGAAATAATTGGTTCAGCAACAAATTTCAAAATGTGAGTATTCACTCACGAGAAAAGAGAACTAATTTTATTGTTGTTTACCTCAATCCGATTGCTATTTTTTTGATCTTGACTCATGATCATATAAATTTTATTATTTGTTATGCATTAACGCATGCGGAGTGAATATTTGTAATTAAATACAAATAGTGGAAAGAAAAACTTAAACCTCAGGCAGAACTCGAACCTGCGCCTACTGGCTTGAGGCGCCAGTGATTTTATTTTATAAACTTTAAGCCGACGCGATGCGATGGCAGATGCCGTTGTAGACAATTTTTAGCAGCCGACAGCTAAAAATTATTAGAATACGCTAATAAATTGCTTGATTCTTAAAAGAATCTGATGAAGGGATGAAACTTAAGATGATTTGTTCAATGTTGCTAACTTTGAGCGAATATTCAATAATCTTTTCACTTTTATGGTGGATGGCATTTGAGCTATAACGCTACCGAGACTAAATTCAGTTCTCAGAGCTTCTAATTTAATAATAAATCTGCCAACCCTAATAGTGTTATACAAAGGACTACCGGCCCAGCTTTCAATTTTAACAGCTGCGGTAAATATTGTATCACTTCATCTGCAAACGAAAGTATGGACGATAGATGTTGAATGGGAGTTAGCACTGGTACCAATGTGGGCAGTTGTTTAGTAATAACCAACAAATAGAAATTTAAATAAGGAGGTAAATATTGTTGCGCAAGTGGTATCAAAAGGCTTAGTTGCTTAATAATTTTTAATTATGTGCAGTTTGCGAGGATTATAGACGCGAGATATATCATAAGGGTATAATTCGCTGAACACTAAAATGTATCGAATAGAGGCAAGGAGAATATGGCTATATCTATAATAGAAAAATTAATCGCTGAATGTGTTGCTAAGCGCAAATCTCGAGAGCAGTTGAACCGATTTTGCTAATTCTTTTTTTAGAATTTTAATAACTTTTTTTATAATCTTAATTCCTTGATGTACGAGGATGTTTCTTACGGAGAGAAAAAAAATAAATTGCAGCATCGACTGTTAGGCGGTACGAAGTTCGCCGGGTCAGCCAGTACATATAATATCCACAGGTATGGAAAAAACGGTGGCTAACAGTTACAAGCGAAATATTATTAATATAACTCGATGCATTATCTGCTGTTGTGTTGGTACCTAATTTTAATCAACCTAAGAATAAAAAAGATTAATTGTAAATAGGTTGATTTAACAAAATTGTTTGCGATATTACCAAAATAAGCAAAGAAAGTTTCTATAATAGTTAGTTCTCCATAAAAATATTATCGACGCAAAATATATAGAAGCTATTAGATATGAAATACTGTATTACACCTCGAACTCACTCGAGTTCAATCCACTTCCACAAATCAAATACTAAACGAATTACAACACGGAACAGTCCAAAGTAGATCACATTCTAAAAACCAGATAAATTCCAACAAAAAACCACAACATAAAACTTGTGAACGAAGTCATTTATCGTAGTTTATGTCATTTGTGATATTGAATTATATCTGATACATAGCTTCTATGTTTACGCCGATTATACATATACAAAGAATATCATGAAAAATCTGACGTTCTTGCCATAAAACGCTGATTTAACTTCCATCTGTGACTAAATAAATATACTGTTAAATTCATTTTGCAAAAATTCCGATAATGTTTTGATCGTAGCCAGTTATACAAATTCTTTTTTTTTTAATACTGGTTAAAACTTATTATGGTGATATATTATTATTTTTATTTTGTGATTTTGTTATATTATATGCTTAATCAGTTGCCTTAGAGTTAATCATGATACAAATCTGCATAAAAGGGTATACGCAATAGGTAATAAGACTTTTCATCAAAAAGACCTAAAAAATAACGAAGTTATGAGGCGTTATAGCCATATCTACTAAATTTATTAAAAAAATATATATTTATACAATTTATATTAATATTCGCCTAACAATACACTTTCTTTATATAACTACTGTGGCGAGGCTATTGCTGTTCATCTAGCCCAGGGGTTCCCAAACTTATTTTGTCTACTGCCCACTTTGAGAATAAATTATATTTTAGCGTCCACATTTTTTCACCTACTTAAAAACCACTATAACTTCAAATTAAATTTATTATTGAGAGCTATATTAGCGGAGATTTGATTTTATTTCTGGGTCTCTTAGCGCCCCCCTTTAGGCCTGCAGCGCCCACAAGGGGGCGTTATCGCCCACTTTGGGAAAGGCTGATCTAGCCTATAAAAATATATAAAAAAAAAAAAACAAGAAAAACAAAACACAACCGTATATCATGGGATCCAATATCACACATTAAAGCGACCTACTAAAGCCGTATTCTCATGTAAACCGAACACGAGGATATAATATAAAATTGTCTGCATTAACATAACAGCGTCGTAGGTGCGCTGCGCAGGCGCCACTAGTGACGCGGGCTACAAGATGGATTTGTGAGAACCGACGGGAACAGAGACTTACTTGGATGGTTATTTTTAACTTAAATTAAACACGAGGTTGTTGGGATGATAACTAAAAATTTTATTAAAGTAAGTCAGGTAGATTAGTATCTTTTTCACGTAAGCAAAACGTTCACGATGATACAATGATTTGAAATGTAGCATGATGTCAAGATTGTGCAAGATTGTGACGTCATTACCCCCCACTCCCGAACGTTAATCCGCTTTATCTCGTTAGTTTTTACTTATTTTAAAAAGGCAAAAATATTTCTTTATTTTCTAACTGACGGATTTTTGTATTTTTTATGTAAGAATTCCGACGGACGTAATATCCCATAAAACAGCAGAGAATGGAATTATGGAATGGAACTTTGAGAATGGAAGAAAAATAATCATTGCGTGGAGACCATATAACAAAATGGAATTATATATTATTAAAAGAAGGCAAGAAGACACTGATCTTTCGAGAAAACGTCCGGAGACGGACTCCAAAACAAACGAAATATGATTTCCTAAAACTATCCATCGGCCTATATTGAATGCGGAGTGAAATTCAAGGAATTAAATACTGAGCATGTACATGCCTTCGCCCTTAGGTGCGCAGGCGCCGCTCCTGACACTTACAACGAGATGGATTTGTGACAACCGACGATACCACAGGGACTCACTCGGAAGAATTAAATGTAATTTAAACTACATAGGAAATTCTAAGATTTACTACCGTACTCAGAGACGATTTGGTTTACTTCGATCATAAAAAATCCCTTAAGTAACCTATAAAGTCTCTGAGTATGGCAGTTAATTATTTAAAAAATAAGTTTTTTACTATGTTTAATCACAAAAAACACAAGACACAGAAAGAAAAATTAATTGTCCCTTGATGACTAACAAAATACAAATATAATATGAAACTAGAACAACGATTTTCTGACGCAGACTATTACATATATTTTCTATTCGATTACATTTTTCTTCCTGGCCTGTTTATTTTATTAAGTGTGTAGGGTGAGTTAAGTTAATCAAAGAATTGTTCTCTAGATACTACGATCATATGTTTAACGACAATAAAATTGATAACCTATCTTTTACCTATTTAAAATTATCTGTACTACAGATAGGAATTTGACATAATTAGTATGGCGGTTAAGTCAAAAGTATATTTCTATTAAGGCAAATCATGTATGGACATTTTCATGATAAATAAAACATATAATTTGTATTGTACCAAGTCCAGCCCTGCCGGTCGTTCCTGGACGTCCCCCATAAATCGTGAAGCGACAGTTTTAAACACTCTATTGTACAAACATTTGTATCGTATTAGCCGAACATGTTCGGAGTTAATGGCTCGGCTGGAGTGATTTAGTGTCCGTGTGTCGCCTACCTCTGACATGCATTGTGCGAGGTTAAAAGTCCCCGAGTATTATGCAATCGTTTAATAACACCTTGTTTTATATTTTTATTTATCACCCAATAAATATTTGTATCATCATGGTTTATGTCGCTCGCGTGGGCAGTTTTGTATCAAAGTTTTGTATTAAAAGATTCTAAGACCTTTACGGCTTCTAGAAATATTGAACTTGTTCTGCAGAACGTTTCTCCTTATTAGAAAACGTTACTTAAAACAATAGGGGTGCGGACTGGGAATGAAAATAAACATCCATTTAGTCCGCCAGATACATAATAACCCCGTGTTTTTTCTTTTAGCAAATCAGTAAAAAATGTCAAAGTTAAAGCGTTTTAAAGTTGTGGGTAATAATGGGCCTGTTTCCTATTTTTTTTTAATGTCCGTCTTGTAGATTAATGAATTTTATTGGACACGTATTTTTTCTTTTTTCCTGCAAACAAAAAATGATCAAAATACAGAGAACTGAAGTTACGCGTGACGTCACTCCTCGCTACGATTTTTAGCGAGGCGTAGCGTCATAAGCCCCCACTCCGAAACTTTAAAGCGGTGTATCTTTGTACTTTTTTATTGTTTTGATAAAAGAAAAAATACGTGTCTAATATTTTTTTATTATCTAACTGACGGACTAAATAGATTTTAACTTTTCATACCCAGGAAACATCCCTATTGTAGCTATAACTAATGTCACGCGACATTTCCATTCACTGTATACAATGGAAAATACGTGTATATTATTTTTAAATAATCTATGGGACGCGTAAATAAAAAAAAATAGTCGGCACTCCTATTCTCTCGCAAGTAGACTTCAGGACCGGCAAGGAATGGCAATGGGTAAAGTTTGAAAAGAAAAAAAGAAGAGAATATCTCTTTAAAAAAATATAAGCCAAAATTTACTTTATTTGATAAATAAACCTTCGACTCTTGAAAAATTCAAGTGGTACATCACTGTACCTATGTAATTCACTTGGCATGAATCCGCATTGTATAAATACAAAGTCAATCAATCAACTTGCTCAGTGAATGCAGTTTGGTTCTCAACAAGTTGCTCTATCTAAGTTCTGCGTAAAACTACGGACAAAACAAAGAGACTGCTAGAAGTTAAACTGATGTATTATGTATGTGACTAAGCTTGAACGATAGCTGTAATTATGTACTAGGTACAATAAATTTAACTGTCGATAGCCCGGAAGCAACTACTCGTACAGTAATTGTGAAAGTTTGTTCGTTTATTTCATCTTCACAAGAAAACAAAGAGACGTTTTTTTGATGAATATCGTACATAAGTTAGTAGCTTGGTATAACACATAAAATACTTTAAAGCTTTGTGATATGCTAATTCTTTTGCTAGCATGTTCGTTAATTATCCACACTTATTAACGTATTGACTGATAATTAAATTTTCATACATATAGACGAAATATTGGTTTAGTGTCAGGCTTTTTAAAGGGGCAGACGAAGAAGCGGGGAAAAGTTAGTTGATAATAAAACAAATGTAATTGTAAACAATGGATAGTAAACATGTTTGTCTATATTTTATGTTGTAGTAAAATATACACATAATGGTCAGATCATCCTTCAGATTCCTTGCACGTACAGAAATGATGTTGTTTCCGCCATTAATTAAAATCGACGCCTTATCTTACCTAAGCATATTGTCGTGTACTTTCAAATATGCACTTAATGTGTTTCGTATTTAAATAAAAATAATTTCATTATCTAACTTGTAAGTTGTAACGATATTTTTGTATAAGCAGTAACTACATACATAATACAAGGTCATACTATCTTTAACCACTCCTAAAAAATATTTTATGTAAGAGGCTGATTTTTCCACGCCAGATAATTTTATTCGAGTAATATTTTCGAAATTTTTGACAGTTCTCTTATACAAAACCTGACAAATTTTATTCCACGAATTAAAAATTTCTGGTTAGAGAAACCTGCTGTAAATGTCCAGAAAACAATGCATTCTTTGGTTCACGTGATAAGCGCCAGTTCAGAATAAGGTATTTGCCTTGAATGCGAAACGCGCGAATCCTATTTATATGATCCTCTTCATATTCGTAGCAACCTGTCCGCGATCTAGTGTTAAGGTGAGTGCATTAAGGATTAGCTTAGTGATATTTCGTGTAAGAATTTAATCCTCACTTAATTATTATTGTACTTGATTCAACTTAACCTTTACTGTGACTGGTGTGGACAGTTATCTCTTTTTATAATACATCTCTGCAATAAGAGCTTAAGACATCGCTTCAGATTTAAGATTGTAGACTATATTTTTTTTTGAACATATAATTCATTTGTGGTTATCACTAATCATTTTATGTTTAATAAAACTATACAATTTGGTTGGGTGGCGTACACACCGGTTTTCAAGGTGTTGCCAGCTCTGAGGTCCCGGGTTCGATCCCCGGAAGGGTTAACGTAGAAAACCACTTGTCAATTTTGTCTCTCGGGTCTGGGTGTTTGTGGTACCTTTGTTGCCTCTGATTCCATAACACAAGTGCATTATCTACTTACTTTGGGATCAGAGCAATGTATGCGATGTTGTCCAATATATTTTAATTGACAACGCTCTTACTCACTTACAAGTATGAACCATACTCTCAAACATAATATAACTATAACACTCTCTTTGAATAGAAATGCTTCGACGTTTAAACTCTTGAAGTTTTTGTTCTACAAAAATTAAATAACGTGATGATTCCTGAATACAGTTGCTCTTTGGTCGGAAAAAAAATAATGGACCAATTTTTCACAAATATAAGTTTTCGTCTGATTTATTCCTTATTCACCATAAGGATCCATGTTTCGAATCAATAATAAAAGATCCTCTGTCCAATAAAAAGGACCTTCATACCGTGCACAATAATTCGCAAAATTAATGACACAAAAAAAAAGGTTTTACCAGAAACAGCTGATACATGTCATGTTCACATAAATCAAACTTTCCATTCCTGCAGTAAGGCTGGCTACAAAACCTAATCGATCTGATAACAGCTCGTAGGTCTCATACCTATACAAATTGTATACAGAACATTATTCTATAATTTCATTTCACAATATTTGACCGTATTCCTATACGTGTTTTATTTACACCAGTTATGTGGATTGGAATGCGTTTGAACAAGGCTTTATTACTTTATTCATATTTTTATTTATAGCTGCCTCGTTAGTAAGGAAGTTCATTTCGGTTTCAAATTCCAGAAAATTTCGACAGTTTTGTTGTTGTGTTCTGAGGTTTACGCGAATGTTATGTTATGTTATACTATTTATATATAAACTACTTTTGAACAGATTTTAACGGTTATTTAAACCGCGATAAAATCCGTTCAAAAGTAGTTGTATTTCGGTGTTGTTGTTGTCTTGGAAAATTATAAGTAATAATTTTGGTAATGGTGATTGAGAAAAATTGCAATATGTTTTATATCTAAGGTATCTATTTATTTAAGTACATGGGTATTATCCATTAAATCAAAAAACACGCACAAATTAAGAGTAATGTTTCTTAAATTGATAGTAAATTGGTTGCTGCAGCGTTAAATGTAATAAGTAGCTTCCCATTTCCCAAGTACACCCCGGTTTCGCACAGGTGGTGTAGGATTTTTAAAACATTTCCATACGTTTATTTTTTACCTTGTCCTTAAAATAAGGAACACAATAAAAAAAGAATTGTCCGATTTGGTACAGTCGTTCGGTAGTTACGGCGTGACCAATGGAAATCTTTACATAAATATATAGATTATAACAATGGTAGTAAAGACATGAAAAGATAGCGATAGATCTATAGCGACGCTTATTAAACAGGTTAGATTATAAGGAGAAAAAATCATGAACAAATTATATTTCTTGGAATAATACTAAAGAACATCTACTGCACTTAAATATAAGGAACGAAAATACATCTCCGTCATCTACTTATATATCATAACTTCGTTTAAATCGTGTACGTGGAACCACAACGGCGCCGCGTCTATTTTATTTAGATGCCTGAATGTTTCCGGATGCCTCAGGAGTGCAACTGTTCGTGGCATGGCGTCAGATTATTTGAATAGCTGCTAAATAGATGGCCATATGTGTTACACTTCTAGAAATGTGTGACTGCTTTTGGTTTTATCTCGAGAAATATAAAAGTAATTGGTTTACATTTACGTAAATGCTGGTTGATTCTGAGTCTTGGTAAAAAATTCAAGTTGGCTAGTCTTCTTTGGCAAAATACGCAAATCAAATCTATCTCAAAAATTTAATATTGCGAATACGTCTTTCTATGATTTGCTGTTTTCACCATTGCCTATTTATTAAAAGTTCTTAAAAGAGTGCACGGATAGCCGAGTGGTTGGGTAATCACGTATTACCATAGGGCGCGACGTGCCGCGAGTTCGATCCCTGCATGGGCAAGCGTATTTGTGATCTACAATTGCTTGTTCCAAGTCTAGGTGTTCTTTGTGCATGTGAACAGTTTATGAGAAACCCACAGCGACACACGGCTAAATTCCTTAGTGCGGAAGTCGTATTTATAAATAAAACAAAAAATAATTTGTTGCATAATAATGACATTAATATTAATCTCGCTAAACTGTGACGTAATTAAAATATAGTTGCCACTGATGCCGAACACTTTCAGAAAAGATTAGATCAAATAAGGCGTGACTCCTTTCTAATTACTGACGATAAAATGCCAAGTTAAGGTTCTGTTTCAATAAATGTGTGACATTTGCAATTAGTAGAATTAAAACATAAATAAATGGGCACTCATACGATTAATGTTCCTACTTTTGGTAGTGTTGCAAAAATAAAGGAGCTTAATGCAGAATTAGAAGCGAGCATCGATTTAGCAGACGTCAGAACTATCGGCTGTGTCAAGTTGGACAGCTTTACATTAATTTGAAACTTCATGGTTGGTGCAAGTTGGTCCTACACTTCTTATTGGGCTATTGCTTTGTTTAATATAGTCTGCTCATGTATAAATTCTAATCATTAGAACAATAAACGGTATTTAGAACAGTTGTTGACTATCATACCTACGATCCTGTCGATATTGTAAGCCTTGTTGATTGGTTTTAGTAATTTTTATTATGCCCTGACTATATTGCTTCTAATATATATTTTGTACTATTGTCTTGTTAAATAAAGAGTCAAGAATTATGATTATCGTCAATACATCTTTTTATTACTGATCTGAAATGTATAAATATTTATTCAATCGCTTTGTGAGGTTTTCAAACGAGACCATTAGAGTAGAAAGCTAGGCATCTAGAAACACCTACAAGTGGGTTTCAAATTATTAATAAGATGCTCAATAACTTAGAACATTATATTAGAAATGTTTAACAGTATTTTCATCATCCCTGATGCAGCAAAACTATTACAGGTTGTAATTTATGTTCCTATCATGCTACCACTCGAGGACATTCCCTTAAAATAGTTTGAGTACTCCTGAGGCAAAGATTGTGGAAAGTTTGGATGTGGTGTTTGTAGAAACCCTACCTGAATAAACGACAAACCTGCTTGTATTAGGTAAAAAAAATGGTTAATATTTAAGAAATTAACATAATTTTATTTTGCTACTTCATAAGCCAGGAGAAGTTTAATACTGTGTTGTTAATTGTTACATTTATTTAGTCTCATTGGATTCAGTTAAATGCCAATATTTTACAAGGATCCACTGCATGTCTAACCACCACATCACTGGGTATAAGGCATTATCTTATTTTTAATCCTTACTTTACAAATATAATTTGATATATTATATATATTGCAGCCAATTTATTTCTCTTCATATCTATCTTTAGAAGATCCTTACAAGCCCTTCACAAACAGAGTTTTATTCGACATATTTCCGCATTCAAGGTGACATCAAGTTGAATGCAATGCGTTCTAAATTCTCCTCAGTAAACTTGTGTCAGACATTTGGACATTTGTTTACGAGAGAATGTATGTGTTTACAGGTACTTTGTTTGTATGATTCGAAGGAAATGGGTTAAGGGTCGTCGGTGCATTTACTGCCGTGTTTGGAGACTAGATGTTCTAGATGAGACATTGTAAACATTTGTGTCTTGAGATATCTATAGATTGAGTTGTAAAGAAAGACCAATTGAAAGTTAGGTGAAAATGAGAATCGATGAAAGACAGATAGTCTTTCTAGAGATTTCTAAGTGTCAAATAAATTGAAGTACAAAGTTACAGATGAAAAAAAAAAAACATCTTTTTTTCGTGTCAGTGGTATTCATTAGACCTAGACCAGCCCAAAAATATCCAAAATAATTTTTGTCTTTTTTGATTAAAAGTAAAAAAGTTACATGTTGATTTATTCATAAATTTACGAGTATATCCATTATATTAGTCCAGTAAAACTTACAAAAATATAAGCAACATTTCTCCATAAACTCTCAATCTAAGCATCCTTATTCCAAGTAAAGAAGTTCAGCACTTCCACTTTCAATATGTTATTTATAGCTGTATAGTAAGTGCGGCGCGGGCGCCGATAATCCGCCATTAGCCGGCCTGTAATCGCGATGGGAATTTATCGCGAATCAACCAGTTTACGTCGGCTATATATGATGAAGATGCTGCTCAGATTGTGTCTAGATAACTAGGCTATTGAGAGGTGTTGTTATTATAACTTACGTGTAAAAGTAGTTAGTTTTTTTTTTCTTTTTCTAAAACTATCTACCAATTTTATATTTTCGATTATTTTGTACTGTCTCGCTTCAAATTCAAAACTTAGTAATTCAAACAAGGCTACTGACTAGCACTTTTCTAAGTCCTCAGGCTGTGGAGGGCAAACGGCGCAACCAACTCCCCAGCAGCACGCTGTCATTTAGTTGACAATAATAATGAAGATAATTTAGGGACCGCCACAAAGAAACAATTGTTTGAAGTCGATAGGTATCACTATGATTCATTTGACGTTAAAATAATAGAGTAAGGTTGGTAAAAAAATTTGGGCATTACATTTACATTTTCCACACATTTTTTGCCAGATCAATTAGTGCTTGAAATCAAACAAGTTTCTTTTAAATATGCGGTCAAGAAAATTGGACAATTTAATTTTAATTAGAAGTAACAAAACACAACATAAGACCACGAAAGGCGTAATATGTATTTTAAGACCAAAATGATTAACAGCTTAAAAAATCATATGCACAATAGTTTTTACTGCAAATAAATTTTAATCCCATTATCAATATTCACCACAAGAGCAGCTGTATCTTAGCCATTACCCTACATACTAACTATGGCTTGTTAATAAGACAGATTGGCGGGCACGCCGCGCACCAGTAACCCATCATTACCGGTACAGCACTTGCTTATGAACGTATTAGTACGTGACTGTTGGTATATATGGAGTGGACTATTAATCTTGGCAGGCATTAAAGCATCGACAAGCAAATTTTATGAAAAATTGTATATTACCTATTTAATGGGAATCAGAATATCTCCGTCTTGTAACAAAATATTGGTAAACCTACTTTATAATTTTATTTTTTTTTTTTTCATGTTCTTTTGGAATTTTAAGAACTTTTTTTTTTAAGGAAAATAATTATAGATAGGTCTTTGATGTCTAGCCCGCACAAGTATTTCTATAGATTCCACGAATATTCTCGAACTTAATAAATCTGAAAATAGTATTTCTGAATATTTTTCAAATCAACAAATCTTTAGCGGTAAAGTTATCTAACTATCATTATATAAGGCGTACCGGTCATTACCATTAGCAGTACACACTTGAAAATGCAGAAATTATGTGCACTTGTAAAGTTATGAAGTGGCCGATTAATCTCGGCCGCCAGTGTACAAGTCAGCGGAGCTTATGCATTGCTTTGAAGTGTAAATATTAACGGCAGAGTTCATTCATGTTTGCACTTCAAATATTAACTATGATAATATTTTTACTGTTGCTCACCAAAAATATCAGGAAAACGGAGGCTATTTTTCCGTTTGTTTAAGGTTAATAGAGTTTAAAGTTTAACTAAGATGCTAGAACTAAAATTCGAACATTGACATATTTAAAAAAAAACACGAGTTCTCAACTTTTTTGTATGCAGTATAAAAAATGTACGACCTAGTAAAGGTCGCCGGAAACCGCAGGATGCGGACGGCGCAGGACCGTGAGTTGTGGCGATCCTTGGGGGAGGCCTATGTTCAGCAGTGGACGTCTTTTGGCTGAAATGATGATGATGATAACAAATCTAAAAAGCATAGTTGTTGATTATTTAGGTTTAACGAGGATAATCACATTCTTAACGTAGAAATGACGTGTGTTCTAGTAAATGGTAGAAAAAGGAACTTTTCAGAATAAGGTAAGTTCTTTGAACTTTAAGGATTTTCTGCCAGTTAACTTTCGAAAGCAGCACAGGGTTTTAATAAGAGAACTAAAATAACCAGAAACTGATATTCAATTAAAAATAAATTACCTAACCAATTCAATTAAAAATAGACGACCTAAAAGACGTTCCGTAGAAATCCTAAAAAATAAATCCATTACACAGTTGAATAAATAATTTCAATTACCTGAGTTAGTGATGAGTCAATTTTAGCCGCACAGACTAATAAAAAATCCCCGTATCAATGTACTAAATAGGTTTTTTTATGACTACGCGAACAGCTCGTAGCAACAGCACTGTGTTACTGGGTTGAAAAAAAAATGGATCCCGTGATTAAAATCAGTTCCGTTATTGACTGACAAAGCACAGGTGACGAAACAAAATAGCAAATTGGCAACGTGAATTTGGAAGTTAATGATATTTAATTTTACAAGAATTGTTTTTAGGAAATTTACTAAGTGAAGGAGTTCCTACTTTTGTCTAGTAACAGTATGATCTAGATTTAACTTTACAATTCAATCTCTAATCTAAGTATTAAAATTTCACCTAAGAAGACGGTTAAAATCTACTGGCTGGCTTAGTGAGGATTCGTAGACTTAGCACGTACCGTATGTTATTCTTCTTTAAATTTTTAAGTACGCGCAAGATATTAATTAACGTTGTCTTGAATTTATACTTGAATTCCGAACATGGCTTCTACTACTTTTCAGACTAGTAAATAAACTTTACAAATTATATATTCAAATCCTTGTAATGTTTAGCAATTCAAATGAAATGTACACGTTTTATCAGTCATAATCTGCACGGCAGTACCTGGCTCATTGATGTCAAGACCACAGATCCTCAATCATTCCACAACCGTCCATTACAATCAATCTCTGTACTAACTAAGCCACGTTTGGCGCGAACCACCATTATGTCTGGCTGTAATACAAGTGTTCGATCGCTTTTCACTTGGATAAACTCACAAGACATGTTCGTAATAAAGGATACCTTTTGTATTATATTCTTCATGAAGGATACTTACGTCCAATACTATAGAATCGGCTGTCAATTTGCTAAAAATTCCGGGCCGTTAATGATCAAAACTACACCAAATAACATCTCCACAGCCAGAATAGTTTTGTGATCTTGTTTTGGTATCTGCAGAAGTTGATCTTTCGTAGATTTCAACCACGACAATCCAGAAAATAGAACACTACGCATTTATGAAAACAAGTCCTATCCCACTCAAAAAAATAAAAATAAAAAATACTAAATACAGGTGCTTTGTTTAATACTTCATGAGTTTCAGTGGTACGTGTCGTTACAAACGAGACAGGTTCAGCCAATCATCATCTAGATAGCTGTCATTAAGATATGTTGGTCACCAGCCCAACAGTTTAACAGACCCGTAATATATGGTAAATGGTAGATCATGTGTGAATGATACTTCCTCTACAAATAAGTGAGGTCGAATATAATTAATGTTAGCTTCAACTAGGTATTAATCATGTGTCATGAAAGCAAATAGCCTCCTTGAGTAGCGATACCAATACGGCACATTTTAGGCGAACATACTTTTGAGGTTAAGTTGGCAATATCGTAAAAAACGTTGAAATATTGGTTAAGAGACGTAACATGTAGAATAACAGAAAAGAAAGGTCCTCAAACCATTAAATAGATTAGATTAGATGGATGTTTGGCCTAAAATAATATTGTTCGTGGATGAGATTATTTCGAGGGAGATATTATCAACTAAGGGCTGATTTTTCAAACGCCAGATAATTTTTATTTGAAGAAATAACAAAATTTCGAGATTATTTCTGGGATAAAGTTATATATATTCTAGCAGATCGAAATAATTTTGATGATATACCAACAGGTGCAAGAATTATAAAGAAGTACAATACCAAGCGGAACAATAGATACAATTCCCTAAAGATTACAGTCCAAGTAAACAGCTAAACTCCAAAGTTAACATAAACAACATTAAATTAACACCCAGACTTTATATCCCCAACATCAGAAGCGTGCAAAGCTAATACGTTTACACAATAACATGGAAAGTGTTTATTAAATATTTAGTGAACCCTTTGAAGTTACTCCTAAACCTGATAATCCTGAACTTATCTTAATAGTCATGTTTTGTACAAGCTATCACATTAGTAACCATTTAACATTTACACACAACGCTTTTATTCTGAAGCAAAAAGGTCGAAAATCGTAATAAGTTTGGCCACTTGGGGTCGACTTGTGGGGCCGACCGTACTACGACTTTCACTTGGGAGCTAAGTGAGTGTTAATAAATGGACTATATGAGTTCGGGATTTGTAAAGTGGATCCTGATGAGATTGGCTGCAATGTTTGTTATTCGGAAAGTTGGATTTTGCATGAGTTTTTGTTTAGAATGTAAATAGGTGTAAAGATAATTTTAGATTCCTTTGTGCAGTATAATGCACTAGCTTACATGCATCAAATTTATAAACCACTATAAAGAATACTAAGACAAAGCGACGGCTACAATAGAGATGCCATTTTTCGTCTGTCATTGACTTGAGTGGCGTCCAGACAGACTTCTCCTAAATAATTTAAGTAAAATCACATAGCAACACATTGAAAACAAAAAAAATAACCAACAAGAAACACCCCAGCATCAAAACAAATGAGGCGCACAAAACAAAAAGTAAACGCTAACAAGTCAATCCCTGTGTCCAAGATCAGTAGCTTTTAAAACGCCAACTTTATTGGGACCAATTTTTACTTTTGACATGTGACAGGACGCAATAAGGCAGGTCCCTTGAGACTTGAGCCCTCAGGGGGAGACCACCAATATATAAATAAATGGTTTTCGAGAGCCGACAGTTAGGGCTTTTACCCTAATTGTCACGTCCGTTAATCTTATGGATCACCCTTTCGTTAAGTTTGACGGTGTGGGATTATTTCTGTAATTAGATTCGTTTTGAAGTGGCTTTCGAGGGTTATACTTGGTTGGAGTATGCTTGACGCGGAGAGCACTAGAGGGTCCACTTAGTTCGATGATATTCTATAATAATTCGACCGGTTTATTGATACAGACGTGTAATACTCGTTATTGCTTTGGATAGGAATAACGTAATGTTGGAACAGTATAACAATAAACTTAAAATCTAAAAATGAAAGTTTTTGGACTATACTTTAGCTGCCAAAAATGAACTGTTACAATGAAGGGAATGAACCGAAAGCAGATAGGTAATCATATTATTTTTCGAAATAATTTAAAAAATATAGACCTAAATAATACATCGGTTCCAGCAGTTCCTAGGTCGTAAGTTCCGGTAGTTAAGTTACCAATAAAGACTTAACTTCATAAAATGATTTTAACCCTGGTCTTTGAAAGGCTGTTCAACTTAATGTATTTAGGTCTCGTTAAGCTAAGGACCATTAATCATAGCTTGACTTGATCACTTGACTTGAGATTTGACAAATTATTACTTATGTAACTAACTTTTATATCCTATTAAGGGTTAAAACCTAATGTATTAGAATTTAGTGCAAATTTTATTGTGCCATAAAGTCTATAAACGTTAGAAGGTGGCACATTGAATGGAGTGGAAACCTATAATCACCATCAACCATGCTCGCTAATAGGTAAGTACCTAATAGCAGTATAAGGTATAAACACAAGTAAAAGGCGTTACCGACATTAGACTAGAAAGTTCTTAGTTTATTGAGAAAAATACTATTTCTTCGCAATACATTGGATCTAAAGTTCATAGATGCAAAAATTTATGCAAATGGAGCACACAAATATTAATATAGTAATAATATCTTGGGACAAGTCATAAACGGCCATCTGATCCCAAACTAGACAGAGCCTGTATTATAGCAACCAGACGAATTAAAAACATACCAATATATTTTATAATACATACCATATTATAATGCACTATCAGTAGGCTTATTTGCTATCTCCAGTTGACAACCCAAACGATGTTCACTGGATAAAAGTAACGGTAAAAACGCAAATTTAGTATCGTCTAACGTCGATGGTAGTGGATCTAGTTAGTCATCGATGCGACGATATGAAATTTGTGTTTTCACAGTGTTATTTATAAAGCGATTATCGCTTTAGTTGACAACCGCTATAGCAAATAAGCTTGCTGGTTCGATAAAAATAGCTAATGTGAATCACGTCATCGCGGTTAAGGCTTTTAAAATTATTCTCGTCCGGTTAGTCTTATCTATCTCAAACGTAGGTGTGAACATTAAAACAAATAAAAAATCCGTCGCCTGATGTCAGAAACAAAAAAAAGCAGTAATTTAAACAAAAGAATTTCGTAATTAACAACAGTTAATGTGATTCTAAAATACCAAAGATCCGTTTGAAGATTAAAACAATTTAGTCGAACTCGGCTCCACATACACACGCATTTATTCGCAACTATGTGCCAATTTGAGATCCTTTTAAGCTCAATTAGCGTTTGACCAGCGGAATGGATAGACTAACAGGGTTTTTTTGGGTTCAGCAGACTCATAAAGAAGCCTCTATAATTAATTGTTGGTCACTCTTCTACTAACCTTAATCTAATTGCCTAAATCTATTGCTTTTTTTTACTTTTTTGTTTGCTTTTTTGTTTGCTACGCACACGACATTGAAAGAAATTCTAAGGTAAAAGCATCCCCAAGATTTATTTTAACGTCATGTGTGTCTAACGTCAATCACAGGACAGGTGCTAGAATAGACCTCATTTCAACAGGTCGACAAAATTTGGTACCATTATATAATCTAGTTTGCTTTAAATACATTTGTGTATGTGCCAATTTGGAGACAATAGTCAAAGTTATATGTATTGCTAATATTAAAATTTGATCTACTGTTCAAATATCCCAATCATTCATTTTGTCCCTATCGTTTATAAATAGGAATAATTGCACTTTTCAAACAACAGAACCCACCTAATTTCCGTGTCACTCACTTGGTAAGCTTTTAATCTTCGAACGAACAATGGTTCTGTGTTGGAAATGGAACGAGGCGTGTAGGCAAACAAACTGTTCTAGAATTCACACAAACGTAGGGTTTCTTGGCGTTTGGGTTATTGCGTCTTTAGTATATTAGAATCACAGGATATCACAATGCAATGTAATTTTATAAATGTTGTTGGATTTACGGTAGGTACATAGACGGGCACTTTTCCGATTTATAAGTCCATCAAGTCCTTAAGACGAAAACTTGGGGATCTTCCAATAATTCCGTAATTTTTGCAAAGGCATCTAACAAAATTATCAATACGACAAGAGTATTTACCTGCTACTGTGGGAACTGGGAGTCATTTTAAAATGAAAGTGAAGCTATGTATCGTGTAGCATAAATACTCATTGTAGCTTGGAAGACATCAAGATCACGATCTAAAGCATAAAAAAATTACGCCAACAAATTCTGTTGATCAGAAAAGACAGCGTCAAAACCCATGAAACATGTGTTTGTTTCCTGAATAATACATAAACATAATTAATTTCATAGATGCTAACATAAATAACTTAGCATTGTGGTGACAGTCGCGTCGGCATACCCCACGTATCTTCACGACGCGACGTGTTTAATTTGGGGTGAACACAGTAATGTAAATAACAATTAATTCATAATGTCACTTTTTGGGAGGTAATCGAATAATTTGGGAACTTGTTTTGTTCACACGGATCAAATACAAGACGACCAAATTAATAAAGGAAATACTAATAGAGTTATCTGTTGACAATCAGAATGAATCAGTTAATATTCTAGATTTCAAAATATTAATACTAACTTGGCGGAACTGTCACAGATTGTAATCGTGGTTTTATGTAGGAATTCAGGTAACGATAGCTTCGATCTAAATACCTCAGTTAGCATTCGATTCTCATTACGATTATGTCATATCGATAACGAATAACATAGCGAGTATCGATATCTGGTAACTGGTGGCATGGTGCTGGTATACCCATCCAGGATACATGGTCCCTTAATTAGCTATTACGAGAGGCGGTATGACCTAATCTTGTAATGGGTAATAAACGTAAATCATGTATACCATCAGATACCAATACCAACATTTTAGTACAGAATGGGTTGAAATGCGACGGATAGGAGAAATACTTTTAAAATCGAAAATAGTAGTAGAAATCTGCAATCTCTTTAAGCTATTAGAAAAAAATGTTGGTGAATGGGATCGATAGAAAAAATAAATGAGATTAGAATGTATTTCTGAATGTCTAGATAAGTTGAATAACAAGAACAGTCCCTGTAGCCAAGTGTAATTTCATTTTGATAAGTCACGTGTCTTATACTTGTCACTTCCTTACATTTGATTACGATTATATCAGCGTTAACGCTTGTAGAAATGTCACTTAGCTAGAGGGGCAGATTTTTGAATATGACGACTGGGATAAATGGACCAGAAAAAAAAAACTAACAATGTAAGGAATTTTGTACGATTTTCATGCTGAGCTGCACTAATCATAAAACCGCTCGACAGTTGTTCTCGCATCAACTAAGGCGCCAAAATATACACGCACATTCTCACTATACAAATTCTTCATCACAGCAAAGGAACTTCACACGAAGACAAATTACTGTACAAAATAATTTCTTATTCACACAGAAACAATCACATTCTTCATTTAACTCGTACGTTACTTAATTACTAGACTGGTATTAATGTTTGTTGCTTCACTGTAAATCAGTCAGTGTCAGGGACGTACGCCAGACGTGGGGCAAAAGGGACAGTTGAACGTCGCTAGTAATATTATAATCTTCTTTTATGCATTTTATATGGTTTAGTCAGAGTATATTAATTTGAGGTATTTAATACGTGGTTTTGAGTTTATAGATTGGATTAAAACTTTGATAGCCGATGGGTCTTCCCATATGTATACATAATTTACAAGTTTTTGAGTCATAGTACACCCAGCAAATTAGATAAGTTTTGCAGGCCACACTAACATTATATAATAACAACTTATATGAAATGTTAGTGAGGCCTGCAAACCTAACTAGTTTGCTGTGTGTACATCGGTTGCTGAAAACAGTTGTTAGTCTTGCAAGATATGAATCTTATGAATAAGAATATTGCCAGTTTATAATATAATCCAATTTGTTGAACGCTGCGTGGAAAATCGATAAATCACAGCACGTTCGGCATCATAAGTGTTTGATAACACTTTCACCGTTCTCTAACAATAAATCAATATCCACGGTGATGACAAGTGAGCATCATAAATCTTGCACAACATAAAAATATTTAACCTACCCACGTTTTTATTAAATTTCGAACATCGATTACAACACGATGCAGACGATCGTCTATTAGTAGTTACGTCACTAGATCGTCGATAAATCGTTGCTGGTGTCGAATGCGCCCGCGCACCCGTCCGAGCCACCGGCGCGGCTAACTCAATCAAAATTCCTACTGTCTAACGCCGCCCACTGGCAGTAGTTTGCTTATTCTAATCACTTCCTTGCTACCGTATCGTTGATTACTGGATTCAGGAAAATCAAGCATATTAATCCAAGTAAGGATTTGCTATTCGTTTTGTAGTTTCTGCCTACGGGAAGGAGCGATGTTTGTATTAGTACTGAAAATAGAATGTTTAAGTTTTATAAGTAACTGCAATATAGACATGGATTTATTTGCACAGTGCATTAGTTTCCACAAAATATTTAAGTAAGGTTGAATCTAATATAATTTAAATAAATTTAGAATTTATCCGTCTTAATGCGGGTAAAGAAGTATGATATCTGAAATGCGTTGTTTTGTTGAAATTCTGAAATTTAGTTTTCGGCGTTTTCAGTGATATATCTGATACGAAAATATCTACGTCAAACTCTGAAGGGATTCCAAGAACATCTCAGCCGAGTAATCAACTTCAATGACCTCTAGACAATATTAAATAGTCTACAGGCTATAGCTTTCACATCCACCATTTGGCAGGACTATCAACACCTGTAGCAGAGTGAAAGTCTGACAGTGATCGGTGTAGGAAACCGGCCGGTGCCGTATCGGACATCACCTGGACGTATCTGCCACAGTAGTGGTGGTGACAGCGAATCAAGTCTGTCGCGACCTTCGGCTTTCACCTTTTCGTTGCTTTAATGGATTAAATGCTTTAGTAAGTTTCACTAATTCAAGATAAGAGTGATGAATTGTTGAACGTAATGTAAAGTTACTAGCTAGGCCCCGCGGTTTCACCCGTATAAGTAGTTTTCGTTCCCGCACGATATCATTTTTTTTTCTTTAATTTTTCTGTTCTGATAGTAGTTCTGCTATTCGGGACGGAGACCAAACCAAAAGACTAAAATTTAACAAAATCGGCACGTCTGTTTGGTTTTGAATGGTGTAAGGAAACCGACTTTGTTTTATATTAGAAGAAGATGTATTAGAGCGGTTACATTCGCATGACAATTGTAGTATAGTGGGCTTTAGTTAAGTCATTTCCATAAGCTTTTACTATGAGTAGTGCTGCACTACGCTCAATTTTATTTTTGTGCTTGTCCTAACATCAATTATGCGCACCGATTTTTCAAGTTTTAAATTAGCCTATGGCTGCTTAAAACTAGGATATATTTTTTTGTCTTTTCTTGTGTGTTTTTTAGGTCAGGATCAGTTCTCCAGTGTCATGTGCAACACTAAAATGTTTAGATTAAAGGACTAGTGTGAGAATTCACACTTGTCCTTAAAGCAAAGTGATAAATATTGTAGTTGAGTTAGCAACTAAATTATAGATTTGAGATTTTTATTTGTAATATATTAAGGACTCAAGGTTTGGCAAGAAGTAAAAGTTTAAAAAAGTTCGCTTATGTATATTAATAAAACAATATATGTTTATAATACCGGCCTGTAAATGTCCCACTGCTGGGGACAGGCCTCTTTCCATATAGAGAAGGCACGAACATTCATCATCACACTTACTTGAGGGTTGGCGATTTCAAGCTCCAATTTTTGGAATCCAGGTTTCCTCACGATGTTTTCCATCACCGTTTGGCAACGGTGTCTTAAAATAATTAAGAAAGTACATATAACTTCGAAAAAGTCTCGTTGATATTTGCGTGTTGTAGGTTTTAACCTACCACCTTGAGCATACAAATCCGTTTGTTGAACCGCTAGGCCACCGCGACATGCATGTATATTAATCTTGAATCCAAATGAATAAAAATCCAGCTTCAACGATCGCTACAATAATTGATCTACTGTAAAACACGCAGCTATTCCTGTTATCTAAGAATCGGTAATTAAATGATTTTCTTTATTGAATGTATAGAAGTCGTTGACAAAGTACGCACGGGTAGTCTCTGGCCGCACGATTCTCGAGATTAACTTTAATTAATTCGTTTAGTTTACACAACCATAGTTTAGGTTTCTTGTTGACGGTAAACGATTGGGTGTCGATCGTAGATTGCACTTGTATAGTGAGTAATGGATGCCGTCGGTGTGAAGTAAACATATGTGTTTTATAATTACTGTTCAATCCATGTTAAATTATAAGTTTGCGTGTATATTAAATATTTTTATAGAGTACCTTTCGTGAGTGAATGTGAAGATAGAGTATAATCGACCGTTCCAGAGCCTTGGATGATAACGAATATTACCTGAAACAAAATAGGTAACGGTTAACAAAAACAAAATTGCCAATAATCGCACTGTTATGAAGATGTATTAAAACTTTGTTCATTATTTTTATGATATTAAATCCATCATTTAATTTAAAATCCGGATCCAAGGAAACAGAAAACAAGCCGTCAATTACCATGAGAGATTTATCTAACATTTTACGTAGAGATAGAGCTGATTACATTGCGTCGGAGGCGGTTGGCCAGTGGGGACGCATGCGCCGGCGCCCCTGTATAGTAGACCATCTAGATTGCTTTAACACGAAGCTCGCACTTGATTGTATTACAGGTGATTACGTAGTGGATTAAATAAAAAAGTATTTAAGGATATATCTTTTAAGCCCCCGTAAACAAGTAACAGTTTTACAAATGTTAACGATGATAGAAATCGCTTAAATAACTTTAAATTTCTTTATGATAAGTCACGTGACTTGGACTTGTTACTTCCATAAATTTGAGCGAATAGATCAGCGTTAACCGCTTCTAAAAATTACGTTTGTCTAGCTTCCTAGACAAGCATCATTACTAGAACCGTAATCTTTTTTTTTTTTTTCTAGTCGATATCAGGGTAGCAGACGCGATTAGGTACTACTAGGAAGTGAGTGATTTAACATATTAAGAATCCAACATCCACTTCTTTGTCATTTACGGATGGCGTCAAAACTGCTTTTTGGTTAGTTAGAAGTCCTTTCTCTCCAGATTTTTTGCCGCTTTTTATACATTCAATTTTATCTTAAGTATTATAAAATGGTTTTACATTTGTAATAGTTATAATAAGGCTGAAATTAGACATTGCATAAGTAACAAATTAATGTGCAATATAGAAACGGGAACTCATCAAACCCAAAACATGTGCGCAGTGACGTATACCTCACCTAACCGCCTGATCCAAGATATTGGCAATGTAATTAGTGAATAAGAAACTGGCTGTCAATTAGTCCTCATTAAACTAAACACATTGGGGGCGCCACTCGTGATTACGCGGCGCCCGCAGATAACTGATCGAGATTAGATGTCGAGGCTACACGGACCGATCGCACTTGACCGAATTACATCTCTAACGGATCTGACGGATTTTGTTGGAAATGAAGAAACTATTTATAAATAAAATGATGAAGGTGATACGGAGTATTAAAGTGTCCACGAATCCCGAAGTCTATGAATAAAAAAATCACTAGATGTTCATAGTTTAAGTGCTCTTGCGTTTTTTACCCCCGAATACTGAAACGTAACTCAACTTTAAGACGTTCTTAAATATCTATCTGTCAATACTCTACACCTAAAATGAACAGAGACAGCATAAGACTTAATGGCGACCTGAAACTAATTGACGTTTCAGTAAGTTTCAGTATTCGGAAATTAAGCTCTTAACGCTGCGACGTTCACCGGTGAGCGACAGATAATATATTATCTATAGAGCCTGCTCATTTGATTTTTAACGTGTTTAAGTTCCGATCTTCTTCTTCTTCAAGTGCCTCTCCAACTAGTGAAGGTTGGCTACCAACTTCTGGAATTGTTGTCTGTCCTTAGCGAGTCGGAACAATTCGGATACGCTCGCTATTCCAGTCCACTTTCGGATTTTACGGAGCCACGATGTTCCGATCGTTTAAGAGTAAACCATCAAAAATACGCAGTGGTCAACAAAGTAGATAAAATTTAGTCTAGTACCAAGCATGTATGGCATTGTTAAAGTGCCCAGTGCCCTCGTAATCTAAGTTGTTGTATATCCTAAGGTTGTCTTTGATTGGTGACTACAATAAGACCGCCCATATTATGGGTGCCATGTGGGCAGACGTCGTAAAAATGATGAAACGACCCACAACAATAGATGACTGATTTATATGTACGTGAGAGGTCGCCAGTTAGGTTTACGTGACTTTGGAGTCCTAGTTCGTAAATATTTTGATGTGAGTATAAAAGTTAAATTGCATCACAATAAAAACCGATAAAAGCGTTTAATGTGTAATTTCTCGTTCGCAGTTATTTTCCGAGAAGCTGTAAAGCTGTTAACAAAATAATTACATTAATTGGCTTTATTTAATTAATTATTTGTGAACGATATTATTTTCGTAATTTTAATGTCATTTTATATATTTTAGTTACTGTATTTTTTTTTTCATAATACTCAACACTGTGTATACAATAAAATATTAACTATATGAAATTTATTTTCCTTCTATGTTCAACGTGAGCTTGATGAGTGTCACAATATCATCATATATTGTGATAATATGTAAGGCTGTGATGTAGACATTGGCCAGTCAACGAGAATAGCAGTGTGTTTGAGCATTCAGGTTGTACCTATGTATTATGACGAGAGAGGCATTTCATTGAAATTCTTTGGGACAATATGACAAGTTAGAAACATATATTTGCAATGTGTCTTAGGTACTTCCTACAGTTAACAAAGTCAATTAATAAAAATTAATATAAATAAATCAAATTACCTTGTAACACACCAAGGTTTGTTTATATAATAAAACTGGCTGCCCAACACGGCTTAGCACGGGTGATATACCTATAGAATAAGTACCAGAGCACCACAGCTCTCGTCATCGTATGTCGTGGGTCTGTCTCACTTTTGATAGAAAGTTTCCCATACAAAATTATTGTTGTTTTATTTTCTTTTATACAAAACTTGACCTGAGTATAAAGAACGCAGCAAGAAATGATCTTCTTTTAAAATTTATTCATCGAATGCGCGAACTGTAAAACGCGAGAATTTAAAATATGTAGTTGTTAAGTTCTCTGAAATTTTCCAATTTTTATGCAATTTTCTTAATTTTTCTTTCCGTAAAAACCTTCACCGAAGTACTAATTAGAAAAGTTGAAAAAAAGATGAATAAAATCGGTGAAGTTCTGAAGCAATGGCGTCGTGACCAAGGGAAATAGGGATTCAATTATAAATATATAGATAGATTAAGACTTATTTTAATAACAGTTACACGGATGACATGAAGGTATTGTCTAACAACACTTGTCTAACGGTAAAGGAACTCTCACAGCGGGTGGTGATTATAATGCACTACACTGCACTCGACAGGTGATAACACATTTGTTTGTACAGAATAACATCAGATATTATTTCATATATCAAAGTCACTCGGGGCAGTTAAACTATAACATGATGAAGAAAACTGATTTAAGGAAAATGAATTTTTAATTATCAAAATGAAAATATAAAAGAATAAACTGAATTTTGAATTAACATTACCCTAAAAATTGGACGAACCTGTATTTTGAGTGCCAACCAAAGAAAGTTAAATGAAAGTAAAAAGTATTACCAAACAAGCTATTTATCAAAATTAACGTAACTTGAACAAAAATAAACAAACAACAATTGATACACGTTACGTCAAGTTGTCACTATCCCGGTCCACTGCTAGACACAACCATGTAGGTACAATGTAGAGTATCTATGAACCGCGAACATTCAAACAAATATATCTATAATAATATACATACAAATTTTAGATTTAAAACATCTATCTACTTACAAGTTGCGTCAGTTACATATATTATTTATTTTAGCATTTCTTGTTTCCAATTAAATTTAAATATACCTATGTACTTGCATATATTTTTGTAAACCATTTATAAAACCCTTTATTTTGATAGCCCTAGTCCACTCGATAGATATTGTTTAAAATAATATATAAACGACTTACAATTAATCGCCGAAATTCAGACATTTAATTGTTATTTTTGTAATATTTTACCTATGTATGTATATTTGGTTTTTAAGACAAATCTAACGATACCTTAACCGTCGAAATACATCTAGCCTAGCCTCTAGATGATACAGACATACAAGATACGCGCGAAAAATATAACCCTTTCTTGGCGTCAGGTAATAAAAGCACATCATACTTTGTGGACATTAGAATCGGAACATTTGCATTCCTTCAAAGCAAAAACTAATAAAATAGTTCTAAATATAGGATCGCAGGTCTATCGACGGAACACACGCATGAATTTCATCTAAACACTAGAACACCGAGGTTTCTCGCAGATACGTCCGTTTAACAAAATACACACGAGATACACACTCGATATTAGAACTATTCCCACACCATTAGACTTGTAGTATCACAGGACAAGAAAATAATGGATACGACATATTTATTCTATTAATTTAATGCGTTATTTTTAAATATTTGAAGGGTGGTTGATTTTGCGGCGTGAGTAGACGTACGATATTTTTTTTCTTCGAGATCGTGTGATAATTCATCCTTTAAAAAAATATTCTAAGTAGTTTTTTATTTTATTAAAACATATTTAGGTTTCACTCGTTATAATAGATCCACTCAAATTGCGTATCAAAGATATTTCATTATTTAGGTACTATTCACATGTGTTATTTACAAATATAATTATGTAGTTATAGTAAACATATTACCTCAAAATCTGATAAGCATAGTATCTAAGTCCTACGACTATTCTATATAAGATACCGCATCCAAACCAAAAATCGTTCACAACCACACATATGCGATCGTTAACACGAGCCAACAACTTCTTTGGGATCGTAACTCGCTAGATACCATCAGGACTCGCGTGGGCGTCGACCAGGGTGGAAAATGCACCGCGATTGAGCAGCAAACTTGCCCAGCTCCGACTGACAGGAACATGAGCACAGAATCGGGAACTTATGACGCCGTGTATGTGTAGCACCTATAAATTTCGTTATTAAGATAAGGAAATTTCGTGGCCAGCCATCTACGTTCCGTGATGTAGTGGAAACAACAATGGTAACCCATTTCCTTGTTCCTCAACACAATATCCGAGCTCTAGGGAATTTATTTATCTTATCGCTGCTTTTTAAATCTACGAAAAACATTAAATGTCTACGTCCAATTAAGACGATCGTCGCGGCTTATTTAATGTATCTTTTTAACATACTTGCTTAACATCAATTTCGTTGACTCGAATTCTTGCTTGTTTGTGTGTAACCGCAGATAGAATTTATAATACGAACTGCATATTATAACCATGATTCCAGCATGATCTTCGCATTATGCATATCTCGTTTCGCTGATAACTTCAATGAGAGAAACTAAGCGCGCATTAAGAGTGGGCGCATAATTGCGAATATTTTGTCTCGAGGCAGCTTTATCTTGAGATATGAATCGAAAACGATTATTGTCGCGTTATACTGTGATAGGCTATAATTGTAATCTGAGTTTAGTATGCAAATGTGTAAAGACGAGTCGTAAGTGCTAAGTGGTAAGTGATACATAACTTTACACTTTGTTTTGTTTTCAAGTTGCCGCAGACAGCTTAGACAAATGACTAGCGTGGCTTATGTACCTACTACTAATATACGCTGGAGCTAAGTGCGTGTGCACGAACAATCAGAGTGATATTGTAGGATCGCGTGCGTCCATCCTTTATCTTCCACAAGGTGTTAACGCGGGTCGGAGTCATGACCGACCCTAAAACGCCTCATTAGCATTGAAATACAGCTTCAGCTATGGAACGGTAATCTACATTAGGGGTCGCGCCTCGCGAACCGGTGTCTAGCGAAATTTACATTCATGGGAATCGCGTATCATGGCTAGGGTTATCACGTGGCCCCTTTAAGGTATGGCGCTCCATTGCAACGGTGCCTTTACTCAGGAGATAGGTCCAGTATTAGCGCACAGCGATGACAAAGTGTTAGGTCAGTTTATAAGTGGCCAGCGCCGCATAGATACGAACGTGTTTTGAGGGAATAGAAACTAGATTTAATATAATTTGAGTAAATTATATCTTAGATATTGGGCTCCGTCCTAATGTATAAAATAAGTCTGCTTATGTATTTCATTACTCTTGGGGTATGGCCAAATTGATAAACACTATGCCAGGAAAGACTGGTCGATTATTATTCGACTATCGACTAGTATGATGCAACTATACTATGGGACTTATAATAAGCCGGGAATAGCCTTCTGGGCATGTTCTTCTTCTGATAAAGTAGAATACCTCCGAATATTGCTTTGGAGATTACAACCACGATTATTTGTAGACCATTTAAAGAAAAAAAGAAAAGGCTTCTCTTGCGACACGTGCGCCTTGCCTCTAGCTTTTTAAAAACAGTCGAAACAAAAGCAGTGGAACTGCTTCAAACGGTCCGTGCGCGCGACCAACGAAGTCTATAGTTCAAATTCAAATTCTTTATTGCGTTCATGTGTTAGTTGTTCAGGTTATAAAATAAAATAAGTACAACATGAAACCCGGTAAGGGCACAGCAAAATAACACACAGTATCCAATTACAACTAGATATGTGCCTATAGTTAAATTAATATATATTTTAGAAAATGTTGTAGTTTACTTTGCAGTCGCAGGATAAAGCTGTCGATACCGACAAGGAGTCAAGGAGTCCGTGTGCAAGCGGCCTAACTGCAAAACTATTCCTCTTAATTCTTATCATCCAAAATTAAATAGGCTTACAGAATATTTGCTTAGGTACATGAATATTAAAATTAGCCAGTTAGGTCATTGGTAAGTTCAAATGTCTACTTAACAAATTGCAGACGATGTTTTGAATATTCATGTGTTTAATACACGCAGCCGAGGCACGACAAAGGCTTAGCTTTTGATCACGTTCACCAATATTTATGTGGTGAAAGTGAAATATCTTGACATGGTAGTAAACTTCTTACTTTTCAATCGTAGATGGTAGAACGCTATTAAGATCGAAGTACGAGGAACGAGTTGAGTAGATCCCTACACGTTTGGAGACTTTTTTAGAATGCTGTATTTCCGGAAGCCAGTAGTAAATAGCGCTTAAAAGACGATCTTACTCTGAAATGTTTTTTTTTTATGTTTTGCGGAATGCAAAGGAGTTACCGCTGTTATTACGCCAAGGTCTTAGTTGCTGACGTTACTTGTTTATTATTCGTACTTACTTTTTCATTTAGCTTTTTATCCTGTCTCTTCGGGCTTCAGTTAGGACAGTACAGCCTCTTCGGCAAGCTAAGGACGACCCAGCTACTCAGGAAGACCTTGTGGCAACATTTTTTTAAAGTTTTTGCATTTAGGATAGAATACAAAAGAATATACATCTTTATTTGCAATGAATGTAGTTACAACAAGGTTAACATTTAAATATAAATCCTTGTACAATTCTGCTTTGTAAGTTGGATTTCGATTATAACTATAATTGATCAAACCTGAAATTGCAATTACAGCAAAAAAAGACTTACTTGGTTTTCCTAGATAACATTTTACCGTAAGCTGGGTATGAAATATTATCTCCTCAAAAAAGATTTAGTTTTGTAAACAAAACAAAATCGTTTAGACTAAGCTATACATAATTCGTTTTTATATAACAGAACTGTATATTTAAAAACAAACGGTTTACTCACGAATCTTTTCGGGATCGCCCGACTAGTTTCAGACTCAATAGGAGTCCCTAATCATGAGCTGACGCGGCGGCGGTGGTGTCGCGAGTCGAACTGATTCATGATTAGGGACTCCTATTGAGTCTGAAACTAGTCGGGCGATCCCGAAAAGATACGTGAGTAAACCGTTTGTTTTTAAATAAATATGAATACTCCTCACGAAAGTTATTATATAAATACAGAACTGTATGTTTAAAATATAAAGCCTGTAATCGATTCAGTACTCGATACTAAACAATACAAATCGATATCTCAAACGTTATCGATCATCTAGCTAGTGTAATGGTTCTACACGCTCATGATAGTGCAAGTGATGAGTTCATTCGATACGCAAGCGTAACGATCGCGATTCGATTCATTGCCGAGTTAGCCATTGTTTACGATAACACATTGTTCAACTGAGGTTACGTTACGACATGTCACATGGTATTGTTAGTTATTCATTATTTACTGTTTTAACATGAATAATTTTAAATACTTGTTTTGAGTTTTGCCTTTTGAGCAGAATGGTATATTAACTGCATTTTTACTGTCTTTAAGAAACGATATTAAAGAAATTCCGGCCAAGTGCTTATGGAGCTTCCTTTAATATTTTATTTATTGTTATTCGCGGCAACGGAAATACACATTATGTGAAAATTATAACTCTCTAGCTGTTACGGTTACTGAGATAGAGCCCGCTGACAGACGGACAGACGGACAGCGGAGACTTAGTTATAGGGTCTTTTTAATCCTACCGGTACGGAATACAAAAAACTGCCACACCGATAAAATATTTAGGTAAGGTACTTTGGGGGAAAGAATATAAACTATTTTCAAACTATAAATAAATATTAGGTACACAGTTACATATAAAAATCTTGCTGATACATACATATAAGCTTTCCCCTATTATCTTAATGTATTGTTTTACTTACAAGATTTACCCTTTATTCAGCTTTCCGTTAATGGTCTATAACAAATAGCCATAACTGTCTTGTTGTGACAGTAAATAATGGTTTTATTTTTTATAGGATAAATGGCAAATCGTAAATGTGATGCACAAATCACTTTTCTTTTCATAACATCAGTTATTTGTCTTAAATTGAAACGTAATTTCACTAGTTACCTACGTAAAAAGTTATCTGTCGTAAATAATATGGATGGATGGATCCGTAAAATTTAACGATGAGTAACTTGTGTGAAATACTTTTAAGGAAGATTGTAAAGAAAGAAAACTGCTTCTACTGTTCATCCTTATTCAAATTAAATTAGTGAAAGTATTCGTCTAGGGGTTGGACATAAAGCCCAATTACGGTGCGCGATATCACGGATTACCATGCATAGCCGACAACTACGGACAGACACGCACCGCGCAGTGACTGACGACCTCCGTGGTCGAGTGGCATACACACCGGTTCAAGGTGTGGCCAGCTCTGAGGTCCCGGGTTCGATCCCCGGCCGGGTCAATGTAGAAAACCACTTTTCTACATTGTCCCGGGTCTGGGTGTTTGTGGTACCTTCGTTGTTAGCTACTTACTTTGGGTTCAGAGCAATGTATATGATGTTGTCCACATTTATTATTTTAGTGTTGAGAATCAAACTCAATTTCAACCATCTTAGAGTATACTTTGACCCGCGGTGCATCGCGATATATCATGGATGAGCCACGATCGACCATTAAATTTCGTTGGATCCCAGTTTAATATTTTTTGCGTTGCGTCACACAAATCATTAGTATTAATTTCCGTTGGATCCTAATTTTTTAAAATGCAAGAGTATTACGTTTATTTGTCATTGAATCCCAAAAAATATTTCTGTTGGTCCCAAACGCTTAAAAATGTGGTGCAGTGTGATCCGCCATATCGATCACCGTGGTATGCGGCTTTAGAAGAATATAGTTTTAAAGTTCAGCACTATTAATATTGTCGTGACTATGAAGTCCGAACTCTTGCGGGCAAGGCCGCAATTAAAAGCTTAGGTACCACTTACAAACCAACAGTGTATCGTCATGTGTCATAACGTAGGCTAAGTATGTTCCCTAACCTCCAATATCGATAAGAACGAATTATTTATTGTGATTAAGACATAACTTTTATAACGACGATGTTAAATTGTACCGTCGTAAACGGTCGTAAGCCTCACAGTTGCAAATCGAAATTATGAAATGCAATAAAGTGATCATTGAGTATATTAATTCTTATTTTTAATAAACAACACATAGCAGAATAACTGAAGATGGAGCTCTAGGCTTTTAAATTGAAATAGGGCTATGATCCTTTTTTGAACAATCTCTAAAGTTCGTTTTTATTAAAATTAGGAAAATATTTCGTAGGTTTAGCCTAGCCGAGTTAGCGTACTACTAAGCAATCTCTACCTATTTTTCTATACTGTGCCAAAAATTGATCGTTTTATCCGTGTCTACACTAAATTAGGAGTATGTCCATATATGTTTTGCTGAATAAAAATAGTCGTACATGCGATGTACGACTATTTTTATTCACCAAAACATTTATGCTATCTAAGTTATGTTTACTATTTTTTTTTAACCGTCACAGCAAATCCGTCTTTAAGAAGAATCCTAGTAGTACAGAGAAACTTAACACAAAACACGTATAGCCGATATCGTTAAAATTAACGCAGTAAATCAAATTTGCATCAGTATCGTTAGTTTGACTCATAAAATATATGTAGGACTTGTTTTTAATGTTAAGCCTTGTAATACTCTCTATTTGAAGTTAGGAGGTCATGTTTGAATATTATGTATTTTGCTTTATTTTCCTTATTTGTTAATTATCCTCTATAATATGTAATACTAGCACAACCGTTCCTCTTGAATAACTCTATCCATTAATAAAAACCATATGAAAATCCGTTGGGTAGTTTTTGAGTTTATCGCGTTCAGACAGACAGACAGACGCGGCAGGGGCTTTGTTTTATAATATGAATACCTACATTGAGATTTTTCTTTTTTGGTTTGCTGCTCGTAAACCATGTTCTTTTACCATGACCAGGGGTCTGAAAGGTGCATTTGTAGACTTTAAAATCAGTTTGGGCCTACCAAAAAGTCTTTGCTAGTTTATTGGGCTTTCACACTGAGTTTCGTCGTACTAAGTCGCGTTAGAAAAGGTATCATAAAACCTGTAAATATAACATTTTCATAAATATGAGTAACATTGACGGTGAAAACTAAAGATATCCTAACAAAAAGCTACACAGAAACAAGGATTTCAATCCAAATACCCAAGAGCATACTACAAACTACACAATTAATCAACAACGAAACTAGAACAACAACAAAAAAATACATAATCGTGTATGAAATTACACGCTCGGGGCGGCGATTAAGCTTAACTCTATCTGGCACGGTCAATTAGACGGCATTTATCGTGAAAACGTCTCAATTATCGACCACTGTGTATGGGGTACCGCGACTTATATGGCCCACTGGTGGTGCATTAGGGCTGCTGGTTGATGGTGGAATATGATTTTGTCTGCGCAATGTGGATTACTGCAAACTTATGCTTTAAGGTCAACTTTTAAATAATGGATGTAAATACGAGTATAGCCGCACTCCATAATTTACTTATTTATCCTCTGTGTCCACATTTTGCACAATTACCGCTGACTTCACGACTAGACCAGAGAGATTTTATCTCTAAACCAGCCGTGTCCCGCGGCTCCGCCTGCGTTGATGTCGGTTATCGCGGCAAAAAATAGCCTATGTCCTTTTTCTGGCTCTAGAATATCTGTGTACCAAATTTTATTTAAATCGGTGCAGTAGTTTCGGCGTGAAAGCGAGACAGACAGAGTTACTTTCGCATTTATAATATTAGTACGGAATAATTAGACGTAAAATCTTTTCAGTTTTTACATTTCTTCTACTTGTTCCGTATAAATTATTTTTCATCAAAGATGTTAGACGTCTCGATGAAACGACGAAGGCAACGGACGAATTTAAGAATTCTAATACTGTTATACTGTTATACGAGTGTATTCGACGGTCACGTCTTTATTTTTATGTAGATACGGTGCGACCTAGACTCGATTCAGATACACCTTCATTAAGAGTATTTCGCGGCCTTTAAAGCGATAGTGCTCAATCTAGAGCGTGTTTCTTGATACAAGTGCGACAACCCTATTCCTTATATGGTGGGGTGGTGCAAATAACACGCTTGCACCACTTTGATGTATGGCCATACTTTCAGTTTTTCGTTTCGTTTTCCTGTGATTATAATGTGTCTTGTCGCCGCAGTAATAACTAGCTCTTATAGGAAGTGTTTTTTGCAGGCGGCTATCTCTTTGATTAATACTAGTTATTATTATTACGACAACATTTATTGAATTTGCTTTGGTTATAAAATTTGTCAAGTACCTATCTGTATTTTACTGACTTCAACAATCCAAATAAATAATGTCTCTTTAGATAAGTATCTATGAAATAGTTTCTAAAACGCTTTTTTATTTAAGATCTTATGTACACTCTCAATCTGGCTGTGATGTGGTTCATTGATTAGGATAAATTTAGATTTTGAACAAAACCCAATATTTATGGCTTGTATTAAGTGCACCCACAATAAGCAACCGTTAATAAGGTTATAATTAAAATAGAGAAATACTACACTAAACACTAAAAAGTTTTGTTACACTTATTTATTTAATTATATATGTACACACAACAACAACATATATATACAATTAGACAGATGTACAAGGGAGCTACTTATTTCTTAAGAAATCTCCACCAGCAGACCCGCGAAAGGAGAAGTAGTAAATATTGGCAGTCAACTGTGTGCAACCAATTAATAATTATTAATTTAAATAAAGTGATATAAAAAAATATATGTCTATACATAACAAATATAAGAGAATAATATAATAAGATATAATAATACATTTTAATAATCGATATTTCAAAGCCACATGACAAAGGTAAAACAAAAACGCAACGTGTGAAACTCTGTAACGAATCCGTAGCGGCGCGTTCACACAAATTAGCGTCGTATAAAAATTAGGCAGCGTTCACAATTAACGTTTTGCCTGTAATTAATCACCTTTGAGGGTTCGCCGACGACTTTTACTCACCGGGCTTTTTAGTTCGTATCGATTAAGTTTTTCGAATATCAAATCGATTTGAGCATTCGATCCATTTACTTTTGTTTTGTTCGGAGGTTAATCATCGTGAATCTTAATGGGTTTCACAATTGTATTGGTCGTAATTAAAGCGTATTTCGTCATGGTTCATCAGGGTTCTGGCTGATGTTATGAGGGGACGTATTTCGTACCATTTATTGCTCCTAAATCCCTCAATATCTATGTATAATAAATAAATGTGGACAACATCACAATCACATATTGCTCTATAGTCTATACCAAAGCCAAAGTAAGTAGCTAAAGCACTTGTGTTATGGAGTTCAGAGACAACGAAGGTACCACAAACACCCAGACCCGAGACAATGTAGAAAAGTGGTTTTTCTACATTGACCCCCGGCCGGGGATCGAACCGTGTAACCGGGGTGTTTACGCCACTTGACCACGGAGGTCGTCAAACTGTATAATGTATAAATATGTAAGTTTAACATTAAACGTGTTGATAAAACAATAATAAAATGCAAAGCTTGGAGCAAGCAACGAAAGATAATACTTAACTTGGTACTTAAGCAGAGCCCTGAAAGTAGCTTTAATTATTAATACAGACATACCCCCGAATACTGCAACGCAACTTAACTTTAAGACGTTCTCAAATATATCTGTCGCTACTTTACGCCTTCAAGTGACAGAAACAACATGAGACTTAACGGCAACTCAAAATTGAGTTGTGTTTGAGTATTCGGCCATTAGGTACTTAAAACTTAAGTTCATAAAAGTAAAAATTGATTGTGTCACAAAAAGCTCATGTGGATGAAAATGGATTAACTTACGTTTTCTCAATTTCTTTTACAATTACGTCTAGTTGCCTAGGCTACATATTCCTAGATATACTCATCATACGTTGCGTCCAAATTGAATCTCTCAATTTAATTCAATCGATTGAGCAACTATCTTAAATTATTATAATAGCGAGATAGTTTCAAACCGATTAATCAGTAATGTCACCTCAGAAATAACCATTACGCAACATCGTGTGACCACGCCTACACTTAAAGATATAAAAACTATTTATACCTCACTTCGATTCGATCATGTTATTACCATAATTAAAAATTGTTTGAACGTAAATTAAAATGTTACATACGTTTATTGGGAAGCTCTTCTATTAATTAGGCGTTGAGAGCTTAAAGTTATGTTATGGCGTAATTAATTTTTGATTATCAGTTAATGTGGGTACCATTTACATTTATTTTCTTGTTAACTATTCTAAGACAATTTAATTGGGTATTTTAGTACATTAGGATCGTAGAATTTATTATATACTATATATATATATATATAGACTAGTTAAATATTAGATTGGTTTCTTAGGTTTGATTCTTTCATGTATCTTTAATAAATAAATAAATCCAAATGGTGTTTTTTTTTTCTTAACATTTATTGTCTGAAATAAAATGTACTATTTCTTTTTTTTATCTCCTACACACTGTTGTCTCCGTATCTGTCAAATTTCTCCTTTCGCAAGTCTGTTGGAAGAAATTTCTTTAATAAATAAGCAGTGCTTTTGTACTTTACTATATTTCTGCTGTTACCTATGTTATTTCTTGTGTGTATATAAATGGTTAATAAATGAATAAATAAAAGTGTAATATTGCAGAAGAAGATCTGAATAAGGTAGCTAGGTCGGACTAGATGCGGAAGGCAGAGGACCGGGTGTTGTGGCTTAACTTGGGAGAGGCCTATGTCCAGCAGTGGACTGCGATAGGCTGAGTTGATTGATTGATTGCAGATGAAATCTATTAATTCAACTGGAAATCGAACATTCGTTTTAAGATTTTTAATTAACCCTAAATAAATTTTCAGTAATAGGTATAATAATCCGAGCAAGTTTTTAAGAATGTTCTGGATATTTTTTTATTTATATCAATTTCAGTCTAATTATGTAAGTTATAGGAAGTTGCGATATTGACAGACATTAACAATGAGCTAAGACAACAAGATTACGATCGAGTGCAACGGACAGATACAACGTGACAAAGATGGCACACCGTCATTAACGTAATAGAAACAATAATAGTGAAAGTAATATCTTATAGAACAAAGCACGGCGTGGAGAAGACAATTACTTTATTTTAATAAAGTTTATAATGTTAATGCAAATGACAATGGAAGTTATTGCGAATAGTTTGTAACAATGAGTACAAAAGTTCGTTGTTAATATGAAGATATAATAATAGTGAAAGTTTTAATACTCCTTTACGGATAGGAGATGGAGCGGAGACGGCATTTTGTTAACACGGAGGCTTTAATAATATTAACCATGAAAAAAATTAAAAATATAGTCCTCAAAATTTTACTGCTTGTATAAATTATATTATATTACGTACTGCGGCCAATGGCTTTAAAGAAAGACGTATGAGTGAAGCATCTTCTATAGGGAAAATCATGAAGCAAGACATTATCTGTCTTTGTCAACTAAGGGCTGTTTTTTCCAACACATATAATTTTATCTGATGAATAATTTAAAATTTGAATTTTTTACAGTTATTCCATACAAAATCTGTCCTACGTCAATTATATTCCACGAAAAAAAGAAAAAGAAAAGTCTGTCGTTGGAAAAATCAGCCCTAAGTAATCAAAGATTACAATCTTATTTTTTTCAACTCCTATTACTAAAATATTAGATGTAAGTCATCTCTTTATCTTTTTTTGTCCAAGTACGATCCCACAGCGTGGAAAACGATTCGATTAAGCGAGCAGACAGGGCAGTCGGTTTATTATCTGCTGGTGGTATGATGAATGGGTGGCGACCACAGGCTGGGTCTGGCGTATCTGATGGTGTTTGTTGGGTGACCAGGATATCAGGTGTCTGGTCAACACTTTACGTGTGATCATGATAATATCGGGAATAGAACGTGTTGACATACGAGCGATGACGTGGTTTCTTTGAGGTGTAATGAGTTTTTCTACTTACATATTAGCTTTAAACGGCAGTGCCATTTTTAACCTGTTTAATGAGATAGTGTGGTAAAATATTATGTTTGTATAGCTTGCTTGTTACATGTAGACAACAATACATTTTTGTACGTTTTGAGAAGTATTCTCGTAACATGGATGTACGAGCTAGTGACACATCATTAAATGTAAGCAAAATAGTTTGGATGATAGGTACAACTTCACTCAAGGCTTTCTCAAAGACGAAAGATCTTTTTCAGTTTTATAGTTTTTATTGCTATCAACCTCGCATTATTTCTTCGTCTCCACAGTAATGTCAAAGAACTAGCTGTCGTAGCAAATAATTCCCACTTATATTTTTATTGCCTCTGTATAATCAATTGTAATCATTGCTACTACAACTGCCGACTGGATACCTTCAACACATGTTCCAAGTCTTCATTAAAGCTGACATATCTCATGTTACAGAATACATACATCAAATTGATATCGGTCGTAAAATCTTCAGTGAAATGTCGGCTCTTTGTCTAGTGAACATTCGCAGCCTCACAATTAAGATAACAGGAGATATGCAGTTTCCTTATTGCTATGGTTTTTTAAGTGCTCGCTTTTATGCCGATTGTGTGGTCGTGAAGTTTATGGTTTCATGTATATTAAAGTGTAGCAGTTACTGTGTTGGTTTGTGCAGAATATTGTAATGGACTGTTGTTTCTTGTGTCGTATTAAAGAATTTGTTGCCATTTTTTCAGCAGTTTAATTTTTGCACATTTGATGTTTAGGGTATTTGAGTGATGTCTCATATCGACTTTTAATAAAATTTATTTTCTTTTCCTAGTGTCACGACATTAGATAAATAGATAGAATATACACCATGAGTGTTACAGCATTAAATAAATACAGATTAATATTTTTATAGGATAAATTTTATGTAAGTATTCTCAAAATGCATTTTATTTTTAGAAGCCTAGACAATAACTTAAAGACAACTTTCAATAACTATAATAAGTAATTTAAAATTGAAAAGAATTTTACGTAGGAGTAGGAATAGTGATTAAAACAATACTTTAACAAAATGACATGTAATAGAATATTTATTTCAAGCACTTTCGCCTAAAATAACAATTTATCAATGGTTACCTCAAAAATAATCAAGCGGTCCAATATTAGAGGCATCAAATCTAAATAATCCAGCAATATCCGTGGTTTGAATAAAATCACATCTAAATTCAAATGTCTCAATCTGTAAGAACAAAAAATAAAAGAAGAGCCATCACGCTAGGAACACAGGACAGGAAAATGCAGTAAGTCCAATGATTACAAATCTAAACGACACTAAATATGTATACCTAATCAAAAACATAAAATTTCTTCGGTTTTCTACCAGAACCTGTGTCTGGTAAGTAAAAGATTCCATTAAGAACAAGAAACAGGAAAATATATCTAAATAACACGTTATTTTTTGGCTAACCTAACCTTACCAAGTATTGTCATCTAAACTAAACATACATACAAAGTTACATCTGAATCGGAAACCGGTAAGTGGGTGAAATATAACTTTCAAGATTTTTTTTACATAGATGATGCTAATAAAAACGTTTTAAAAAGGAAAGAAAATTATAGACGTACGAAATAGCTTGTGGTTTATTAAATTTAATATTTTGTATGAAGCAAATAATACAAAGTTTAAAACCAAGATAATTGTTGATCTGCGTCATGAACACCATTTGTGTGTGTATTTCTTTATATCCCATTCAATAAACTGACACTTCTGTACTTATCTATACAGTGGCAATAGTTAAGGGATGTACTCATAACGGAACATAAAGTGTTTTTATATGATAGCTTTATTATTTTATTAAAATGTAAATTGTTGACAAGTGATGTTTGTGTGACGGCTCGCCACGGGCGTTGTTCGAGAGAAATATGAAAGCATTTAAATATATAACACGTACAAAATTACAAATTGAAAGTACTATGCATTGTGTAAGATAGTTAACGGTGGCTTTTTTTAGGAAGAAAATTAACTGACGATGTATATACATTGATAGTTTGGTTCCTAAAAATATAATTAGTTAGATGTAATAAAGATTTGGTGGGCAGTTTTTGAAACTTACAGTAACTACTTTTAATCAGGTTAATTAACAATTACGAACTATGTAAAAGTAAACCTAAGTTGGGAAGCGAAATAAAAAGGTAAGTAATTAGTAGATTATAACAAAGGTGCGCACACGAGCAAATAAAATTGGGCAATTCTTAACTATTTCTACACAATTTTTGTATTGCCATGCTAGGTTTTGCCAGGACATAATTTTTAAAAAAAATTGTTAATAATCGCGCAAATATTTGCCAGTGTAAGTGCACTGTTAAGGATAGTCACTACTTTATTGTATTTTCATTTCGATCAATTAACTTTCTCTTGTTCATTTTGTTAATTGTGAGAACAATATATACTGGCCGTCTATAATATAATCTAAGATAAGCTTGATTCAATACACTTTTTTTGTGTGTTGACAAATGCAATTACTAAGTATTTTATCTATACTAATATTATAAAGCTGAAGAGTTTGTTTGTTTGATTGTTTGAGCACTAATCTCAGGAACTACAGGTTTGAATTTAAAAAAATAAATAAAAAGGCTATATAACATCACGCTACGACCAATAGGAGCGGAGCATAAATGAAAAATGTTGCAAAAATGAAAAACCGTTGAAACTAAAACACGCGAACAAAGTCGCGGGGGACAGCTAGTTAATTATAATTAAAAAAGAACTCAATATAAAAGTTTTCTTTAAACTGTAAAGGTTTTTAATTGGAAGAAAATTTTTGTACTTACTTTTTTTATTAGCCACTCTTGTATACCCTTCCTCAAGAATTAAGACACGATTGTTTGAAATTATACAACTACTAAGTAGTTCTAAAATTTACCTCTCCTTTAAATCATATATACCTATACAACAATAAAACGAATATTATCGCTTACAGTATGGCAAAGTTAAGTAATATTTGTATGAAAATGTCGTAACATCTCTTGTTTGCCCTTGATCTTGGCACGAGGTTGTAATTTAGCTGACCCTAGGGCAAATAACTGTAATATTATGCAACACAACCAATTTCCAACGGTATGTCTTTAAATTATATTTACACATACATAGGATGTCGTTATGCATTTATGAACCATTCACTGAAAGTACGTCATCTAACGTGTTTTTATTATTGTTCTCGAATGTAGATAATTATGTGTAATATGAAATTAGTAATTAACTTGCCTTGAAAAGTATGTTATAAATTCCCAGCCTTTCTCATTCTGCCGTCAGTTTTCGACGAAGATAATGTTATAGAAAAGAGACTCTAATAATGCTGGAAGAAAAATACACATTGTAGCGACAGCAAGAACTGGGCAGACAAAAATAAACAGGAAATTATTTTGACAGTACCGATAGTCAAATGGAATAGGTCACGACACCAATTACCACTGTGCGCGACGTCCTGTGGGTTCGATCCCCACATGGGACAAGTCTATTGGAAAGTCCCATGGAACTGTTTTAAGTCTGGGTGTTCTTTGTGCATGTGATTTGAATGTTTGTAAAACCCCCGCGACATAATAATACCCCGCGGCATAAGGATTAAATTCCTTAGTGCGGGAGTCGTTTTTTAATAAAGAGCTAACTTATTTTAGTTCCATCTTGCATAACACACTCACACAATATGTTTAATACAATAGCATGACATTAACTTCACCACACATATTAGATAATGTGTTCTGAATTCGATCCCCGCTGTGTTATTGAAGCGACATTAGTGTCATCAGATTGTACAAATGTACGCCATTATTCCTGAGTTATACAACCTTCATGCAGCCTACATGGTGCGACGAACAAACTAGAACAATGTTTTGATATCTTAAGGAATGTACTAATGGTGATATTAAAACTAATTGCTACGAATAAATTTAATAATATCATCCTGTAACGGGACATGGCGATGCGTATAGGGAAGGAAATAGTATATAGACTATTTTCTTCCCTATAGGCGTCGCCATATCGCCATTTGCTTGTTACTATTTCTGACATATTGGGTCATAAAGTAATGATTCACTACTTTACGAAACTTCTATTTTTCGTCAAATTCTGTGCCATTTTTGTACGTATATTATTTTTTTATATTGAATGGGTGGCTAGTCCAAAATACTTAGCGTCTACTTTTATAAAAGTTATAGTAAATAATAACTAAACTACAGAGGGCGGATATCTAGTCTGAACTGTAAGCACTAGTATTAACAACTAAAATCATGAAATTTGTGTCAAAAAAGAACGCGCCGTTTTAAGAACTACGTATTTCAAAACCTTATATTAACCTAATAATATCGGAACCATCGATATTTCCGAATAAACGTCTGTCGTCACGAAAATCACTTAAATCAGTAAACGAGCGTAGTACTTACTACTGCTACTAGCGATACGCGCACACTATGCTTACTATGTTTACTCTAAAATAGACCTTTCAAAAACTAACAAAGATACATTAACACGCATATTTTAAAGTCGAATAGAACAAAATTTAATCTTACAACAAACCGACTCGAACTGGACAGGATATATCTCGTTGAGAATTTATTTCGCGCCAATGAACAACCTTTGATATATCGATCACGTTTATCCCTTATGGGGTAAACAGGTCTCCAGGCTATGTTATTATTGTGGACGTTTAGCTCTGATTAAAACCTGGTATGGTTGCCATGACTACTTGCTAGACTCTGACGTAACTTTAATCAGAAATTAATCAGTTTTTACTCACGACGGAAAGACTGTTTTGTTTTTTCATTTGTTTGTATATACTATATCTCTCAATAACTTATACTAGGTAGGTACCTACCAGATCAATATGGCACAATGTATTTTTTTTTATCTTGGCTAACTGTTTGTGACCTTATTACGGTAATAGAAAAATAATCTACAGATCTTTTTATTTGGGGAGTTATACAAATCTATATCAAAAATCATTGATTTAAATATCTGTATGCTAGGCCGGTAATTTTTTTTGCCCTAGTAGACTACAAAATTGTAAGTATAAACATTCATCGACATTTTATTGAATGAGCATAGACTCGTCTCAACATGTTACAGCAACAGCAACAACGCTTTTCACAAGAACCAAACGCTTACTTCACTATCTTAATTCATAACTTAATCTAAAATCCAGTAAGCCACACAATCAACAAAATTTATATCTTTAGAAATTGCAGAGAAACCTTACCCCGTCTTTGTTGCGCAGGTTGTATCCAATCAATTCATTTGCTAATTAGTTGGCCACGCGAACCGATAATTAAGGCTTTCGAAGTACCCTCTAAATCATCACTCGTTGACATATTGTGGGCGGCCGACCACACAGACTGAAATATTCGCTAAACGGACCAATCGCGCTGACTAGTTAATCTATATTATCTATGATGATAAATATTATAATTTAGGGTAGAAAAAATGCCTCGTGTTATAGATTTTATATGTAGGTGTTAGATAGCCATACATAATTATGTTATTAGTCATGCCTCCAATGTACCAAAAAAATAATTAAAAAAAACTTTATGTACCAACATACCGGTATACCATGGGCTTGGGCATGGATAAATAAATGTTGACAACATTACATACATTGCTCTGAACTCAAACTAAGTAGCTAACTTGTGTTATGGTATCAGAGACAACGAAGGAAGTACAAAAACCCAGACCCCGAGACAAAGGTCGTCAACTAACTAAACACAGCGAAAAAAGAACTACGAAAATTCTCGAAATAACCTTATTTTTAGTTAACATTATAATCTATGCTGCATACGACAAACACCATACTATAAACTTCGCAACATCAATAAAATGTTTATTGACGATCGCCAATAGCCAATGATCCTAAATCATTTAATTCTGTCTGTTACCGTCATAATTATGAGTAATAAGTACTGCAATCAAGTCGTAATGGCAAATGACAATAAACCGTCAAAATAAAACAATCAGCCTCCATTCTCAGTCATGTCTAAAGATGTAATCACCACTGATTACTTTATGTTCTAAGTGGTGACTTTTTAATTATGAGAGAAAAGCAATAGGAATATCTACATTCTCTTTCGCACACCTGATTTTAATTTCACGGTGTTCCAACGTTTTTTCTTTAAGCATTTCAAAGAATCAGACCGTTTGCTCGGAGCTATACAAAGAAGATTCTTAGAATAAATTATTCGCATGCATAATATAAACTAAGGTTAAATAACGAATTTTTTAAACATTTAATTGGGCTGATAACCTTAAATTTGAGATAAATACCTAACCTATATGGAAGTATTGTAACAACACTAAATAGAAAGCCATGTACCAATAATATACCTAGTAGTAATATTGTTTATAAAAAAAAGTACCAAGGACCACTAATTCGATTTCGAGAAAATTCTTTTCTTATAGATGAATAGAGAAATTTGTAGTATTGCATAAATTACATAAAAGAAGAGGATAATACCAACTTCAAAATTATTCTATCTTTGATGACTTCAACATTTGACAGGCACAAACTTTTTTATGATATATTTCCATGAGGTAGATGTAGTAATGTATGGGTCAACTTTAAGTTACCACACACAGAAATAACGTCATTTGTATTCATATAATTCTGCCGTATTCATATGAAAACTTGAAAGAACGGAGAAGTTACACAATGCGAAGCAATACCCATTGTAATACAGAAAAGTTATGAAGCTCGTTAATAAGTGTAGGAAGTCAATGCAATAACATAACAACGACTAATGATATCGATATTAAATTGTATACTAAAGAGTCACCAAATCTCGGTAATGCTAGTATGCTAGATATAGCACACTGAAAATCAGGACGAAATATAAATAATGAGGGTGTTCGCGATTGAAAAATGACGCGAGACTCTCTAGCCTGTCATGTGGTCTAGGTGTCAATTTTGACCAATGAGATACAAGATATTGGCTCGGGATTTGTGAAAATTGTCAGTTAGACCGCATGTAAGACATGCCAACGTAGCGGATTCGATCGGGAACACTTTCATTGTAAAAACAAGACAAAATATCTACGGTTGGCATCGTACCCTTTACTCGATTTTAAGGAGAAGAGGACGTAATGTTGGTGTCAATTAAAATAATCACGATACAATGACTAAGCAGATTGTAATAGTTGAAGCTAAGTGCCTCGCAAATTCGGCATTCTCATTTGCATAAATTCAACATAATATGCGGTCATCTGATCATAATACTACTATTAGAAATACGCGCAAACCTATTTACAATTCAAAACGGGTCGGAAAAAACGCCCAGTAACCTTTTACGACGTTATACGTCAAACAAACATTGAATCGGCCTTGAAAGGAGATCTGCTGTAAATTTCAATCAATTAATAATGTTACAACGTTGTTACTCAACAGTGTCAATCCAATTAGGAAACAGAGGACAATGAACTCATCAATTTTACTTATTCGTAAGCTAATGTAATGATGGCGTCATTTAAGTAATGAAGTAAGAGTTTTTCTTCTTCAAGTAATTGTGATAGTCCGTATGACATCATGAGTTGCTACGCTAATTAATAATTGCATATTCTGAATAAGCTTGCCATATGCAGATGTTAACAGACATTAAAGTGTTGATCATAAAAACATACACACCAAAGTTCATAAAAATATCGCCCTAAGGAATAGATCTACGAATAATGATAGCCTACGTTCATGTTGCACAACGGCTAATATAAATAAAACAACAGCTATTATATATTAACATCAATAAAACTATAATCAAAATAAGCAAAGGTATTAATATTATGGATGGCTATAACAGCTCTGGTGATGATAATTTTAAACAAATGGCTACACAAATCAAACTGCTCCAAATGCCACCCAAAAAGAATTTATTGGAACAAATTGATTATAAATATACGACCTTCGAAATCGTACACGTATTGTAACTTTGTGAGTTATTTCCACAGGTCTCATTAACAAACGCTGTACTGCCCCGAGCGAAACATCAAACGAATTTACTTTTTTTGTTGTCGGATCAAACATCTTGAATCTTCGATATGGTTCAATAACCATTAACAAGTACTCAAAAACTTATATATGTCACACATCAAGCATTGCTCACGATTATATTAACTTTTTAGAAGTTGATTTTCGAGAATTGATATGCGGCTTGACGCCTAATAACTTCAAATAGATTTGTCATGTCTATTTATAATCCTCATCAACCGCCTACCGGCCTAATGATGAAATAAACTTTTTTTGTTATCCTTAAACGGTAGCTGATGACTGACACAACAGTATAATAATAGAAAACTGGGTGGTAATTCAATAGATTGCCGAAAATTATGGCAATTTAGACGATGAGACGGTTTATGGGAGGTTCAACAAAAAACCCAAAGCGAGACTGTAAGTATCAATTTTCGCTGATAAAGTCATCTAACCAACTAAAATACGAGGTTGAACACATCGTCGCCGCATACATTATGTTAAAAAGCCGCGCTGAACAAACAACGAATAATGAAATGGCTCACAAAAAACACGATAATGATATAGTAGGACCACCGGTAATTTCTGTAGAAGCCCATTGACTTAATGGCTGAATTAACATAATATCTCTCTGTTCTACCATTAAGTTTATCCACACGATTTAATTTCGTCTTACATTTATTTTTTGTTGAACTCCTAATATTAGCAAAGGCTCTGTTTTGCCGTCAAATGCTAATATTTGACTAGGTGGGTTTTTTAGAATAAGGAATCTAATTTAGATGCACGATGAGAATGATTTAATAAAATGACCAACATTAGGCTACATATTCACAATGTGTTTTCATGGCCCTGTTAAATTGTCAACGTTGAAGTATTAGAGAAACTAGCATTTTCTACATACCATATAACAAGGGAAGTGCTCCAATTCTGATCGTGTACGCGAGAATTTGAATATTTAAGTCCATAAATCCAATTACTGTAACCGAAAGAGGCATAGGAAACGTTTAAATGCGATGCAAACCAGCCTCTTAGCGATTCAACCGATCTACTTAAATCTACATCCACTTACAAGAAGACAGATATAGTAAATATTATGCTCATGCAGTTTTAATGGCCGATTATTCAAATCCATTTGAGAAGCTAAATTATGGGCTGCAATTAAATCAATTAACATAACAAAATGAGTGGGTGGATCATTCGCAAAAATACATTAGTTACAGTACGAGGCGTCGACGACTAATTAGATTAGATGCAAACTTGTAACGGACATGTTTCTGACGAACTAATTATTTAATCTTGTCCAAACGTGGATATGTTTGCTGTCAATTGAAATGTATGAGCAGCCGTAGCTCTAGGTGGTGAGCTCGGAAATGAAATGCTGATTGATATTGATGAGTAATATGCTAATATTTGTACAGAAATAATTCTTCAGAATTAATTTGTAATTAGTTACGTAGCGGTTGATTATAATGAATATAACGTACGCCATAAGCGGCATCATAAAAGTTTTGCTGTGAGAAATAAATTTGACACCAAGACAAAGCAAATACGAAAAGAAAAATTGTATAGATTAATAATTTTGACAGATAAGCTAGGGAGATGACGTAAGGAGCCGCCAACAATGTCATCTATTAAAGTTTTTTAATAAGGCAAGATTAAACTGGAATAGGACAAAACAACAATCAGAGACACGTGTGGAAACAAAGAAAATACATCTCCTAATGATGTCACGTTATGATTGAAACGGAAAATTTTAATTGACAATCAATTATTTGGTATAGTATAGAAAAAGTTTCTACACGTAGTAATATCTTTATTACAACCTAAAATTATCAAGGACATAATAATGATCATAGCCATTTCGCCTTAGGTGTTTTTTATAGCAAATCATTTTATTTTTAGCATAATTGCAAACAACGTATTTCACAAAAATATTTGTATCGTTCAAACTCCAAAACAAAAAGATAAAGGGTCCAAAGGATCATCAAATATTCAACGACAATAAGCGCTTCTTCCTGCACCGCTATCAATAATTCATCCAGACAATTTTCAGGGCGTTCGACATCTTATTGTCTACGCACCCTTTATTAATTAAAACCGGCCTCCCTTCAAAGGATTGACGCTATCTTTGTTTGCCCATTTGAAGATCTTTTCTAACTTCCATTGTGAGGGGCTACCGATTCTCATAAATAAATTAGACATTGTCGCCGCTCTTTTTACTCGTGGGACGGGACGCATCGGGAATGTCGACGCCGATTTACTAATTCATTTCGGCAAGTTGGTCGCTTAGTGGTTGCGATACGATTACGACGTGTAGAAGTCGTAAGAATTAGGGAATAGGGATGTTATGGCTGGTTAATGAGGAATAAGGCAACACGTTTCCTTTAGATCACGATAAAGGTAGAATTAACTAATCATGAATGGATTGATACTTTGTTAGATTTGCATTCTAAATCTTTAACAAACCGAAGTGAACTGTCTTACGGTGTTGTTCTGAAACTAAATCAAGAAGTGGTTTAAAAAATAAATAAAACCTTTTACCTTTATATACCTAATTCTGTATTTTACATTATTTTATAATTTGTGCCTGAACACAAGCCACTAAAGTAAAGTATTTACATCGCGAGTTGTAACGGTGCCTATGCTAACGGTATTTAGTCTTTTGTACCTATATTTAAGTACTAGCGCAGTGGACCGAAGCTTAGATATTTTTTGTTGTTTCTTTTGAGCTTCCTTTTGATGCCAATTTTAACTTATCCAACACCCAGTAGCCTAAATAACAACACGTTGTTTATTTTGCACTGAGTGTTTTAATAACTAGGTAAATCCCATTTTCTGATTATTCCACATTAGTTTTAAAGATGACATCTTTGGGTCAGTGCACTTTGTGACTCTGCTCAATATTTACTGAGTACAATATCATAGCACACAAACCGCATGCATGTTAACATCCTTGATTATGTTTGACACGAAAGAGTTCACACTAAGATTTGTTTACATGTAATCCATCAAATTGACCTGAGACAGTACCTAAGTCATTGTAATGCCCACTCCAAATTGCAACGATAAGCATTCAATCCCCAAACAAAGTTCAAGGAGGGTCATAATAGCATGATTGAGCGAGCAACATACGTGGGATTTGTCTCCTTTTGTAGTAAGCCGCATTGTAAAATTGTTTTATAGCTTCTGATACATAAATTGCTGTCTAATTTTGGAGCGTCCGTGTTTTTAACGGCCACAAAAAGATCATCGTTCGACATGTTGTGACACTCCGAAGGTATTCTATTGTGCTTGTAGAATATAGAAGCATTATCTGATTTAGAGAGCCGAGACCTTTCAAATAACTTTTGATTAGATTTAAAGCATTATTAAGAAGTTCTTTGACATGTTCGGTAATTCATTATCGACGTAACTGTAATCTACTAAAAGACAGCCGTTAAATATTGATTCTTTTGAAGTCAAGATCAATTTAGACGTGTACTTAGTTTTGTAATAGCTACCTTGTCACTTCATTTGCATACTCATTTTACCAGTGAAAGCAATTTGATATAAGTTCTTTTCATTCAATTCCCGCCTACACAAATAGTATTAACTGATGTAAGAATCACTTTATATACTCTTGATTTTAGGAGTATTTCTCCACTTGTCAATTGTTATAAAAGGTATATTCTACCTCAACAAAAAAATACATTGACACAAAAACATTTTTAAAACTCCGCCTACTGACATCTCCCCTTTGATTTGAATTTTTGGAACACCCCGAAATCTAAACATGATTGATAACTGGCCTCACTGTATTCCCTATTGTTCCAAAATGTCATAAACAGAGTATCCCTTATCAAGTGAGCCAATTCAGAGTAAGCAGGCTGCAACAAGTTCATCAGGGTTCTTAGACGTATGCCGCAAGAAGTGTCTTTATTCCAACATGGCAAAACATGGGGTTGTCTTGCTGTCAGAGACATGGCGATCGATCAAAAACACCCGTCTGTCACGGGCCAATGATTGAGGGCGACAGTGTGTTCCCATGCGCCCGCGCATCTGCCGAATTTGGCGCTACGTAACCTGTCAAAATTCGTGTTCCACCACGAATGCATTCCATTCGTTGTCTGCTTGAGTTTTTCTCACAACAATTAGTAAATTTTGTTTTAAGGAGACTCCAAATATTTTTTATTAATGATTTTATTGTTTACTCAACAAGGTGCTCCTTTTAAAAAGTTTGTCACCTACCGCAATATCCGGTCTGTTAGGACTTAGAGTTAGGTTGAATCGAATTTTAAAAATTGCGGTCACGTTGTAATAGTGATCTTTTTAAACTGCGCTTATATGTTTTGGTACATTGACCCGCAATGATTTACACGACTTGAATTAAAAATTAACTAATAACACATAGTCGTTTTCCTCATCTGAATTAAAGGTAACTAATATTTCATTTAAAGAAATTAGATAATTCGCAATAAAATTTCAGCCAGATAAATAAATTACATAAAATTTATTTCAAGTATCATAAACGCTTATTACATAATTATCAGACATACTATTGTTTACAGGTTTGTAACGAAGCCAAACCTTAAAACAATTTTGACTCCATTTAGTTCACACAGTTCATGCTGCCATTTTTCAAATTGACTCAACGTCTTGGACATGATTTGTGGCGACGTCGGTACAATGGTGGCCGTTGTTATTAAAAAGGTATGGTTTTTATGGTGGTCGCTTCGAGCGGCCGTAAATGTCACCTTTGGACGTCACTCATCATCGTCGCTAAGTTTTTGGGTGTTGCAAGTGACATTTGTTGTCTTATTCATGTCTATTGTGGTATCTCTGTTTGTTATTTCAAAGTTGGTAATGGATGTTTGTGAATGTATTGTGGTGCCAATTTCTCGAGAAAATATTTTTTCTGAAGATTTTGAAAATACTTTCAATGTGACGGGTGTTTTGACCAAGAAAGAGACGTTATTTTAATCAACTTTTTCAGAGAACAAATACCTAAATACTTAGATTTGGGTCTTTTTTGTACAATTGTTGGTTGAGTCAATGAAAGTACATAAATTAGTAAGCAGTTTTGTAACTATGAACATAAGTGGGAACTACAATGGTATGTTGAAAGCAAGAAGCAACAAGTACTGGAGTGCTCTTACGCATATTTCATCAACAAATTTCACTTTACGAAGGTGCGCGGAGAGTAAGCATTTGCGACCCCATTATTATTTCCTTGTAACACATTTATTGATTGGTTTAAATTCCGTAAACATCAAGATGCATAATAGAAAGGTAGTCTCTTAAAATGGTAGGTTGGTTTTTTAGGTGGTTCTTTTAATTTACTGTATCAACTAAGTTACCTAATATGCTGAAATAACTCTTACCATACTGCTTTTGATTCAGTTTATTTAAGAATATAATAAATTACTCAATCATCCCATTACCTTATAGTTATTAGAGTTATTAGTGATATGAACATAAATTCTATAATACGATGAGATTCAAAATTCAAGCCGTTTAACTAATTGGTCCTTTCATCCACAAAATCCACTATATGCAAATTTTTGTGCATAATAAGCTGCCTAAACCAAAATAAAGGCCCCAACAATTTAAAATAGATACAAACTATATTAAAATTGTCTCACACGGGGGTCCGTTGGGGAAGACATGACAGATGGGCGCGTGACCGTCCGTCGCGGTGCGCTCCGCCATTGTTTCACTCTCGACGGCCACGACGCATGCGCAACGATTTAATACGACACAAATGTATAGTGCGAGCGCCGATAGTAAATATAGGAAAAAATATCACTTTCGATGCTTGAGGTAGACCTGTCTGCTAATAACATCTTATTTAATTGAATAGTTTACTTAAAGACGTTTGTTAATTTGGCGATATTTTGGTTAATAGATACCGTAGTTACATTTACACGTAATTATTACTCTGACACAAGTGGCTAAAATGACAACTTATTTTAATTGGTCATGATTAAGTTAATTTTAGTCGTTTTATAATTATGCGATATAATAAACACAAAAATTATGGAGTAGGTATCAGTAAGGTTTTGACGAAATTATATATAATTTAGTAACCTACAGTACCTTAACCATGACAAGAGCGGTTAACCAGTCCATTTATAAGTCTACTTCGATTGATGAACGAACAAACTATTTCGAAGGCCTTTTAAATCATCTCTATTGTGTATTGCTTTAATTGCATTTCATTTATTATTTCATAATGTACTTCTTACTCTTTATTATATTATCTACGATTTACTATTAGGTAATCTGTACTAAGTCTTTTGTTTAAATTTTATCCAATCTTTATTGTTATGCCGTCGCGTCGCTGCACTGTAGGGCAAGGGCCTCCCTGCCTTCCTTCTTTATTGTACACTACTTCAACAACTGGACAGGCATACATAAAATTAAAGAACGGATCAGGTCTCTCAGCCTATCTCATTATTTAAAAACAATACATCCAAAAAAAATTATAATAACGCATAATTTAAGTCGAATTACAAGCTAAATTGTATCCAACCATTCATAAACAAGCCATCTTTTATTAAAACTACTTGTCTTGTCAGTCCGGGGTCTAAATTCTCGTCTCCGACTAATAAATACGCGATCGCGTGCTCATAAGTCGGCAAAATCAGGGCATTCGGAGGAAGACCGGTTCATTGGGATGATTTAATTCGATCAGTTGGCCAAGTTCAAGCTCACTCGACGTATACGTGTGTGGATTCTTTTCTAAATCATCTGTGTATGGATTCAACTTTTTTATTTTGAACTTCAGGGTTGGATTTTAATGTGATTCTAGTGGTAATGGCACTTACATTTTGAGCAACATAACACAGTAGACCAAATCTTGTATTTACTGTGTTAATTGTGATTAGATTGTAAGAAATCTACTAGAAAGATGTGAAATGAATTTGATAATTATGTTATGTAGTTTTACCTACTTGTAAGATTTTAGATGTAAGCGTTTCAGTTCAAAATATTAAAAGAGTAAAGGAATAAAATAGAATTGATGGTAGCCATAACCTTCATAGTAAAATTGATGTTGTTTGTACCGTTAAGACAATTCAGCGTGAATATATCTGAATGAATAATTTAGAAGCGAATCTTTGAAGGCTCATTGTCTGTGAGGACCGTGGCGACCGCATTAACCCTATTACATAAGGGAATTGACTGAAGAAAATCAGCTTTCAACTAGTGCTTACTAAGACTAATTTTAATATTAAACAACTATGGAATATGTGGTAACAGATAATTAATTTATCTCACACACGAATATAAATCTCCAACTTACAAGAAACATAACAGATATTTATTGTATAACTCAAAATCACTAAAGAGACTTTTTACTAACAACCCCACAAATCTTTAAATTTGGTCCTTTGTCCCATTGACGCCAGTAAAATAAATTATAAGCAGTCAAACGCATGATAGCACTGATACGAAACCTGCATTACTCTAGCAACCAAGTGATTTATACCACGAATATCGATACTATCGTCTAATACATCATTTGTTGGGCCGTATTGTCAAGCACACTAGTTTTTGGTCCTTTTATCCTTTATCTCACTAGAACGTGAACGTGCGTAGAGATGAGGAGTTGTAATAGTCTATATCTGGACTCGATATAGAGTAGGAATTTAACGGTTTGGTTACTCTGTGTAATGATGGGAGCGTAGGCTTGTCCTAAGTTACTGTTACTGTCTGTCAATAACATCCAATTGATGGCAAAAGCTCTCTTCATAATTTACTTGCCTTTATGGGCCGTTTGTTTTATCTTGCGCCCGTCTTACAATATCGAGGCACTACTTAGCAATAACTGAATGCAGCTCATCAAGTAAATGGGCCTGTTTAATCCTACACAGATTTAGCTACATTATGATGTTAATTTGTTATAAATATAATTTCTAACACGGTCTCATAATTTTGCATCGGGAACTAGTAGCCATTGCAGTGTCGGTATTAAAACTATAAACTTACGTTGTATGGATGCATTTGTAATAAATGACATGCAGTTCAGTTTACCTGTAACAATGCAATAAATATTTAGATTTTCCATGTTATTGTCTTTATCAATAACAACAAAAAAGATGTACCTAACGTTAATAATTCCAAGGACCCTCCAATACTTTATTTAGATACATTTTTTTTTTACTTTCCATCACATTTCAATGTATGCCATTATATTTCAAATTTACTTTAGCAGCAATGCTTGAAGTCTTAACTTAGGTTGAATTTATTTTAGATTTACTTCAAATGAAAGCGAACAAACACAAGCAAGAGTTGAGCATATGTTAAACTGTCTCGGTACTCTCGGTTGTAATAAACCCGGGATAGAACTAACTGTATGCAAATTGAATCACGATTATATCAAGTATTTTAGCGTGAAACATTAACAGCAGACAATGACGGGCGTTGTTTCACGGATAATTTTTTAGGGTTCGCAATGTTTATTGGATGGGTTCTAGTAATTAGAATAAAATTTGAGCGACAACTTTTGTTCTATGGATTGGAATTTAATTTACTCAGAAGCATGGATTGGTAATAGATATTTAGTAAAGCCAAAAAAAGGCAAAATTTTTAATTGTTCAAGAAAATGGAATACAATAATGCATTATATTAGTACTTAATAAATTATTATGATTCAAAGATATGTAAAGTCAAGAAAAGATTTTTCAATACCATTTAGAGTTGTAAGACGCTCATATGTATGAAAGATTCGTATTTATTTATGGGTTGGGAATAAGTAAGCTTTTATCACATTCGTTACAGAAGAAAATCAGTGTGAAGAAATAAATACAAAATTTTCACAATGCATTTACGGATCAACTTGAAATATAAGACTTGATACGTCTGGGTTTTCGTAATCTGTACAAAAAGAAACATTATTTTATACAATCGAACAAATCCTAGCCAATATGGGCACATAAACGGATCGTGCTTCAAAAAAACGATCTAGATCAGAGAGGCCGACTAGCAACCGAGATTGCAACCGAATGATAGGATATGCCCTTAATACTTAAGGTCCGTCTAGAATACGACACGAGTTCGTATCTATTCATTCTTAGACAGACAGAACAGATATTTTTGATAAACATGAATAAGATTTTATTAAAAAAAGTGTTAGATATTATTGTAAGTATACTGAAGTTTCAGGGAAAAAATAGATATAAAAAATGTGAAAAAATATTGAAAAACCGTTCATCTGGATCTCATCATGGGCAATGTTTTCGCAAGGAAAATTTATAAATACTGTAGAAGGTAAAACATCTATCTTTTAGAACTTTAAAATAAAAACAAAATTTGTCCTTAATGCACTAGGCAGGTCAGTCCTTAACTACGTTCGGTCTAATAAAATGTATTGATTATGAAACGTTCGTCAAAAACGCATGGCACTGTGGTATCGAGAGTATGTAGCTTGTCATATTAATGATGGATTGCTCGTCACCTACGAGCTCCACAATGTCCAATTTGTCTCCGTTGACAATTAATGAGATAACAAGTATCTGACATGTTTATCTATTTAATTACTTCTCACGACGACCAATGATAGCCGCAGATTGGTCCATTCAGAGATTATAAATAACAGTTTGATTTGCTTCAATTAGATTCTGCATCATCATCACCTTAACTTCAAGTAGTACCTCGTATTATTCTTTTATATTAATTTTCATACCTTCTGGTCTATTAAGTATTTATGAAATAAATATGTTTATTTAATTTAAAGTTGTATTTTTATCTAGTCTCTCGTTATTTCTATAAATTCTAAAAGTTGTGCAACCAAGCATGGATGTAGACGAGGCATTACAAAAGAGTTTCAAATCTTCTTCAAAGGGCTAATTCCAAAATAAAAGGACAGGTTCATTACCACCGCAAATCTAGTTATGTAAGCTATCATCGGCATCTCCCGCCGACAGACGACCGACCAATCATATCGTATCTGTAATCTTGATTGAGATTTATTAGTCACATCGTCTCAGTCGGCACGCTCTATATAAATCAGCCTTTTATGTCTCAACAAACTTTATTTTGCGGCTAATCATCCTTAAATTTTTCCTCTCCTATCTTCCCATACGATTTATGTTTGGGCAGACTTCATTTTGGCATCGAACAGGTTTTGTGGTATATCGGTAATGGAGCCAATCTTTCCGGTTTACAAACCGAATCGGTGGATGATTTGTTTTGACCATTCGTTAACGCTTCTTGCCCTACCTTTATTTGTGTATGCATTTCAAGTATCTGAGGCTTACAATGTTGTGATGACATTACGTCGAAGTCCGAGCTGTTTTTGCAAAGGATTCGATGCATAGATTTGTCATGTAATTTACGACTATACTTGTATCTTGTATAGTATCTACCCATTTCTTTGGTGGCATTAGTGATGTTTTGGGTTTTTCTTTTTTGTATTAGTTCAATTGGTGTGACAAATAGCTTTCAATGTTCGTGGCTTATCTCATAGTTTTTAAGTTACCACATAAGTTTTACATTGTGGAATGCAAATAAATATTAAAAAATTGAAATAAGTGAAAAGAAGGTGCAGGTTTCGATAAACTTTCTAGAAAACAAAAATATAAATTAAAATAGTTTAGGCTGATTTGAGTTAAATAAATAATGAAAAACATTTACTCTATTCCCATACGTGGGGTCACAAAATTACTATTTGTTTAGCTAACAGACAACGCTTCACAATTCAGAAATTATGTAAAACCTCTAAACACTTCGTCACTCAATGGTCTATTTTTCATTAATAGCCATAAATTAACGTAAACATTCACACAGTTATATTCTTTACAGTTCTGAGAATAGAGTTCATATTTGTGTATTTATTTTGGTCCTTTTATTAGGGTAGTGATTGACGAACAAGATGTTTATCTGTTAACAATGCGTGTGGCTGTGCGGGCGTAGGTCAACGGGTTCGTAATTTGAACTATCGATGTATGAACTGATCTGACGATGCATATGAATGTGAGAAAATTGAAACAGTAACTACCTATTTCGGTTAAAGATAATTTATATACATTTACTTCATTATTTTACAAGTTTCTCATATTGTCATTCAGAATATGTTAACAGTGTCGAATGCTTTAGTAAGATCTAAAATTGACTGTCATTTCAACAAACACGAAAACGTGCTTAACATCGGAAGCAACAGAATACGGAAGAGCGAATCTGTTTCTAAATAAAACAAACAACTTTATTTGGATTCGTAAAGAATTTGGGACTAAACAACTGTTTGAGAACAGTTTACACGTATCGTTTATGTTAATATCTATTTTAAATACACCGGAAGTATTCATTAAGATTTGGTTAGCAATTAATTTATTATACTTAAGATTAAAGCAAGTTTTTATGGAAATGTTCTAATTAGTAAGTCCCGTGACATTTTTATCTAGAGCAGATATATTGTACAGACAGCTTTAAAACTAGTGTTATTTCCGGATGTCACCGGTCTTTACCGGTTGGAGTTTGTGTTCTGATAAAGAAATTACAGTTAAGAGCATCTCTATTTTCACCGGTATCCTTATCTATGAATGGACTATGCTTCCTACTGAAGAAATTACAGATAATAACTATCATTATTTCCCAAATTAACTAGACGGTTATGATTTTTATATTTCCGGTTTTTAATTTTAGTCTTGTTTTTATAATCGTACGAGTGATTTCCTGATAAGTAATCATTACGAAATTAATGAAGCAATTTCGATACCGCAATGTTCAAAATATACTTCAAATCTATTTACAACCGCTTTAAACTCTCAAACAGTATGTCTTATCCTTCCTTCTTAACTCTTAGCTTGTCAAGGATCTGTTTACCCTCCACAACGCCCCTAACAGATTTGTTTCAATGACCGCCATAACCTATTGTACGCGCCATTTCACTTTTTTTCCACCTTCCATCAACAATCCACACAAATACCAACCTAAGGTCTATAGAAACTGAGTTCAGTTTTTGTTGGTAAGATCGTTATCAACTGGATTCTCAAGCGGTCCCACTGTGAAACGAATTATGAAGTCACATGTTTGTGGTTGATTGAAAAATTCCAAAAGGAGGGGATTAACTTGAACGTTTGTTTGTCAGTGACATTTCTAGGGGCTTGCGTTTCCTTTGCGATTTATGTTGTGCGCTATTTTCGGCATTGAGGATCGTAATACAAAACTATTTACAGACTTTTCTCGTCTTTGTTTTTTTTACATAATTTATAATTGCTATGTTTAGCACAAATTCGCTTAAAAAATTGAAAAACAATATAGAATAAATACTTTATTCGTTGTTGGAAAAGTAACTAATTTTTTGACTACAGATAGGTACGTAGTTGCTTCTAAAATTCTTAGTTGTATCAGGATGCGAACAAGTTACAACTTTAGGGTGTTTCAGAGCTTTACCATAACAAGATTTTATATTAAATAAATAGTTATAAAAACCCATAACAATTATACAAGAAAAGTTTAGCCTAAATTTTAAATATCGTAAACACTGTTCTTTCTTCTGTTTATTGTCCCGACATTGCTAGACAAGATAATTATTCCATAAATAGCAATATAAATTTATTTAACAATTCCATTAAACAAAAACAATGAACAGGAAATTGGACAACTGTATTGCAAAGTATTAACTTCAAAACAAAGCTCAACAGATAAGCAAATAATTAACGACATTACAACAGCTTAGGGGACCCTCAAAGGCAGACGTGAGGAGCTATCAATTACAGTTGCGGACCGGACCTCTAATCGTCTGCGAAACGAAGGCTAAATTAGTGGAGACACTGTCACTGATGGAGAATAGGGGAGAACGAGGGCTGTTTATAAGACGATAGATTAATGAAAAGATTAGAGTAAGATTTTCGGTACTGTAGACAGAAAATAAAGTATTTGTTGTGTTCTTAATACAGCTATAAGCTTTCTTTAATTACAAACCATGCCTGTAAATTAAAAATAATATTTTCGGTGGTTAAATAAACATAGCCTATATTTAGAAATATACAAGAAATACCTACTCGATTTAAAATAATGGGAATTCGTTCTTAGAGAAGTTTAATGCAGAGTTCAATAACTATCAATGGCCTTTGTTTAGTTTAGTAAATATTTTATATTTTAATTATTCATAAAACACTTCACCGTCATCGTCGTCGATATCTGGATACGTCTCAAAGATCTTGTGTTGCATTTTCATAATTAGATAATAGGCTTTCAGTTGCGACAACACACGTCTTAATCAGAGCCCACAGGTGTCTAGATACTTGACAAGTAAAGAAATCAATGTGTTATATAGTCGAACACATGGCCAGATGGCATCAACACACAATCGTACATTTTCCTGTCTGTCCATAAGATCTTTCCACACATCTCGTTAAAACAGAATAATGTACAAACACACTATTGAACATTTGATCCAAATTGTAACAGGTCTGAAACTTGCTTAATAGTTCCGGGAAGAATTCAGATAGAAATATTAAAAAACTTGTTGATGTGACTGGTCTAACAGTTATTTTAATTAGACATAATGCTGTTAACAAATCATCTTAATTAAGTTTATTAGATCTTGTCCGGTGCTTTTATATTTATGACGTGTATAGAATAGCTGACGTACAGATCGATAAGAAGTAGCAATTGTTCATGAGTGCTATTTATAAAAATATCTTTTGTATTTTTTGCTACTTGACCATAATTGTTTTGAGTTGGGTCAATTGTATGATTCACTCAAGTGTATGACGGGAATTCAATAATACTATGCTTTCAATAACGTTTAAAAAATCGACGCTCGCTTTGATTTACTGATAGTTTCAAGTACTGATATTGTCAAAATGATTTCAACTACTCCTTTAATAAAACATTCATTTCTTCACACATGATATTTGTATTTCAAATAGTTATAAAAAGGCGCCAAGTCCTGTTTTTTTCAACTCATAACTTCTAATGTCATTTAAGTCTAACTAAATAAATAAATTTTTGTCCTCCATTCTGTTCCTTACATAGCTAACAAAGTGACAAAGGGATTTGACAACAAATTATCTCATTATATCACCAAACAAGCGCTATCATAAAATTTAGAGAAAAAAACGTGATGCACTGACCAATATTTGGATCTGGATCAATGGCGTCGTTGGTGGTCTATTCTCCGAAACACCCTTTAGTTAATGGGCATAGGACAATAATACGTCCCCGTTTATAGGGGGTTGCTACAATTTAGGGTTAAACCGTTGAATAGCATCGACTGATTTACTTTTAATCGTGAGTTTGATATTATCGCGCGCCATTCAGTGTTTTGTTACGGGCGCACCGGTGTCCCCTACCGTTTGTTGGTTCTTTCTGTGAATAATTGATTGGACTCGTGAGAAATGATGCGTGATAATTCCTGACGATTTGTTTGTTTATAATTTTGATAGAATTAGATTGAAGATTGATTAATTGATACAGTTATTTCAATTTTTCTTTTTATACTAAAGTCCTACTGTTTACTGCGTAAACATTAAGCAAACACTTCATGAGCAGCTGCAATAGATTCTTCAGATATAAATTCAAAGCAGCAAAAAACAAATCTCTAGTAAACAGAAATCTCAATGGCAAAATCAATAAAACAGCCAATAGACCAGTATATCACACAACCAATGGTAAGGGCTTGTAAGGGCGCGTTGGACAGTTTAGTGCGACACAGTGGATTGTGTTACTTCAACAAGAAAAAAGTAGTCGACTGAGAAACATGGGTCTCGTCTGCTACAAAACAAAATGGTTGATGTACAACTTTCTCATAGAAGGAAAAAAAACTACATGTATACAATTTCGCTATCCCTCTTTGTAGACGCGGCACTCCAGTATATTGTACCAGGTAGGTATCTATACAGTGCGGAACATCGGCTGTTAAACCCAAGTTTAAATATACTTATGGTAGGTACTAAATTACAGCTTGAAAAGGTATCAAATTTTAATCTTTGTAATTGAAGGGTTCACGAAATTACGTTACTCAGAACAATACCTTTGTACTTACAAGCCTTGGGCAGCATTGCTTTTGATGAAGATATTTTTGAGTAAGTAATTGAGTACTTAACAAAAAATATATTGAAGTTCAACAGTTTCCTTACAAGCTTCATTTGTCAAGTTCAGTGCTTAGAGATGAGCACAATTTACGACTGAATTAATCAATCCACTAGTAAATTTACCCAACAAAGATATAAATTTGTAAGAAAATGAAAATGCAATCCAAAAAAAGTACTTCTTACTTCCTATTTATCGTACCAAAGGCATCATTTAGTACGAACCACGACGCCAATATAGATAAGGATGTCACAGAACTTACTGTTGATTTCCATCAACTTCTACTAGAAATAACTTCTGAAATAGAAATTCGGAATGTGAAATCTTAAAAACAGAATAATTGAGACGCTTCTATCGGTCCACGTAATTTCATCCCGAAACTAACACGATTTTAAACGTCATAATACAAGGGTTGATCTCTGGTTGAGGTAATACTCAATCACGGTCTCTCATAAAGCAAGTATTTACGTAGGCCGGTTATCTATTAGGTTTAAACATTGTATTACCGCCTGATGATAAGTTAATAAACTATCGCCCACGGTTACAACATATTTCATAGAGCTGAGTCATACAAATTAAAATTTCACTTTCGGACTAACTAATAGGCCTTCTATAAATTCCAACCTAAAAATACGTGATTAAAATACTGTAGGTTTATGACGCATCTATGATACATAGAGTTACGTAGTTAAAAAAGGCCATGGGACAATCCCACTGCCATTTTTTATGAGTAGGCAACCATCTTAGTAATACTAAGTGTTGATAAAGACTGTAACGATAGGAATTAGACCACAGATTGGCAATGGTGGTTTCATGACGACATTCGTTTCGCGATGGTAAACAACAAATTCAATGTTTACGTGATTGTTTTCAGATGGAGTGTCATAAAAAATGATAGAATAATTTCGAGGTGCACGGCAGATGTTGCGGCAAGTTCAGAGATTTTGACATACAAATTTTAAGCACGAGTGATGATGTTAGAATGTAGTGTGAAGTTATTAAATATAGTTTATATTAATGTAATGTGCACGCACTGGTGCCAGTATAATAACTCTGAATCACCTTATTTTAAAAATATTTTATATTATTGTATTTAAATATAACTAGACATTGTTATCAGATAATTCAAATGATAAAAGAAGAACTTCTTGTTTATATATATATTTAAACATAGTGGATGTTGCAGTTCTATGCAGATATGATTTATAAAGTATGCAAATCGTAGCGGTTACATGTAGATTTTGGATCAAAACACCAAAATCGAAAATAACCTCATTACTATTGCTCACAAATCACCGATAAACAATAGAACAATGAAAAATTACCATTTCCAGACCTGACTTTTTATTTAATAGGAAATCCTGTGTTGAACTTGGCTTACTCGACCATGAATCATAAAATGGCGCCGGTTTTGATTCATAGTATTGTTTAGGCTCAATCAATTTGTAGGCAAGTGATCAGTTGATCTAGGTTAGGACACCGCAGTGGCGTTCTACTTGAATTATTTATGAGTGACAAATGATATTATTTGAAGACTTTCCTGTAGCGTTGGCCGACTAATGCGAAATTTATGTAAGCTGTGTTTGTCAGGACGTTTTTAGAGTTTTCCTGGAACGCATTATGATTACACATATCATATTGAAAATAACTATGTAATATTTATACTACGCGATATTTTATGTTGTGTTGGTACACATGCAATATTTTTAATACCAAATCAAGATTGTTGAGGCGAAAATTGAGCACCTTTTAAACCATTTCACGTACAATATTACACCTCAATCCATTCCAAGAATTTGCTTATGACGCAATTTGGCAGTTAACAAAATATTGAAGAGGCTCAAAGAAATCTCCAAAAGGAACTCTTGAAAGTGTGCGCGGCGCCGTCGGCCGGTCATTAAGTACCAATAAGATAAAATAAACGATGTATTTAAACCACGCCTGTCATATTACTTGCTTCGTATGACTGGATACTGAAGACCGGCGACGATGCAAAGGATTTGCTAAAACAGGGCTCTTATTACTCTGTTTTAGGGATGGGACGACAGTTCTCGACCTTGCAAATCGTATTTTATTTTAATGGTGTTTTTTAAAGCTGTATTCATTTAGGTGTGCGGTTAAACTTTTTGATGCGACAACCTTATTTGGAAGTAAAAGTCGTTCGGATATAAAATATTGAATTTAAAGATTCAAAATTCTTTAATTAATTTAGATGATTCGCTATTGCAAAAATCACTTTTAATGTTTATGGTGTCGTTGTAACATATTTTATGAAATAACAATATTTTTTATGATCCAGCCACGTTGCTGGTCACAAAAAGATGTAAAATCACTCCCGTATCCAAATGCAACGTTAGGTAAAGAATTCAATCGAATCGATCAACTGCATTCGATTATTCACCAGCAACAAACATATGAACATCGTATAAGAGGATTATCGTTTACAATATCAATAAAAAGATAATGCAGCATATAATATTCATAAGACCACACAGACCACAAGAATATTAATCTCCCCTTAAGATATACATCAACGTCGCTAATTAACACACTTTCTCTTAAATCGATATGGTAAAACGTTTATCGATTAATTGCATGGACTTTCGATGCATCGCAATACGCCGCTTGCAAAAGGATAATAATAGGATATGTGAGGCAGACTAAAGGTAGGCATTGACATAACAGTTTACTATGTTTCACACTACATTCCCGAATGCAGGATAAAAGCAAATAGGGCAGAAGACATTTTTTTTTTAATGTACCTCTGTAGAATATTAAAAATATAAGACGCATATTTTTACTTATTTCACGTAACCAATAACTCACGACGATACATTGATTTGAAATGACGCGTGACGTCACAATTTCGTGCATTTTGTACGCAAGCATGACGTCATTACCCCGCATTCCTGAACTTTGATGCGCTTTATATAATGAAGGTACTTAATCAGTGTTTTCATATTTGGAACAATCAAAAAGTACGAGTCTCATATTTATTTATTATCTAACTGACGGACTAATTATACTGACTTTTTACATCCAGTCATCTACCCTGGAACTTTCTAGAATGTATTTTTACCTATATAGTCAAAATTAGATTAAGGTTTTTAAAAAGGCTGTTTAATGTAATCTGTTGCCAAATTTCATGTCAACTAAAGTGATTGGTTGACCAAAACTAACAGAACTTTTTTTTTGGAAGGGCCAAAACCAGTGTTTATTCTTAAATTTTTTCTAGTACAAAAGAACAAACCCTTCATACAAATCGTGTTATTTTCCCTAGTAGGAACAATCTTAAATTAATCTCTTAATCATTTTAAGACGATACAATCCATCTCAAAATGTCAATATGAGTATAAACAAAAGCACTAAACATTATTATTGCTGTCCAGATTAAAGTTGGATCCAGAATCTATTGAAGCATAAACATACTAATTATCCTACAATTACCAACGCTATATTAAACATAATAAAAAAGTCAACGAGTCCACTCGATATCAAGATAATATCGTATTCATATGACACGAATCAAAACGATTGATCCGATTAAAATGGCCTTTATTTAAACTGTGTCATTCATTGTTAAATGGAGATCGAGTTGAAGGCAAAAATTAAACTCGATTTTTATGAGTTTCTTTTGTTTTATTGATATACAGTACACAACACGCGTCACTTAGTAACAAATTACGAAACGAACTCTACTGCTTTGGAATAGAGGTCCTGTTAATATAAAAACTACTGATATGCGGTATATTGTATCTGTTGTATTGAGAACAAAGTCGTTGTCAATGTTCAAACGCCTAAAGTGAATTGTTGTTGTACAATAATTTGATGGGCGTCTGTCGATCTAGGGTCTAAATTCGTTTCGCATTTGTTCTAGAAACTGTAAACATATTAAAGACCAGTCCAAGAATTGGATGATAATTAAGTGGGTTTTTATAGCAAACACTGTCAGGGCAATAAATTAACAAGAGACAACTAACACACGGCCATCTGATCCAAAACTAGGCAAAACCCGTATTATCAGATATATATTTCTAAATACATACATATTATAGATATATTACACCTAGACACAGAACAAATGATCATGCTCATCACACAAATACTTGACCTAGACGGGAAACGAACTCACGACCTCTGGTTTAGGTTACCAGGCCAGTCAAAATGGTTGGACGTGGAATGGTTTAACAGGCATGCTGCAAATAGTTGCTACTCAGCAGTGCATTTTTGACCAAGTTTCAAATGTTATGGTACTTAGGCACCTACGGAAACCCAGATTTTAATACTAGGCCTTTAGTGTGGGACGCTACTTGTGTCGATACTCTTGCGCCATCTCATCTTCCCAGTTCGTCGTTCTGTGCTGGCGCTGCTGCTGCGGCTGCTGAGAACCTCAAACGGCGGAAATATAACAACCTTATTGGAAGTTATACTTTCCAGCCGTTTGGGGTTGAAACATTAGGACCGTGGGGTCCGAGTGCACACCTTTTATTTAAAGATCTGGAAAAACGTCTTGTTGACTCCTCGCGTGACCCAAGGGCTGGCTTTTACCTCGGACAAAGAATTAGCATTGCCATACAACGTGGCAATGCTGCCAGCCTTTTGGGTACACTTCCAGTCGACAGCGACGTGGATGAATTTTTTGACGCAATTTTTTAGAGTTTTTTTTAGTTAAGTTTAGTTTTGTTTAAAGTGTATATATAGTTAAGTTTGTAAATATTAAGATATAAATAATGTAAAAATGTCAAAAACAATAAATAAATAATATTTGGTACTTAAGTATTTGTGAGTAAAAGTGACAACATTAACTTATTTTGGCAAATAAAATCTATCTCTCCAATATATCTAAGTATTACTTAACATGCTAAAAAATATTTTTAATATAAATGGCTGAGCAAACGTCTAATACGTCTGCACACCGTCAAGTGTCTGATACTAAACTAACATATCAAAAACAAACAGTTTATTTATGAAAACAGACAATCTCTTTAGCATTTATTGTATACGATAAACAAGTTATAATAAGATATTTCCCTATGCTGAATAACATTTGCCATCAAATCAGGAATGCGACGGACTATCGAGATCTTAAACCGGGACTTACCTTAAACCGAGAATCAGCATAATATATTCCGGGATTAAGACATGCACACAATGTATATATCAATATAGGTGTTATTAACTGTTAACTGTAGAATAACTAACGTATGTTTATATTTGTGAAGGAAATACTTGTGTGTTTTAAACTTGTAGCCATCACACATGTTTTTAGTTCGTAGAGTAACCATGTTTAACAAAAAATTCCGGATTAGCATAAATTTAAAGAAAAATTAAATACTTTACTCAAAATGGCATTTCAATGGTATCGGTAACGGTAACAGTTTCGCGAATTTAATTGTTTTTACCCATCTCAAAAAATACCCAATGCGCCTAAACAAGTTTTCTCTTCAAAAATGTTCTAGTACTTTAGAACGTTTAAGAATATTTTACCCTTAATTGATTGACGAATCACGGAAGGTTAAGCATTTGAAAGGACACCCAGGCTTAATACAAACACATAATTTAATGTCTGTTCCAGTGGACCGACCAGCCAGCAACCATCACGCAGTCGCATGGTAGCCAAACCATTCGGTTACCTGTGCAGTCAATAATAATAGTAATCTCTAGGCCGAATTTCGGCCTCGGCGGCCAATATCAAGTGAGATCAACCATTAACGCAGGAGATATTATAGTGAACAAGTGTGTGCGCAAACATAGGTGCACTGTCTATTCCTTCACTCTCATAGTCCGATGGGATGGCAGACCGTTGCGACCGGAGAAAGATCAGGCGCGCGACCAAACAAAAGTCAATAATAACAACTGCACGGATAGAAGGGTGGTATAAGTCACAACGCCAACTATTACTGCACAAGTTTAGGGCAAGCATTTGTATGAACCACAAAAGTTTGGCCCAAGTATGAGTGCTTGTGTGATTAAATATTGAACAATTGAGGATCGGACTGGGTATGAAAACGACATATCTATTTAGTCCACCAGATAAATAAAAAAAGAAAAAAAAACTCGTATTTTTTCTTTTATCAAATCAAAAATGACAAAGCTAAAGCGCTTTTTAAGTTCTGGAGTGAGGGCTTGTGACGTCACTTGTGGGTAAAAATTGTAGCCACAGGTGACGTTACGCAACATTTCCATTCACTGTATCTAACTCATCGTTTGTTTTATTAAAAAAAGAAAAAAAAAAACAACTAATATTTTTTTAATATCTATGTGACGAGTAAATAAAAAAAATAGTACGATACCCTATTAATGCACAGTCACTTTGAAAAAAACTACGTAAGATATCCTGCGACATTCCTCTCGTCTGGCAACACTACACGACACCCATATAGACTCGTAAAGTAGAATTTATCAAATTCCATTTCTAAGTGTACGAGGGATTGTGCAGAGTGTAAACGTGAGAAAGTTGGATTACCTTCAGTGAAATCCTTACTAATATTATAAATGCGAAAGTAACTCTGTCTGTCTGTCTGTCGCGCTTTCACGCCAAAACTACTGAACAGATTTAAATGAAATTTGGTACACAGATAGTTTAGAGCCTGAGAAAGGACATAGGCTTTTTGCCGCGATAACCGACATCCACGCGGGTGGAGCCGCGGTGAACAGCTAGTGCATCTATAAATAGTAGGTACTTAAAATCATAGCAAACCTAAAAAAAGTAGTCATAAAGACGCAAGTCTACTTGCTATTACTCGCCTGATTTTTAATAACGAATTATCTAAGTTAGTAATTAAATACAAATAAATTATCTAAGTTAATCTATTACAGCAGGGGTTCCCAAACTTATTTTGTCTACTGCCCACTTTTAGAATAAATTATTCTTTAGCTCCCCCATATTTTCACCAACTTAAAAACCACTATAACTTCGAATTAAATTAATTATTTTGAGCTATATTAGCGGAGATTTGATTTTTTTTCTGAGTCTCTTACCGCCCCCCTTTAGGCCTGCAGCGCCCACAAGGAAGCGTTATCGCCCACTTTGGGAAAGGCTGTATTACAGGGTGTTACCGTAAGCCGTAAGGGTATATCTATACAAAAGGGGTCAAGAGTACATCAAGTATAGAGTCAGTTTACAAAATTCCAGCTCAAAATTAAATAATTGATATCCAATTTTTCGCATTAATTATTTGACACTAAAATCATAACAAACGAGTCATAGCTTATGACGTCACTCGCTAAATGTTAAGATACATTACTTTTGCGGTCTAGTTATGTTTTATATGTATCTACTAAGCAAATGAGTTGCTATTAATACAACCATAAGGATGTCATATGTTCCCCTTAATACACATTTACCGTATGTACGCCTAAGCTGCATTCAACTGGTTAAGTGTATCATATCCTAAGTTGCACCAATAAACGTTGCAAATGTATGACAACGGTACTTAAGTTCCTAACTTACATATAAATATGTGTGTCGTGTTTTATCCTTATATTTTATGCCCGCTGCGAGCATGCTTCCAAATTCTTACAAAAAATCTCGATAAATTCTAAACACACCACTATTAACGCCTTCAACACTATTCGAAATTCAAAAAAGTAACTTCAAACCCTTAATCGATGGCGGCAATTATTCTCCTGTCTTATTAACCATTCACCACCCCAGGAACTCATTAACTCGTTAAACACGTGTTAAACTAAAAAATAACTCTCATTCGACTACCGTTCTCATGCCCGAAATTAATCGATTCCATTAGTATCGAAACTTGGGAATTTTGAATTATTTATCATAGATAATTATTTTGTAGGATTGTCGGATATGCGACATGGAGTAGGACGCTTAAATTTTGGTCTAAAAAAAAAGTACTTAGCATTATCTAGTGATAAACATAAACCAGGTTTCGGGAACGCCGATTGACATTAAAATGGATAATGATGATCAACAGTTACTCAGATCTCAGTATTCCAGGGTCAGGGATACTTAGTTTGCTAATAACAATTACCTACGCGTCCAATTTGTATGTTATGTTTCCAGTGCAGTCCGATTGCAGACGGTGTGCAGATGGCGGGCAGTTTCAAATTCTTTTAGTGTTGGATAGCCCATTTATTGAGGAAGGCTATAAGCTATATAACATTACGATGTGACCAAAAGGAGCGGAGCATAAATGAAAAACCGTTGAAACTAAAACACGCGGACAAAGTCGCGGGGGACAGCTAGTAATACAATAAAAATAAACAAAGATTCGAAACCCTCTACAGTGTTCAAAGAAGGTGTGCTATCCTTCAGTAGACTTTAAAAAATTATCTTCTACCCTTTCTTCTACAAACATTACTTTCAGACAATATTATTGTAATATAGATAGACCGTAGATCTGAATGATACAGGTTATAGTTTAAAATAGGTAACAAAAAACACGAAATCGTATAAACCGTTTTCCAGTTTTTTATGAATATAAACAAAAAATACTTTGTATTTGAATGTTTTAAACACAACAGAATTAGGTAATTTATTTTTAAAATAATCTAAATTGTATGTATAAAACGTGTTTTCTGTTCAAAAAGTAATAACAATACGTAGTTCGGAACGTAAGCACAACTGTCAAAATGTAGGTGCTATTTATAAACAAGCTCTCGCGATTGCGCATTTATTAAAAATTATGACATAAACTAACCTTGTTAAAGTTGTAGTCTATCGAGTAATAAAGAATAGTTGTCCTTTAGCTGGTTTTGTGAATAAATTAGTGCTTAATAGAGCGAATTTATAAGCAAAATATGACTAACCTTCGCCTTGAGAGCGTACACTGTGTTCTTCCTCCCATACTTATTTACAGCATAGAACGCCACGCCACCGCCGACGACACATACACAGGTTGTAATAATCTTAGATAGTGAATTATTACTTTTCACATTACTGAAATTACGCGTAAAAACAGGTGAAACTTGTAATTTTCTTAATAATTTAGTCGAAGTACGGCTTATCGTGGCCATGTTGACAGAACGGCGAACGAATTGACGTGTGCGAGAGAGAACAACATATATCTGAGGAGGATGTACGATCAAACGTCAAACAGCGCATGCGCGTGTGTTTCCCAAGTTTGATACGCAAAGCACAGTCCAAAATAAACCTTAAGTTGTTTGGTACAAGTACTAAATGAATTATTTGTGTATTTTATGAACAATATTTTTCTGAATACAGAGGTGGGCTGAAGTGTTATATCTATTACAATTAAACAATTTTAATGCAAACTTAATACTTATTCAGATATCTGTTTTCTAGGTGTACCTATGAAGATTTTCTTGCTGATAACATTTATCAAAAGTATTTTAATTAGGAACCTATAAAAAAAATATAAAAATATATTTTACTTGTAGGTCCTCAAAACCTGTGTATACCTAAGTCACAATCGTCTCTTTTCAGTGCTATAGGAAAATGTGGATACTTACCTACTGATATTTATTTACCTACCAGTGAAAGCCTCTTGATCCTGACATCCTACTTCATTTTATTCGTTAGCGGTGCAGATAAAAAGCCGTTTACTTATAACTAATCATTATGGCATTCAGCACTTGTAACAATAAATTATTAATGCGGGCTAGCCATAAAATACCGAAGGAGAGGTTTGTGAGTTTAAACATCCAACGAATTATATTTACCAACAAATAAATGTAACGTACTAAATTACCATTCCATCTATTTAGCAGTTATCTACACAATTAAGTTGCATCCTGGTTGCGAGTTGAACAGCCGACCCAAATACTTCACACCATCTATTTATTTGTGGTGAACGTCATTCGCACTCTATGCAATTTACAAGGGGTCTAGTCCTCTAGTCATTAAGACCATGAACTATAGAACAACTAATTTAGAAGATCCTTATCGCTAATTAGTGGCCCGCGCCGCAGTTGACCTGCGATTCTGCTCGTTCCATTATAGGTTATGCAGTGTAATGTTACTGCCAGAATATTGAATAAACGATAGCGTAATCTTTTAGGATCATTTTGCATTCAAACTGAGTTAGCTGAGATTTTATGAGGTTGAGTTTCATAGATGTGTGAATAGAGAAACGTAGGTACTACGATAGGTACCTAGAATGTTGATTTTGCTCGTTGTTTTTATTTAATGGTATGTTTATGTATTTTCAGTATGTTAAGTAAACTTTTTATGAGATTTTTTCATCGTTTTACACGGATATTTTTAAAGAACGCTTTGTTTCATACAACTAACGCCAGCTATACACTAAATACCTAATTCTGTAAAGTGATTAGGTTCTCAGTACAAGGTACCTACCCAGGCTGCCAGGCATATAAAACTTAATTAGTCTAAAAACTTAATTAGTCTAGTAGTTAGGTAGGTAAGTACAAAAAGTAGACCCAAGGCTATTCTTAAAACCATAACCGACAGCTCCTCTTAGGGCCAAACCATGTACATTGGATGACCTGAAAGAAGCACGCTGATGATACCGTCCGGCGCCACGTTTTAGGCTCCAGTATTGTAGCACTTCTACCATCGACTCGAACAGAAGAAGACCCCAAGATCTCCAAGCACCTTTTCTATAATTTAATATTGTTTACCATTTTAATTAAAATCATAGTCTATTAAAAAAAACACTATCAGGTCAATGACCCTGCTATTACATAAAAATAGCGCGGGAACTGTCTTAGAATTTCACGTGATTTAAAATGCGTCGGTTTGGGCACGTATGTTGTTGATGGACCTTATTATGCTCATTATAATCCATGTTTTGTTTTTCGTAAATAACAATGCTTGATATAATGATGTTCCTTGTTATAATATTACTTAGGCACGCATGGAAATATGCGCGATTTCGATAAGTGAATGAGTTGTTACAGTTTTTGATAACTTGTTACATACATAAGCCTTCGTGATAAGGCTAATTTGTTGCTTAATCGCAACTTCAATTTACGTTTCGTAAAATACTTGAATACTGATTACTGACTACGTACTTGAATGTAAAAAAAACCCTAATGATTCAAAATAATTTAAAAATCTCATTATTATTTAATTAGGTATACCTATTTGAAGACCTATAGAGAAGTTCTGAGGCGCTACACACAATACACGCCAAGGATGAACGACTGAGTTGCCTAGTGACCACTTACACATTAAACAAGCATTTCTACTAGTTAAAAAAAACGTAGGTATATGACGTAGATGAACTAATCTGTTTTAAAATATAGGTATTGTTCAAAATTAAATGTACATCATAGTAGAAAAATTTGTCTATCATATTGTGTAGAATGTCATGGAGGTCTAGCGGTTAAATGAATGGATTTATGTGCACAAGGTTACAGGTTCGACACATTACAGGAAAGTACCCATGTGAGTTTAACTGAACTGGGACTGAGGCAATCAATTTATCAACTTACAGGACATGCGCCTCTTTAAATATAGTGAAAGCATTAATATGCTCTGTGATAAAGATCTAGTCAGATAACTAAATAAAACTCAGATTTAAAAATGATTTCCTAATCAAGTTAGATAGTAGTTTATTCTAACAAGATTTGAAGTTCCAACTTTTACTGTTGTATTGCCATTTTACTAGTAAATAGTAATGCACGCTACACTGCAATCGCATTTTATTTTCTTAGGGTAAATAAAAGCATAACAAAGACTTTTAAATCTATAATAACAATAATTTTATAACATGCACCTCAAAAATAAACACTCTAAGTCATTTCTGCTATTTCATCTTCATTACTTTGGATAGGGTCTTGTCTTTGCTCTATTACTTCTTCAGCCTGAACTGTTTGTACCTGTGCCTCAAATTCTACAGGCACAGCCGGCTCCGGTTCATTAGACTGTATAGAGTACATAAGAACTCTTTTTACGGCATCGGCATTATCATACAGCCCATATTCAGCCTGCCATAATATAGTTGTGATTAATTGTTGCAAGTTACCCCTTGTTCTTGGAGTTTTAAACTTTCTTAACTTGTTGGCCACATATTCACCGAATACTGAGTATTCGTCATGTTTCTGTGTATCCTCATAAACAACTTTCTTTTCTTTGGGTGCAACATAGAAGCCCGGTAGGCCTGTAGGAGAAGCTACTTCTCGCTTAATCTTCCTGTATTTCATTTTCTTGCGTTTGGGTTCGTAAGTTTCAATGTGTGTGATTTGGTATGGGTCGTCTTCAAGCCACTCTTCGTCTGTGTTCCCACCTGCGTGCATCTGACGGACCAGGTTTATTGTAGAATCATTCCCGTCTTCTCTATCAATGTCAGAATCTGTGTTTTCTAAGACATCAACCTGAAATTAAATGTTATCTAAGATAAAGTAGTTCATTTGACCAGTTATAATATTGTTATACATTTATAGTAACTAATATGTTGCAACAAAGACAAAAATACTAAAGCAATCTAAAACTGATGGGAAATAATAGTCTGGGAATGTTATTTAACTATTTGTTATTGCATAACATAATATTTAAGTAAAAAAAAAGTATAACCCCTAGTGTTCATAGTATAAATAATTAAGAAATAACACAGCATTTCATCATAAGTATTTCGATTATTACCACTTCAAACGTCATTGTGATAATAACACAATAGCCTGTTGTTTATTTTGTAGAAAGAACTGATAAAATACAACCAGTCGTGGTGTTTCCTTATTGGCTGAATGTTACACGCAACTTTTCAGACTAGCCGTTGCCAATAACAACAATTGTAAATTAACATGAACGTACGCGTCACTAACATAACCTAAAATAGCCTTAACACGTATTTACTCTGATCAAAACACTACAAAGCACTTATTATACTGTCACAGTACGCAAACACTAGTAGTTTACAAAATCATAGAAAAATCACAAATGTACAATAAGCTCATGCACAATTATTTAATCTAACATTTCTAACGAATACATACAACAACAATGCAAATTACACAAACATTAATCGATTATCAGTTACGTCATTGATACTAAGAGGTTATCGATATTTCATTTCGATAAAGTGAATTGAAATTTTATCAACATGACTCCAGTCGCTAATCGATTTATTTGTTAAAGTCAATAGCGAACTCGGTTTTGATAACTGATAAGACTAAAAGTAATCTAGTTATAACAATTATTATGTAGGTACCCGTTGTATTTCGATTTTGGGCATAACGCCAGATCCTGATGATTCTTCCTGATTAACTGATACTGAATAACGTACGTTTTTATCTTTGAGACCCCTCGGTGTAAACTTCCTTCGTTTAGGTGTAGATTGTTTGGAATCATCTTCTTCATTTCTAAAATGGTTATCATCCAATGTTCCATTCTGTGACAGTTCCCATTGTATTGGATGTTTATTTATCAAATGAGCCCTTAGATTTGTCGTATTTCCATAGTATTTATATTGCGTTTCACATAATTTACACACCACTGCAACACATCTGTGACTATCATCTATTCGTTCAAAGAATCTCCACACAACCGATGAACATTTCTTCATTTTATATCGATACCTCTTGATAGCGGTAAATTTGCCGCCGAAAATCAGATGGATATTGAATCGAAAACGATTATAGGCGTGTATCGAATCAAAAGTATCACGAGTTGAAATACTTTAACAAGATGGCGATCGAATGAAACATCGAGCGACCTTCATTCGATATCCAGTCAGCTAGTGACGTTCCTCTGCGATACGACGAGTCAAATGTGATTCGATTAAATATACAATTTTAAAAGAACTCTTTGACACGCAAAATTAAACTTTATTCCAAACACTGCAAAATATATGCTGATAGCAGTAGAATATCACGACTCGCTGTCCGAATGAACACTGTTACTATCTTACTCTATCATTTTCACGAAGTCTCGCAATATCTCTCACTCTTTCTCTCGAGTTTCTATTGGAAGCTGCAACGTCATTTCGTAGGTTAGCCAACATTATAAAAACGCAATCAATGGCAGGGCGCGTTCCATTAAATTGAAGTTACGACTTATTCCATTATTTATTTAATTCCATTTATTAAAACTCAGTTTCTTACTATTATAAATTATTTTATTTGGGGTTTCAGCTCTTAAGTCTTAAGCCTACAAAATGTAATATTTTTTTCTTTTTTTATGCTTGTTAGGATAAAAAAAGAAAAATTGTTATTAGTTAACAATAAGTCTTCTTTTTAGTCGAAAATTTCCTAACGATTGATCGTGGAATAAAATTGACGTCTGCGGTCTGACAGATTTTGAATGGGACAACTGTCAAAAATTCAAAGTTATTCCTTGAAAAATTATCTGGTATGGCAAAAATAAGTATATAAATATTTTACGTTTTAAATTTAGTAGCTTAAGTATTGTTTCAATAAATAATGATATTCATTGACGTTTGTATAGGTACATAATAAAATAAATTTAGCCTTCAAAAAATTTATTTTATCATAAAATGATCACCCATTTTATGATAAAATAAATTTTATATATACAATACAATATATATACAATAATGATGATTCTCTCATTTAAAGTTGAAAATACTGTACCATAGTTTCAACTTTATATATCAAGTCTTCGGTAGTATAGTGGTCAGTATCCCCGCCTGTCACGCGGGAGACCGGGGTTCGATTCCCCGCCGGAGAGAATCTTTTTGCATTTTTTTTTTACAAACAAAGCAACTCATAACCTGTCTTTAATAGAAATTTTAACAATTTACAAGTAGTATTATCATCTAGCATTGTTTTAAATAAATTTTAAAACTGTTACTATAGTCATACAAGTTTAAAATTATTTACTAATATCCACTTTTTTTCTTATTCAATTTCTTCGAGACTAGAGTGTTTGAATGCGAGATATTTTTACTATATTCTAATAAGACTTGGTAATAAAATTGTATCGTAAAGTTTCGTTTTCTTTTTAATCTTTAGCTTCCTATAGTGTAATTCCAATGACTCTACAATTATTATATTATCATGTCAGTACATAGGTATCGTGGTAACTTACCCTCCCGCAAGTATCGCAGTTGTACCTACTACTTATATCCATATCCATGCATAATATTATAAATGCGAAAGTAAATCTGTCTGTTTTTCTTGTCTGTCTGTTTGTTACAATTTCACGGTTAAACCGCTGAAACTATTTTGATAAAACTTGGTATGAGGTAAGTTTGGATCCCAAGACAAGATATAGGCAACTTTTTGCCTACAGATACTCACGTGCAACAGCTAGTTCCATAGAAAATATAACACGTTTTTTTATGTCATACGGGGATCGAACCCGCAGCATGTCGCAAGGTAGGGTAATGAATTTAGTCGCTGCACCATTGCTTGCAGCTTATACCTATTAATTATGTAGTATCATTTTGTTCTTGCTGTGTGTATTTTTGAATGATAGTATATTTCGTGGGTTATAAAGAAAACTCATAGATTTATAGAATCATTTTTATTTATTTGTCGGTATAAGAGACTGTAGAAAGTTATTGTCTAAAAGTTTCGCTCAATCTTTCTTTTTGTAGAACTAAGGTAAAGTAGGTAATTCCTTTTTAAATACTACTTTAGAAAAACATCTAAAGATATTATTTATTCAAAAATCGTTTAAAATATTCAGAACTTTTTTATAATTGTACATGAATAAATGCACTAAGCAAACTCGAACATTTAATAAAGTATGTAATTATCGTAAAAAAGGTATCGAAATTAATTAAGTAAGTAATACTGTTTGACTCCTCTTGACATTCTTATATATAATTTTAGAAACAAGGGTATATACCAGCTGAAAAAGAAATCAAAGATAATTTTAATATTTTTATATATACAATAATTTTATTATTGTCCATTGCCCATGAATGGCTTATATCCTTATTTCTTAACAATATTGACATATATGTACTTGAGTATAGTAACTGCGTGAAAATTAACATGTTTATTGAATCGGTAGGCTAACCCAAAGGGCAGTATATTATGGCACATGGCAACACACGTATTTTACACCATCAGCGACACATTGTTATGCAAACTCACGGACTCCCGCATAGTATAGCAGACTAATAAATAACATTTATTTATATTTTATTACATAAGGCTGAATATGACTCTTACCTGATACTATTAAAAAGCTGTCTATCGTTGTTTATTTTGCGCGGCAAATTGAGTTTGAAAACATGGCGCCTAACATAACTTGCCTGTATTGTAATATTACGTATAGGAGAAAATAAAACCAATCTGCATCTGCTGAAGTTTCTTACAATCTCTATTCATTATAAAAACTACGAAAACTAGATACTGCAACGGAGAACCATTTTTACAATACCGAAATACTGCTTCTACACTAACATAAAGATCGATTGGTATTCATTTACAATAACGAGTCAAGTGTAACGAATCCGAGAATCGAATAATTTACTGACTTAAACGAAAACGACAAGGAACCGAGTACGATCGTAATTATTTTATATTTAATAAAAATGTTTATAAGATGAGTAAATGCTTCGTTTTGTACATATTCCCTGTCGCTTTCATGTGATACCTAAATATTATACATACATATAAATAATTCAAAATATCATACGTATACCATACGTAGGTACATTCATAAAGCTTGCTGCATATATCCACAAAAAACTCTCGGAACACTTAGTCAGCGAACATCGATAATTATATTATTTTCACTCGTAGAGATGTGACTCAACAGGAACACGTTAGTCGATTTAATAGTGGTGTGGATTTCAAGAGAAAATTTCAATGGGCGCAGATTGTAAACTAAAACTGAAAGTGGGACGCTCGTTATGCATATTCATGAATGAGTCGCTCCTTAAACATTCCCCTACGGAAAGCGAGCTATGAGGAATGTTCGCTGACTACAGCTCAAGATACTCTTGCTACAAAATCTACGCAACTATCAGAATGCGAGGGACGTCACTAAAGAGAATGTAATCGTGTAAAATCCATTCAATCACAATATTTGCAAATGCATCCATTACACACTATACAAAACTGCATACAAAGCACATATTGTTACCGAACGGACTTAAAAATATAATACAAATAATATTGGCTCACTAAAAGTACAAGCGTATGATCCTACACATCTACATTCGGTTGGAACTAAAGGGGACGAGAGAATAAAAAACATCAACTAAAACGTTAACAAAATACGACTTTCTCTATGGAAAATAAATAAATTTACAAATTAGATACACGTTTTAGAACTACTTACTAATAGTCACTTCATCGTCGTTAATGTTTATCACTACATTTTTTGACGAGTCGAAGCGAGCGGGCTTGTACTGGTCTGCAGTTGCGCAATTATAATTTTTATAGGTTTTTCCATGTAATCCAGCTCGAACTGGTTTGATCCACACTGCGGGGTTAGGGGCTTGCCGGCTGGTGTCCGCTGCCACCGGCACGTGGGCCCTGTGAACATCGTCTGCTCTCAGTGCACGGCCGCTCGCGCTCGACGCTCGAATATAACTTAGCATAGATATCAGAAGCAAGCCGTCCGCCGCACTACGTTATCCTATCATAGTCTAGGCCGAAACCAACATAAACTACATTACTCAGTCCAATTTTCAGTCAATTTCTTATGAAATTACACCTCAACACACGTATCTAAGTACAAAAACGTTTCGGAATTTCTTCTCTTCGTGTTACTGGAGCATTCGGATGCAAATTGTTATGGCAGCCAGCGGTTGTATAATTTTAGATGATAAAATATTTTAAAGTCGCGTTAACGATCGATGCATAAAAGGAATAGAACGTTAAAGTTAATTTCTTAATTTGAATACCTAAGCTTTTAGAGCTCGTGGATAATTAGAAGCATTTAAGATATGTATAGACGCATGTTGTGTCTGTTACGCAGCCGAATGGGCCACGATGAAATCCATTAACGAATAACTTAAGCTTAATTGGGAAAACATATTAGACGAATGCCACTTAATAGCTTTTTAAAGATACACCAATTATTAAATTATTAGGCATTAAGATGATGTGGACGTCAATGAAGCTGTTTGAGAGAGTGATTCCGAAACGATAAGTATTTAGGCTAAATTTTAATTGACAGGAATCTTTTGCCTTCCCTAACACAGTTCCACCTTACCAAACGATAATCTCGACGAATCAAAACAATCGGTGTTTAGTCGTTATCGAATATACGTTAATTTAACATCTAAGTTAATTTCATGATAAGTAACAGTAACTTACAACTGGTATCTTGCCGATAAACCTACGTTTTAAAGCGAACTAGGAATATAAATTGAGATAGATAATTTCAGTAGCTTTGGTAGAGTAATATCATTTGTTATATTGTTAAAATGTATCGACTTCAACGGCAACACTGCCTAACTCATTAGTGAGTATTATGTTTTGTACGTACTACTAGTAAAGGAAAGAACGAAGTTAAATATCGTCAAACATTCGTTATGAACGCGTCACTATATTCAACTTTCTCGATAGTTAAATTGGAGCGCCATTCGTAAAGAGAGCAATGCTACTTTGTCGTAAATATTTGACGCGCCGTTCCGCGTATCGCTGGGAACGGCACTAAATAGGAATGATACAGAGATTCAAGCACGTCGTAAGTGTGGAACGGTGCTAGTGTGCGAGCGCGACGGCTGCCCCGACCGCGACCAGCGCCCGACTCACGCGCGTGCGACCGCCTCCTGCGCGGTCGCCGACCGAAAAAACTCGACGTCCGTCGTGGACATGGTCGACATCGTCGACTCGTCCCACGTCACCTCGGTCGTGGTCGTCGTCCCGTTCTCATGTTTTCTTCTCGTCTTCGGATGCCGCTGCTTCTTCTTGGGATTGTTAGCCTTCTTGTGCTTCCGCTTGTGCCTCAGGTTCGCTTTCTGCAGGCGCATGAGGCAGTTCCTGTGTCGCGGCGGCGGCCGCTTCAGCTTGCCGCGGTGGCGCCGCGGCGGGCAGTGGGTCTGCTTGGGCCCGTCCCAGCGCCGCGTTAGCGTGAGCGCGTACGGCGACAGGTTCCCGAGCGGCCGGCTCACGGGGATCTGCGTCCGCCGCGCCTTACCCCTGTTGTCTAGCGCCAAGAAGGTTTTCTTCCCGTTGCGTAGCCGCGAGTAAGTGTTGTAGTTGTTCTCCTCTATATGTTCCTCGAACACGCAATCGTCCGAGAGATCCTTCTGAAACAATGAAAGATTATGCGATTACTTGTCAAAGTTAAGCCGTACTTATGGAAACAGTTATTTCGAGATCGGGGTCGGCGTCGTTACTTTACCCGCTGCATCGAATGCAACTAATTTAACTGGTATTGTGCATAGCTTTAAGAATCGGTGGCCATACTCTACAATTATACTATCAGAACACAATTTATCACTCTATAAATCCGCTATAAACTCCCTTTTACGTGCATCGCCGACCGCGTAGCGTACATGGAATCGGTTTGACAATTCCAACAAATTGGGGCTTTCCTTTTGGGACGACCGTATTACCCCCCGGTCGGTGCCGTTATTGCCGCGGTGCAGTGGCTGGGTGCACGAACCAATACAAATTGGTTGTTTCATGCATAAATATGTATAAGTGAATCGCTCTGGGGTTTAGTAATGCCTCTTAAATTGTCCCAAGACACATAATATCGGGCACATTAAATTCAATCTGCGATAGTTTGCGGGTTACTGCTGGTGGGTTAAAGTTATTGCTCTATAGATTTATGATGGGAGCAATTTGTCGTATCGGAAGTTCTTTAGTAAGTGCGCCTTTCACGTACCGATCGCATTCACTTGTATTTTATTAAGTGGTCAGATATATGGCTGGCCTGTCAAGATTACGTACTCTAGCGATTAATGGGTTAATATTTTTAAGGAGTTTTTTTGAAACCGTTTCATTTTACATTTTGTTCTTAAGAGATTCTTATTTAAATGGTAATGAAACATTGTAACTGTCTTTGACTTTTGACATAGTTAAAGTAGTCATTACCTTATCCGATCACTGAACAAGGCTCAGTATGATTTAATCATAAAGCTGATCAAAGTTAATTGAACACAAGACAGGTATTCATGAATATGCGTATTCAATTCAACACGAGGTGTTCTTGTAATATAAATCAATTTTCATGAACTTTCTATGCTTTAGAAACTCCATGTTTCCTGGCTGACTCGACTTGCTTAGTGTTCAGTATCTCGCACGCGTAGTGGTATCATGATGGTATACAATGGTATACCTACGTAGTGATAAAATGTAGATACATGTGCTTGGAAGCCCTTTTAGATTGATAGATCATATTGATAATATATATTATTTGTGACCTACATACCTACGTATTCAAAATCAGAAATCAAAATCAAAATTCATTTAAAACTAGCTGTTGCCCGCGGCTCCGCCCACGTGGAGGAGATCGGTTATCGCGGCAAAAAGTAGCCTATATCCTTTCACAGGCTCTAGACTATCTGTGTACCAAATTTCATTTAAATCGGTTCTGTAGTTTTGGTGTGTAAGCGCGACAGACAGACAGAGTTACTTGAAAGTTTAGCATTTATAATATTAGTAAAGATTAGACTACTAAATAGCACTTTTTGAAAATCAACATATCAGACAGCACCCCGATTCGCCCACCATTCACCACTTCCTAAGTGCTCTGGCTGTGGAGACGAAACGGCGCAACAAACTCCCCAGCAGCACGCTGTCTTTCATTATTATTATTATTGAATTGAAAAGCTCTTTTTTTTTAATCGCTTAAAATTGCCAAATTCTTAACATCGTTCAAGCCCGGCAATTTACTAGTAAGTAGCACCTCGATATAGGATACTATAAGTATGTATGTTACTATTTAGGCTACCGTGAGTAAGGAAAATAAAATCCGTGTAAACATATTTTAAATAGCTCTACCGACAGTAATGCCTTGTAACTGCTTTTATAACACAACACATTCAAATCCCTACGTAGTTACTAAAAGAGTAATGTTCGACATTAAATTTTATTATCCCGCGCGACAATTACAACCTGTTTGATATAGAAAGCGGTAGTTCTGTGAGTAATTAGAGGGTGTTTACGTACTAAATACGCAATGGAATGCAATCTATTTTATAAAGTCGCTTATAAATTATCGTTGACGCGTACCACCCATGGTGCTCCTTGGCTACGGTGTTGCCAACTGTTAAAATTATCTAATACAGTGAATAACGGCATGTTTGCATACTACAACTTATTTGTAATGTACTCTACTTTATCAATCACCTTTCGCTCGTTTTTTCGGCTGTTGTTATCGAAGCGAAAAGTAGCTACGCTTTTTCTTGCAGTTCTAATGATTCCCTACCAAGTTTCATCAAAATTTGCTCAGTTATTTAACCATTGAAGTGTAACAACTGTGGATTTAAATGTCTGTCTGATTTTGGGAATTTTATTTCTAGGCGTTTTGCTGTTCTTTCAAATAAACAGTATGTTTTAGGAGTGCTCATCTTAATGAGGGTTAGTATTGAATAATTTGAAGGAAGTTTTAGTAGATTTGACAAGGAAAATTACTACGGTTGTTTTAATTCGAAAAGACTAGGTGAGCATTGGCAAAACCTACACCTAACTACCTATTAGGTAGCGAGCATTAACAGTAAAATCCACTACAGAATCAAAAACAAATAATTCCATTCAAGATACGTGAAATACCCCACCTATTTACAAAATAGGAATTCTCACGCGGCTATCGGCATGAAACCATAAAGTTGGCAGCACTGGACAATGTAACCCCATAATATTGAACTAGAGGTCGCTATTTACCCCCGAGCTTTACTGGATGATATTAATTCCTTCCAAAGAACCGTATGCATTTACTGTTAATCGTAAACGACATATAATTGCGTGTAAAATGTCCGTATGGCTTTAATTACGAGCTTTTGAAATTATTGGCGTCCGTTACATAAAACGGGCATAATTTCTAGTGGAGCGGTTTACAATAATAATGGTAAACAGTTATTGTTTGAATACAATAACGTAATGTATGAAATAGTTTATTGTACGAATAAATAAAGTAGTAGGAACTTCTTTGTTAATTAAATAATACGTACGTTTTAAATTACTCTTAAACTGACAGTTATATTTCGAACACGGGATTTTAAGAAGTCCTTTAACTAAAAAACCGTATTTATTTCACATCACTATCAGGAACAGATAATAGTAACCGTTACTAATAGTTTAATTAAGCAGGTGGCGCACGTTATTATCAATTAAAACGCAGCAACGTGGCAACCTCATAATATCTGTTATCTTATCACAAGTTAGACCCATTCTCAATAGCTACAGGATTCGTTTAGGGAATTGGTTCAGAGGGCAAATGGTGTGAGAAGTGGCCGAAGATAAGGGTCTAGAGATTGATCGTTAACTTTTTGGTTATCGATAGATTTCGGAGATAATAATAATTAAATAAATAGACTTTTTAGGTTCCTATAATCGCCTCTCGTTAAAATAACAAAGGTATTTGACGTAAATAGTGAAACGGGAGTATTTTTTTAAATAAGGTTGCTATTTTAAGTTCTCATAGAAGGTTTATTGAGTAATGCTTGCCTTTTCTATGTTAAGGATCATGAAGAAGTCACAAAAATACACAATAAGTAGCAGTAAATATGTCGTACTTTCTGTACAGAGTTTTGTCATAAAACTCCCGCGTCATACCATGATATCTTTACCTGCTGTCAGTTTATGAAAAGATTTGTAAGTTATTCAATGTGACTGAATAAAGGTAAGTTCCTTACCGCAAATTTATGTGAAAGCATGCATAATACATGCATGCACGCATGCAATTTAATATTTCAAACTTAAGTTACGCGCTTTCAAACAAGACTAACAAGATTATTCTAATTCAATGATTCCCCGCAACATGTAAATATCGATACTCATAATATTTACATACATTTTCTAATCGATAAATCGTGCCAACCTCGAGGGTCAAACATTTTACGATCGTGAATTTATCGATACCGATGATCGACTATCGATAGTGAACAGGCGACACGACACTAGCAGAGATAGGGTTATCGCGTACGATCTTTATGGAGTAAAAACAATCGCCAAAGAGGATACGTCGATTCGTGTTCCTTGTAAAGGATATAATATGACGAAATTAAATTTTAGTGTCCTTATTGACATGTTCCTTCGTATGTCACTTACAAACTCATAAAATAAAACATACCTATGGTTTTTACTATTTTTTTTACTGTAACTGTCCCATAGACACCCACTATATGGGTTATTAGGTTGTTCGGTTGTTGGCAGCATTGTAAAGATACTGGTTTTATTTCTGTGTCGGTATATTTAAAAAGAATGACTGCCCACGGGCTCCTTTTATGGTACTTATTGCATCCTTAAATTTTAAAATAGGAATTCGATTTTAATAACTGAAAACTTGAAAAATGCCTGTGGTTTTTATACCACCCATAAACTTTTACTAAAAAAAGATTGTCCCGAAGGCAGGAAACACTGAAATCGGATAACAGTGAAATGCAATGTAAATGCTAAATTAGAAAGCTCTGAATCCTAATTTACGCGTCTCTAGAGTTATTTATTCCGCAATAAATATGTCAATTACAGTAGTCTAGTCGGGACGGATTTATACAGAGTTGTCTGTCGCGTTTTAAAATGAAGTCTTTTCTGTTTGAGTACTTTTTAGTGACATAAAAGGAGTGTTTCAGAGATAGTTTTAAGCTTCAGACACTGGTGAGTAAGAACGATGTATTTGAATGAAGAATGGTCGTTTTTGCTTTTTTAGTTTCAAGACAGATTCAACCAAATTACAGATACTTTGATAGAATCATAAAATAAATTAATGAATAACATTTTACAAAAATATTCGAATTACTTGTAATTTTAAGATTTTATTTCCTCAAGTATTTTGTATTTTTGTTTTTAAGAACATTCAATAAGTGAAAAAATCATAGATAAAATTCGTCGTGAAACCATGACCTTTAGAGATACGTAAAAAAATAACAATAGAGCTTTTTAACTCTAAATAGATACTAGCCAATAAATAACAAGAAATTGAACCAAAAATGCTAACAACACTTATCCTGGCCGGCCGCCATGACTAATGACGTCATTTGACATTTGTGCTAGCAATTAATCGTATCAAATATGAACAAGTTATGTGCGACAGATACATCGCAGATATATGGTAGGTGACCCACTTTCATACCGTTTGTTATTGGTTATATGCGACATTGAACTCGAGTTAAATCAGATGTGTTCGATCATAGCACCATAGATAGATGTTAACGTTTTACCTTTCAGAAGTATTTCCATTAACACAGGGTTTTGATTCTTCAGACATTACTGTAATAAAAAGAAGAGATTCTTTGATGTGTTTTTCTCAAGAAATTCTGTCACTATAGGCCCATAGGCTAGTGATTTCTAACATTACACTAGCCAAGCTCTCCTACTCCGCCTGAGCTCTAGTTACTGTGTAAATCTTCCTTTGCTAGAATGAGGAATACTAAGGGCTTAGAGGTGATAGAAACATAATTATAATATCTAAGTTCCTTTCCAAATCTGATTAACTTAAACAAGAAACACCACTAGAATAAACAGTTGACCTGCTGGCTGCAATCTAGTAGGTAGTAGACTATGATCTTTGAATAGTTAAACAAAAATCGAATGAAGTGCCCGTCGGATTCGTACATGAAGGATTCCATACCATCTCACAAGATTAAATATGGCAAAAAAAGACAACTCCAAAAGAACACGTTATGGAGAGTCCCTTTTTTGTTTGAATTTTGCTATTATTATTATTATTTGTTAAAATAAAAATAATCAGGTCTACGCAGTTAGCCTGAGCGCAGGCTTTGACTGCTAAACCGAACTTTGAAAAAAAATAGACACTATGAAAAATTCAAATGTTTACTTATTACGGTTCATGAGAATTCTGTTAGACAGACGGATGGAGAGCGGGAGCTTACTATAATAAGGTCCCGTTGGCACTTTTTGGGTACGAAACCCTAAAAAAGATATATAAAATTATCAATCGCGATTAAATTTCGCTCAAAATATCCTCACACCGTAAACCCTACAAAGCGACCTGCTTCCTTTTCACTAACTAATGTCGATAAACTAACTGAGGCCAAAGAGGTTGACAAGAAGAAACTTAATGTCAATACGTTGTATCAAGATAAATATCGCCGCTCATATCTCTTGCGATGCAAATACAATAATCGAATGTCAGTCACATTGAATGTGCAGCACTCGATGCATTCGCGGTATGGAGATAGCCTCTATTGAATGCAACACTTGAATTTACCGATATTTGTACGGGAAGAGACATGTTTAGAATCTATTGTTGATAATTCACAGCTAAAGGAGCCACGAGTTTAAAAACTACATAAAAAATTAATAATAAACAACACAGCAATTAAAAAGATAAACCGACTAAACCGACTAAATCGACTAAAATGACTAGGATGTATGGCTTAATATCTAAGTCATAAAAAAAAAACAATGGTCTGCCCAAAAACCGTAACACGTCGTAGAGTTGCCAACACAAATCGTTAGCGATTCCCAGAAATCGATAACGCCGTCAATAACAAGACGGATGCGGTCAGAAAACATCACTTCCAAGTATTTTGATGGGATTCCGTCAACCTTTCAGAGAGTTTTACCTTTGAGAGTTTTTCAACGTTACTCGATTATTTGTGAGCAGACTAGCCTGTCGTCTGTGAATCTAGTGTTAATTTATGCGATCGCGGCACCTCTAATAGAATTTAATGACGTGTCTCTTAATGGCCGTCTTCAAGTTTTTTAGATTTCATTCATAATTTTTGGAATAGGCGCTCGTAGACCACCGCAGTTCGTGAATTAATCGCTTCATTCTTTCTGTTTATAATTCCTAATCTGTGGAATGGACTAGCATAAAATGGATCTGATTTAATCTGAATGGGATTTGGAATAACAATCATGTTCTGCAAAAACTGGCCAGGTTTTTGTGAAGTTTTTAGACACGTTTAAAAATGTTTCTTTAAGTCGCTTTATTTATAAGCTACAAAATGAGTGCCACTAATAGGAATAGTTATGCTAATTTTTATTTAATTCGTTACCAATATGTAAAGGTATTAATAGAAACAAATGGATAATGGGTCGACTAGACTAAACTCTTTCTTAATATAGCTTACTTAATGCGCAAGACAGGATTGATTTACTTAATAAATGAGATAGGTATTAATATCAACAATTAGGTTAATTTAAACGTAAAATATTGAATTATATAAATTTGCTTAAAAAATGGCCGGTTTATTTCTATATTAAAAACAAAATAAAATGTCAAGAATATTCTTAAAATTATAACAATAAGGATCGTGAGAAAAGTTTTTATACTAGATTCGTTTCGCTGACATTTGCAGTTCCGTATTTAAACAAATTAAAAATGTTTATGGCGTTTAGTTAACACAATAATTATGGCTAGCATTAGTTAATGATAGGTTTTGTTTAAACAAATGCTTTTTGCCTCTCGTCTGGCTGTTGAATTATTCATAGTCTAGAGTTTGTTGGCGAAATGTCGAATCGATATAATCTTATTTTAATTTGCTCTTATTTATGTGAACGACTGTTGATTGTTTGCGCTATTTTTTGCTAGTTATCGATTGTTTTTACGATATCACAGACAGATAAATTGTATCTAGTATCAGTAGCAACTATAGAAAAAATATCTCAACGGTGATAGGTTTGAACTATGATGATTATTACCATTTAACATGCATACAAAGAATGTTTAAGTAAAAAGCCGTATATTATAATAATTATTTTAGCGTGATAAAGAAAACTTTCCTCCCAACATAATTTTGAAGATACTATCTATGAATTATTTTTAAAACCATATTAATAGACAAGCAAACTATATTACTAATATTAATGGTCGTTAAAGAGATCGTAAAAATAAAATCGGCCATCATTCACAAGCTAGCTCAATTCATTTACTTAATAATAATAAGACATTTTGAATATATCGTTTCTTAGCGAAGATATAGTGATCACTTTATTTGCTTTATTACGTGTATTGTATTTCTAGGTTGTGATTTCTTTATGATACTAAAAAAAAAAATATTAGTCGATTATACACCAGTCGTCGCAAAATTCCAACTCAAATTGTAATAAAAATTGTTTTAACAGCTGTTTTAATTTTAAGTGTTTATTTAGACGAAAAATAAAGACATTCTTTTATTACGTATTTGTTTTACTTTAAACATGTGGTTTTATTACATGATACAGGATAATTACGCGCAACTTATTACTGTACCTAATTAATAACTAAATAATATTAAGTTTAAAATCTATATAATAATAATAATATCTTCGGACAACTCACACACGGCCATCTGATCCCAAACTAGGCATAGCCTGCATTATGGCAACCAGACAACTGATAAACATACTTATATATTTCTAAATACATACATAATATAGATAAATTACACCCAGACACAGATCAAATGATCGTGCTCATCACACGAAGATTTGTCCTGGATGGGAATCGAACCCACGACCTCCGGTTTAGCAGTCAGGGTCACTAACTACTAGACCAACAGGCCCGTCTCTATCATCATAGATGTCATATTATGTATATATAATAAATCTTTATAAGTTTATTACTTATGTAAAGTTTTAGTTAGTCCGGCTTACTTCGCAAAGTTATTTTCAGATAGGCGAAATAAAACAGGCGCATTTTATAGCAGGCAAATAGCTAAGAATTTATACACCTGTTTGCTAAATATTAATACCCTAGCAACATTGATTCAACATTTTTAGGGTTTTAGAAAACAACTGTTTCCGAAATTGATGGGAACAACAGCGCTATATAAACCTCTGGAAAGCTACACTATTTTATATTTTTATTAAAAAGTTTATAGATCTACTGGCATAAAACAACATACAATAATAGAATCGAAGAATAAAACAGATTTTTATATTTAAATCTCGAAGCACCACATCAAAGGCAAGTTTGAATAGAGAACACTTAGCCAAACGGTTTATATTGATTGTGTTCACATTAAAACAAAGGGTATAAAAAAGAAATAAAAGGGAATGAAGAGATAAAATGTTTACGATCCGTTACTTCATTGTCGTCACTAACGCATTCGGTTTATGGGGATTTAAGAACTCCCATATTTGGTTGCTAGGCGGGAATACAGACGGGAGTGGCCCTTGTAATATTTGTGTGGAAAATAATACTTTAAGTTCCGAAAAAATATACCTACGTAGTAAATAAATATCTACGTAAGAAAATTTAATGTCGTAACGGTAAAAGGACGTTTTGGTAAAGATAAGAAAAATAAGGTAAAAAAAAAAACTCGCAATTTCAATAAGGATCGTCTAGGATTTGAAATCTAGCCCAAGTAAACAGTTTTTTCTTTTTGTACACTGTTGTGTGTTTGCAAACATAGTAAAGAATAACTAAGAGGTTTGAGAACGTTAGACGGATTAATGTAAACATTTATTTCACACCTGTTGAGATTTTTATGGCGACAAAAAACATAACACTTAAACGCATACTAGAGAAGACAGTGCTCTTTGTTTTTTTATTTCGAACTTTAAATTTAGAAGCTAATTTTAGAATCGTTCTATTTTTTTCTAAATAGTATTTGACCAGGAAGTCTCCATTCGACTCCTGTCCATTTATCACGGATTAACAATTATCCGAACCGTTTCAAATAATTTCTAATCAAGCAGCTCCACGGTACTCAACACGAAAAACTAATTCGATACTCCAAAAGTCGATATCATTATTAATCATTATTAAATTTATATCGAATTATAATCTCCCAATCTACTCGGAATCGTAAACCGCCCCTAGTCCTTTCGGAAATTCCATCTCTAATAAAAAAGCAGTAAAATATGTGATTGTCGATATGTATACACAGATTTTTAGTGGTTTTATTTAAAACAAGCTATTTCTTAATTCTTTACGATCGTGGCGAGACGTCGTGTGATCTAGTTTACTTGCCGCCATGTTGCTCGACTATTTAAAGCCTCGTTCAAATAAGGAACTAAATTAAATGCTGTAAAAAGCATTATGCGTGTATCCGAATAAATCCTAACACGTTCTAAGATTTAAAAATAGAATCAAGTATCTATATGGCCAGTTATGGCGCGCATTTTCGCTTACTATTTATTACTGGCAAAATCTATTGTTAGACTATTAGATTTATTCATCAAATAAAACTTTAATGACGCTTGTCGTATGTTTGGACATAAAAGTATTACCGATATGTAATTATTATAATAAGGCTTTAACAATAGAGATATTTATTACGATATAGAGATAAAATTCGTTTGATTCATGCGCTGCAGTTAAAAAACAAGCTGTAGGAATCTTACCACTTCAGACTGTTTTAAAACATCCCAGTCGCATCAAAATGTCGATACAAACTACCCCATAAATTTAAACATCCCTTTTGAAAAAATCAAATTCCTTTAGACAAGAATCAAAGGGCTATAAATATGGCGTCATATTAAAACATAAAATAGAGTAAACAATCGTAAATAAAAATTACAACGAAAACACACAATGGGGTCGTTAATTCAAATATAAATTATGTCTATTTTGTGGTCCGTTTTACACTTTTTTGTGGTGTCCTTGTATTTTTTGTGGTGGCAACACGAGCGGCGCCTGTGGCGCGGCGAAACCCTTTAGTCCGAATTTAAAAATCGAACAATTCTTTTTTCTAATGTTTTTATAAGGCGTTGGTATCTATTAAGCAGGTTATTAATACTCTTCTAGTCATTATCTGGGAACGCTTTATTTCGTCAAGCGGTGTCTATTGTCCGTTTGTCTATGGTGTCGTGTAATGGAGCAATAAATTCTGAGCTTACTGTCCTGAGGCCCTCGAAATCTGTCTTTCAAACTTAAAGACGTTCGGTTTCCTAAAGCGTTCAATTTTAAGTTAATTGTATGTTTACTTTTGATTGTGTTTGATATTAGAATCTAAACTATGTTGGTTGATTAATTAAAACGCATAAGATGATATAGCTTATCAAATGTAATGCTATCGCATCTAGAAAACGCATGTCCAGATATATAAGAGTTAAATTGTTTAACATGAAATATTCCGTTTAAAATAAACCTAGATCAAATATACGCTGTTCTGCCTTATTACAATATTATTTAACTAATATATTAAAATAAATGCATTAAGTGACCGTACAAGGCTGTTCAGTGAACAACATTGCATTATGACAGGTTATAAATTAAAAAGTTACAAAATGGACGCCTAGTGATGAGCTTATTACGTATTTCCGGTTGTAAGTTTACCGTACTATTGCGAGGTAAATTAATAATATGCAGCTATTTTGATATAAATACATAAATGTTATGCAGTTCGCCATGATTAAAAAATATAATGATGCGGATGACATAAATTAATGTGATAGCTATTTTGCAGCAGGGAATTAGTGGAAGGTAGTATTACGAACCTTGTTTACAATATTCATTTTAAGGGCCAGCCCTTATATTTTAATATAAACAAATTGTTATGTCAATGTACTTAGTTGGTAGATAAATTAATAAAGCACCCTTGTGTATTGATTGTGCTTGTGCATAAGTTTATACAGTAATGTCCAATGCACACTATTTATTCAAGCTATAATTTCCACATTACACAAGTTCGCCATGCAAACTCGTAATTAAAATTTACCAACGACACATTATGTCAAAATAAACGTCACCTACAAGTATTACGCAATACCTGTGCTCGTAAACTGTCATTATGACAGCTATCGAACGTCATAATCCATTCAAATGAATCAAAGACGAAGAAGGAAGTCAAAACGAGTTTGATATGCGGCTTACACTGGCTGGAAATGTTCTCACGGCCGTCAGTAATTGGATTAAATGTTTAGCTTTAGTTAATGTAATCAAGCGCAAATTTTAGCATATTTTCACTGTATTAGACTGTAGAGAATCTTAAGTTTCTAACAGTAAAAAACTAGAATTCTAGGCATATAATTAGATTTTAGTACGGGAAAGAATTAGGTTAAGTAAAAAAAAATAGTACTTCTTAGGTTCAGTATTATCTGTGACGCCTTTTCTATCTTCCTATCTTTTTTTTAATACATTGGGTTAGGCATCCGGTCTCAAAAGTTCTAATGGCTGCATACCAGTATTTTATCTGGCGAGACTACCTATATCACCTCCATAACCCATTTACTGTGAAGGTAATATCAGACCATGAACTTAACTAAAATTCTGTATATACTTTTATTATTTTAGAAATAATTGAGAAGTTCAGGAACAATTCCATAATATACTTCAAGTTCAGAATAATGCTATTTAATACTTATACTCTAGAGAAAAGCTTCAAACAAATTGCACATTCTTTACCCCTGATTAAAATTCAATAAATTCTTCTACAATCCTTAATTCAACTAGAAAGTTACCTTAACGAGAGCCACTGATATAAATGATGGATGCTAAGCTACCCCGTTTATCGTTTGTTTTAATAGCTATCAAAATATTCTATAGCTTTCCAATTAGTTCGGATTCGGTAGCGTGAAAGTTGGACACAGTTGATATATTATCTTAACCTGTCCTACGTTTTGGGAAGCAACGGTACCTGCTTGCTATCGTACCTACTTAGGATGTTGAAATGGTCTGTAGGAAATAACTGATAAATTGTTTAACTACGAAATATTGTACGAATCATTAAGAAAAACAAGGAACATGCGCGCTAAAGAATGAAGCCGAATCGAGGGCGACAAAATTGAAATAGGCCGGATTTTACTTTTTTCCCCAGTTATTTTTTTATTGCAAGAATAAGGTAGGTAACACAGATACTTCTCTATTTGTTTGAAATCGAATTGTACCATTTATCTCAATGGATCACTTTTGTTATATATTTACTTTCCATATATCATTAGTTATTGATCTGAGATTGTCGTAAAAGAATTAATATAGAATATATTTTTTGCATTCCAAGGAGTCTTCTCTACTCCTTATTATTTCCAGAGACTTAGAACATCTAAACTTCCAGCCAAGTGAAAGTAAATTGCCATTGGAATGAGTATCAACTCCTTAAACTGCGCGGGAAATGTCGACTATTTCAACTATTTTACTTTATTTGCTTAGTTATTTTCGATTAGTAAGTACTGGATAGGTAGTGTTATTATTATATTGTAATTTTTAATGCATCCGTTGTCGTTTCTGCTTAATTTTTAATAATCATGAACTTGTGAAAATATGGTGATACCTTAGAGGAATAAATATGTAAACTATAGAGCGCGCATATTGAGTAAGAACTGCTGGCACTAGTATGAACATGTAAAATCATAAAATTAGTATCAAATCAGAGCGCACCGTTTTATTAAAACTATCTCAATACCTAATAGGTATTACCTTAATATTAATCATAATATAAATCTTAATATAAATCAGTAAACGAGCGTAGTAGATTTAATTAAAAAAGTTCTTACGCTTGGCAAAATGGTCTACTAGCGATGCGCACGCTCTATGCTTGTCTAAAGATTCTTCTCTATGATTACTCTAAAGGTGGTACCATCTAAAATAAAGAGCAATATTTAACCAATAACAGGTAAAATAAAATAAAATAAATTTTTTATTCATGTAAAACTCTTCTTCAAACAAAAATAATTATTAAAATGTTTGAAGCAGTATCTATCTATCGAGTATCGTTACTTTTCCATTAAAAAAGGCGACACGGAAACTATAAACTTAAAATCATGTAATTGCTGCCACCTCATAACACTAAAACTAATTAAACGCATTTAAAATGTTCCATATCCAAGTTTTACATTATCTTTCCTTGTTACATCGTAAAGAGGGGCACTTTAAATTCGTGAACGTACATTCTCTAAAGGTGCGGTTACATGGAATACTGAAGTTGCTGAAGTCTAAGTAATATTGCTGAATAGGGATATTGACTTGTATTTTTTTTATTGCCGTCTTGTTATTAGTAAAAAATATTAGACACATTTTTATTTTTGTTACCAAAAACTGTCGCATGACTTTACGATGTCGTAGGTTTTGTGTAACATCGTGACGTAATTAACCCCCACTGAACTTTAATTGGCTTTTTATCTCCTTAGTTTTTAGTTATTTTGAAAAAGTAAAAAGTACGCATCTAATATATTGTGTACGTTACTTGTATAACAACAATGTTGCTCTATTTTTTTTTATTTTATATATTTTTTTATATTTTATTTTATTTATATTTTCATTGCTTGGATAACCGACTTAATATTCGAAAATTAATATCAGCAACTTTAAGCAATATGGAGCAATTAAAAGTAATACCAATTAAATGCAAAACAATTCCCAATTCTTTCACAGACTGTTGCAGTTGGCTCCAGTATGGTTGATGGTTACCTATTGCTCAAAATAATTGTTCGTGTAAGCGCATCTTAAGAATGCCTTGCGTTCCTTACATAGTGCTAGGGAGCCAAGTTCAAAGGGCTTTATAGGATAATAAAAATAACAATGTAAATTAAAAATCACTAGAGTTAAACGAAATGTAAGTATTTAAAGACAAATTAAAATGCAACTATAAAGATTGTAGGTTTGTTACTTAGTTACGTGTAAAATAATGAATTGAATTTATAAAAAATTGGCATAATGTGCAAATAGATATATTTTTTAAATAAAACCATAATTATGTCATATTTTTTTTATGAAAACATGAAATTTAAGGCGATATTTTCATGTTTTAAATTTTATAAAGAATCGGTGGGGACAATGCTAAATGCCTAACAATAAGGATCTGATTCTGTTTTGTTAACGATATGTCTTATTCAATTCACTTCACTGCTGAACATATATCTTATTTAAACAAATCCCTAGCAATATTTCCCCTAACGATATTACTTGCATCCCTAAGTGCACCAAACAATCATCCACATCCCCACTCAATCATAGAAAAACAGTGCTATCGCACGAAAACAATTTGCCCCGTATCTAACGCACATCCCTATGACAAATCGATGCTCGCCGAGCGCGTTAATGAATCGGGAACTCGCTGATTAATGGTGTCACTACATCCTTATCGCCCAATGTTAGTGTTGCGCCTCCTTAATGGGATCACCCGCGTTAGTCGAGTAGAAAAATGACCTATCGATTAGCCATTCGAATCCTTGTTCAATTTAAATTGGGTGCTACATTAGGCTGGAATACATTGTCGAGAATAAGCGATTTAAATTTTGAACGAGACGCGTCGCATCGTCGACCTTTACAACATAATGTACTGCACCTTATTTTAATTCATGAAATAATATAGAAAATAAACGTAGCGGTGCACGTACAAGTAATGGGCTCATTTATATAAAATTGTATCTCATATATAAAGCTCTGAAAAGCTCACGCGAACTATAAAACAGCAATAAAATCTAGATATTTTAGAATCTCATTTGTTAAATCTCAGCGTTTGTTGTTGTTTTAAAATTTAATTTTTCACTATAATTTCATAATTTAGATTTCGAGTAAAAGCCGCTTCGAGAAAAAAAGTATTTATTTTTATTTCAAAACTCAATATAAAACTCGCTACTAGGTGCCAGTATAGCTACAGCTGTTCTCTATACATATAATTTAAATATAGGCCTTGAGTTAATGGAGAATAAATTGAAAGTGTAAGTCTACAATTCGATGATTCAGCCAGTTAAAATAATAATTTAGGTTAATTCTTCAAATAAAAACTCCTCCGCTACGCTTGTACACAGGCTGTATGGTAAAATATCCTCGCCTTCCCGATTAGCGGGTGTCGCGTTCGAATTTCAAATCGCGGTCCATTTTTCAAAGCGACTGCGTCCATGAGGGATAACGTTTGACTCGTAGTGACGTAACATTTTAGAGATGTATCTAACTATAATAAATTTTATCGATGATAAATGTGTTATTTTTTAATCAGCTTTTGTATTTACACTATTTAAGTATTTGTTTAAACTGCTGGAGGGTATTATACAATTAACTGACGCTAACATAACAACATATATTTTTAGAGCTTTTCTTTAAATATGTTAGAAATATCTTCTAAAGTTTTAATATTATTACATATTAGGGAGGTACCTACAGTATGTTTATTGTCAAAAAACTGAACTATTTGTTATTCACGCCCATTTAATACGCTTTCTTTAATAAAAACATAAGGTGTCAAAAATAAACACACGTGTCATCAATCGTCCACAGTTGCTGGCTCCCCCCGGCCAAGGGCGTAACTGTGAATGTGACAAATGATGTTTTGCGATAAAATGCACGTGTTAAATGTATCAGAGTGTTAACATTCAATGATATGTGCCATTTATTATAAGTTAAGTAAGCTTTCAACCTGAATAAAGAAATAAAGTTTTTGAAATACAGATTGTCATTTGTTTTCGCGATAGAATCTATCTATATATCTTTTTTTTTCTCTTGTAAAGAAAAAAAATAAAAATCCCTTAGTAAGTAAATTTATATGTAAATTTATTTTTATATTTATATAATTTAGCTTGTCTACATTTACTCTAAGTATTTTCCTCATCTAGAATTAATAATAATAATATGTTGAAACAGCTCACACACGGCCATCTGATCCCACACTAGGCAGAGCCTGTATTATGGCAACCAGACAACTGATAAACATACTTATATATTTCTAAATACATACATATTATAGATAAAATTACATCCAGACACATAACAAATGATCGTGCTCATCACACAAAGATTTGTTCTGCGTGGAAATCGAACCCACGACCTCTAGTTTAACAGACAGGGTCCCTAACCACTGGACAAACAGGCCCGTCAAAAAAATTTAAATAATAAATTAATAAAAAACATATAAAATGTTGTTTGTTCACCCATTTATATTTTAATTACCAACTACTTGTCTGCCATTAAATTGTAATAAAACATCAATTAATTTTATTACCTTTACTCTGTTTAAACAACGACTATTAATATCTAGCAATATATCATGGGCTCACCCTAAGAAACTTAAACTAAAACAATACGACATATATCCAATTTGGAGAACAGTAAAGTCTTGTAAAAGGCGGGAATCGCCTTGTTTACAAGTTCGTTGCTTAGCAACCAACTTTCGGATTACAAAGATTTGCTTTAAATTAGCATGTTTTGTGAAAAATACAGTAAATATGACAGATTGAGGTTCATAATAATTATTGTATTTAGAGTTTAAAGCTATGAGATTGTTGTTTTTCCGGTTTTACGGATTATGTTTCACTGTTAAAAGAATGCAAATCCTACAATTGATATAAAATATAATTTTGAAATTATCACAATATTTATTACCCTTTTCGTGTCATAATAACGTAACTTTACATTGGAATACTACTTTAATGTATTGCAACATGAAAGTCAAAGTTATTACAAATTAACGACCGAACTACGAGTATAAAACTTTATCGCCGATCCATATTTGGACTACAAATACGCACTTCTACTGATTTCAAATAAAAATGGCGTCAATAACGTCATTCATAGCTACTTACTGAGAATGGCGTTTGGACATAATGTGTCGTATCTACAATAGACACCTACGACACAAAATACCACCCACAAACGACTCCCGACACTAAATAGATTGCCTCAAACATTTCAATTAACAATAGCCCTAGTGTCAATACAAAAAAAACTAACCAACTTACTCATCCACTTACTCAAAATAAAATCAAACAATTTTAAACCTTATCTATTTACAATAAAGATGTTTAAATATTTGGGTGATTGCAAAAGTAATTTTGTAAGTAACTGCTGTAGGCGTCATTCATTATCCATAATGTTATGAAGCGAAATAAGTTTTTTTTTAAGAACTCAATAAATATGTTCATGAAAGGGATTCTTATCGAGATATCGATCAATTTGTGATTGATCGATATCCTGCAGGTGAAAGTTATCGATCTTTGTTGTTTTACCGCCTTTACTTTTGTATCGAATCTTGAATCGATATTAATTCGATTTTTTAAGTACAGGTGCGAGTCTGTTATGGTGCCTTGCCGTTTGACCTAGATTGTGTAAAATGCATTAAGTTATTATTGGATTCAATAAGTAGGTACCTAAATGATTGATGCAATTTGAAACTGTCAAAATAGAAACATCAAATTGACTTGGGTATAGAAATACATAAATACAGTTTAACTAAAATAATTTCAAAGGTTTTTACATTTTTTATTTAGTAAACTAGTACCTACTTATAAAAAAAAACATGAAAAAAACAATTTTAATTAAAAATGAACTTTAGGTAGGTAATAATGTTAGTTTGTGCGTGATGAATTGCAATGCCACGCACCAACACAACACGCGGATGACGTAGCACGGCGGTTCAGGTTTAGTCAGTAAGAGTCTGACACTACCCGTTCGCTCCCCCGAGTGAGTGAGCGGGTGGGTGTCCAAGAGGATTCCCCCGCCCAAACAAAAAAAAAAAAAAAGTTAATAATGTTAGTTTACAATTTTACCATGTGCAACACCAATAAACAGAATCATTTATTGTACTGGGTAAACTTACTGACGACTGTCAAATATTTTAAAATTAATTTTATCTCGGAAGAACTCTGATAGGTATTCAGATACTCTGACTTTGGTATTTATTGCCGATAGATATAAATTCTCTGAATGTCGTTAGCTTCGCTATCTACGCGTTAACGCTTTTAATTTCCATTTCCCATGTAGTTCGAAAATAAACTAATAGAAAATAAACACAAATCACGCCATTTTATTTAAATTTATTCCAAGTTTAATTTGTATTCCTTGACCTAAAAACGTAGTTAACCGCTAACTAGTTAGTGAAAACAGTAATTGATAGTAGTTTAAAAGTTTGTTTCGAAGTAATTAGATAAATAAAATACCTTCACTTCTGTTTGTTTCTGGTGCGAGTTTAATTACAATTAAGTAAACAAATTAATGAGCTTTCTTATTTTGTAACGGTTTGTTTGCTTTACTTTTGACACGAATTTTAAAACAGATCCTAACTTAAAAAGAAATATCCTGAGAGCCCATTATAAGTACCTATTTTTAACTGTCAACAAAACAAATATGTAACGTTTTATTCAAAATGTTTATGACTTCTTTATTATATTAACTAAGACCTGAGTTTATGCTGTCCTAATTACAATAACAATTCAAACAGAACATCTGAATTTATTAAAGCCTAATCAATATTCCACTAATAAAGATCCTATAAAACTGATAAGTGTAAAAACTCGAATCAATACCAATCAAAACATAACGTAAAGTGTTAACACAATCCATGTTCATTCAATTGCCCCAATAAGATACCTTAATTAGTGATAAACTTTACAATTTCCTTATAATTCTCTACATTATAAGTTAATTAATCAAATTACTCTAAATAACCTTGATAGCCTGATTAGGAACAAACCTCTTTCGATTATCTTTGATAGAGCCATTTGTTCAATTTCCTGTAATAAACGTAATTACACTGGGGTACCGATAGATGGCGTTGTATTAGATTGTAAGGGTAATTGCGTAGTGCTACCATTCGTTTCGGTTTTTAAGAGATAATTAACACTTTTCCCGGCATTTTGTGGTGAATGTGAACCTGGAATCTGTGTTATTCTTAAGAGGAATGTAATTGAACTATTTTATAATTGTTGTGATTCAATCATAGGTACTTTTCTAGCCTGTAGGATTAAGTTCTAAGGAAATTCATTTTATATACGCAGTATAGGTACCTAGTTAGTAAAAAAAGTATAGGTTAAACAGTGGCTATAATAAATTTTAAGATATAGCCAGTTTAAAGTACTTAATACACTAACAGTTTACCACTGCTTTCATTAAAATATAGTTTGACCTACCACTAATATTATCAAATAATTTATTAATCGTAAGAGACAATCGTATAATATATTTTTTTACTTGCAACATTCCCCACAATACCCGCAATTTACCCACAGCTGGCAACACAAACCGGCGCGTGCGTTGCGTAAGCGATGAAAGGTGGGGAGCATGCCCCGTTGATTTAATGATAGTTTGTTTTGACCATCTATCAACAAAATCGTGGATATTTTGATTGGGCGTCTGGCAACACCGGCTGAGGTCAAATTTATCCGTACTTGTTATTTTACAAAAAAATTACATCCTTTTATCTTTCGTCGCATATGGTATTAAAATAAGCATTGCTTTGCTTTATTCTTTTGTTTTTCGAATAATATAAGCTTGTTGTAAGGGAAGAGGCAACACAGGCCGATAAGAAGTTAGGTTTTTTAAATTTTCTTTGATTCGTGATATTTTCACAATTGGAAACTAACATGCTTTTTTTTATATTTCAGCCACTATCCAAGAGAAGGGCAAAAATATCACGCGAGCAGAGCCGCTGGCAACCACTAGTATGAATGAATATCATAATTAGTATAATTGTAACGGGTATACTTACATGAGCGTACTGGAACCCGCAGGCGTCCATACAGAGGTAGAGGCAGGTGGAGACCCCCTGGATCGTCAGGAGGCCGACCTTGTACGTCGCACGCTGAAGTATCGCTGCAGACAAACAGACAGACAGACAATTAGATCAATACTACTATACGTACTACTTAAGAAATGGCAAATATAAACTTTTATATTAATGTCTGTAATATACCTACTACTTTTTTAAAGTCTCATGGAACAGAGGTCATAATGATAAAAAGGTGAGGCCATTCTCCAGCTGTGGGACATATACAGGCTGCTATTATTTTTATATAAATCTTTAACATTAGTGACGCTAGTTGTGCGGTTCCTAAAAGAAGAACCGACAACTATCTCCATAGTTTTACCAAAGGTTTGGTAGAGATTGCCTAAAGCTATATAAGGAATATATTTATTTATTTAACAAGAAAAAGATGTCCTAAAAAGTATTCAGTAACTTTAAAAAAAGTAGCTTTAATAAAAGTAGCTTTAAAAAAACTATATATCAACAATGACATAAAAAATAATTGTCACAAACAATCTAATATACATTTAATTTACCAAAGATACTCCACAATCCATAATGATCTAAGCTCATCGTTTCCCTATAATAAATTCTAAAGCACAACACTATGAGGAAGCAATTCCAGCCCCTTACTTCTATAGAGTTCATTATGAAAAAGCATAACTGTCATCTTCTACAATCGTCTAAAAACAAATCGGGGCATCTTTTACGGCCACAAATGTAAAATAGAAGTTTAAATAAAGCGCGTGCCATAGTCATTGAGTCGACTAAAATGGCGGACTTAATAGCCTGATATTTGCATGACAACACTATTCAGCTTTTAATGTAAGTTACAAATTCAACGCTTTTCAAATGATCTTCGTAAATATGGTACGTTTAAAAGGAAAAATTATGTTAAGGTCAAGACCAGGTACTTATGAAAGCAAAATAATAAAGTATTATATCTTGATTTTAGTTTTAAGGTTCTGATTCAACTGTAGAATATGACGATTCGATTTTTATCAATTTCCAATTTTGTAATAGTGAATGTAATCTTATTTAAGTTATTGAGATTGAAAGTAGAACAGCAGTAATGCAATTGCTTACTAACTTTATAAATTTTTTAATATTACTACGAAAGTACGTATTTACGTAGCTAGGACATGAATATTTTTACTTATAATAGAATGCTCAAATGTATATACCTAAGATTTAGCTGTAATACGGTTACTGTAATGTTATATCGAACTAAAATGTAAATAAACCGCAATAGAAACCATTAAAAAATTATTATTATTTCAATTAACAAAAAATCATTTAAAATTTACCCAAATTTTGTCAACAAAATAAAGGAAATATAATAGAAATAACAACACAAAACCTTCGCCTTAACCCATACATCGTTTGTTACTTTAAACGTTACAGTTTTATAGCTTATTGCCCAAGATGGCGCCTCTGACAATGCGTTATTAGTACATGTTGGCTGCATGTGAAGATGTAACTTAACTGGCTTCTGGCTGCACAGCTATTTACTGCATTAGAAAACATTAAGGGAACGTATAAGGAATATGTGTTCACTAAGATAAAATGAGATTATGTTTAATATTAAAATCGCTAGAGATAATTCTTTTTTAAATAAGCAGGTATTCGTATCTATTAGTTTTTAAGTTCCATATAAGAGTTAAAGGGCTATTTACATGGCCTGTACAAGTTATAACGGTGCTTCAATAAGAACTTAATATTGTTTTAAGGTCATTACGCTAGTCGCATGTGATGTCCGAAATGTCAAACTCCATAGTTTGTTGGTGGGCTCTGACAGCTGACGCGTCAGTGGCGCCAACTGGTGAGCGCAGTAACAGTAGCCATTTGTAGTGACGGCACGATAAATTGATGCGTATTTTCTCACAAAATCACAATAATCATAAATATGAACAAATCCTTCCTAGTATCCTACAATATAGGTTTTACATTCAGTCTAGACATCTTAAAATAGAACAAAGCTGAACTAAACAGGAACTGCAGTAATTAACTGAAACAAAATAAACAAGAGTTCGGTAATAAAGATGTGTAGACTATCTGTAGTTTGCAATCTATTGACGGTATCAAGAAAAATTCAGAAGACCCATTTTGTACAATTACTGAAATATAGATACTCGTTTTGTTTTTTATTTTAAATGTGTACCTATTCTAGTGAGAATATAAAATTGATTTTTTTTCTAAGGTTTGGTCAATAAACAGGGATGGTGGTGGACTGTATGGAGCGTTAGTCGATTAGTGAGGTTCGACTCTTGGTGAAGCTTTCTTCTTGCGTTATCTTAACCAGGCATTTTAGATAGTGGTGAAAGACACTATAAGATGCATAAGTTCACATAGACTCTAATTTCCTAGTACATTATTTTTTAATTGTGACGTTGCGTCTACCTTTAGTTTATTTTTTTGGAATTTGTGTAACGCAGTTAGCCTGAGAGCAGACTTTGACTGCTTCACTGAAATTTACATAGATATTTATCTGTTAGAACATTTTAAATATTTGTTTTATGTAATACTTCTGCTGATTTTCTTTACATTCAAGATGGAGAGATAGCTATAGAGAATGTTTAATTTAATTGTTATTAACATGCTGATGTAAGATCCGCTCAGCGTTATCGAGAACTGAATCTAGTCGATAATGTCTGTATTAAAGAATGTGTGTACATTGGTTTATGTACATATTCGATCTGTGTGCATGAAACTTGTAGCGTTACTGACTCTTTAAGGTTTTTGTGGATCTTTTTATATTTTAGATGAAACTTGTGGGCTCCTGTCTATGTGTAAGCCGGTAAGGGTCGAGATAATACAGGTTAAGCCGCGCTCGCTGCTGTTGGTCCGTGGATGGGTGACCATTTGTAAACATACCGAGACCCGCTCTGTGCCTCCGAAAGCACGGTTAGATAGGCAGTCGCTCCATGTAAAATACGGTATTCAGCTGACACCGGTAAGACTTGAAGCCGACCCCAGCATAGTTTGGGGTAAGGCTACGCAGAAGATGAGACATTCTTGAAAATGAATTATTTGTTGATTTAAAGATTTTTTACAATAAAAATATAATGGCGGACTTAATTCCAGAGGTATTCTCTACCAGTTAACCATGAGGTGGTGCAGAGATAACAAGAAATAGGTGCATTGTACAAAAGTTACAATACATGATATGAATGTCTTTAGACTCTCCTGAACTTTTAATTCAAGCGTCTCCGCATTTTTGTGTAAATTTCTAACATCTAGAATAATGCAATTCTTAAAATTACAAGAGAAAAGAAAAACGGCGATCGATATGCTATCCACCATTGTTCTTAACCAAACATAGGAATTGGACATAATTTAACTTACGATCATAATTTCCATCAAATTTGAATTTCATAGCAAAAGCACAAACAATTTCATTACTCGATTTTGAACCTTAAAACTTATTCGGAAGCTTATCATATCACTTTAACAATTTGCAATAATTATGTACTTGAGCCCTGAAGCGACAGTACTTTGTGATCGGCAAGTTTACTTTCATTGTCACGAATGCAGTCAACATGCGTTTATCGTTAACAGATCGGCGCCCGCGGCGATCTTGTGATGCGCAGGCGATGATGTTAAAGGGATAGCAGAAGGTTAGTTTTGCATGGCTTTTTTATTCGAAGTTATAGTATTAATAGATTCTAAAATACTGCTAAATAAAACATTAATTTTTGAACATCAATCAACGAATAATAACAGAAAAGAAGGAATGACGAAGCAAAGGCTTCCTTCCTACTTTTCTTTCAGGACAAAGTCCGTACAGTGGAAAGATCATAGCTGAACCCAGAAAAAAAATCAGAATCCGTGAAAAACCACAAAGAAGTGATATTAAACATAAAAAAGGGTGGTAACCAATTTAAATAATAAAATTATCAGAGACTATGTTCCAATGGTTTCAAAAGTAATAATATCAGTGGTACTTACTTGTAGCGGACTTCAAACTTTTAACAGGAAACTCATTATATCATTAAATTTTACAAGGAACTGATATTCTGAAATTATTTTTTATAATGTCCATCACTCGGGTGCCAATGCAATCAAGGAAATTTTCGGACATGTATTATTTTTTAATTTGATAACTTAAGCAGTTTGGTCAAACCTTCCGGTACATAAATATAATTATTTAAAACAAAACGGTTTATTCACGCATATTCTCGGGATCGCCCGACTAGTTTCAGACTCAATAGGAGTCCCTAATCATGAGCTGACGCTGCGGCGGTAGTGTCCGTTTTGTTTTAAATAATTGTGAATACTCCTCACGAAAGTTATTAAACAAGTACATAAATATCTTAAAAGTCATCTTTTTAACTAATTTAATCCTCACTAATATTATAAATGCGAAAGTAACTCTGTGTGTCTGTCGGTCAGTCACGCTTTCACGCCAAAACTACTGAACCGATTTAAATGAAATTTGGTAGTTTAGAGCTTATGAAAGGACATAGGCTTCTTTTTGCCGCGATAACTGACATCATAGTAGGTTATAAATAGATATTTAAGATGTTGGTGACCTTTCAACTATTTTAATGATTGTGACTTTTTTTTAAGAGAACTTTAACCTCGTATTTTTTAATAAGATTATTTTTAAATTTCAGAGATTTTTTGTCTTAAGAGTGCTTATATTTGCTATTATTTGTTTAATGAATTAAAAAAGTTTAGAACAGAATAATCACCAGACATCAGACAGACCAATATATTACAAAATAATATTTTTCAACGTAATAAATGTATGTGTCATGTTTAAAGAATATGTATGTATGTGTCTTACTATGTAGTACAAAAAATGTATGTTAGGTTAATTTCATACACAGTGTTGGAAATGGTCCAGACCTAATAGTGTAGATGTTTTCTGAGCCAGATCAGGCATCATGAAATAGTTCGAGAAATAAATCTCTTTTTTAAGACATATTTGGCCCCTAAAAAAAGATTTAATATTACAAGGTTTTAAATACAAATATCTAATACTTACTATTAATGGCCGGGACCAATAAACAAAAAACTAATCGTTTCCTTAACGAACTGTTAAAATATCAACGAGGCGTTAAAAAAAGCTGTTCCTATAAAATAAAATTGTAACTGTTCGTTACCCAAATAACTGAAGTCTGGTTACGAACGGATGAGAGACAGCCTAGTGACGGATCGTCACGTTAACGAATAACGAATCAAAAGATATAGGATCTAGGCGTAAGTGCTATTATCACTCTACTAGTGTTAAGTACCGTTTTATTCCAATCTTGCTTATTGCACGTTACTAAAGATCAAACGTAAAGCAAATTTAATTCTTTTTAATTTTGATGATTAGGATTCGATGTGAATAGTATTAGAATCGTATATTTGCTAAATTATTATGCCGATAAAATCATAAAAATATTATCAACTTAAATTATATTACCAACAAATAAAAGACCGAACGAAAAAAGACTACAAAAAATATTTCGCTGACATTTTTATCCTTACTTTAACGACAATAGTCATGTACCCTAGTCGATAAACACAGGTTATCGATAACTAGCGCTAATTCACGTTAAATATCCGTGAATGGGGTGTCTTGTGCAATTTGCTGATAGTGAACAGCGGTGAGCCTCCAAGATGGTAATGAGAGCGATTGACGGCTAGTGAGGGGACGTACTCGATTATTAGTACGATTATCGATTAATTTATCTTTTAATAGAATTTATGATATCCGAATGAGGTTATAGGGACATAGATTCTATCTTAGATTAGTAGCTGGCATTGAAAAAGTGGCTTTCATGCTTCAAATTGTTTAGAAATAATGATGTTTCGTCATTGATTTGAAATGTTTTCAAACCAACATTTTAGCATAAAATAAATGTATTTTGTTAGTAAAGTGGTTATTTCATTTTATCGATACCAACTACTGTGACTTTATAATCTTTGCCCCCGAGGTGCAAATCACAAAATGGGTTCGAAATCACCCTTAAATACATACGATCGACAGTAAACGAAGCTAGTCGACTAAATAACACACTTTAAGCCATGTTAAGTGAAAATATAATGTATTTTAAAGTAGATTTAATATGGGGTGCACGTTAAGAGATTATTGTCACGAACTTCAATTTTAAAAAGTAAGTAGGTAGTTTTTTGCTGCTATAAAGATTGTAAAATAGTTTTGATACACTGTCATATAAACCTAATTATAAGGAATGAGTAACGAAATAAGAATTTAACAAATCAAATGTCGTATTATAAAGAATTTATTAAATTACGTTCTCCATTCGTAATACTTTTATAATAAATAAAGTGAAAGTTCTAACATAAGTTTCAATTCAACCGTGAAACACCAATAAAAGACGATTTCACAGGTAATAGAACAAAAAAATCATAGATCACAACCACAAGATGGCGCTAGTTGCGCACGCGCATAATAGCGCGCAGTCACGCGACGACCACACACGAGCGCGGACGTGTCAAGAGCGGACCAATCACTGTTATTTATCTAATTAACGCTCGGATGAAGGCACGAGTGTTTTCTGTATTATGGGTCTCAGCCCAGTAAATAATTGAATGATACTTTTGTAGAAGATAGGTTGCACATGGAATATATTTTATTTGAAACTGGATTGCATGGATTTTACATCAGCAGTTTTTATGTATATTCTAAACCTTTTTTAATTAAATGAAGTGTTTCTGTTATTTTAAAGTTCATCCGTATTTCGTAAAGCTATTTCTTAGAAGTAATAATTAAGTTAGTTAAGAACATTAATGAAATAAGTAATTACGTTGTTAATGATTATCTAGTTTTGAAAATTTTAACTATGATTTGAACCAAGTTATTGCAAAATTTTTTGATTGCTAGGTAGTATTACTAGCGATTGTACGAAAAATTCAATTTCACACGTTACGACAAACGGAGGATATCACTTAAGATTTTAAACATATTTATATCAGCTTAACGTAAGGTATTACTTCGCCTATCGACTACACATTCAATCTTATAATTACCGAGATTAATAGATTCAAACGAACCCGATTTTAGATTTCATTTAACTCGTAATCTTCTGTGGCATCTTAAGTAGCCAGTGTAAATATAACGGTAGGTTTTTATCAGCTAGTCACCTCTTCACCCTAGTTTTATCAGTTACTGTGACGTTAGATAATTGTCTCATTTTTACCGCATCTTAAGATGTCCGTCGGCATTAGATGTGTAAAAATGTTAAGCGGGAGATTATTGTAGGAATTTAATTAGGAGGAAATACACCTTGACCTGGACGAAAGGAATTCGATTGGAAACCTTGTGGTTTTATATCGACGGATTATGGGTTTTTTTGTTAAGTTCATCATGCTACGGAAATGAATCTTTAAAGTTTTATATTGTTTGGAAGAAGAGATTAGCAAATCGGTACTTTAAATCTATAAAAAGTATACTTAATGTCTTTACTACATGCGCAACCGGTCCAAGTTCCCATGATGTTATATTCACAAGTAAAAGATGACGAAGGTAAAATCATTACAGCAACCGTTGAGCAACCTAAAGCCAACCTAACAAAGTTAGATAATAATGCATCAAGACATGTCAAGTAATGAAATTATAAGGTGTAAGATAAAACCAAAGTGGGTATAAATAATAATTATGGAGAAAGTCGGTAGCATTGGGCCGGTTTGGGCCCACCGTTGCGTCGATTAGATTATGAGTGAAAATATTTGGTCAGATATTTTATTAAGTAGTTTGTCATAGGGATCTGAGATTATGGGTCCTCTATCTGTGGATGCTGGGACAGTTTAGATAGTAAATGATGCGCCTTTAGGAATGGTAAAATACGGTCTGTATCAAGTTTATATGGCCCTTAATTAGTTGTAAGAAAGTGAGAGAGGCTTTAATAACAGGCTTTTATGAGAAAGCTAGTTGTTAACAAACTACTGTGTAATAGATCATAATTATAGCCTGCATTTTGTTGTTTATGGTTAAAAATAGCTGTAAATTGAAATAGGTGTCTATAAATATAAGCTGTGTACTATTCGTAAGTGGTTAATTTGCTACATTTCTTCTTCTTTATATAGGTCAGTTCAAACAAGTACTAAAAGCAAGGTTATATTTGACAGTCATGTGAGTTACATAATCAATGAACGTATATTCTTCCGAAAAATTTGCTGGAGCCCAAATTTATGCCAATAATTGAACATAATTTTCGAGTGTCGCGACAGATTTCACGAAACTGTCCTCGTCGAACCGCTAATAGGCCTCGTTAATTGATTTATGTTCATTGACCGTGACAGATAGCCCGCAATTTGATAGCGACTATCAATTCCGTATAGCTCTGCTTCAATTGTTCTCGTAAATCACGCAATTCCGGATAGTTATCTTAATAAGCTAGATTTGGTCGTAAAATGTGACATTGACATTGTTTGGAAAGTTTTGAATTTTTTATGCGGCGTGAGATTACACCAACGAGAATAATGATGTAAGATAACAGTGAAGTCATTCTTTTGAGAACGCACTTTATATGTTTAATATTAACTTTATACATTTATGATGTGGAGCTGTTTCTTGTAGTTTTGGACTTACTGAATGTTAAGGGTAAGTAAAGAGTGTAAACTGGAGCACAAAGCCTAAGTAGGTACACCGGAATAATACCGGGGCAATTAAACTCTACCTTTCTTTCTGTGTTCTGGCTTACTGGGCAATATCTCCATTTAAGAGCTCATATTTAACCTTATTTTTACTTTATACGAAAGCTGAAAATAGTTCGTTTAGAATCAGTAATCGAATTGATTGCAATAATTTTTACACCATATTAGATTTTGTCGCAGCGTACCGCCGTGAACATGGTTTTTCGCGAAGAACGAGGCAAGACAAGCTTTTAACGTTGTGAGTTTTCATGATATCAACAGTTTTGAAATTTTGGTGTAGAGATTATTGCCATGAAAATATTTGCCGCGTGTATCGGTTTCAGTATATAGTAAAAATAAGATATACAAAGGTTATTTTGTATTGATAAAGAAAAGGTGTATAAGTAGTAGATTTCTACAGATCTGAAATATACACACTAGTATTTAATACTAAAAATAAATTATATTACGTAACTCAATTAGATTACTTGAGATACCGACTTATTCATAGCCGAACGATTTAAACTCATGCAGTCAACCATTTCGGAAATGTATGGCATTAGATCGCATTAGTTTCGTATGAATCACATAGAACGTCCACAATACATCACAAGGTTCTACACGTGACGCTGTCACGACTCTCTCAGTTTCTAGGTTCCGAGGTCGACGATCGGCCTTGTTCGGCGATTTTCGCGCGACTTCGTTCGTGACGTCACTCGAGAAGCGACGTGCTCCCGCGCACGTATTGCCCGCTTTTAGTGACGTACTCGTGCGTAAATATCGATAAAAGCAGGAACAGTTAAGTGTTTGGAGACGGTTTCGTCAACGTATGAGTAATAAAATTGTTTTTCTCATGATTATGATAGAAGATAAAATTATGCGGTTTTGTGGTTTACTGAAAAGAGTCATGATGTATCATCCTGATGGGGGTTTATTCATACTGTTCAAATAATTTGTCGTTAATAAATCCTATTAAATGAATACAACAATTATTACGACAATGTAAAGACTTAATAAATGACGTGTTTCTAATGCCCACCTTTGCTCACCCACCACTAAACTAGGACTACATTACATGACAGTGCGATTAACAGATGTCTAGGACAGTTATACGGCAACGCATTGATAAGAATAGCGCCGTTAGATCTATTTAAACTCGGGGCCGAGACAAAATGTCGTTTATAATAGTGAATGCCCGATGACTCACAATTAGTCGTATTTATTCGCCATATAATATTTCGCGGGCAAGCGTAGGTTGCATTTTATCGATAATCAAGATTTATTTTTTGATTGTTGTTACAACACTATAGTTGTTACATCGATTTGATATTTAGAATAAATATTTATTATAACCAAAAACCATTTGTTAATATTTTTATGAATGGTTAATTTATTCATTACTGAATATTTTTTGCAGTGCAAATGAGTTAATTATGTTAATTAAGTGCGGTCCGAGCGAGCAAAGTAACACTATGCTGGAAAATTTTATTTGCGTTGTTGAAATTCTTTACATATTACTAACCAGACTCGGCCTAGACTGCAAAATGAGTTTGAGGCTAATGTTTTAACGTTCGCAGACTAACAAATATTTGTTAATAGGTTTGTGTCATAACTTGACATCATTAATTGTCGTTAATGAGATTCATTTCTACGCGTGTCTAGCGTAGTTCGTAGTATTTTAAACTTAGTGAAAATCGTTTGTATACCGACTTATATATTGTTACAATTTGAAAAAAAAATCGTCTATAATATATATATTTTTTTAAATTAGTCATTTTACATTTTACCGATATCGATAGTTTACTATTACGATAGAAAGCACAACGATATTCGTTCACGGTTGTTTTACGACAATCGTCTTAGTTTCAGTATTCACCGTCGTAAAAATTACATTTATATAGGTACCTACTACCTAGTTATTTTGTATTGAAGATTATATTAACAACAAGAAACAAATGATAATTAAGTTTACTCTGTCATTAGTTATAATGGTGGATTTTACTTAAACAAAAGTATCATTCGAATAATAATTAAAATTAAAATGTGTAGCTATATTTGGTAATCTTTAATGTGTTTTATAAGATTTAAAGCTAGTGAGGAAGTAAATTTTTTAATAAAGAACTATGGGATCACAACTCTATTTCATTAACATTTAAGTCAGTAAAATTATTTATTGTTTGGGACATTCCAACACCTGTAGTCTAGACTACAAATACATTGATCATTGTTCAGCAATTAACTAAGAATTTATGATCAATAAATCAATTAACAATATCGACACATTAAACATTTTGCATATTTTTTGCTTATCTCTTGCATATATATATTTGCTTTATCTCTGCTTATCAGAGTCGAAATTTATAATAAAAGTAGGAGTAACAAAAAATCGCCGTTAAAACAGTAGTGGCCTTATTAATAAAAATCTCGACTGCGATTAGCGATTGCTTAGCAGATTTTATATTCAATTTTTCTATAGAGAATTTAAAAGTAGAATCTGTTAATCCGTTGTTAAGCTCCATCGCGATTTTTATTAATAAGGCCATAGGGGTGTATTATCAAAATTATTACAATATTCATTTAGTTTTACTGCAAGAGATTATTATCAAGAATAAGTAAAGAATGTAAATATATTACTTAGAAGAATGAAAATAAAATTGACCTGTGATATTAGGTATACTACGTTCGCAATTTATATGCTATACTTGTAAACAAACACGAGTTTTAGGAAAAGCAGTTGTATCGCTTACTAATAAAGTTCAGTTTGCACTACAACTTAATATTTTATATGACGTTATCAAAAGTTTTAGTCAGCCTAAAATTAAATTTATTTAAACTTGCATATGCATTAAAATCCGCTATCTGTTTCCAGCGAATTCTCAGATACTTCGGACACGTCGCTCGTAGAAACCCTGACAGCCTAGAGAAGCTGATGGTAGTTGGCCAAGTCGACGGGAAAAGATCACGCGGTCGCTCACCTACCCGCTGGTCAGATCTGGTAAAGTCGCTTACTGGCCTGCCAATTACCAAGGCGATTAAGACTGCCGAAGACAGAGACACGTGGAAGTGCACAAGAAATAAAGTGATCAAGACTTTCAGACTAGACACGACCTTCAGCAATGAAGATGCCGACTAAGAAGATGCATTAAAATAAACTATATGTACATTTATTTTTTGGGAATGAAAAAAAAAGGAGACCTTTGAAAAGTGTAATTCTATTGTCAGGAAAGCATTATAGCTGATACTGTTTTATTTTTCCGTTTGTCCTCTAACAATATATGTTTGACTTCATAGATGGTTGGCTGGTTGTGAGCTATCCGGCTTTTTATTTTCCGTCTAAAACATCCAAGATACGAGCAAGCAAATTCGTAGGCCACAGTATGTATGTGAAATACATAAATAGTGTAAAATAACGACTAAATGTCTATTATTGAATAGACACAAGCGTAATAAATAAGGTAAAACTATAAAGCTTTTAGCAAACTCTTATCACAATTTAAGATTATTTGATAATATCAAACGTGTTTAATTATCATTTTAATATGTTTAGTTAAATTTGGTGCGAAATTAAGAGAAAATTTTCAGACTATATCAATTTGCAAAATAATTGCTATTTAGATTAGATAAAGATAAGAAAACTGCATTTGAGGTCAAAGAACTTTATATCGCGATTAACGCAATATGAAAAATTATTATCATCGGCATAGTGGAGTCTGAACTGGAGTTGTAGGTTCGAAGCCAGTGCGGATCAATAATAAGTAATATTTATTATGGTTAACCCCCAAATACCGAATCGCAAATTAACTTTAAGACGTTCTTAAATGTCAATCTGTCGCTACTTTATTCCTTTAAACGACAGAGACAGCATGAGACTTAATGGCGACTTAAAACTAATTGAAATTTCAGTATTCGGCCAAAAGACACCTTTAAGAAAGACACACAAATATTTTTTGTTAAGGATTTTTATAATGTGTAAATAATTATTATCAATGTCATTTTCTGTTACGACTGGCCGGTTTAATGGTTCGTTATCCTGACTGCTAGACTGGAGGTCGTGGGTTCAATTTCCACCAGGATATATCTTTGTGTGATGAGCATGATTTTTTTTTTATGTCTGGGTGTAATTTATTTATTGTTTGTATGTTTATCAGTTGTCTGGTTGCCATAATACAGGCTCTGCCTAGTTTACCTAGAGTGTGAGCTGGTCCAAGGCATTTATATATTATATTATTTTAGAGTTATGGTATGGTTTTGCATGCAGTAGCTTTACACTCAACTCTGAAAGTTAAGAGTGCTCAAGTGTCCGATCAACTTATAAATTCAACCCTTAAAAGACTTAGCTATTTAGCAACAAGCATATCAAATTACAAATACACTTGTACCTCACGATTGGCCCCGGTATTCCCGACCTGTCATATTTGGAGCAAAACTAACTCAAAACCAATATGGCGTCGAACTCAAGATGTCACGGTAGAGAGCCGTAACAGGCACGAATCGCGATGTCTTGGGAAAATAAACTTAGGAATAAACAGAACGTGTACGCTCTGTACTTATAAACTTATTATGAGTAGCTCTTTCCCGCAGCTCATCTGGCGGTTATCCCGAAAAAAAATAGCCTATATTCTTTCTCAGGATCTAGACTATCTGTGTACTAAATTTCATTTAAATCGGTTCGGTAATTTTGGCGTGAAAGCGCGACAGACGGACAGACAGAGTAACTTTCGTATTTATAATATTAGTAAGGATAGTAAGGATGTATATAATAATAGTATGTTAAGGAAAATACGTGATTAAATTTAGTTCTCACTCGGATATTATGTTTTCTCTTTCTAATTCACGATGCATAGTACGAAAAGGGATTTTTTGTAAATATCTTGAAGTCAATCTATACTAAGTATATCGATTTACGGTAAATTTCAATAACATATCCTTAGATAGTTTTCCTTTCCAAAGATAAGAATATGACATAATTTGTACGGAGATTAAGTCAAATTTCTATCTATATTAGGAAAAATTTTCTACTGATAGGTTATAGAAATTGGTAGTGAGTCTTTTCTTAAACTAAACTGTGGTTGCTTTCCAGTAATAGCTGAATATTGTAAACTAGCTTTCTGCAGATAAAAAGTACGTAGGTTTTAATTCAAGTTATAAATTTCATTTAAATCCAGTCCATAATTCAGTTATTTAGGCGTGAAATAAAAAAAGGAATTGATCCATAATTTTAGTTAGTTTAGCAACTTGCCAAGCTCGTATTGTATTTAAAAATAAATACTATATGAACTGTTATTCTTTATAAACTAGTTCCTAGAATCTCCGGAAAGAACTAATTGCATTATCTAACACAAAAAATGTATTCGATCTAAGACGAAAAAAACATAAAAACACAAATTTCTACGCTAAACACATAATCGTATCAATTATTTAAATATTTCGTTAATAAACAATTTGAATTAAAATTAGACATACCTAGGTACTATTTACAATGTTAACACGTTTTTGTAATCGTTCGATGTGTATTCATTTGTTTTAAAACAATGGCTGGGTTGTCTCAATTTTAATCGTAAACAATTGAACACTAATTTATTAGTTTTCTGTTCCTCACTGACTAAATGTAAATAGCTAGTAGTACAATTATAAACACATAGATTAGGCTGTGTTAGAACCAGCAACCTTGCCTTCAAGATCAGCATGTTACACCAGTAAGTACAATTCAATTATATAACACATTAGCCGACCAGGCAAAAGTTGTTTTGCCATATATAAAAAATCTGCGGTAAAAAAAAAGTTTACGACCTATTCTTAGACCTACCGAATATACCTACACGATTTTTTTTATAAAAATCGGTCCGGCCGTTTAGGAGTAGTTTAGTTACAAACATTAAAATATTTTTTTTATATAAAACATTTAAAACAAAAAAATAAACGTGTAATAGAAATAATATTACGTCTCAATCTACGAGCGTAACTCGTAAAATTTTAACGATTTGATTGCCGCTCACGATTCTACTAAATTTCATAAGTGTGTTTATTTATGATGAAAACATTAATAGTACAGTGATATTTTATATTAATGTAAGTAAAATACAAAGTTTTACGATCACCATACAAGAAGTTTGTATCCATACTCATAATAGGTACTAAGAAACTGTCTCTCTGCCTGAAGCGCCTTTATGGCTAAAACATTGAAGCAATTTTCATAAAACTTTGTTTAAAGAAAGACACCAATAATATAGGCTATATTTTACCCTGATAACTGACAAGGAGGAGTTAACGGTGAGATGACGATTGGCAGAGATGAATACAAATTGCGCCAATCTCAAATAATTTAATTGGGAACAGAGCAAGACGATGATGATGATAAGACAAACACAGGACAGAGTTATTACCAGAATAAAAATAATGAGAAAGAAAGAAAACATAAGTATTTATTCTGTTTCAGGAAGCAGTAAACAATTTAAAAAAAAATACAGTGATTAACAGATATTTCAAACCGAAACAGAATCGGCTCCCAACTCATTGTAGTGCCACTTAGTTTAACAAAATGGATATGCTATTCTATTGGGACCGTAAAATAAATAAATATCAATATATAAATATGACGACCACGGTTGGTCGAGGCAACATTAACTTTGTCTTTTTTATTATTATGAAAAGATCACATTAAACATTAATATTACGCACAATTACCAAATAGAATATAACAATTTTCTATATTTAAACTATGTCATATAAAAATCCGCAAAATATTCCAAAAATTATTTCAAGAAAAAATTAAACAGACTTATATGTTGTAAGTATTAAAAATGTCTTTATACTCTGACATTGGGATTTGACACAATGACCCAAAACTTCTGTTTAACTTATCTTTTGGTCTGACCCTGAAATTATCTTAATTAACCAATTAACAAAGAGTTCATTGTATCTTTTATTGAGGAAATGTTGATTATTATTTCTTAATAATTTATGTTTTTCTTCACCTTGACTTACAATTCATGGTAAAGCTTTATTGAAAGAGTAACTTTGTTTCAGTTTGTTGAATCGCTTAATTTTAATTCATTTATTAATGTCCTGATCAAGGAAGTTATAGCAATCACCTCGATTTGCGAAAACGGAATTTCATTCATAATGTTTTACGCAACCTTCACGATAATCACATGTAGGATTTTATAAGATACTAGCTGTCCACCGCGACTTTGTTCGCGTGTTTTAGTTTGAACGGTTTTTAATTTTTGCAACATTTTTCATTTATGCTCCGCTCCTTTTGGAGCGTAATGTTATATAGCTTATAGCCTTCCTTAATAAATGGGCTATCCAACACTGAAATAATTTTTCAAATCGGACCAGTAGTTCCTGTGATTAGCGCGTTCAAACAAACAAACAAATAAATAAACAAACAAACAAATAATTGCACGGGTGTGATGCATATATCCCCATACCTTATTATTAGTCTTTCTCGTCTTTTTGTGTACACTTTAATGCGTCGCATTTGTCGCCTAAACGTTTTTCTTTCTTCTTTTGTTTAACCATTAGAAGGTACAAAACAACCACTAGTATCTACAGCATGAATCTCACTTCACTTTGACTTCATTTACAAATTGACGAGGAGATTCTTACAGAATAACACTGTCAACATTGCACGACTAGAAAGAGAGATAAATACTCAATAGTCTAAAATACTTAGAGAAAATTGATCGTCTAAACACACAGGTGCTGGCAATCCTAGAACATCTAAATCTAAGCTAACAAGAATATAAAATATAATTTATTGACCGTTACTCCACAGTTAACTATTCAAACATGGCGATGATTTGCAAATTCAATTTAACTAGAAACTCTATGTAAAGTTACTGGTTTATCGTAAATCTAGCAAAAATGCAGACTTATGGGAGCATCGTTAGAGAAACTAGTTTAGTAACAGATTATTTTGCGGTTACAAGCTTACATTTCCTGACCGTACCGTGGTTAGTTGTGAGAGTTGGTTGAAAGATCATATGGACCCCAGTGATTCGTCAACTCGTCCTACGGCCCATTTAGGACGACTTTCAGAAAATCAAAATAAATAATCAACTGTCTAACTGACTGTACCAAACGTTGATGAAGTTTAAAAATCCACACAAAAAGCAACTTGGGACGAGTTGCAAGATGAAAATATTATTTATTTTGATTTTCTGAAAGTCGTCCTAAATGGGCCGTAGGCATGTAGGACGAATTGACGAATCACTCATGGACCCCCGCTTCCTACAAATTTCCATCTTTGTACCTACTATCGTAAAATAGAAGGTCTAGCATACATAACGAAAAGAATTTATAAATAAATCAATTTTAAGGTCCATATTCCTCCCTCAAGAGGCTGTGAGTGTCTTAAGAAAACGCTTTTATTAAAATAGCGGCCTGAAATTAAATCAATGACAAGCAAAAAACGTCGAGTGCCCTTACTCTGCAATAAATATTAATTCCATTTTGTATTTCAAAATTGATATAGATAGTCGTTTTTATTAAAGAAAAGTTGTAAACAAGAAAGAAAACTAATTTTAAATTGAAATTTATTCAAGATTAACCCTTCAGAATATGGAAGGGTTGCATGAAGGCAATCGCAAGCACTTGCTGTCGCTAAATGTCTATTAAATAGTCTTATTAAGGTCGTATTATGCTAGAAATCTAGTTGTATCTATTTCTTAATATAAATTAGGTACTACTACATAGTTAATAACAATATATTTAATTTCGTTCGCGTAAATGGCCTTATAAACGTAGCATTCATAGTTGAGTCATAAACAGTTTACGACGCGTAATCTTATAGGACTGTTTCAGACGTCTATATTGTTGTAAGTTCGATGTCGATGAAATATATATCGTGTAGAGTTTTTTGTATATCAATGATAGTGTATTTAATCCTAGGATTAATTTATACGTTGACGTTTAAGGAAGGTTGACATTTAAAGATCAGGTATTGTGGTTAGCCGAAAAATGTATAAATAAAAAACATTCCAAACTAGCTGTGCCCGCGGCTTCGCTCCCGTCAACTGACTACCTACCCTACCCTACCCTACTCTTCCTACACTACCTACCTATTTTTTTTGTTTTTAAACTTCTCCTGTATTCTAGCGAACAAAACAAAAAAATAATTATTCAAATCGGCCCAGCCGTTCTCGAATTTTAGCGAGACTAACGAACAGCAATTCATTTTTATATAAGACTAGCTGTCCCCCGCGACTTTGTCCGCGTGTTTTAGTTTCAATTTTTTTTTTATTTTTGCGACATTTTTCATTTATGCTCCGCTCCTATTGGTCGTAGCGTGATGTTATATAGCCTATAGCCTTCCTCAATAAATGAGCTATCTAACACTGAAAGAATTTTTCAAATCGGACCAGTAGTTCCTGAGATTAGCGCGTTCAAACAAACAAACAAACAAACAAACAAACAAACAAACTCTTCAGCTTTATAATATTATAGTATAGATTAAGAAAAAAAAAATGCTACCAGCATTAGGGACAGAAGTCACTTGTATCAATCAACTTAGGGCTGTCACTCTTATCCAATTATTATGAAACAAGTTGACAGTCGGTGTCAGGGCTGTCAAATCTGTAAGTAATAATACGGCCCCACAAGCAGGGGCGACACTGTCCCTTTTCACGGCTGCTTGAACTTCAATTGTTTATTTTGATTTGATCTTGACTTCTTTTTGAAACGCTTTCTTTTTTAAACATTTGTGTAAAGAATGTGGTTTTGTGTTTGTGTTTATAGTAAAAAGTAGGTATTTATTTGTAAATTGACTATGATTCTTAAATGTTTAAAGTGATGTAATTAAATAATGACACTAGTATAACAAATTTCATATAATTATTTTTCTTTACTATTGACCTAATAGAAATACGTAAATTAATTCTTAAGAATTTTTTAAGCCATGTCTAGAAGGGGAGAAATATTTTTTCTTCTAGTCGTGATATTAACATAAAAAGGCCACAGATATATAATATTAGACAATTTCAATATGAACCAATTTAGATATATTTTTAGTGTTGACTATTGTAGGTAATATAAAACGTGATTTAAAATTCTGAAAGAAACAAAGGTGAACATTACTACATTTATAAAATATATTTTTAATACCACGTAATTTAAAAAATATATTTTTATTACCGAACGAAAACATAAAAAAACAAATTTAATACAAAGTTAAACATAAATCCAATTTGCAAAGTTTGTTCAATTTATATCTTAAAAAACCACACCTCACGCGAAGATGCCAATATAAATAACTTTTATTCTTGTTAAATGATACATTAAATTATTGCAACCCAATAAAAATGTCTACAAAGAATCGATCGCTTAATTTAAAACGACATGTTTGTGCAGACCTAGACCGCACCGCGGGTTTGCCTGTGTCGACCATCATTCATCTTTTATAACAATTCGATTATACTTTTAAAGTTACGAGGATAATATTATTTTTAAACAAATATTGTAAAAAATTACCTCGCCTTAATAAAATTGACTTTTTGCAACATTTGCGTCGTGATGATATTTTTTTTGTATTTTTTTCTTAAATGCAATCTGTCATGGAGGCATTAAGTTGTTAAGATAAAATATGACTATTTTATGCTTGGTTGATGATATTGTGGTTTAGTGACAGTTATTTCAAAGTGTTAAGGTCGATTTTTGTAAATCATTGTCAGAAGTGTCGGTGCGACGAAAATTTTTCGCATTGTCACTCCGTTTTTATTGATTTAAAAAGGTACTTTAATTTAATAGTGATTGACGTGTTGCACATTAAATCTTTATCTTTTATTTTCAAATGCATTATATTGTTTACTCTAACATTCGACAAAAAATAGATAAGAATCGGCAAGGATGTTTCTTTAGTTATTTTTTTTTTTTGCAATGACTGTGAGGTGTTAGTGCTACAAATTGGTCAGTGTTACATGTAGGTTTCCTACAATAAATTGCCGTTCTGTTACTCGTTAGTAAAAGATACGACGAGATGCTGGAGAGAAATGGCTTTTAGATAAAACACTGAGAGTTTAGTTGTTGCTTTCGAATTATAATATTTGTTGCGACACATTCCTGTGTCGGAAGAACGGAACAAAGAGAAATTTTGTCGTAAAAGATTGGTCAGTTTGTATCTTTTTTAACAAAACCTTTGTAAATTGTCTGGTAAACTGTGTCGGTTTATTTAATGTTAACCTTTTTTAACTATAACTTGTATAAATAACACGACTACAACATAAGATGAAATAATAAATTTGTAGTTTTATATAGAACTTAAAAAATCGTGGGAACTCACTGCTGTTATTCTAGTTTTTGAATTGTGAAAATATCTCATTATCATATTCATTCATATCTTCATAGTCTTTAAATCAGAAGACTCTATTAATTAGAAAAGTATATTTTTACTTAAATTTAGGGTCCAAGAAAATAATTTTGTGCTTAAAACTTTCTTGTTTAAAAAATGTTATACAGAGAAAAAATCATAAACATAATTAATGTATAAAATTACATAGTATTTTTAAATAAATACAACACATTTCTCTACCTTCGAAATTCGGCGGTCAAAAATAAAGAAACACTAAACGGTTTTACAATTTTTATATCCAACCCTAAAATACCAAATAACCCACAATCCCAAATTAACAATCACCAATCAAAATTGTTGTATACCCCTGCCTTCAATAGGGTTGTCACGGGGTCATAAAAAAATCTATCTCATGTCATTATCTTGGTAATGGGCAGAGAGCCGACTTCATAAATTGGGTATATCACAGCTTACATCTTAATAAATAAAGATCTTTCACTACAGATACATGTGTAATATTTCGTGTTATTAATGCCAGCGTCGCCTCTTTGTGGTCGCACCGAACTTATCAGATGTTTTAAGGATATAATTTAAACTGTGAACTTGTTACCCATTGTATGAAATGTCCTTGCAGGGCTGTCGAAGTTAGTAAAATTAAGAACTAATTTAGATAAGACTCCCAAGCTCGGATGTGCTAATATGTTTAAAATGTTTTTTTTTCGTCTAATTTTACGTTTAGCAGTTTTAACTATCAAAATTTTATGCAATTACTAGAATTGTTGTAATGTTTTAAATTTAAATGGTCAAACTGTTATGGATGACTAACGTAAAAGAGTATTGTAGGTATCCCTATACCTACAATACTCTATACCTATAATACACCCCTATGTTGATTGGGTATGAAAAGTAAAAAAATATTTAATCCGTAAATTAGATATTAAAAAAATATTTGATATAGATTACAAAAAAACTAAGAAGATTGGCTTTAATCAAATTTTCAAGAGGAGATCACGATCTAATTAGGTCACGGCGTTACAAAAGAAAAAAAAATACATGTCTAATATTTTTAAATAATCTATCTGACGGCCATTACGAAAATTAACTTACCTAATATTTAATTTATCTTTAATTTTGTGTACCATCGTGTTTTGTGTAACCTCAGGTTACAAATAAGAAGTCAATTACTGCTACTTATGTCACTATTTGTAAATAGCTACATAAAATACCTAATTACTAAATCAAAAAGATTTATTTCTTAATTTAATATTAATAATTGCCAACCCTATACAAGTAGCAAGTAAACTAATCCAGCGTCAATGATCCTGTGGTTATTCTAAATATTATTTATTCTGTGGCTCTGAATATTTGTAGAGGGCGACCTCTAGCCTGCGTCATTGATATAACCGCTATGTTTTACAACTAGTTTATTAAATTACCGTAGCTTCTGATCTAATCACTAATGCTACTTTTACACTATGACACTAGATATTTGTGTACCACAACGAATGTTACGTGCGAGAACACGAGTGTCCGAGTGTGGGAAAATGTAGCGACACACAGACACTACCCATACAAAGAGTCGTTGCGTAAACAGACAAGAAATTGGATTAATGGAATATTTGGTGTATTTGCTCTTAAACTACATTTTAGGGCTGGGCTTTAATGACGAGATGAGCGAGACTCTGGTCTGATCCATAGTTCCTAACGACAAAGTAGAATGAAAGGAGTGAAGAGCGGAGGCCTTTGCCCAGCGGTGTAAGTAACGATAATAAACAATGGCGTACGATCACATTAACTAGCTTTAGATTTTATTTACCTAATAATCTTTACGTACAAGTCGTGTTATTTTTCCATTTATTATTGCTTAATGGTTACAAATCTAAAAACGTATTTAATAATAAAATTTGATTAATCAAATGAACACAAACAGTGCTGTATAAACATAAATATCGATAAATCTGTCGATAGTCGATATGCAAATATTCAATATCATTGCAAAATCGATTCTGTTGATTTACTTTTATATTTCATTTGGTAATAAAAATAACTATATATTTCTTTTAATGCTGAAAAATAAAGCTGTTTTGTTTGCGAATGAACAGTGTGCATGGATTTAATTTCCTTCATGTCATCACATGAAATTTATATGGATTTACAAATATAATTTAAACAAATAAGTATGTAACATTTTTAATGTCTTTGAAAATGGATCATAAAAGCTTTTGAGTTAGAGATTTATGTGTACTTTGGATAAAATCGGAATGCAATCAAGAATTTGATACCTAAGATTTCCAACTCACACACCCATTATACTTTGTATGTACGTATACTCATTGGAAGTACAAATATTATTAAAGTTATTGGACATGAAACCAAATAAAACACTTAAAGTAAATTCCTTGGAAATTATTGTTTCAAATACAAACGACACAACGACAAAATATTCCATACACTTAACTATGAAAATCAATGGAATTTACATTATTCTGTACTAGACATTTTCTCGATAGCAATAAAATTACCGACTCTTACCCAAAATAACAGTTGCAAACAAAACGATATCGATATAGGTCATGAGGTACAACACTACGGTTTCAGGAATACTTATTTTATTATAGGACGAGGTGCTACACTACTGAGAATTGACTGTTATAGTTTGCACAATTGTAAATATCGGTTCCGATATAGTTACATTATAGTGTTTATTCACAAATTATCGTTACTAGGTTAGTAAGTACTAGTAACAGTTATTTTAATGAGTTGGAAAGTTGATTATTATTATTGTGATTATTAGTGTAATACAAGTGGCTCACTTGTAACTACTGATTAGGATCGAATTGCTTTTCTGTCATGATCTAGATAGAATTAACGATAATATCTTACGTATTTTGTTCTAATTAAGCACTTTATTGCGTTTTTTAATAGTTTTCAACACGATATATATGCAGTGTTCTAACTCTATTTATCTCTCTATGACATTTCTTTGTCACTACAAGGCTATTTTTAAGTAACACTTAAACAGGCATATATAATGTACTAGCTGTTTCCCGTGGCTCCGCCTGCGTGGGTGTCGGTAATCGCGGCAAAAAGGAGCCAATGTCCTTTACTAAGAATTAAAGCTTACTCCACACCAAGTTACATCCAAATCGGTTTAGCGGTTAAACAGTGAAATCGTAACAGACATGCAGACGGAAAGACAGACAGCTATTTTAGAATTTTTTATATTAGTATGGATTACGGATTAGTAAAATAATTGAAACAGATTTAACCCTTTTTCTACGTTTATGGTACGTTAGCATTCTGGCGAAGAGAAACCTTTGTTTAAATCATTTATCATCATCATTATCATCACCAGCCTATCTTCGTCCACTGCTGGACATAGGCCTCTCCTATAGCACGCCACTGAGCTCGATCTTCAGCTCTTCGTCTCCAACGTTCAAACCATTATCGGTTCTTAATTAAGTATATAAAGGAAAGTACCTATCAGCACTAATTTAAATGTTATAACTTATAATAATATTTGTAATAGGCATACGATGAAGTCTATAATTAATTTATGAATTATTTAATTTGGTCGGTTCTGTAGTTTATATTAGAGGCACGTGCACTGTTGCGCGGGCGCAGGTTGCTACCACGATTAAACGTGTTTGATACTATTATATAATTTTGTTTAAAAAAAATAAAATTATGAAAATAAAAATAAATTATCTAAAATCACTATTTCTGGTTACAGTTAAAAGGGATTAAAATTTATATTACTAATTTATTTTCGGTGTTAATCATTATCATGAGACCATTTGCATGTTGAGACTTGAAAAAGTTAAAAAGTAGAATAATAAAACAGCGTAATACCTACATTTTAGTCGCTATATACTTAAAATGAGTCACAGTTTGCATAATCTATATTTTTCCAGTGCAATGAACTGCATATCAGTTTTGTTGACAGATTAAGATTGCAGCACTTCCGTGCTAAAAAGAATTTTATCTAAGTTTGTTTTACAACTTTGAAACATCATATTTATTCTCAAATAGCAATGAAGTTAAGACGATTTTTATCAAAACAACTTAATATCGAGTTATTAAAAAGTCTTAAATAATTCCCGACAGCGAAACGATAACGACTTTTTTATTTTGACACAATAAACCAAGATTTTATTTTAATTTTAATCCTAGTGGAAATTTTGTTGTTGTAAAGAAGTTTAATTTAGTTTTATAGTTATTAAAATGGTTTAAAAATATGTAATATCAAGTATCAAAACTGATCGTTCGTCTTAATGTCGGGGTGTTGAGTGGTCCCGAGTAGGCGAAACCACTCGAAAGATAATTTTAACTTTAACTTCTGTGTGGCGCTAACTGCTACAAGTATATTAATCTGAACTTTGAAGATAATGATTGTGCACTTTAAGTAATAATTAGAAGATATTTATCACTTAGTACTAATTGAATTTGAGGAGAACAAATACAGATTTAAACTTTTTAGTTATATTTAACCAGATTTTGTGTTTATTGTTGATGTTATTATTTATTTTAGTGCAAGAACTTCCCTTTACCTACGCTACGTCGAAAAAATTGAATAATTTATCTATAATGGTTTGTAAGAAATGAATTTGAATTTTAACTACTTTCGACCAATTTTTAACGCAGTTAATAAAATATTTTTTGACTTAGATAGAAAATAGTTTGAACCCCTAATTCACCAGCAACGGATTTCTTGTCATATAGAACGGATAGAAGCGGAAACAAGTGAATATACGCATCAAATCATCAAGTATCAAAACTATAAGGGCGGTGTACATCAAGGTGTTGAGTGAAGCCACTCCCGAGATAATTTTAACTTAGCTACCGGAGGGCGCTAATAGGCGCGTATGAGCTGCCCACAGCGCCCACATCACAACACATGGTATTCTGTTATGAAGTAAGAGATTATTTAAGCTTTTGTATAAAGTGTCGGTTCTTATTACTTTCTTAGGAATATTCTTCTTTCACTTGATAGCTAGAATATTTTGTAAACTTCTGTTTTTTAAAGTTCAGAGCAAAATATGTGATGTGAAAAAACAAAAACCATTTCGAATAGACACAAAAATTGTATTTCTTAATTGTTTAGTTCTTCGCATCTTTTTTGGATTCGGTTGTTTCCGGATGCAACTTGACTCCTTAATCAAGAGTTGAAACTGAAACTGTGTGAAAGGACCATACATTAAACTAAAATGACTATATCTAAAATTAAAAAACGTGGTTGTTATATTGAACTATGCATTTAAATAACAGTTTAAATATAGCGATACGATTACTCAATTTATCACGGATCGATGATATATTAGGTAAAGTCCCGCCCACCTACCGGTAAAGTACCTACCTTAAAAACTTGCCTAATGTTATTCCTAAGCCTAACACTCAATCGTGATCGATTGCGAATTGTAAAGGATACTCTACACCCAGTTCGCGAATCGCTGATACTTATAAGTAGGTACAAATTGGGTAAGTACATTTTTTTTTCTTAAATACCTATATACAACATACGATAATCATTCTATTCTGCGAATTTGTTTATTTTTATTAAAACTGTTGCAGTTTCGAGAGATATCTAGATAAAGGACGTAGGTTTAATAATATTTTAAAAAACGTAGGTAAGTATTGTTTACAAAAATATTATCACGTTTCGTCACTAGCTAAAAGTAGCACAGAATATATGTCACATTACATTTAAATATTCTTTTTTATTTCCGTTAGTAGCACACCACCGCAGAGTGTAATTTTCCATGTCTAAACATCTTTTAAAGAAATGATAATAAAAGGACATAAAATGTTCCCACACAAAAAAAAAAACAAATGCAGTTCAATGAAAACTTAAAAGCTGTACTCCACTCCTGACTCCAGATAATTTCGCAATTTCTTAGCGTTTGCAGACAAGTGTGAATTACCCTTAACAATAACGCGACTTCCCTCGATCCGTATAAATGTGTCTAGTCCCTAAGGCTGACTGAGACTACGTATAACAGATGATTCCCATAATTCAGTCGGTAAGTCGAGTCTTAGAGTATTAGCAAACGAATATATTGCCTGCCTCCCGGCTACGTCTGTGTTAGCCGGGATTTTTCATGTGCAATATCCTATTAGACTTTACCGCTTTATTTAAGGCTGTTAGCGGCTTCATTAGTGAGTCTTTTGTTTTTGAGATTAATATCCATGTCTTCATAGACGTATGAGAATTTAAAGCTTCGTACATATCGAAGGGAATTAAGTAAGCCAGACATTTCGCTAATCGATTAAAGAATGTCAGTTTTTTTTTAATCTAGGCAATGGTCTAATCCACCATTGTTATTACTGTATGGAGTATACACGGAGAGTTGTAGAATAACCTTTATTTCTACTAGAGATGCAATGTTGAAATTAACGCAATAAAAATCTCATCCAATTTCTTTCTCTTGTAGACAAGACCACCGTACTTAGGATAATTTGTTTATTATAATCGAACGTAGTTTTTCCAACGCCAGATATTTTTTATGCGTGAAAGAAAATTGACATCTGACAAATTTTGTATGGAAGAACTGTCAAAAATTTAAAATTATTTCTTGTAAAAATTATCTGCCGTTTGTAAAATCGGCCCTAAAAAAGTTTGCTTTTCATACAAAATTAGAAGACTTGCAATTAAACACCGTAATAGGATACAGTTTAGCCATCGTATCAACACAGCTTAATATCGCGCCTACTGGCCTGTCAAACATATTCTACCCGACACAGATCGCGGTTAATCCTTTAAGCTTACATTTTAACAAGCAGTGACTTTGGACATAAATACTTAATAAATATTAATCCTTGGCTCAAGTTATCTCCCATCGGCCATCTTACAATGGCGACCTGTCGAAACGATTTTCTGCTCCGTTGAAAGATTTAATTGAAAATTTTAGTTTTATGTAGGGTAGAGATGAAGAATACAAACAATTGTTTTTCCTAATATTCATATTCATATTCATATTCATATTTATTTGCATTCCACAATGTATAAGGGATTTTACAAAGTGGCTTAAAGCTAAGTACAATCATGGACCCTGTAGGGCACAGCAAAATAAAATTAAACTTACATCTAAAATTAAAACAATTAAAAAAATTATATATAAAAATTCAGCAAATGTACTTAATTAAACTTCTACATTTATTTATTTTTCTTATAGGAACTTGAGACTTAAGCTAATTGTATATATTAAATAACAAGTATTTATTCGGTACATAGGTATTTACTAAAATAACAGGAGTAGGTGACTGGAAAGTATGATGTGCTTGTTGTTATGTTTTATGTTGTATATGGACAATATTGTTATCATTAATATATTCATTAATCGAGTAGTAGGCTTTGTTGATGAGGATGTTCTTAAGTGCACGTATGAATTTAATTTCGCTTGTTTCATTTTTTAAAGAGTCTGGTAGTTTATTAAATACTTTAATGGACATTACATAAGGGCTATTACTGTGAAGTGTCATGTGTGAAGAGGGGAGCATTAACATGTTCTTGTGTCTAACTGGCCGATCGCTATGTTTATTTCCACGGGTTATGAAAAAATATGTATTTTTTCTTACAAATTTACATATTTCTAAGATATAAATAGATGGTAATGTTAATATTAGATATTTTATGTAAATTGGTTTGCAGCTGTCGGTTTGCTCTAAATTAACTATTATACGAATTAATTTCTTTTGGAGAATGAATAGTGTATGGGCATCAGTACTGTTTCCCCACATAATAATGCCGTAGCTGAGCCATGAGTAAGCGTAGGCGTAGTATGTGGTGAGGGCAGTCTGTATGTCGGTAGTTTTTTTAACTTCTCGTAGTGCGTAACAGAATTTTGAGATTTTTGAGTGTATATGTTTGATGTGTGGTTTCCAGGTAATGTGTGTATCTATGATGAGACCTAATAATGAAAAATTGTTAACGACCTCTATTTGTGTGCCGTTAGTTGTCAGGTTAACAGTGTAATATTTACGATAAAAATGTATGTAATTTTTAATCCTTATCGTTTTCATACTTTTAAGGTTTATAAAATAAGTTAACATTTTTATTAATTGTTTTATGTTCAAAATTATGCCAAGATTATGTTTAGGAAATATTAGCCAAAGTAAAAACATACCTAATAAAACTATAATAAAATAGAGCTAATTTGAACCGGAAATCTATTAAACAAAAATAAAATAACTTACAATTAATTAAAAGCGAACAACACCGCGGGGCGGCATTACTTAACCACCCATTAAGTTAGTTCAAAAACGTGTAAATCGGCTTAAAACTATAAATATGTTATGTTTATGTTGTAAGTTATCCGCGGGGCGCTTGCGGAAGTTATCATAAGTTCAACTTAACTAACATAAACATCAGTTTGACAAGTTACATCTCTCTTAATCTCTGTGGAATGCGTGTGCGAATATGTGGGCATGTGTGTATATTACAACATAAATTTATACATATATCATGGCTGCTTCTAGGTGGCCTTCTATAAGTGTGGAAATTGAAAGGAATTGGTAGAATAATAGTAGAATAATTTTCAGCAGTAGAACAGTGGATGTATAATAAATGTATCTATTATTTAAAGCTGTAAAAAATAGAGCAATCTGTGGCCTTACTCTTTAATCTAATTTTAATTCTAATACAATGCCAATGTTAAATTGTGTGTTGTTTGTGTGCCTGTTTAAGGAATAACAATTTCGCAAAGGCATTTTTTTAGAATTAAAATTAAATTGGATGGTAAGGGCACAGTTATTGAACATTCTTAAATATATACAGAACATTTTAAAATATACAGAACATACTTATATATGACTGGCATGTTGGTCTCCTGGTTAATGACCCTGACTGCTAAACCAGAGGTCGTGGGTTCGATTCCCACTTAGGAAAAATCTTTGTGTGATGAGCATAATCATTTGTTCTGTGTCTGGGTGTAATTTATCTGATAATATGTATGCATTTAGAAATATACAAGTATATTTATCAGTTGTCTGGTTACCATAAAATAAATAAATAAAAATAAAATAAAATCTTTTTATTTCAGACACTTGGCCCATAATATTGTTAGTAAATTACAACTTAAAAGCTATGTTAGTTATAAAATTAATTTAAGTATTTACCGCCTTCTGGAGCTCCAGCTACACGCACTTGTGCTTGAACCCAGTGCCCCAGAAGGGGACTGTCTATCTTCTGACTGAGCACGCTCAGGATGGTGTTGGGACTCCCACGCGTACGAAACATCAGAGAAGCGATGCGGCGCCGCAGCACCGTGTGAAAGCCATCTGTGTGCGCGTGCGCAAACATTGCAGACGCACTACAGAAGCGTGGAAGCCCCACCAGCACCCTGAACGCGTTATTGTACTGTACTCGGAGAGCGTTGATGGCCCGCTGCGTGTAATCGACCCACAGATTGCAGGTGTAGAGAGTTTGACAAAATGCTTTAAACAGAGTGATCTTTACCCCCAAGCTACACCTCGAGAATCTGCGTGCCAACATGTTACAGCGGACCGCCATCGCCCTCCTCTCCCTTTCGATATCAGAATCGTCTTTTAAATCCTCGGTAACCACATGGCCGAGGTATTTAAACTCGCTCACTCTTCGAAGAGCGACAGCGTTAAGCAGCACAGGTGCCACAACCCCCAGTTTACGATCCTTGGCTTGAAATACCAGAAGCTCACTTTTTGTACAATTGTACAGAAGACCGTGTATCCTCGCATACTCCTCACACACGCCTAACAGCTTTCTGAGAGCGGCTATTGATGGGCTGAGCAACACCATATCGTCTGCATAACTAATACTGTTGATACAGTGACCATCAATTGAGCATCCTACACCGGTGTCGCTCAGCTCAACAATCAGCCTGTTCACATACAAGTTGAAGAGTGCAGGGGAGGTTAACCCCCCCTGCCTCACCCCACACTCCAACCCGTACTCGTCGGAAAGTTCACCAAGCCATTTGACCCGGTTGGTTTGGTGGCCATACCAATATTTAAACATATGAATTAACTCTCCCGGCACACCTTCACTCTTTAGTTTATCCCAGAGAATATCATATCTAACCAGGTCAAATGCTCCTGAGAGGTCAAGAAAGGCTGCATATACAGGCGTTCTTCTGTCTGTGTAATACCTGACGGTCTGCTTGAGAGACATAACTGCACATTCTGTCGAAAGTCCTGGTCTGAAGCCAAACTGCGCGTCATGCAAATTTAGGTGTTCTTTCAGTTGCTTCTCAAGCAGACCATCAAGCACCTTAGCTGTGGTTGTAGCTAATGATATCGGGCGGTAGTTGCACTTGTCGGAATTATCTCCAGTCTTGTTTTTACCATAACACAGACTCTGCCTAGTTTGGGATCAGATGGCCGTGCGTTTTTTGTCCTGAGATATTACTCTATTGTTATTATATAAAAAAAAAAACCGGCCAAGTGCGAGTCAGACTCGCGCACCGAGGGTTCCGTACAAACCTGTAGGTATATAAGTAAAAGATATGGTATTTTTATTGCTAAATGAAATCCATAACATAACAATGTGGAAAGCTGACGGTACCTTGTCAATACATATATGAAAACATTATGTATGTTCGGAAAAATCTTCATCTCTTTAAGAAGAGAAGTGATAGACATAATTTTAATACTAGAAATAGGCACAATTTGGATCAATCTCGGTTTAGATTGGCTAAGGTACGAAATTCTTTTATGGGGAATTGTGTAAAATTTTATAATAAAATACCACTGCGGATTCTACAACTGAACGAGACAAAATTTAAAACATGCATAAAACGCACACTATGTAGACAAGCATATTATAAATTAGAGGATTATATCCTTGATAAAAAAGCTTGGCTTAATGCTGGTCCTGCTCCACAGTCACAGCCACTTGGGTCCACTAATTAGTTTTCTTTTATTTTATATTTGGAAGAGATGCTCTCCCTTTTATTTTTATAAACATGGTTTTTTTTTTTTTTTTTTTTTAAATCGTATTTTTTTTTTTTGGAGTAAATGTTTAATCTTTTTATTTTTAACTTTTGAAAAGTTATAGTATTGTATAACTTCGAAGCATTTTTTATTTATGAGCTATCTTGGCGTGCGCTGCCTATACCGTTGGAGTTACATGAAGTTAATGTACTGTAAGTTTGTTTATCTTAAATAGTTCTAAATAAAAGTCCGCGATAGCATATATCTATCTCTTATGTGGTAGCCACTATATGCAAAATACTGAGCCATGAATACAATTAAATTGGATACATTTTTTACCATGCACATTTTAGAATATCTGTCAAATTCTTATAAAAATTGATAAAATGGTCGTTTTAAGTATTTAATATAGATAAACTTTGTCTTTTACACTAAGTAATTTTGACTAATCGTTCAAAAGTTATCACGATAACATTGACTTGACGCAACGCAGTAAGCCATTGTGATAACGCGAAGACTCTTGGATGAAATAGCGAGCGATACATCAACGTACCACTCCATCGATACAGTCATGTCATTCGAAGATTGTACGAGCTACCCCGTGGAGTTTCTAAACTCTTTAGAGCTATCATCCCGTATGCTGGAATTAAAAGAGGCTGGCATTAAGTCCGCCTCTGTACTTGTGTGCATGAAGTGTTAAATAAATAAATAAATAAATAAAAGTAGGTCTACCCGTTTTCACCATTGCGGCGGTAGTGCCCCTCTTTGAGGAGTGACCGTGAGTTCCGCCTGACGCAGGTCCTCACCGGACACGGGTGTTTCGGGAGGTTCCCGTTCAGGATCAGGCGGGAGGACACGCCAGGGTGTCACCACTGTGCGGATCGCCCAGAGGACACGGTGGAGCATACGGTGGAGGTCTGCCCCGCTTGGGCGGAGCATCGCCGTGTCCTCGTGGAGGCGATCGGCGGCAGCGACCTCTCGTAGGGCCGGGCCCCTGGTTCAGACCATGGTGTGGAGCGAGAGGGAATGGGAAGCAAAATTCTCGTGTCGCGGTGGTTTCAAACTCCTCCGAAATGGCTGAACCAATTTGCATGAAATTTTGTGTGCATATCGGGTAGGTCTGAGAATCGGCCAAAATCTATTTTTTTATTTTTTTTTGTTAATCGCATAACAACGTTTGCTGGGTCAGCAAGTCTAATATATAAAATTCTCGTGTTGCGGTGTTTGTTTCCAAACTCCTCCGAAACGGCTGAACCGATTTGCATGAAATTTTGTGTGCATATCGGGTAGGTCTGAGAATCGGCCAACATCTGTTTTTTTTTTTTTTAATCGCTGAACAACGTTTGCTGGGTCAGCTAGTAAGTTTATGATTATTAAAAAAAATATACTATGTGATGTAACTAAAAATTTAAGATTTTCGGAATTTTTCCTATATGTGTACTTTATAACGTTGCTTCATGCCAAATTTCAAGATTCCAGGTCGTCTGGAAGTATCCTTTAGGTTTTGATTCCCTTGCGAGTAGTTGCGAGTTTCAAAATATGCGGCTTTAATTGCTGTATCTTTTGATTGCGTTGACGTAGAAGTTTGATTTTGTTACAGCTTAAAGATATTATAGACTTGAGTATTTGTTAAGAATTTCAATATAATACCACTACGCGTTCATGAGTAAAGGGGTAATAAGTTTAAAATTATTAAAAATATTTTTATTATATGATGTAACTAAAAATTTATGCTTTTCGCAATTTTTCCTTTATCTGTGTTATAAGACGTTGCTTCGTACCAAATTTCAAGATTCTGAGTTCACGGGAAGTACCCTGTAGGTTTTGATTCCCTTGCGAGTGTCGAAAATTTGCGGCATAAACGGGAGTATCTTTTGATCGCGTTGACTTAGAAGTTTGATTTTTTCACAGCTCCAAGAGACCATAGACTTGAGTATTTGATATGAATTTCAGCTTGATACCTCCACGCGTTCCTGAGAAAAAAGGTCTTGACAGACAGACAGACAGACAGACAGACAGACAGACGGACAACAAAGTGATCCTATAAGGGTTCCGTTTTTACCTTTTGAGGTACGGAACCCTAAAAAAAAACAATTAGGTACTGCTGATTAATCTGCTTGTGATATAAATTCTGTCACACATTTACTTTATTTATGAAAAATATTATTTAGGATTTGGGTATATAAACTCTTTATTTTTATTTACTTTGTGGATACTTGTATTAAATTGATAGAATTACAAGTATAGAAACGAACACGAATAAAATAATTTGCTTAGCATTAAAATTACATTTTAATTCTATATTCAGTTTCTTACAACAACATACATTGCCGCATTAGATACAAAATATCTATATAATTACAAGCCCCAAGCGGTAATGAACGGTTATCTGACGCCGCGATCTTTGACGCGCAATGCGCATGCGTCGCGCGATCAACTCGTAATACATTAGTGTAACATTGTGCATCCCCTACTATCTGTCTCTGAAGGTAGGTGAAAGAATTTTAGCAAATATTGGTTGATAGTTAAATTAAAGAAACATACTTATATGAGACTAGCTTTCCCCCGCGACTTTGTCCGCGTGTTATAGTTTCAACAGTTTTTCATTTTTGTAACATTTTTCATTTATGCTCCGCTCCTTTTGGTCGCAGCGTAATTTTATATATATTATAACCTTCCTCAATCAATGGGCTATCCAACACTGAAAGAATTTTTCAAATCGGACCAGTAGTTCCTGAGATTAGCGCGTTCAAACAAACAAACAAACAAACTCTTCAGCTTTATATATTAAAGTAATAGATAGATGGTTGAGGGTACGAAGGTAAAATGGCTTAAATCTCAATAATAAGTACATTATACATTATGTGCATAAGTACAGGTCAAACCATAATTACTTAAGTAGTACACCTAGGTTCTACAGGGGCCACCGCCCTTGCAGTAAATTAAAAATAATAAAGGCCCCAAAGATACAAACATTACCTAGCTTATTTTGAAGAATACTAATGATATCATAATAATCAGTAACAACTTTAGTAACAGTTTTATAAAAAAAATAGGTGAAAAAAATAAATGACTTATTCTGAAACTCATAAACATGGAATTTAGCACTAAAATATAAAAATATAAAACTTATATTAATCTTTATTTTTAACCATATTACGCCCCCATCCTTGATATCCTTGACTCAGTACTTAGATAATATTTTCGCAACTTTTAAATCTTTATTGAGAAATGATAAAAAATAAGCATTGCGATAAAAAATCACATTCGTATTAGAACTTGCACCCGTATTTAAATCTAATAATTGAACCAATTTACTTACCACAGTTAAATCTAATTACAAATATTAATTAATCGGAAACAGTTAGATTAAGCGATTATACTTTTATTATAAGCGCTAATTCAGTTAATGAGTATCATTATAGATAAAGATAACCACTAAATCACGTGAATGGAAAAGGGGATTAAATTGAATGGGAGCAATACATTTGTATGAATTGTAACCGATGTTCATAGATAACGTTATTGTAACGTTAATTACTAGTATAACGTTTAACGATAGTAACTAGTTAATGTCGATATTAGATATAGTTGGTCATTCAATGTTGAATTTGCAGGAAACTTTGGTTTAAATCTTTAGTAACTAAGAGAAAGACAAAAATTACGGTAACATTAAACGAGTTCTATTGAAGAAAACAGATTGTTTGTTAAGTATTATACTTTATTTATTATGTATGTACGAACACTAACGACGTTCAGGATTGGGGGCAATGACGATGATGTAATTGTGTCGTCATGCGACATTTCAAATCAATGTATTGGCGTGTGTATTTGCAAAGGAAAAAAAGAAAAAATACGTGTCTTAAATTTTAAAAAATCTATTTGACAGACATTAACAAAACAGTAATCTAGCTTATAACTCGTTAGATACGTTAAGATTATTTAAGATCGAAATTTCGTAGTAGGGGTGATCAAATAAGGAAGAGTTCGCATGAGTTGCCGTGACGGTTGCAGTTAATATAAGCACTAGTAGCACAATCACGTGTTAGAGCGCCGGAGGTCCGCTAATGTCCGTTTTACGATGCGCGTATAACAGTGAAATTAATAGAGGTAAATTATAATAATACTGAAAGTATTTCTTTTTTGTTTAATAACTGGGTTTTATTATTTCTACTGACTTTCTTAAAATCTTTTTATATGTTACTAGCAATACAATTTTTTTTTGGCTTTCGTAGGCTCGAACTTTCTATAATAAGAATATTGACAAGTACTTTTTCGCCTATGTATAAAATCCGTAAATGTACTTGCTAGAAATTATTTCTATTTCCCGGTTTTTTAAAGGCTGATCAACACAAAAAATAGTTAATCACCTGTCAAACCTCATGTTAAGCGCTGTGATTGCAAATAAATATTTTGGAAATAAATATCATAATTGCACATTGTGGAATGCAAATAAATATTGATAAATATTGATATTGATATTGATTGGTTGTTAGTCTTTTGGTCAACCAATAAGTCTTGATCAGTTGATTTGACAAAAGATTAACTTGATCTGTCTTTCAGAAACCGAGGGTACGTGTTTTATTAGTGAAAACATTATTTTCTTTAACTTTTTTGCTGCTTATATTTTTGAAAATTTATTCCGATACCATATCTACAGTTAAATGCCAAACACTTTAACCAAAATAGATGAACCATATAATTGATTAACTCGAATAATTAATACAGGATTTAACCTGATTCGGTAAATATATAGAGCTGGTAAGAGATGTTCTCATTAGTGTTTAGCAATTAACACCAATTAGAAGTGGGGTAATAACCTTGTACTTGTAGAAAGCCATGTTTCGCGTCAGGGTAAGTAACGGCAGCCGAGGTTGGGAATCGGATGCGTTAATGAACTGCAATTTGTTGAACTAATTTGTTATTTAGGTAGTCAAGTGGTTAGTATAAATGTTAAGTTGTTTGATGGCTTTACTAGTTACAACAAATACTAAAGTATTTAACCTTAGTGCTTTCTGCAAAGATAACTTTATTTGTAGAAAGAAATTAAGCAAAATTTTTTTTAGCTGATACTTACCTACAAATTTAAATATTCGTTTTGTTTTCGTCCCTTAGAAAGAGAAAACCATAATAAATTATACTAAAATGATGGACAATGGAAGGTACGCTTTAATGTTTGAATAACAAAATGTGTATAGGGGTCTGGGGCCCATTGTCGGCCATCGTGTAGTTGCAGAGCCAAGAAAACCTAAAGCATTAGCAATAAATCGAACTGAGTCTGATGACAGCTTTACGTTATTTATCAAGGTAAGTAATACCAATCGCCACGGAACCGTGCTCGTGAACTGATCATGACAAATACGTGATTCTATTTATTTGTGGAATTTATATGATGTTTTAGCACGATACTTTATTTAGTCGAACTTTAAACCGGTATTTTTCCTGATAAGTTAGATACTAACCTTATACCTACATTCCTACTTAAAAGTTTTGAACAAAAGACTAATGGCCGAATACTAAAACGTCAATCAGTTTTAAGTCGCCGTAAAGTTTCTTGCTATCTCTGTCACTGTAAGGTGTAAAGTAGGTAGCGAGACATAGACATTTAAGAACACCTTAAAGTTGTGTTTTAGTATTCGGGGTTAGATCATTCTAGATTCAATTATCCACTTATTTCTTTACAAATAAAAACATATAATTTGAGAGATATGTCTTTAACAGGCCTACCATTCAATTCACAATAAAACAAATTCTGAATCTTTAATGGCATCATCATCAATCATAAGAATGCAATCGTAGAGTTCGTACGTTTTTGAAGTCGTTAAAAAGAGCTGTATTTTATGGAATAAGACCCACACATGCCCCTTGCTCAAAACAGATCCAACAGAATCCCTAATCTATTATCTAAGCTTAAGTGTCCCCAATACAAGGTCCCACCTGATAAGAGCTGAATAGAGTAGTTTAATTATGCAATCAGGAATCTCAGTGGGCAGGCTGTAATGATCGAGTTTGTTCAACGCTGTTACACCAGGACTCAGATCACTGATATGATGACGAGCATTTGCATAAAGGGCACGCTGAACTCAATTGAATTTATCGTTAGTTTGTATTCGAACTCGTAGCTGGAAGTTAGTAACTTGAGTGTCTGGTCTTAAAATCCAACGGGATGGTTCAAGCAGTAAGAATATCCCATGAAGACTCTTCTTTGCATAGCAATGATCAAAAGAAGACTACTATTGTAAATTGTAAATGACGAAAGCCTACTTAATCTTACATGTCTTTAGCAAGATCGTTGTTTATTGCATACAAGTTAGTTAAAGTTTGGGAATCAAATTACCGAATCCCCAAACATTTCAAATTGTTAAATTTAGGTACTGTCAGGCACGCAACATTTAAAAGACAAGAAGAGGGCTTATATTAATACATTAATCTAATTGAAATATAATTTTTTTTTAAATGTATTCATTGTTTTAATGGAGCATATATTTAAAACACTGAGCATATATTTGATTTTCATAATTTTCGATAAGCATAAGTGGATCATAACAGCAGGATGACTGATAGTATGTAAAATAAAATATCTTGTTCTTTTTAAACTATGTCAGAACTATAAGCTAAAGCACCATCAGACGATATTGATTAAAATGGAAATTGTATCTGCATTAATTGATCACACACTTGACATTAATGGCCGGTTCCTATATTAAAGAAACGATGCGTTTTGCTAACGGATGGTAGTTTTTTTGTTTTGCTTAGAAAATTCTACCATTGAAAATAGAAACCTGGCATTAGTGACTTGTTTCCTTCAAGATCGATGACCGAGACTAATATTGGTCTAGATACCGCTATCACAGATATTTGTTCCAAGATTCGTCTCAATGTCTGCCATTTTGCACCTTAAGCGTAAATAGTCATCACTGGATTCACTTCATAAAACTTCTATACCTGTTTTGATTTCGCGAATTTGAAGCATGAAATATAAAGTGTAACGGTTAACAGTTTCTTAGAACGTATGAAAGTTAGAGAAACTGCTAGTGCTTACAACTGGACCGAATGCGTAAAACAAGCGATAAGTGCATTGTTCTGCTGCTAACAATCTGTCGTGTTTCATACATGTTCACTGCATCATATTGATTGTTTTCCCGAAGGAATAAGCAGTATTGGTAATAGTGTGGTATTTACCAGGAAGCATAAATTTTTCCAGAAACTATAATGAAAGGTTAAAGACGAGGAAACCTGGATTCCAAGAATTGGAATCTGAAATCGCCAACCCGCAATCAGCAAGCGCGGTAATCAATGCTCGTTCCTTCTCTATATGAGAAGACGCCTTTACCCAGCAGAGAGACAAATATAGGCTGGTATTATTATAATAGGTTGTGGAGGTCAGATAAATGGAATTACTACATCTTATACATATAAAACGTTAAATATAACAAATATTTTTACAAGCGGTAACGATTATAGAAATCGTTCAAATGTCTGGAGCTGATATTTCTCTTCGATAAGTCACGTGATTTCGATAGAGTTAGCGTTTGTAGATTTTCAAGGGTTAGTACTAGTAAAAAGATAGCTAGTATACATAATACTATTTCTCCTCATTCAAAATCAAAACGTTCAAAAGAAAGTTTATTGTTGCGTCTTTGTCCTTTTTTAATTTCGGTTTTTCTTGTTATAAAAGGATTTGTCTATCTTTCTAATAAAATCTTTTCTAACGAATTCTGTAACACTGTTGTTATAGAATGTTTAGGTCGTTTTCAATATCATGAGGCAACTCCCAAAAACCACAGGCAAAGTCATGGAAATACCTAGTTTTGAATATAGCCAGGAATCAAGGTGTTGTCTCCGTTCCCAGTCATTAACGGTCGTTTACATTACCGGGAATGCGATCCTATCTTACTATCTGAACCCAATATATTTGAACTTGCTACTCCCAAGTGCAAATGCGCAAACGCAGCTGTATTAAACACCGTTAATCCATTTAATGTATTGCTTGACTTAAGGTGATGACAGCAATTCAAAATTTATTTAACTTTTATAAACATATTAAAATTATCAATATCTATAAAAAAAAATTGGTTGCCTGTAAAGTCGGTATACGGGCGAAAGTTTAACGTGACAACGACTGTCAATGTCAATGTCTGTCTCTCTCGCTCTTAGGCGGGCTAACCATGCCCGAGTGGAAGGGACGCGTGCCTCTCACTCGCTCTCATTGTGAGCGCATAACGTGAGCGGAGCGTTACCCAGTTTCTTGAAGTGTCACCCGGCAAACCAATTTATAAGACGTTGTCACGTCAAAAGCTACGACTGTACTCACGTAAGGATATCGGAGGTGCCCGACAAATTTCGTGCCCATCGATGCTCTTCATCATGAGCTAACTACAAGGTATCGCGATGATAATTTGTACTAATATACAAATTTTAATTAAAATATTGGCAATATTCTGGTGACCAAAAGATAGCTATGGAAATACACTTAAAAAACGACTATATGTTATAAAACGTTTAAAATAGTCGTATTGGTACAATCTGGCTGTGCTAAGAATTGAACCTAAAGCTTATCGTTTGACTGTCACACTCGGAAATAAAGTTGTTAGTTAGAGTTAGTTTGATTAAGGATTGGAAACATACACACTATATACAACAGTTACCAGTGATCGCCAAATTTTAATTATAATACACTAGCTGTCCCCCGCGACTTTGTTCGCGTGTTTTAGTTTCAAAGGGTTTTCATTTTTGCAACATTTTTCATTTTTGCTCCGCTCCTCTTGGTCGTAGCGTGATGTTATATAGCCTATAGCCTTTCTCAATAAACGGACTATCTAATACAAAAAGAGTTTTTCAATTCGAACCAGTAGTTCCTGAGATTAGCGCGTTCAAACAAACAAACAAACAAAAAAACAAATTCTTCAGCTTATATTAGTATAGAAGATAAATGACGCAGTTATGTTATTAGTGTTCGCGTTTTGAGGACTTGAAAACCTATTTAGGAAGTTTTAAAATGATAGCTATCTCTTTTACTTATATGCTTATCCTATCTTCTTTACTATTCATTTGTACAATTGGACAACTTTTTGACATATACCAGCGCGATCAGATTTTAAACGTCGATAACTATGAAGGTAACAAATCTCGTGTATAATATCATTGATATAATTACTATTTATGTTAGAACAAGTCAATACAAATTTATTCAGAATTTAATTACATGAATTATTTATGACTAGAATGAAACAAATGCATTTTGATTGTAACTTATCATAATAATATGACAAATGGTGACGCAGGCATAGACAATCAATCTTAGGTATTTTCAAAAACGATTTGTGTGAGGTTAATTATTTTTACAAGCTTTTTATTAACTTGCAATGTATGTATGTTTGTTCGGGTCAACTCTTGCAATCTAAATTAGAATCACTTCTTGACATCCGATTGAGATGATTTTTTCCATACTCATATGAGTTCGGTGACAATACAATATTGTAATGCTTTCGACCTAGTCTAAAGATGGAGACAGAAGGTGGCCATATGAACCTCGCAATCTCATCGTTTTCGGGTTTGTTTGATTTGTCTTCACCATTACTTTGAACTTAGCTGATTTAAAAGCTTGTGTTAAAATATATTTTTAATAAAAACTTATTAAATTCAGATGACATGACCTTGATAAAGATGTCTACTGACCAACTTTACTTCACGACACCTTCTCACAATAGAGATTTTAAATCAGTGCGGAAAATATTACAGTGCGCCCCTGTGTGCTCAAATATAGCTGCACTCTCTATTTATTCACTCTCATTACCCGATGAGACGCTAATCCACGAACAAACTAGATCAGGAGGATCAATAATAATTTAGAAATGGCTACCCATCGTCAGACTAACCGACTAATGACTGGTTTCTATATTAAAAAAACCAATTCGTTTTGGTAATGGACAGTAGAATTTTTTAAACAAAACAAAGAAAATTTTACCTTCTGTAAGCAAACCGATTTTTTTTATAAATAATATAATATAATATTATAATAATAATATCTTGGGACAACTCACACACGGCCATCTGATCCCAAACTAGGCAGAGCCTGTACTATGGCAACCAGACAACTGATAAACTTACTTATATATTTCTAAATATATACATATTATAGATAAATTACACCCAGACACAGAACAAATGATCGTGCTCATCACACAAAGATTTTTCCTGCGTGGGAATCGAACCCACGACCTCCGGTTTAGCAGTCAGGGTCACTAACCACTAGACCAACAGGCCCGTCAAATGTAGGAACAGGTCATAAAACAACAAGGTCGGCTTAACCTTTACAGTCCATTATTTGGTGGCTAATTAATTATATGGACTGAAATACTTCGGAGAGGCATCCCCTTAACGTGTTTAGTTTAAGGTTAATGATTCTACGGATGTTTCACGGTACCGTCGACTGGTTCGGTCAGATGTGATCGCGGAACTCTGAATTTTAATTATATTGTGTTTTAGAAGATTTATTTGTGAAAGGAAATTGCTATTATATCGTATGTCTAGGGACGGGGCTGTGTGGTTAATGTTTATGTAATTTCTGTGATTTTATTGCTTGCATGTTTGTTGTTTTATGCTAGATTATAAAGTTAAACGTATTTTTTAGATAGGCTTTTTTCGTGACCTAAGGCAGTAACTGCTTTTGCAAAAGATCGCTCTAAAAATCGTGTCTAAAAATCTATATTTTTTATTCTTATCATGACGTAATGTTTTTTGACCGAAGTAATGAATTATCATGTCGAACAGATTAAACACGAATTGTAGCAAGTTAGACGACCTAAAGGTACCGTTGGTATTTAGGTATTGTCGATCAAGAAAGCTCTGTCAAGAATTTGCATTTTATATTCACTGAACCAACGAACATTCATTAAAAAATAAATCACTACAACAAATAACAATGATAATGAAATTCAATAGTAAGTTCAAATTAATGAACAAAACACAGTCAACAGTTCAACTATCACAATAAATTATTCGGATGAAATCTATTTCTCCGGTGACTTGTCGCATTCTCAGAGCAAAGTGTAAAGTGTTGTAAATTAAATCTAGCCTAGCCTAGTCTAGCGTAGCCTTCGATAGATACTGTTTATTTAACCGCCGCAGAATTATACTGTCCTGTTATGCTTGATTATGAGATTCAGAAGAAAATCCCGTTTGAATTTGACACGGTGGTTTGGTATTAATTTATTGATTTTTGATGGGTAGAGAGCGATCGACTTGGTCATCAGAAAATATCCTGGAGAAGTTTAACCCGCTAAAAGCCTATTCTGTAATTGGGTGATTTAGTTGTACTGTCATTCATCATTACTTTTGCCTCTGTAGGTTTGATAGTTTTAGCTTTCATTACGACGGTTTCCTTTATGAATAGGCTTTACCTTTATTTGGTAGTACTAAATGAACGACTCAGAAATACAATTAATTAATCAATACTAGATTCCTTATTTGTATTAGAAGTGGATTATGCTAGGTAGTTCTAAACACTACTGTCTCACCATACTTTTCTGATTGTGTTCCATATTTTTAAATAATTTTGAAATTGAAAAAATAAATAAATAAATTTACTTCTGCGTAGCTAGGTTTTGATCTTACAACCTTTTACGCTAAAGTGAGTCTACAAACCTCCACGCCACCGCGTCATTCAATAACACTATCATAATCAATCACTGCTTTCCAAGCTGTTAATGTCCGACCATTCTTAAGCACTTGACCGGCTGCGATAAACTTCCGCGAATAGGTACATGCAAAATGCCCATTAAGCTTCGATGCCCGATCGGCCATTAAGCCAGCGAGTTAATTAAATTATTTCTTTGAAGTAATGCTTGAATTATTGTAATAGGTTTGGCACAGTGTTGTGTTATCATGACGTTGGTTGGTTTCCCTCGTGAAAGTACGATTTGTGGGTCCAGTGTTAGAGATGTTAGCCTGATATTTGACTGTTAAAAAAAAAGTCGTTGTTTGCATCCTGATTTAATACATTAAAAGTGAAAATCAATTGAATTATGAAGTAATTATTATTTTTATGTTTAAATCTAAAAGTTGTCCTTAATAGAGTTATTGACATAAGAACACAATACTAATTGACATAATAAAAATAATGGCAAGATAATGTATGACATTACCATAGATTTCAGTTATTCTCTAAATATTTACTTGGAGCTTGGAATTATCTTGATACACAAACCAAAAAGTTAAAATCACTTAAGGCAATTCGTGTAATATGACGTGAAGCATATGTCAGACACATCAAAACAAATAAATTTTAATCAAAACGAACATCTTTCTTAAAACATGTGACAATCTTGTTACCTCATGCTCTAGTTTAAAAAATGACTCAAACCCAATTTGTTAGCAGTTAGTTCGTGAAAAATGGATGACAGAATGTGAATTTGATCGTATGATATCTTTTGAGTTTTCATTTTTGGAACGCTTCCAAATAATGACAGATTGTGTTAAACGGCAGGGCGCCATTTATCTCGCCAGGTGGCGACACGGTCATTTTGTCACTTTTGTGGAGAAAATATCCCGCGGTGCGTAATATCGCGGATCACTCCGCGGCGCTGACCGTGGGAAGGTGCTGGTCCGTGTTAGCGTATACGCGACTGCCCCGGTCCGTCGCAATCCATCGCAAGTCGAAACGCACTGCGCGGCGCTGTGTGATCCGAAATTTCATGCACCATGGGACATTTTATAGATAGACGACCTCCGTGGTCGAGTAGCGTACCTACACACCAGTTTTCAAGGTGGTTCGATCCCCAGCCGAGTCTATGTAGAAACCCCCTTTTCTACATTGTCTCGGGTCTGGGTGTTTGTGGTACCTTCGTTGTCTCTGAATTCCATAACACAAGAGCTTTGGCTACTAACTTTGGGTTCAGGGAAATGTATGTGATGTTGTTCACATTTATTTATTATTTATTTTCTCCACAAAAGTGACAAAATTACCTTTTTACTTATTATTAAGTGATAAATTCGCTCTACCTGGCTTTATTATTTAGGCACAGGAAAATTAATGAACATAAGCTCATCTTTTAATTACGTAACTTACTTTAAGCATACTAGTCATTCATTTGTTTGTTTTTACATACAGTTTTTTTTACTAACGAGATGACGACTGACACCATTTCAGAAAAAAAAGTTACAAAATGTCCTTTGCAAGAAAAATCAACACTAATAAATCTTAAATTAAATAAATAATAAAAAATTGAAAAACCGCGTACTTCGTAGCCACACTACACGCTTGATTGAGTCCGATACCGATTTGGTAGTCGTAAAGGGTTAAAATTGACGCGGCTTGTTTGTATCAAGCTGGTTCAATGTAATGTACAATTAAATACACTTGTTTGGACTTTAAGTTAAGACAAACTGTTCTGTAATGACGGACGATGAAGTTGTTAACTTTTGATGGGATGTTCGGAAAATAATGGTACTTTTTATAACAGGACTTCTTCGATATTTGTGTAGGAAGAATATTGGTTCAAATTTTGGCAGGTTGTGTTAACTTGAATAGTTTTAGTATAGTTTCAGTTTATAGTTTTTAAATAATTATTATAAATAAAAAAATCTTTAGAGTTCGTTTTTATGGTTCCGTACTCGATGAGAAGCGGACCCTATTACTAAGCCTCCGCTGTAATAAGGTCTATAAAAATACAAAGATAATTTTATTAAATTTTAATAAAATATTTATATTTAATTACTCTAGCTTTTTCTTGCGTATGTAGGTATAGTAGTACCTAGGTTATATACGAAATCGCTTGTTAAATGTACTAAGAATTATTTTATTTCTTCGTTTGATCGTTTGGATTTTTGCATACATGGTAGCGAGTTTGGTACTTTTACGAGACCAATTCAGACTCAAGTGATGACGAACCATCACTTGAGTTCAAGTGAGGATTTATTTTCGTGTTTCGTAAAATGGCCATTTCATTCAATTTTCAATTTACAAAAGTAATAATACTAAAACATTCTTATAAAATACGAAGGAGTGTCATAAAATGCCTTTTAAAATACCAATAAAATAGTGATCAATCATATTTTAATAATCTTTGCATTTATGTTAAACATGCGAAGGTCAGGCTGAATCTAAATGCAAATAAATCATTTAGGTTATGTTTCTGTCAATAATAAATTGAATGCGAGAGATATATAACTATTGTGATCGTAAAATACTTAAACACGTTTTTTTTAATATTATTTTTTATTATTTAGTTCAAGGGCCTTCTTTGGAAATAAAATGAAGACGATTTTCAACTGAAATTATTTTTTTTAACTGCTCAGAATAGGTCATCAGTTAGTCTTACTTAGTATTTGAATAAAGAAGTAGATACTTTTTATTTTATTAAGGGCTGATTTGTCTAATGCCAGACAATCTTATCCGAAGAATAATTTAAAAATTTTGACAGTTCTTCCATGTAATTGTTAAACGTCAATTTTATTTTACGAATAAAAAATTCTGCCCTCGGAAATACAGCCCTAAATTATTATATTTTCCTTGTTAAAGAATTAGTTATTAATAATTCGAATAAATAAACTAAAAATATATCCTAGATACCCTAAAAATATTTACGTTGACGTCATTTAAAAAGAAACTATTAGAATCTACTAAACCTTCATTTAAAATATAGCTTTAAATATATGTCGGAAAGTGGTCGTGAATAGGTTTTAAAATAAAATGTTTAAAGAATAGATATACCTACTGTACAATAATACGGTTAAAACAAAACAAAGTCAAAAATATTTTCTAAATAAAAATACCGTAAGCCTAAAGATTGACCAAAATTGCGCAATTATTGCTGCGCTTGCATTCCTTATACGTCACGTATAGACATACATTACTCATTCTAATACCGTCACAGATTAACCGTCAAGATAAGTACTACTTACGAAGATGTATACTCCACCGTTAATTCCATACTTACCTGTAACAAAACAAGAAAATTAGAAAAATAAAAAAAATACACTTAGGAATCGAACCCAACAACTCCGAATAATTAATCTCGTTTATACTAGTTCATTCTGGAAACTTTCAGTACATTTTTTAGGTTATACGGTACCACGGTACTGCTGGGCAAAGGACTCGACCAAAACCTTCCATATAACCTTATCCTGATTAAATATTGGATCCTTATTTTCGAATTTAAGTAGGTACCCAATATTTAAAAATAAACTACAATACTTTTCTATAGTTCGATTCAAACTTAATGGCGGCTGTGAAGTTCGCTAAACGCTGCGCAGTACCTCGCCCCGCACCCCCGCTGGCGCATAAGTTTGGTACTGCGCAGCGACTCGACTCGTGTTCACAGCCGCCATTAAGTTTGCATCGTACTGTACCACCGAGTAATTAAATGACTTCATAGTAAGGCAACGTGGCAATGCCGCCAGTCTTTTGGGTACACTTCCAGTCGACAGCGATGTGTATGAATTATTTGACGCTAATTTTTAGAAGTTTTGTTAGTTAAGAATTAAGTTTTGTTTAAAGTGTATATTATATGTATCGTTAAGTTTGAAAATATTTGAAATTGTATTTATGAATGTGTAATATTATTGAAAAACTAATATAGTAAACTACATAGTAAAACTATTACTTTCCTCCCGTTTTGAAGTTACCTACATAAAAACATTACAGTATTTGAATCAAAATCGAAATCGAGAACTTAATTACTACTAATAATCAAATGCAAAAAAATGTACCTTAACTTAAGCAAAATTAAGTATTTCTTACTTAATTGTATTAACATTTCACAGGCAAACCCACAAACAAAATCTTGTATAAAATCAATTTGCATACAACGCGTATCTGTCCAATTTATCTCCAGCATTAAGTGGAGCAACCATCTGTCCGTCACCGCACTAGATGTGACACGAATGATTTATGGTTGTAAACTATATTAAAAACAAGTACTTAACACGGTTTTAATATTTTTGTCTAGTTTCTATGATAAAGATTATCAGATTCTAGGTTGTACACCTAGAACTGTCTTTAAAAGTGTTACAATAAATTGACAAACAAAGTTATTTAAGTATTATGAAATATATTTCCAGCAATTATGAATTTTAATTTTGATCTATTTGTCCTTAAAAATGATAGTATACTTACAAATACTGCCATTGTTAAACTTAAAAAAGATCGGTCACAATTAAATTCGTGTAAATAATATTTAGTTTTTGAAAATAAATAATTCATGGTTTATTTATTACACAAGTAAGATTCCAGGTCAATGGAAAATATAATCAAAATAATTAATTCTGACTAACCAACAAAATATAAAACAAAAGACAACAGTATTCTAGGAAAATACTGAAACGAATATTATTTATTTATTATTATAAACAGTTGCAATGGAACAATTCAGTTATACGACAAATAGTGATCGATCAAAACACAGATAATTCTAAACAATAAAGTAAGTAGATCTATTGAATTACATAAGCACAATGTAGGCTTATTTACTCAGCTATCCGGTAGATCAATACATTTGCAATTCATATTTATTTTCTTGCTTTGTGACAATTTAAATATGTTTGCGTTGATTTATCGATGTTTGTATGCAAGAAGGATTGATTAATTAATAGTATCTACTGCAAAAACAACAAAAAGTATTAGAGGCTGTATACAAGTTGGTCTATTACATCTAACTCACCCACACGATCATTTTTTTTATATATATTTGTGTTTTTTTATTCGAATTAATGGCCAATCTACTTCTGCCTAGAAGGCTTCAAGTTCTAATCTGAGGGTGAGCGTTCAGCTAAACCAAATACAGCTGAATTTTACATGGAACGACTGCCTAGCTGTCTGTATAACTTTCGTGAGGAGTATTCATAATTATTTTAAACAAAACGGTTTACTCACGCACATTCTCGGGATCGCCCGACTAGTTTTAGACTCAATAGGAGTCCCTAATCATGAGCTGACGCGGGGGCGGTGGTGTCGCGAGTCGAACTCATCAGTTCGATTCGATTTTGTTTTAAATAATTACGCCTAGCAGTCTTCCACAACTCATTAAATAAAGACTTCTATTTCTAATTGACTTGAACTTCAAGCTGATATATGTAATAAAAGGCGCCTACCCTTATTTAGTATAATTTACTGTTTTGATTTAGCAAGCAATTTAAAACAATAGGGATGTGGTCAAGTTTTTTTTAAATGTCCGTCATGTAGATTAATGCAAAATATTGGACACGTATTTTTTCCTTTTTTACGTAATTTAAAACTTACGACGATACATTGATTAGAAATGTCGCATGACATCACTTACCGCTACATAATGTAGCGGTTTGTAACGTACTGAGCCCTCACTCCATAACTTTAATTCGAATTATTTAAATAGCTTTTTGTTATTTCGACAAAGAAAAAAAAAGCCAATATTTTTTTATTATCTAAATTACGCACTAAATAAATTATTTCTTTGTATATCTGATCAACATCCCTATTGTCTTAAGTATATCCTACTATTAATAAATGATAATAGACGTACATATTAATTAAGAATATTAAATTCAAACGAATACGGAAGCTGTATAACAATTATTGTCACCGATACTTATTCGTGATTGATTGGACAATTATCTTGTATGGGCGTTAATTTGAATATAATAATTTCCTATGAACGCACTCAGTGGCGCCGTCTTGCAAACACGTGGATGCCTGAGTCATTAGGCAAATATGATTAAGATTATTATAATATAATATATATGGATATGTATAGAATGATTAAGAGTATGGTATGATTGGCTGTTTCGATAAGTAGGTATTAAGTGTTAAGGGCCTAGGTATAATAGATTTACCTACTTTGTGGGTGTACATAAACAAACCAATTTGTATTTCAAAGGCAGAGTAAAAATTTACTTACATAAAATCTTTGAAAGACTAGTAGGTACATTAAAAAAGTCTGATCAGCTGTTTTCCATAGAGCCCCCTAGACAAGTGGCATTTGAACAAGCGTTAACGATGATAGAAATCGCTCAAATGACAATAAATGTATGGAAATGACATTTCGTTTCGATAAGTCACGTGACTTGGACTTGTCACTTCCATACATTTGAACGATTCGATCAGCGTTATCGCTTGTCGAAATGTCACTTATCTAGGGGGGCGACGAACTATTCCATACAATAGTATTCAATACATAAGTAGTATTATGATAAAGATAATTTAATCCTCTATTTTCGTAATCCTCTATTTTTATAAATTTCTCCTCTATTTTGTCTAAAAATGATAAGTCACTAACACTTAAACTAAACATTTCAATTTTCTGTTCATTTTTGTAACACGTATCGTTTTACGAATCACTAGGGGGCAAGGAACGCAAAATGCTACAAAACTCAACTTTAGTTAAATATTGAGGTTTAGTTTACTAAAAGGAGAATTAAATTTCACTGACAAATAAAGCTTTAAACACTTTGAATATTTGTATAGAAACAAAAGAGTGCTTGACTTTGTCTTTTGATGTAGAAATAGTTTGGAATCATTGTGTTAAGTGTTTCTCCGTGGCTTAAATAAATATTACTGAAATAAATTTGTAGGTATAGTAAAACATTATTTAAGCGAAAATTTTATTTAATAAAATTATACAAATACTAAACCAGATTTAGTCGATTTTTATACATCACTATTATAACCAGCCAATCTCAAAATGAACTTCGAAAAATCTAACAATTTAAAAAAAAACAAAATTCATTTCTTCATTTTGAAGTAAGAATAAAAAGCCTAACGAGCATAAAACACGTATTGAGATGCCACTTTAAGAAAAAAAAACTACAAAAACTACATCGCGTGTATTCGCATAAGGAAATGAGCCATCCCGGGGGATCGAACGGGACAACTTCGCTTAATTGCACCGATTGATTGGCACTGAACCATCTTGATAAAGCTAAATATTCCGATGTCTTTTTGTGGGGACATTCATTACGAAACGTCTTTAGTAATTATAGACAAGTAGTCGAGTAGTCGGAGCTAAAGTTCTTTCAGGGAATATTTTATTCTAATTACATTTATAATGCAGAAAACTAAGTGGTGGTTAGTCGATTTTTTATAAATATTTAGTATATTAATAATATTCACCGGTTTATCGAACTTGCAAATGCGAACTTTTGTTTTTTTTTTTCTTTTCTAAATTAATTATTGTATGTCATCCTTAAATGTTATCTATCCCCTGATGGTACGACTTAGGTTTTAAGTAAATTTCGTAATGTTATTTTCTGTGGTTATAATGACAAGAAAATTTAAATCAAAATTTATAAAAACATGAATATCTGAAGCTATTGAAACAATGTACCTATAGCCTACCTCAAAATCAACTTGAAAATATTTTTTGGTTTAAATTCTGTAGGCAAGAACAACAATTTCTAAGTTCTGTAATAAGGCCTTATTGCTTATTAACAACAGGAAGTGAATGTACAACAATTAATAATAGGCCGTAACGTAACACTGTACAACAAATTAGCGAATAACATGTGTGAATAAGCTCTGGTATTCAAACAAACATTAAGTGGGCCGAGTGCGCGTCTATTTCAGTGGCCGTTGTGCAACCATCGACACGAGTGTCACGTATCACGATGGTCGTTTAAATGACGGAATATGGATAGAAAATTTGAAAATCGAACTTTGATGATAGGTTTTTGATTGGCGTAATTAAGTCGTCTACTTTTTAAACGAATAAAACAATGTTACAAAGATGTCTGAATATTCTTAGTTTGAAAATCGATGAATGGTATTCGGAATACAAAATTCGAGTTTTTGATCACCGTATTTGTAACATCTCTAAAGTTTTGAATGAATGATTATAGTATTTAAGTCTATGGGTTGGGATACAGTGTTGGTTCAGCTTTCCTCCCTGAAAATCAAAACTAACAACCCTAGTATAGTAGACTAAAAACTTACGTAAAATCAGTAGAATGAGTGGGTCTTTGTTAATTTGATGATTTAAATCAAAGGAATTACCCACTTTTTCAAGTGAAACAATTTACTTACGAACTGATCTAGTTAAATAAATCTATAGGTTTACATACATAAATAGTACGTATGTATCGGATTCTATAAATGCAATTAAAATTACCTATTAGCTATCGTGGTCTTTTTTCCTTCCCGCGTGATTAGTCCTGACATATGCGATCCTTCCGGATCAATCTAATCTAATTGCCCGGACTGTGAACTCTTTTGCAACATCTCGCCAAGCTAATTTTATATCCATTACCATATAAGCTCCATAAAATTTGATATTCCTATTATTAGTTAAGACTTTTCTCGATCACCTGGTGATTTTTTAATTATTTGTGGAAACATGTGAATAGTGAAAAAAAAGTAAAGGATTATTTATATTCTGACTTAAGAAACGATATTACTAAAACCACATAATATAAAACAACAAGCTATCATCAACTGTTTTTGAAGCAGCCCAAAATCCTGACACATTTAGGGCCAAATTAAGATTTAATACAATTTTGCCGATCCTAAACTCAACCAGTTATCTTGTATATAATCTAGTTAAAATCCATCAGTTATTTCAAACGAGACTCGTTAAGACTTATGGATATAACCGTCAATCAGTATGACGTGCTAATGATGCGATAATTGGAACGTAGTTATGCGCACGCGCAGAGAAACTTATGTACTTTTAACCAAATAAGGGAGGCTATGCAGGTTGGTAATGTTTAAATTGTGACAAATTTTAGCATCTAGCTTTTTATGGTAATCGGAAGGTCAGTGATAATTTTTATATCAATATGTTGAACAATATGTAAAGCTTTCGATGGTAGTGTGAATACTTTCAACTACAACTTTTGACTACTAAAAAGACTTTAAATCTAAAATGTTAAAATTTTTCTGTTATTTTATGTGACAACAAATCAAATCAAAAGTTTTTATTTTTTATAAACCTCAAAGAGGCTCTTAAAAAACGTTAAAGTAACAGAACTAAATGACTCTAGGTGCGCAGTGCGTATATACGTGTAAAAGGATAAGGATAGGCTATAATGGAATTAAAAGGAAATCTCTTATGGGGCATGCAATGAGGAGAGATGAAATGAATGTGAATAAAAGAGGGATGAATTTGAATGTGGATGGCTGGAGAGGGAAAGGAGGGCCGAAAAAAAAGGCGAATTGATCGCAGGGGTGATAATAGGAAAGTAAAATCAATGAATGACAGTATGTCGGGTAATATGAAAGGAGAAAACGTTATGCGCTGGCCCTAAATAAATTGGGAAAAGGGCAGGAAATAGAAGAAGAAATATACCTTTATTATATCGTACTAAAATTGTATCATTACACTTTTGCTACCCATCTATTTAGTTTTCTGTCTTTCTTGTCCATCCAAAGCGTGTCTGGAAGATATTGCTATACCTTATCGCTATAGCAATATCTTCCAGACGAACTTTTGACCGCCATTGTACCCTTGTTAACTTTGTTTCTTAAAATGTAAATCTTTTTGGTGCAAAATCTATACTAATATTATAAAGCTGAAGAGTTTTTTTGTTTGTTTTTTTGTTTGTTTGTTTGTTTGTTTGTTTGTTTGTTTGAACGCGCTAATCTCAGGAAGTACTGGTTCGAATTGAAAAAATCTTTTTGTATTGGATAGTCCGTTTATTGAAGAAGGCTATAGGCTATATAACATCACGCTACGACCAATAGGAGCGGAGCATAAATGAAAAATGTTGCAAAAATGAAAAACCGTTGAAACTAAAACACGCGAATAAAGTCGCGGGGGACAGCTAGTAAATAATATTAATAAGATATGGTATTCAAACAATACCAAATGTTAAATTTCAGTCGGGGTAGACCAAAAGTATATCTTTATAGATTAACGAAACCTTCCTTTGAACCCGTTTAGTTATAAGAACCTCAAATAAATCACAATAAATGTACACAAACAAATCGTTATATCTAACCGACTTGATTCCTGTAAATAGTATGTAGCAGTTTTTTAGCACAAGCAGGTAATTAGCAAGTTGAAACGGCGAGCCATATTAGCGTATAACCAATAACCAGTCCGATATTAAAATACGCTTTGAATTATAAAGAGTTAAGTTAGAAGCTGATAGCGGGAATTCTATCTTAGAGCTTTACTTTGGCCTTTTTACGTACATTTTAAAAGCTTTGTTGTATTGTAAGGTAACCGTTCGTAGCGATAAACAGAGACAGCATGGAACTTTTTAAATTACAACAATCAGTAACTACGATCTATCAAATATATAGGATGAAAATATAGGATGAAAGTTGACAGAGGTTTTTAATAGCGATATCTAGCCACTAGTGATCATGTCCGAAGGTTACTGCTGCATCTTAAAAGGTTAGCTTTACTAATATCATTTTATACTTGCCAATGTCTTCAACATGGAATGAATATTTTCTATAAGACTGTTCACAATGATGTATATAGTTTCTACCCTACACTTTAAACTGCCCAAGCAAGGAATTTAAATGACATGCTATCAGTTGAATAGTAACTACTAAAGTTTATCAAAACTAGGTTTACACCGTGAAACTCTTACACCTTAGTCAACATACAAGATACAGCAAAAAACCGCTACCAATCATAACATCTGACAGTGATCTCAAGCAGCAACAGTCAAAGCTTGCCGCTAACGTTTCAATCTCAGATTAACGACACAATACAGTTAAACGCAGTAGTTAAACTGCACTTAAATGTTAATACGAAAATAAATTAACGTTTTTATGTAGCCTGAATAGTTGTGAATGCTTGAGATAGTAAACTTGATTTAGTGGCTTTACATTTGTTTGGTACAAGCTTTTGCTTTATCGATGTGAACTGTGTCCTGACGTTTTCAAGGGATGAAAATACATCAACGAGTATAAAATCTGGTATATGAATTTAGATTTACCTATTTGAAACTGAAAGAGAACCTTTAGCTAGCTTATAATAAATCCTTAGGAATAGGAATTTATTAAAAATTAAAATTAAATTAAAGAAAACGAAAAGTAAGTCTTGAATTATTTTATACAGAAAAACAAACTACAATAATATAATAGGATATTTAAATAAATAAATAAAAAATACAATTTTTAACTTACTTTTGGACAACAAATAACTAAATGTACATCAGAAAAAGTATATAAAACGGAAGATTTTTTTTTAATAAAAGTTTTTAATAATTAATCTTTGCACTCAAAGGTATCATCAAACACTCAAGTTTTTAATCGTCTCAGTACAGCTCTCAAATCATTTAGAATTCTTACCAAACTGAAACTTCTACACACACCTACACAGTGTCAAAACTTTTTGCCGATTCCGTCTTCACACCACCTTTATTACTGCTCGGATTAACTCAGATTACGTTTCGAAACACACAATCCGTGTGGGATTACTAAGAAAAATAATATAATTGGATTTTTTCACGGTGATCAGTGCAAGATGGATGTGTTTTGGCCTAATAATGTTTGGTAGCTTGTTTAGTCTAGTTTTCATTTGTTTGCGGCGATTTTTTTTCTATGTTAAGCGGGTTATGTTTTATTATCGTAACATGTCAGAATAGGTAGCTCCAGACGTGTTAAAATATGGCCTAGTTTAGGAATTTTCCCATAGCGAAATACCAAACTCACAGGAACAAATACGAATATATTTTTGGGAAGAGTAGGTTGAACTGTTATCCTTATCATGCGTTGTAGTCCTTAGCCGAATTAAATTTCCATGTTACGCAAACTGTTCCAAACTGTTGTTCTTTTTAAAAAATATTAATAGGTACACAAATAGATTCTGCGGATGTAAGTCCACAGTTTTTTTTATTAGAACCATTGTAGTTTTAACGTAGGTGTAGCTAAGCTTATACGCGAACGAAGACTCGGAACAAATTGATTCATCAAATTAGTTAAGCTAGTCAAGTACACAAACCCATCGATTTAACATTAGCACTGTCAATTCGCATTAAGTACAGTCAGTTACGATAAATTGATGTGGGCGAGACTGTACCCAGTAAATAGATACGTCATTAGCTTGACTATAAATATGGGTATACGTCATTGTGGGCAGACTATAAATAAGTATCGTGTTTGTCGATGAGACACTGGTAATCACCCGTGAAGGGTATACCCGACTGTTCTATGTTCTTTCATTTACAGTATTCTGTGCATTTTTCATTGAATGGTTTATTGTAAAGCTGTTGTGGTATACCCGACTGTTTAACTTTCGTGCTATTAAGTCATTTGATATATTAATGAAATATTACCTAGTTGCTTGATATGAAGCAGTAAATAATGTTATTTGCATTGTTATTCTCTCAAGCTTAGTAAAATATTATGGCAATTATAGCAAATTATTCAGTACTTATCTACAATAGGCAAACCTAGGTAATTTAGAATATTTTTGAAGAAATTTTGTGCATAATAAAAAAAAATAGTTTATGAATTAATTCAGGTTTTTATATAAACTTTGGCTTACATTACTGTTAATTTCTTCGGCTTTTAACAAGCTAGGGATTTTTCTTCCCTTTGATAAAGGCTTGTATCCGTGGTGACGTTGATATTCGTGTATACAAGGCGTATTTGAAGGGGGTACGCGGGACGTGTCGAGTGCTTTGTAGTGAGCTGGTGAGTTCTTGACCTTAATTGTATGAGGACGATCATTTTCACTGAACACCATATGAACAGTATAAAAAAACTGACTGTCTATATAAATTATAAGAATGATTGATAAAAGTATAAGCTTAAATCGACCGTCGTATTGTAGCCGAATGCTTGTTTATATTTTAGAATATCGACATGTATATTATCAGGACTGAGAAACTAAGATAGGCTGTCGCTTTATGTAAAATACCTAGACCCCTAACATAGCTTGGGAAAAGGTAGGCAGTGTCCTTAATCTTCAATTAATTTTAATTCTAATACAATGCTAATTCATAATTGATATTAAACGAAATTAAGTTTAAGAGATTAATATGGAATGCAATAAAGAATAGAATTGAATTAAATTAAGTTTTATTAAAAAAAAACTAAATAAATAAGTTTTATTAAAAAAAAAAAAACTGACAGGATCTAAACATAGACAGTATTTTTTTGAAATGTTTGTTTTTTGAATGCCTGCTAAATGAATAACAATTTTGCATTGGTATTGGATTAGAATTGAATTTTTTTCAAGAGTAATTACTACAAGTCGATTTAAGATCTATCATATATATCAACTCTGTTTTAGATCTTTTGCTGACTCAAGCTTAGGCCGATAGACTTCAAAGTATATCTTACATTTATTTAACTTTTATTTGAGTAAAAGGGAAATAAATACACTGTTTATAAAGGTTACTTTTAGTATTTTGACGGGCCTGTTGGTCTAGTGGTTAGTGACCCTGACTGCCAAACCGGAGGTCGTGGGTTCGATTCCCACCCAGGACGAATCTTTGTGTGATGAGCACGATCATTTGTTCTGTGTCTGGGTGTAATTTATCTATAATATGTATGTATTTAGAAATATATAAGTATGTTTATCAGTTGTCTGGTTGCCATAGCACAGGCTCTGCCTAGTTTGGGATCAGATGACCGTGTGTGAGATGTCCCAAGATATTATAAGTATTATTATATTTGCGATATAAGATTAGAATGAACAAAATTATACCTAAATACCACCGGATACATAACATAACGATAAACTATACCAAGATAGGAACCATTTAAATTTATCGCGAATACAACAAGAATCTATTGTTTCTGCATTATTAATAATATAATAATTATTGTTTCATTAACACCTAAGCTATATGGGTATATTGTACTCAATGTCACGGAGCTAAGAATAAAGAAGATATGGCTGGGTAAACATTTTTATAAACCTAAATCAAATCTTCAAGTTATTGTGGAAGCTTGAGAAGGAGTTTGTTACACTTTCCCGCAAAAATTATCTACTGAACGATTTTTATGAAATCTTACAAAATTATTAGGTAATAATTTATATTGGTTGGCTGATTTTTTTTAATATTAACAAAAATTTTGAGTTTTGAGTACACGGGCATAATTCGAATTCGATTAAATCCGGGTCTACTGCGCTAGTTTTTGAACAAAACATTGTTAGAAAACATAATTAAGGAGTATAGCCTAAATATTTGCCCAATAAAAACAGTTGAACATTTTAGGCCTCCCCCCTAATTTATCTTTTGAACCAATGTTTGGAAAAATCTGGCGCTGCAGACACGGCTTAAGAGTGAAAGAAAAGCTCTTACAAAATCTTGGATTAAATCAAACTTAAATGAGCAATCTGCAATGAGTCAGCGTGTTGATCAATGCTCGTTCCATCTCTGTATAAATAAATAATTCTTTGTCAAGCAGTGGGGCGCAATAAACACAGTATTATTATGATATTATGATTAACTATAATATTTCCTTATTTACAAGCCTTGTACCTAATCTTTTACATAAATTGAATTATTTTAAATTGTTCACATAAACTTAGCATATTGCCATAACTTTAGATATCTTAGCATATTATTGTACTTATCGCATACAAAAGATGACCACAATTAATTATGCAAACAGTGAGCAAACAGATCGTAAACTATAGCTGTCATTACAGAGGCGTGTAAATTGATATTATTGCTAAAATATTATTGTACATGTAAATTTTATTTATACATAACCGCATACTTGTAGTGTTTTGGGTGGGCGCAAGTTAAAAGCGGACTGAGACGCCAATAATATAAAAATAGTTGATTTAAGGGCGCGGCATTTCAAGTAATATTTTTAAGCAATCAATCTGGCATTAGACTAAGTAGGTAATTATTTATTGCATGAAAAATTTATTTTTAATTATTCCGTCAATTATCATCAATTATTATAATAAATAATTATTATCAATGCTCGTGCCTTCTCTACATGAGAAGAGGCCTGTGCCCAGCAGTGGAACATATATAGGTTGTTTTTTTATTATTATTATCAATTACTTAAATCAATACGTAGTTCAAATAATTATAAGACAATATTCTGCCTCGCCAAAATCTTATACCTTGCACTGCACCAAAACTGCAACCGCATTGACCCGCTTCAAGCCAAACTAAAAACCGCCGGCATCGAATTGCATTAGTTAGAATCTATTGACAGATACAAAACGCAATAATTAATCGATAACTATATAAACTGGTTGAATATCGGTCGAGATTTTTCTCCGACCGTTGAGCTGGCCACCCAAGTAGGTACAGCATTTTTAACGTGCAAATATTTAAGCAGTTAAATAGAAAAGCGAAATACGAACAAACCAAAAAATTGTTTTAATTTTAATTCGAATTTATATTATAAATCCTTATTAATTTTAATTGTAGTTATGAAGATTAAGTTATATAGATAAGTAGAACCTATCATCTCGTTTCTTAATCAAACCATCATGGCATACTTGACTTTATACCTAGATACTCCCCTAAAAGATCCATAATTATTGTTGAACATGTTATATTGATGATTTTTTTATATCAAATTCGATTATAATTTTTTAAATTTTTTTATCAATTTCAAAGTAACAGGAGTTGAGGGGCTCTTGGCTAAGTTTAAGTACGGTTTGACCGATATTAAAGGTTTAGCTGCGCGCTCCGCGGTTGTTCCGTGGAATGGTGACCATTTGAAAACATACCGAGATCACGTTAAGCCATTGCTCCCGGCTCTCATATGATATCATGTCATGTCATGTCTTCTAACAAATATTATATTATTAATTTCCTGAAATCGTCGACAAACAGGCAAGTGGATCTCATGATGACAAGAGAACAAGCCCTCATGAAAATCACCACAATTTTAGGAGACGATCTCGTTCGTTACTAGTATTAGGGCAGTGGCTCTTATAACGCGTCACTGGTCACCCTTGGGTATCTACCTATATTTCAGTCAGGTCAAAGACCAAAATTAAAGACCTAGAACTCAGATAAAGAGTGTTTTTATCGCTCAACAGATTTTACTAACTATGTGGTCTGTTTAATCACATAATTAATATCACAACAAGTTCTACTCACCCCAATAAGGCAAGGAAGGCGTGAAATCAGCTTTATAAGGTAAAAATTATCTTCGAACATTTATTAGAGTTTTAGTAGTACTGGTTAATTTGCTTACAAATCGGAACAAATTACTTTGTGGCGTCAATATGGGGCTTTTAGCGTCAATTATGTTCTGTATAAGGCGGGGTAGCGGACAGCCGATATCTTTATACTTGTCGGACTAGTGACCATGGAGGTGCGAAAAGTATTGAGAGGTCTTTGTTAAATATAATATTAATAATATAATTTATATTTAATAAAAATAAAAGAAATCAGGAGTTGACATTCACACGGTTAAATAGATTTCGTGTGTTTGTAAATTATAGCTAAGATTGCTTCCAGTCACGTCCACTTTTAAAACCTTAATAAAAACAAAATCAGTATATTTGCCAGACTCACACGTTAAACTTATAACACTCCTCTTTTTGTGTCGGTGGTTAAAAATAATGTGATACTCGTAGATCACCTAAAAACTCATAATATTATATTCACAAGACCTCCAACGATAGTGCCCATGCGACCTTTGTTACCATAGACGTTAAAAGTCTATTAAATTACAACTTTATGGGTTACGTACGTAACCGCGTTTACGATATTACGTAAGAAATAATAAAAATTTATAGAACGTAATCTAATGCTCATACAGTTAAAATTATTTACGACTAGCTGTCCTCCGCGACTTTGTCCGCGTGTTTTAGTTTTAACGGTTTTTCATGTTTGCAAAGTTTGTCACTTATGCTCCGCACCTTTTGGTCGCAGCGTAATGTTATATAGCTTATAGCCTTCCTTAATAAATGGGCTATCCAATACTGAAAGAATTTTTCAAATCGGACCCGTAGTTCCTGAGATTAGCGCGTTCAAACAAACAAACAAACTCTTCAGCTTTATATATCAGTAATATATATAGATAGTATAGATAAATCTACTCTGATTGCAATTTATATAAATTTTAATAAGTTATTAAAAAAAAATCGGTCTAGTAAGATTGGGTTCTGTTAAAATTAATATTTTTCCGGTCACAAACATTTGCACGAATATAGGAACGTCATTTGCAAAGATTTTAAGTCTTTCTTCCTTTTTTAATAGGCTTCTTTAGCCTACTTATGCGTACGACAGTTTACACACATATCACCGATTTTATATAATCCGTGAGTCACTCAAAGACAAATCTTTCAAAAGCGTTAAGAAAGCTAAGGTTTGGAATAACAGAAAAACCCTTGAAATGAATACCCTTGAAACGTTATAAACCAATAATATGTAAAACGCGTAGCAATATACATATTTAAGTCCGATGAAGCAGTCAAAGCTGCGTTCAGGCTAACTGCGCAAATCACTTAAAAAGAAGATGGCTTGATAAAAAGCTGCTCCTGTTGGGTTATATAATATAATAATAGCAAAATCACTGCTTAGTCATGGTGATGGGATAGTCAAACAGACAAATTGATAACACAATATATAGATAAGAAGATAAGCATGATTCTTAAAATGCGCGATAAAATCAGCAAAAAAGTTCATTTTGAAAAAGAAAAATTTAATTAATTTTGAAGTAAGTGAAAATACGATAAAACATTACGATCTTCAGATGGTTATTTCAGATAAGTGCCAGGTAGGGGTATATTAAACAATAAGTATTTATGTAATTCCGCCTTCTTTTGCCTAGCCTTTTCCAAGGCTAAGCAAAAGAAGGCAGATAAGACTGGAAGCCGACCCCAAGTCGGCTTCCAGTCTTACCGTATTCAGTTGAATACCGTATATTACGCGGAGCGCCTGCCTATCTGACCTCCACACCCCATTTTACTAGAGAACTGTAACGACTGCCAAAGATCAATGTATGACAGCCGGGCTTAACGTGCTTTTTAAGGCACGGATGGGTCTCAGAAATATTTATGTATGTAAGTCCCACTGTACAATTGAAATTATGCATGTAAGATATGTTTATTAACTTTAAATTAATACTTTCGAGTGTTTTAAATTGCATATTAATTTTATTTATTTGGTTAAAAACTTTAAATCTAAATTTAACGATGAAAACAAGAAAACGAAATGTATTTCTATGAAAATTATCATTTTTATTAACTGTAGGACTAAATAAATACTTTAAAGATATTGTTCCTTGTCACAGACTCCTAAAACCTGTTAATAGTGGTGTCTCGCCAATCGCATAACGTTACTAGAGCGATCCGCCGCAAACATGCGGTCGACTCGGATCGAACACCGAACGCTAATTATTGGATAACAAAACCGTGGAGCCGCATTGAGTATATAATTTTGTAAGTAATTGTATAAAAATATTTATTTTATATTGCAACGAGCATCACAAGAACTGTGTTAGTTTAAATAATAAATTAGGTAATTATTTGTTAACATTAAAACAAATAATTGCAAACACATACCAATAAAAACAGAAAAAAACTAGTTAAAAATAAAATAGGTACATGATTTAAGTACTGTTAGGGGAGAGTCAATAAAGTTTATGATTCTATTTTGTCATTCCATTTTCATTAACCATCAGAAACCTTATTTATAGAAAGGATAAACAGGTATTATTTTTAAAAGAGTAATCTTTTTTCTCCGAGAGATATAATTGTGAAATACAATTTAGGTTTGAGCGCGTTGTATCATAATTTAATTAATATGGGAATTAAAAACTGTTTAATAACTTATGTAAAAGCCGTATTAAAATATTAATAAATAAATAACACGTATATTTTTAATTACAAGCGAGGCGACTCCATGGTCTTCCGCGCAAGCGTCAAGCGGACAATTAGGTGACACAATTGCACTGCGGTGCGCAGGCGCCGGACTCGCGACTTATCAACCGCTAATAACACTCATAGGGCAGCACAGAAGGTTCATTAAATATAAATTTTATTGCTTTATTTTTAAGCAGGTTGACTTGTTGACTAATTTGAAAAAAAAAAAAACTTTAATTCCACTATTCCTTTTCAAGACTGAGGTCAGCACTAAGAGTTTGACTGCACGGATAGCCGAGTGGTATAGGTTACCACGCCAATTACCTCTGTGCGCGACGTGTCGCGGGTTCGATTCCCGCTTGGGACAAGCATTTGTTTGCATAAAGCCTAGGTGTTCTTTGTGCATGTGATTTGAATGTTTGTAAAACCCCCCGCGACGCGAGGGTTAAATTCCTTAGTGCGGAAAAAGTAAATAAAAATAAAGTTAGTATCATCCTAAATATCTTGATCTATTTAAAAAGTAATGAAATCGATTCTTAAATTGGGCTAAGAAACCTTTATTAGTTTCTTACAGGATCTACTTATCTATAAAGAATAGAACTTCTGATTTCGTTATAATGTATAACTAATATTATATTTGTATAAATTGTTAGGTAATTATTGTCAATTTATACAATAATGAATGCGTTATCTTTATTGATATATTTTGCCTGGTTCAAAACTAATGACTTTTTTGATTTTAATGAACATGGATTTCACAAAATATTATTATTTATAATACATCGTACACATTCAACAAGATTAATCATAAAACTGTTTTGAAATAACCTGAGGATTAAGGAAGTTTTACAATAATATGTAATTTCTTCTATGAATCTTGTGGAAACAATTCAAAAAATAAGGTTGTAGAAAATAGTAGAAATTAATCAACAGACACTAAAACAATATGTGTCGACCTCCGTGGTCGAGTGGCGTACACACCGGTTTCAAGGTGTCGCCAGTTCTGAGGTCCCGGGTTCGATCCCCGGCCGGGTCAATGTAGAAAAAACAACTTTTCTACATTGTCTCGGGGCTGGGTGTTTGTGGTACCTTCGTTGTCTCTGAATTCCATAACACAAGTGCTTTAGCTACTTACTTTGGGTTCAGAGCAATGTATGTGATGTTGTCCACATTTATTTATTTATTATTTATTTTATTAATTTATTTAATATGTTCTTTGAATAGTCTTAGTAAGAGATCTGCCGCAGTTAGCCTTAGAAAGACGTCCAATGCTTAACCGGACTTACAGTTTTAACAGCAATAGATACGAGAGTTTATACTTCGATTAGTAGACCATCATTTCATTTATTGACAACCTCTGTAGTCAAGGCGTACACACCGGTTATCAAGGTGTCGCCAGCTCTGAGGTACCGGGTACGATTTCCGGCCAAGTCAATGTAGAAAACCCCTTTTCTACATTGTCTCGGGTATTTGTGGTACTTCCGTTGTCTCTGAATTCCATAACACAAGAGCTTTAGCTACTTACTTTGGGTTCAGAGCAATGTATGTGATTTTGTCCACATTCATTCATTCATTTATCATAGTATTACATTTATTAGTAATATTTATGTAGTCTTGCACCTTTTTAATGGTCTCTCAGTCTCCTAGGAGTAGAGCGTCAACATTATTTTTTCATCAATCGCCATCTAGTCTCCTAATTGCGTAGACAGTCTCTTACATAAGTTTTTTCTCTTTTATTACGATGCTCACCGTTTTGGCGGTTCGCCAACATTTTCCAACGTCCGTTAAGGCGAAGTGTCTTTTAACGTTTAAGATATCAAGCGCGTATCTTTTAAAAACAGCGGATTTTTAAATATCGGTTTGCGGAGAAACAAATGATGAAATTGAGATTTAGTGTCTGGATGTAGTGCCAAAGTATTTGCTAAAGGAAATTGTGAAGACTTTCATGGATTTTTTCATTAGTTTAGTAATTCGATGTTTTTATTTCGGTCTAAGCGTTTTATTTCGTATTTTTCCAGATTAAAGTGCTGTTTGGTTGTCAGTGTATTTCTGGCTGGAATAAATTGGCACATATATGTAGCTTTATGCTTGAATATGAGTGGAATTAACGCCGAAGATAAAAGATAATTTATTGAACGTAAACTTACAAGAAATGATAATGTATTTACAAGTATTTGTTAATTAATATATGTCCTTTAGAAAAGTAAAAAAAGTATTCCATGGCGGCCAGTTTGAGCCTGAAACTGACTGTCAAATTGCAAAAAATGTAAAAAAAAAATGAATTTCGCGGGCTTATTATGCACAGCAAAGCAATACGATTTATAATACTTAGTTGTCTTATTTTTCTGTATCTGAAACATGTCACAAATTTCAGTAGGTCAGTAAAGACAAATGATCTTCACCTTAAGCTCACAGACTGTGTGGTCTAACAATACTAGAATTTATACGACCACATGACTATGTAAATGGTTACTAACACATATAATATTTTAAATTACGGACAGAATTGTCTGACCACTAAGGAGGCAGGTAATTTAGGTCAGATTTACTTTTAGTATTGCGGAAAACTAACATTCGCTTCACACTATGTACTAAACAAGATACAGTATACTATATATATACTGTTTGTCGGATTACCGGGGGTCCACCCCGGTAATCCGACAAACAGTTTGCAGGGCAGTGTCGGATTAGCGAATTTGTCGGATAATAGAGTACTACCTAAGACCCCCTGTAGACCGGATTTTTTACGAAAGAGTACCTTGTAATCCGACAAATTAAAGATCCAATGATAAGATTCTACATGTTATATATAAATGTACTCTGAAGTAAAAGTAAAGTGAATCAAAAAATATTCAATACATAATAAATAATAGACCATGTCGGATTACAGGGGGTGCCGGATTAGCCAGGGGCCGGATTATCGGGGGTCCACTGTAGTATATAATAAATATTATGTAAATTGAAATCTTAGAAAAATATATAAAAAAATAACATTTTCGTGATAAACCCTTGTACCTAATATGGTCGAATATTTTAACGCAAGTTCCAACTCTGTTTTAGATCTTTTGCTGACTCTGATATAGGCCGATAGACTTCAAAGTATATCTTACATTTATTTAACTTTTCTTTGAGTAAAAGGGAAATAATAATAATACTGTGTATAAGGGCTACTTTTAGTTTTTTGACGGGCCTGTTGGTTTTGTGGTTAGTGACCCTGACTGCAAAACCGAAGGTCGTGTGTTTGATTCCGACCCAGGACAAATGTTTGTGTGATGAGCATGATCATTAAATTTGTTCTGTGTCTGGGTGTGATTTATCTATAATATGTATGTATTTAGTTGTCTGGTTGCCATAATACAGGATCTGCCTAGTTTTGGATCAGATATGGCCGTGTGTAAGTTGTCCTAACATATCACATATTATAGTTCAAAATTACTCACTGCTATTATTTATTACTTAAAAAATCTGATCAGCAAACACTTACCTGAAAAAAAGAGTATAATTTAATAATAGATTCTATTGTTTACAATTAGACATAGGTAAATGCCCTTAATAGGTTTGCACGTCTCTCGTTGTAGGTGTCAACAACTTTTGGCGTACGTCAACTGTAAAAAACGAACTCCGTGTATGCGTGTACGCACTTACGTAGGGAAAGGAGAAATAGTCATATATTTATATGTTATGAACAAGATTCTTCTAGGTCTTCAATTCTGTTTTAAGTAGGTACAGAATATAGTTTTGACCTACTTTTGGAAGAGGTCTACCGCAGTTAGCCTGAGCGCAAGCTTTGACTGTTCTCCGGACTTTTGAGTTTCATTTTTCCTTCGAATAACGTTTCGTCATATACAAGGTGAGATTTTTTCGTTGTACAAACAAAAACTATGACCTCTTCATCGATTATAAAAACGATTGGTATTAAAATATCGACAAATAAACAAAAAAAAAGGCATTTTTCAGTACTATTACCGTAAAACTCTTACAGTTATAGTATTAAAAAAACAAGTTTATTTTTCATTTGTTTTTTTGAATTTCTAACACCAAAATGATATTCAAAACTTGTAATCAACGAAAAGAAATCAACATTAAAATAACCGATATAGAGGTCATAGTTTGCGTTTGTACAACGACCAAAAAAACTCACCTTGTATACTTATTTTAAACTAGCTTTTGCCAGCGACTTCGTCCGCGTTTCCGTCGTTTTTCGTAAAAAAGTAGCATATGTCCTTCCTCACTGTTCAGTGGTTTTGATGTAACAGACAGATTAACTTTCGTATTTTAGTAGGGAAATATAATATATCACGTTACACAAAAATAATCCTTATAGCATGATTCAGTATTCACACGCGACGGCGCGATGGCTTATTATCGTATTTCATGTATAAGTTTAGTGTTTCTATACCGATTTCTATGATTCTTTTTTTATTGAATAGGTAATAATGTAAACTTTTTTTAATTAGGGATAAGTGAGAGTATAATAAACGTAAGAGTAAACAAATATAATCAGAAATCTCCGAACTGCTAAGCTATCGGGAGTTACACGTGTTATTGTGAGTCAACCATAAAAGATAGACATATGCTGTTGTGGGATATTTTTTAGATAATTTTATGTAGAACATTTCCGTCATACATGATTTCTATGTAGTTTTAACCATTAAGGCTGCATACGCGACGGAAGCTTAAAAAATACCGTTTTCCCAACATTTCCCTTCACTGCTCTGCTCCTATTGATTGTAGCGTGATGAAAAGTATACTATAACCTGCCCAGGAGTATGAAGAATAAATGTACCAAGTTTCGTTAAAATCCGTCGAGTAGTTTTCGTTTCTATAAGGAACATACAGACAGACAGACAGACAGACAGACAGACAGACAGACAAAAAATTTACTGATTGCATTTTTGGCATCAGTATCGATCACTAATCACCCCCTGATAGTTATTTTGAAAATATATTTGATGTACAGAATTGACCTCTCTACAGATTTATTATAAGTATAGATAATATTTTGCGTCGTCCCTTCCTCTACCTTTTTATGGACGAGAGATAACGTAAATTAAATAAGTTGTATTTGTATAATGACAATATAAAGTCATTATAGCTAATACTAGGCTTGCATAAATAATAAAGAGCCATCAATAAAATTAAAACATAAACATGCGTTTAATTATAAAAGTTATATCATCATAACATGAATAATATTAGTTTTACTCATGTTAGTTTATTACTTACATAACAGATATTAATTTATTTCTTCATTATACTGATAAATTAAACAGTTATTTGCATGGAGTCAGTCTAACCTTCGATTACATCCTGTTGACTGAATAATCTCTAAAACCCTATTTTAAAGGCCAGCAAATAAATCTAATAAACTGAGAGTTAGAGACAGCTTTTTTTTTATTTTTTATTTTAAATGTCTTCAGGTATGAATTTTTAATTATTGTGTCGATGGGTTTTTACAAATATTCAAATCACATGCACAAAGGACACCCAGACTTGGAACAAGCATTTGTGAGTCACACAAATGCTTGTTCCATACGGGGATTGAACCCGCAGCACGTCGCGCACGGTGGTAATTGGCGGTGACCTATACCACTTAAGCTATCCGGTGTGTGTACCATAGGGTGAAATGTTCACCCGTTTGTCCTCTACCATTTTCTTTCCTTGTGTAACAGGAAATATTAAAATACCAAGGAAATTGTCTAAAGCCAAAATTATATCAGAAATAATTTAGTGATGAGAAGACGAGAAAAAAACTAAAAAATAGATAGAAATAAAAAGAAAAATACAATACATTATCATCGACCCTAAATAATTGGAAATAAAAAAGAAGCAGTATAACGGATAATGGCGCGTTATGCCAGTAGTCGCAGGTTCGAGTCCTGCCTGAGGTTAAAGTTTTTCTTTCTACTATATGTATTTAATTATAGCGGATAACTTGAAACGAAGGTTATTTAAGCAATAAAAAAATTGTTAGTGAATGAACAATGATCAGTCCACGTCTTGTCTACAAGCCCGTTCATAAATAGAACGACACAGATAAAAGATACTGCGAACTAGTGACGACTTCAAAGATAAAGATAAAAGGAAACCATTCAATGATACTAATATCTTTTCAACGACGGCCCTATATATAATTTTATTTGGCATGGAATCGAACTTACGCACCTGTTGGTCTATTGAGAATATATAACAGCCGGCAATATCTATCAGCACTATTCCCGTCTCTCTTGCTCTTATTACTTCATGTATAACGCCATCTCTTTTTATAGACGGCCTTGCCAAAAGGTGAATATCCCGCCGACTACGATATGCGTAAAAATAATTTTAACAATAACAATAGTTCTGGAGTAAGAATTCAAGATGGCGGAAGAATATGATATATTTGGTATTTCAATTAAAAAAAAGTACTGGAGACCTTAAAAGTTTCTAACCTGGACTTTTTGGACTAAATGTGTTCTGCTGCATTAATAGTCTAGGTTGTACCTCGCGCATGTCACAAAGTTACGTAAATAGAACCTAATTTTTTTTATTACATATTATTTTATTTTAATTAATAAACTTAACCTACTAACCTAACTTAATGAATATATCCGAGATTCCAATTTATAAATATCAAAATTTGTGTAACATACATAATGTTTGAGATCAATAAATACCATATACCAATAATTTTCGGATATATATCCGAACATAGTTGAAAGATGTATATACTTCTTTCAAATATGTACATTTTTGGCGAAAAATATCTCCCGCTTAACCCAATTACCTAACTCTCACCTACTAACAACATGTAAAGTTAAAATTTGAACTGGCAAGGTTTCGCGTTCACTTCTAGATCTCGGTTAAATCATCAATCAGTGTTTCGTTTGGCAGTAGATTCAAATAAGATGATTAACCTAAAGCTCTCACGCGCTTGCGCCGAATTAAGAAATCGGCTGTCAGTATGTAATTAGCGGTTAGTTGGTAGATTACGTTCGCAAGACTTCTGAAGAAGTGAGTTATTAGATTTGAATACGTATTTTTTTTTATACTAGTTAGGCAGCAAACAAGCATGTTGCCCGCCTGATTGTAAGTGGTTACCGCAGCTTATGGATGCTTGCAACACCAGAGGTATCAGTCGGGCGTTGTCCATGATTGAGCTCTGATAACCCACCTCATCTGCAGGAACCCATTACAGAGAGGTTTGGCTGCAGACTTCTGCTAGGTGAAGTTACTTCCGCAGTCGAGCAGCTCATGTTAGAGCTGGTCACCCCTACCTCCACTTACATTTATACATACTTTATAGCATCATAGTAAAATTATGACGAGCGTATGTGTATAGCTATTTAAATATTATTTATACTTAAAGACTTTGTTTATTAAAGACATTGAATTTGACTTCTGGACAAGGGGCGTGTCCTTTCTTTCACACTTCTCGACCTTCTGCGTCGTTCATAGTTTAAGTTCCCATAATATATCATAATATCATCTTAAAACATTTTGAGGTCACTATGTGAACAAATTTTTCCTTCTACCACCAGTAATCGTATCGTTGGAACTTAATGACATAGTGATGTCCTAATGTCATGGTAGTGTCTTAATGTCAAGAATGTGCAAAAGTCTATTAGCCTGCTATGAACTTCAAAAACACTAAATCTAGTGCACGAGACAGTCCCCAACCTAGATCCTAGGACCGGAATGTACTCTCAAACAGTATGAGTAATTGAACGAACGGTCATAAGCGAAAATAAATGTTCACGCATTCAGTATCAGTGGTTTCAAAGCTGGCAATAGAATAAAGATGTCGTGTTACATAAGATAATAAGATAGTACAGTCTTTGCCGGTTCGAAGATTCCTATCTCACCGTATTCACCTCAATATCAAGAATTTTACTGACTGTCTGAATTTTAGGAACCGTTTATACTGGATAATACGGTATCTCTTGGTAAGACTGATCCGAATGTTTGAAAGTTACTTCTCTACTTATAGATTTAGAGACTAATACAAGCATCAATTCATCAATTAAAATAGAATTTAACATTTTTTTTCATGACAATACAGCGTACTGCCTACAGACAAACTAAAATTATTCATGGATGACATTTGCCAGACGATTTTTGCCAGTCAGAATACTTTATGTTTTCAGAAAACAATATATTTAGGTACTTGTCTATGTATAATATTGGTTTATACATCTTGCGATGTATAAACTAATATTAATGATAAATAATGATGTTTCAAGATAAACGAGTATTAGGGTTTGCCAAATTTTTGATTTAAAAAGAATTATGTAAATACATGTAATATAAATTATCGTGCAAAGTACAAGGCTAGCCCATATTGTGTTTATCGATATACACTGTCGATAAACACATCACCATCATCATCATCACGCGTGATCAAGCAAAAATACATACACAAGAATGTAGAACAGAGCAAACGTTTAAAAAAAAATTGTGTACAACCGTTATTATATCAAAGCTTTAAATTAAGAATGTTTATCGTTTTCAATTTAGAATTGAACAAACATATTATTCCAGGGATGTGTCGTAGACTATGTGTCTACTTGTGGGGTCTTTGACCGAATTTGTTGGCGTTTTACCAAGTTTTAAACATTTTTAACTCATTTGTAGTTAGGGTAGTGCGTTTTTTAAAGATACGCATCAAAGTATTTGTGTGTTATTGCTGAAACAAATCTCGTACAGAGCCATTTCTTCGTTTTCAACAATTCTTTAAACATTTTTCTTAAACGTTGCTCCGTTCATTCATGTAATCTCCAAAAAACAGGCTTATCTCAATAGGGCTCAATATTATTAAAAATAGATTATTAAAAAAAAAATAGACACGTATTTTTTTTTATTAAACAAACAATAAAGAAGATACGAAGGCAATAAGAGAGAAGAAGATAAGAAATGTTGCGTGACGTCACTTGTACCTACAATTTTTACCCACACGTGACGTCACAAGCCCCCACTCCTGAACTTTAAAGCGCTTTAACTTTGACATTTTTCATTGATTTGATAGAAGAAAAAATACGAGTTTTTTTTTCCTTTTTTTATTTATCTGGTGGACTTAATATATATTTCTTTCTCATACCCAGTCCGCCCCCTATTATTTCATTTTAGGGCTGCATAAATATTTGTATCGTGAAGATTTAATCTCGAGCTTATAATCAAATCAATATTCACTACTCAATATTTAATACTCAATACTTTTATTTGCATTCCGTAGGTGTACATTCAGGACTGAAATATAATTTTACAGAACCATAAGACCCTGTCGGGCACAGCAAAAAGTTGAACAGGCCTTACCGCTAACTCACAATTTTAATAATATATATTCAAACAAGACTTTGTTTTTATGTAATAATTCATTTAGTTATTTCGCCAAATGGACGTTGTTTGTATCTAAGTATAATTAAATTCATAATTATAGCATATATGGAATTTTTTATTAGAACACACCACAAAATTCTAAGAAACATCTTAATGAAAACAAAAACAGAATACACTAAATTCATTGCTCAAAATACTTGAAACTGTTGAATTTTAATTCTACAATAAACAGTAACTGATCCATATCTTATTTCCTGTGAGAAAAAGAGATCTCTTTAACAGATGTTTTTTTGTGACAGACGGATGATAACGTTTTTGATAAGAGGTCGTTGACTCGCAAATCAGTACCGATAGTACGTAATCATGATTCGAGATACGTTTATTTGCTAGTATATTGCGATAGTAACTAATTCTCAAGGCCGATTTTAATAGTACAAAGTTTGAATCATTTAGGTACGTAAAAATCTACAGTTCTTAGCGATAGTATTTTTACTTAGAAAATTACGCGTTTTAGTTCAAAATATTTATACTTAAATATTAGTTAAAAATGTTTAACGCTACATAAACTAGAATGCGCTTTTTGAATAAAAAAATAATCAGTAATGAAGTAAGTATAAAGCTGTCCCACTGTAGGACATGATTATTTTTGTGTCAAGAAGGAACAAGCAAGCATTGATACTGACTACTTATAATACCAGCCTATAAATGTCTCACTGCTGGGCACAGGCCTCTTCTCATATAGAGAAGGCACGAGCATTGATCACCACGCTTGCTCATTGCGGGTTGGCGGTTGACTACTTACACAGTTTAAAAATTGCGATTCAGATTAAAACATAATAACCAGGTTTCCTCAAAGGCGTTGAAACGTCAGGAACTAAAATCTATATAAACCGCGATAGAATTCGTTTAAACCGTAATTTTATTTTAATTTCCTTAAAATGTTTCCCTTCATCGTAATTCAGTGATGTCCTGACGACGACAGGTGGAATGACGACATCGTGACGTCGCAGGTAACCGGTGGATGCAAGCGGCATCGTCATTTGTTATGGCGTTCCATAGGTTTGACGGGCCTGTTGGTCTAGTGGTTAGTGACCCTGACTGCTAAACCGGAGGTCGTGGGTTCGATTCCCACACAGAACGAATCTTTGTGTGATGAGCACGATCATTTGTTCTGTGTGTGGGTGTAATTTATCTATAATATGTATGTATTTAGAAACATATAAGTATGTTTATCAGTTGTCTGATTGCCATAGCACAGGCTCTGCCTAGTTTGGGATCAGATGACCGTGTGTGAGATGTCCCAAGATATTGTTATTATAGGTGAGGCCTTTGTTCAACAGTGGATGTCTTCCGGCTGATGACGAATAAATGAATGAACAGAACTTTGAATAAGTAAATTAAAAATCATGTATGATGTTTGAACAAGTATGCCGTAATTCGATTTGCATAATACTAGCAGCCAAGCTTCGCATGGTAATTTAAGAAAAATTTCAAAATTAAAAAAAATATAATATAGCCTATGTCATCCGGAGATAGTGTACGTCCCCAAAAGTGAAAAAAATTTTCAAATCGCTTCAGTAGTTTCGGAGCCTATTCAATACAAACAAACAATCAAATCTTTCCTCTTTATAATATTAGTATAGAAAATAACATCTATTAATGTTCATACCTTGTAATCGTTTTGTATGAATAACATAGCATTAAAACAACAGCAAATAAACATATTAAACATACAATAGGACAAAACAAAAGAATGTCTAGTTTCCTATATTTTGGCTAAAGTATGACAATATCGTTTCTAAGACTCTTTTGAGAGATAACTAGATCAGGAGGTTATCTAACATTGCACCCGATATTAAATGACGAAAATTCGCGCAGACTGTGCTATGACTGCGATTTCTTTATAGAAATATACAGTTGTAAATGAGAGCAAAATGTACTTGACGTAGCAGGAGCTTTTTATTTTTACCGTCTTTTTTTAATTTAAGAGCTCTTGTCAATCATGTAAATTAAATTTATCTTAAATTTGACTTCGACTGGCCTGTTGGTCTAGTGTTAGTAACCCTGACTGCTAAACCTAAGGTCGTTGGTTTGATTCCCACCCAGGACATTTTTTTGTGTGATGAGCATGATAATTTGTTCTGTTTCTGGGTGTAATTTATCTATAATATGTATGTATTTAGAAATATATAAGTATATTTATCAGTTGTCTAGTTGCCAAACTGCAGGTTCTGCCTAGTTTGGGATCAGATGGCCGTGTGTGAGGTGTTCCAAGATATTATTATTATAATTGCTGTTAATAATTTTAACAATGATGCCTAAAGTTAAAAAAAAAAACAGATTTTTGTTTTGTGAGAGAAGAGTGTGAAAATTTATTTCTCTGTATCGCAATTTTGAGAGTTTAAAAGACTAAACCTTGGTTTCTTAAAGGCTGACAAACTTAATCTATTGTCAAATCGACTGTGAAAGGTTGACCAAAAGACTAACAACCAATCACAGCGCTTAACATGAAGTATGACAAGTTATTAACAAATTTTTGGTGTTGATCAGCCTTTTAGAAACCGGGGTTTAATAACAAATAAATATATATTTTTAGTTCAAAACAAATTATTCCCAATGAAATTAATTGTATTCAAAAGATTTGTAACATGTTAAACTTCATAAACATTCTAAAGATCGTGCTAATATTACCCAAATCTAACCAATAACAATACCAATTTAATATAGGTTACTAGACCACGATACAAATGTATGAAGTCACGCACATTATTATACGAAATAAATAAGATAAGTATGGCACTAAATCATTTTGTTACATAATAATTTCTAATCTAAAATTTAATTTAAAAAGGTCAATCAAGGTTATCAGAAAGGTCATAAGTATTTGTTTATTGTTTAATACCTACACGAATTTAGGAGAGAACTAACCTATGTATACTTAACTGAAGTTTTGGATCGAATCTGGATGAAATTAGCACAGGACCGGAGAGAATGAAACGTGGAAAGAGAGGCCTAGCCCACTGCTCGGCGATGACAAGGGCTGTGGACTCTGGATCATGATGATGATGAGCCTATTGTATCATGTAACTAATGGTTGAACCCAGCTCAACTCAATTAAAGGTCGCCTTTAGGTCTCATGCTGTCTATATCACTTTAAGGTGCAAAATAGCGACATATAGCCATGTGGGAATATTTTAAAGTTAAGTTGAGTTTGAGTATTCGATAGTCGATCAAAATTTAATGCTTTTGTTTACCGCCACCTTTTACTCCGGGGGTTACCTTCAAAAGGCGCCCTGTCTTAGGGGGATTATAAGACCGAGGACTGTGGGTTTTTACCTCATTAAAACCACCCTGTTGGTCACCATCAGCACTTGGAAGAAGGTTTAGTTACCTCTTGAAAGCCTCCATTGAAACACCCGTTATGGCGCTTATCAGGACAGACTGTAAAGGGGTCTTTCCTGAGCCTAAATTCTAACCAAAATCATTTATTTAATATTTATTTAAGGTTTATGACAGTTTGTGTATATTGACGTGACATCCAAGTTAGTGCATAGGCGTAACGCATAAAAAGTTTGCGTGCGTTTACCTACGCGTATTATTTTACAACAACACTTACCCGTTAGTGATGAGAGAAGTGGTTAGATGATTTTAACTATATGCTACATAAGTGTACATAACATATTTTGATGTCAGGTTTGTCAGCTTAGAGGAATAAATAAGTAAACTATAGAGCATATCGAGTATGAACTGTTGGCACTAGTATGAACATGTAAAATCGTAAAATTAGTGTCAAAACAGAGCGCTCTGTTGTATTAAAACTATCTCAAATCCTAATATTACCCTAATAATAACGGAACAATTGATATTTTTGCTTAAACGTCTGTCGTCGCACGGAAAATCACTTAAATCAGTAAACGAGCGTAGTGCATTTAGCTACAAATGTGCTTACGCTGCTAGCGATGCGCACGCTCTATGCTTGTCTATGGTTACTCTAAGTTTGTCAGCCTGTAATTGTTAGTGTCTTATTCAGAGAAGTAACAAGATTAGTAAAACTGCGTTCATTGTATCTTTGATTGCAAAACTAGGAAAAAATCTCTTTTAAGAGGCTTATTAATTGTGCAAAGATAACCGTTTTTTGCTTTATTGTATGGGACCTAACCTTGCCTGAAATATAACTCACTTCTAACCGTCCATCTATACAGGAATATAGTCATAATGAAAGCACTAAGCAGGTACAGACATTATTATCAGCAAATTTCATACAAATCAAGTACAAGTTACGGCTCTATTCAACCGGTATTTGAATACAATATGATTAGAATATCAGCGGCAACGATAATGACTAATATTCAATTTGAACTAGTAATGTTATAAATAGTACAGGGTTATAAAAGTTAGAGGTTATCGCCTCGTAAACTGAGGTGAATTTGTGATTACGTCTGGCGGTATTGTATAAGGAAAGGTTGGTCAATCAAATGATTCAGTAAGAATTACCGATAGATAGGTTTGCTTGACTTGGTTCTAAGAAAATAAAAAGTAAAATAATCACTCTTTACATTGCAGTTTTAATGTCTTTGTGGGTAAATACTACTCTACAACTCTCTTCAACTCTCTATATATAGTACTAGCTGTTGTCTGCGGCTCCGCCTGCGTGGGTGACAGTTATCTTGGCCAAAAATGCCCTGTGTCCTTTCTTGGGATCCAAACTTTCCCCATAATGAGTTTTATAAAAATGGGTTCAGTGACAGACAGATAGAAAGTCAAGCTATAGAGTTACTTTTGCATTTATAATATTAGTAAGGATTAAAAAAAACATCATAAACAGATTCTAATTCATGAATCATCTTTTTTTCTTATCCTAGAGCTGGGAATATACCTCCGTTTTAATATGTCATACTCTCCGCTTATTATACATACAAAAAAACAACCCCAAAGAATGAACAACCTCCTACTTTTTGAAGTTGGTTAAAAACTAATGAACTAAATCGCTGTCGCTTAATTAATATGACATTAGTTACATAGTGTAACCAAACACTAGACGGTGAGACATGTTTTCTATCCTTTTACTAGAAAAAACGTCACGCAAACCTTTTTACATGGTTTTTTTCTGGCTGCACGTGATGTTACAAGAAATATTTACACTATATAACCCTAACTTGCCATAAGTATTTACATAAACTGTGTATTATGACATAGTTAATGAGCTTATTACACTATCCTACATTTTGAATTCTTAATTCAGTCGTTCCTGAATTACGTAAGGTCCAAACGTATTCAATTTTCCTAAATGCGAATAAATCAAATGCTTTGAGATTTCGGTTACCTAATTAGGAAGAAATTGGGTAAAGTGCAATAAGCGCCTTAGATATTCATAGCTTTTGGTTAGGACAAGTATTGTCACTGACAAATGACTAGTACTATAATAAAATATAGTTATAATAACATAATATAACGTTAACTCTAATTAAATTCAACATTAACAAGTTGTTAAAAGACCTATATCTGTCGCAAAACGACACCTTAATAGCGACAGAGACAGAAAGAACCTTAATGGCGACTCAAAGTTTAGATGTGTTTAAGTATTCGACCATAAGACTTAATACTTTATGCAGGTATTTGTCATGACCAATATGAATTAGAAGCGGCGCCATATTTGATTAAGTATCACGAACAAGTATCAAATCAAAACGCAACGAATCAAAGCTTTGTTTATTACGACTTGAAATTATTACTTGGCCTTTGACATCAATTAACCTGACCTCACTACATTGCACTTCAAATAACGATAAATAATCTCAGAAGTATTACATTGCCAGCTTTCAATGATAAGATATGTTTGAAGTGCGTTCCCGAAAAGCATTGTAAGTCATTTTTCGCGATTCGATTGTTTATAGTGGGTATCTCAAGATATTAAATCCGGAATGAAGTTTGTTCTGCCAAACGATTTTAATTTTGCTGTTTACATAAATAATAAGTTTTAGTAAAACTTAACTTATTTATTAAAAATATTATTATTTATAAATAGTTTAAAACTTTATTTTGTGGAGATAATGGTGATTTCAAGTTGATAGATTTATGTAGTCTTGCCGGAATATTACATTTAATTTGCTAAATGATAATTAATAAAATTTACAGCGAATAATCAAGCAAAACAATAATGTTTAACTACCGTGTTTCATCTTCATGTCTTGATAATTGTGAAAAAAAACACAATACATATAGAATTGATAAAAGAGAAAAAAATCGATCAAGTGCGAGTTGGACTCGCGGATTCCGAAGGGTTCCGAACCGTTTCATGGAGCCCTTTATTTATTTTTGTATTATTTATTGTTATAGAGGCAACAGAAATACACACTGAAAATGTCAACTCCATAGCTTTTACTGTTAATGAGATGCAGCCCGCTGACAGACACACGGACGGACTGATTGCTGGACAGCGAAGGCTTAGTAATAGGACCCCGTAGACACCCATCGTGTACAGACCCTTAAAATGATTACGGGACACATGCTACGAAGAAGACATTGATGTACTTTAAACAGTATATTACAAATAAGTAGGTATGCTTTAGAAATGTAACAACATCCGAAAAATGTAATTTCGTAATAATCTCATTCATTTAGTTTTTGGCACGTAGTAAACTTGTAACTGTAAATCAAAGAGAGACATACGAATTTATTGTTTAATGAATAGCTGTTGCAGTTTAATGTTTTAAACTGTTTACACAAAGTTTTGACACTTGGTTTTAAATGGCCGTTGCAATGTCACATGGGATTGTGTGAGATCTTAGATAAACTGGACTTGTAGGTTTTGATCCTCCTATGGCTGATTTTACCAACGCCATGATTTTACCAATAATTTTTATTCTCGAAATAAAATCGATGCCTGACAAATTTTGTATGGAAGAACTGTTAAAAATTCAAAATTATTTCTCGGATAAAATTATCTGGCGTAAGTTAAACCAGCCTGTTTAGAAATGATGTAGGGAGAAGAATTAGAATTTGAGCATGTTCAAAAGGAACCTTCATATTATGTATGGAGATGGATGTATGTACGTATGTACTTTATGAAAAAGTTGTAAAAAAGAAAACAAAAGCCTATGCTGAGATAGATAGATCATATATCTAGATATGATAAGTGAGAAAACTTTTGTCGAACTGTTATCTATACTAATATTATAAAGCTGAAGAGTTTGTTTGTTTGTTTGACGTTTGTTTTAACTACTGGTTCGAATTGAAATTTTTTGTATTGGATAGTTCGTTTATTAAGGTAGGCTATAGGCTATATAACATCACGCTACAACCAATAGGAGCGGAACATAAATAAAAAATGTTGCAAAAATGAAAATCCGTTGAAACAAAAACACGCGAACAAAGTCGCGGAGGACAGCTAGTCATGAATAAATCTATACTATATGGTTTGTTTGAACGCGCTTAACTCTGGAACTGCCTGTCGGAATTTTGAAAAACTTTTTAAATTTGATAGCCTAGTTGTTGAGGTATGTTATAGGCTATTTAACATCACGTTATTTGCCTTGTGAGGAAAACTAGACGAGTCAAAACGCGGAGCACAGCTATTAATTATAAAAGCGAGCAAAAAGAGCTCTAAGTACTGAAGAACTCCAATCATCATTAAGTATCTCATTATGAGATCTAAATAGTAAACAAACACTTCCATTAACACTATAATTTGCGCCATAAAACCACTGAACACCAATAAAATTTGCATAAACCAGCTCAAATCACTTTAATTTAGCAAACATTCCTATAAATTTTATTGTCTCTAACTAATTACGACCGATAAACAACTAAAGAATTTTGGTCCCAAAAATAATGTCAACAAGACATTTGTAGCATTAATTAATGTAAGCTATAAAACAACTTTCCACTTAGACAATGTTTAAAGACAAACGGATTAAATTTTATGGAGGTAAAAACAATATTTGGTGTACAGAAAATACTGCTGCAAAAGGGAAAGTTTTATGTTTAAGTATAGGCTTTGTACCTGTCTATAAATAGGGGACGGTTATCCGGATAACCCAGTCTCGACAAACCCTCTCATATTCATAAACCCTAAGTCCCCAACCCGATAAGATATTAATTTGCAAGCTTAAGTATCCTTACCTTCAAGTTCAACGACATTTAATGAAAATTCAGCAAAAAAATAAAACGTCCATTCAAAACGGTGTACATTCTCATTTTGCAAATTATCATCAAATTACCGACTAAACACACGTCTGACTACTTCGGGGGTCAGTCGTCGTTTGAGCGTTGCGTTCGAATTTCAAACGCGGGCGGTTTAAAGAGGCGCTCGTGATTGGTGGTCGTAATTTCGTCTGGACTATTATTATGTGAGATGAAGTTATCAAATTTTGAAACAGAAAATTGTGGGGTTTTGACTTTCGCTCTCATGAATGTTTGCTTTTCCTGTGTTGTAATTTTATTAAGCCCTATTAAGTCATCGTGTTTTGGGATGCAAGATGCATTGATGAGCGCCGTGTACGAAATGATTATTATGTTTTTAAGATTTATTAGTACATCATGATCAGAGACTGTGACGACATAATTGATTGGGTTTGAAGTTGCATTAGTTGCATTTATTAAATTTTTCGTGCTGAACATATATAGGTCCATCTGAACTACAAGCTGTTGATATTTTTTCCGTTTAATTTCATTTTAGACTGTAAGTAAATTTGTACTTTTATTAATTATAGTTGTGAAGTAATTATAGCAGTTGTCTCTTTTTTTCGGAGCGCATTCTGATGAAATTTAGTTTAATTTATTTTAGATCAAGAAAATTTTGTACCTATATTTTTCATTTTAGGAGCACATCAAAAATATGTAGGTAGAGTCGCGGGTTTATAGCTAGTCTATATAACATATATATATATATATATCTCTAGTATGTTATATTATTACCAATGATAAACAATTACTTAAGGTTCAAGCATGTACAATATATTATGACTAGTAAATTCTGTTACATTGTAGTTAAGATAGCTATAGGTTTATGTTTGTATAATATAAACTAACTTCTGGGTCAACGTTTAGTTAATATTTGTAGTTATTTGTGTACTTAAATACAAATAAATTCATGAATATTATGTTAATGTGAGTTGGATAAACAAGATAATTAAGGACTTTATTAAAAGCTTTAATAAATCATTACAACTTAGTAATTTTACTTGCTAGACGAATTACTATGAAATGCAATGCATTAATAAAGTTAAGACTATAATACAAATTAACGTAATTTTTATTTCTAATTAGTAATGTCACTTCACCTAAAAAAATGTTATTTATCTGTCAAAGGTCAATGACCTACCGCGATTAAAAAATCCGCAAGGGTTGGTAGTGTCGCATTAGGTGTATCTGTCATTCTCCACCAATGAGAGATAGGCTACTGCCCTTTGATTGGTGGAAATTGATAGAGAGGACTGATGCGAGACTAGTAACCCTAGTGGATTTTTGACTCGCGTTAGCTCCTACTTAAGTGCTGTGATTGACTTTTAGTCCTTAGATCAACCATTTTTTTATTATTTAATATGAGAGTGATATTTAATCTGTAAATAATACAAATGTCACTTTTATGTCATATTATATTAAAGTTTATATTAAAACTAGATGTTGCTTTGCTTCACCAAAAAACCTACTTTTCGACTTATGGTTCAAAAGATAATAATCACTGCCACCAGCGCAACTTATACGTCACTAACGTGACTATATTCGTCGGAGTAGTTATGTCGCCCTTTGTATGTGTGCAAAGTTTCATATCAATTGGGCTAACGGTTCTCGAGTTTTAGGTGAACATACATACCTACACACATACATTATCCTTACTAATATTATAAATGCGAAAGTAACTCTGTCTGTCTGTCTGTCTGTCTCGCTTTCACGCTAACACTACTGAACCGATTTAAATGAAATTTGGTAAACAGATAGTCTAAAGCGTGAGAAAGGACATTGTACATAGTACATACATCAACGCGGGCAGAAACGAGAGGAAGCAGCCAGTTGTATATATTAAAAAAATAATGCACAAATTCGACAAATATTTTAAAGACGTCATAAAAAAAGTACGTACGATTTTTTCCATTGATATGTCCTTTTAACAAAATTCATGAACAAATAAACACTTCACCAAAAAATCCCGATAAAAAAGTGCGTTATTTATAAACTTCAAAGCTAATTCCAACGGTTAATTTTAACTCCACGTATCAGAGATTTGAATTATTTCACCTGTGAAGACGAGGCATCGAACCTGGTGCCTGGGATTCAATAACAATAAACTCTGTTAACTGTACTATTTATTTTACTATAGCTTGTTTGTTTTCTTGATCTCATAAAAGACGTTTCGATTACATACAGTATGATGTAAAAAGTATGCACGAGAATTATGTTTTTTTTATTAATATTATAATCTGAATAACATGGTAAGGTTTATGTAAGTTAAAAATGCTGTAGATTTTAGGCTAAAACCTAGATTATTTACTAGGTTTGGTCGTAGTTGTACTAAAAAATCCTACATCTACAATACAAGGGAAGTTCCCATCCATAGTATTTAGCAAAATGAAGGTATGATGTTAAAATTGTTTATACAATTTAAAATTTATCTTAGTTAAGTAACTTTTTTAATGGGACAGTTGCAGGCTGTTACATTTATAAGGTATCTAAATAAAACTGTGTTCAAAAATTCATAGCTAAGAACAAGAAGTATTCTGCTTTTTGCGTCACCCATTTTGTAATTAGACAACAGTTACAAAGTGCTTTAAAATACATACAATAAAACCTATAATTAAATTTAAATACACACAGAAGTAAGGTTAATTAAAAAAATGCATTATTTCTTGAGATAAATAAAGCTTCTGTTCCAAGTTAGGTCCTAGATAATATAGAACACCCTAAGTATTGCATGCGCGCGCGCAACGCATTGATTCCAATATCGATTAGTAGTTATTTGTGTGCTCCCGCCCTAACGGTGCCGCAGCTACCCATAAACAAACTTAAACTGATTTTAATTTTCTACTTATACTACGAATGTTAGCCAGGATATGGATACGCACCGAGTTTTAAGGTTATTAATCAAAACTGACATTGTTTTAATATTATAAAAATTATATAATTAGGTTTTTTTTTTGACTGGCCTGTTGGTTTTGTGATTTGGTTGGTTTTGAGGTTGTGGGTTCGATTCCTACCCAGGACATATATTTATGTGATTAGCATGATCATTTTTTCTGTGTCTGGGTGTAATTTATCTATAATATGTATGTATTTAGTAATAAATAAGTATGTTTATCAGTTGTCAGGTTGCCATAATAAAGGCTCTCTCAATCCCCTTTCGGGATCAAAACACCGTGAATTAAATAAAATATTTATCATTGAGTTGTTGCTGCACTACTCCCTAAGTTAAGTAAAAGGAATTTCTTGAAATACCTCCATAATAGGCCACGTGCGTGTCTTTAATAAGTCTGTTCATTCTACCGTTAGTATCATAATTATTTCCATAACAAAAATTAAGGTACCTACTATGAGGTTCCTTAGTCATATCCTTAATATTCTACCACACAGGATCAACCCATTAAATCACATTACAAGAAAATATTTGTATTTATTAGTTAAGTCACAATCTGGGGTGAATTATGGCCTGTCGTAAACACGGGTTAAGTCTACTGCTTTGGCAGTGCAGGGTTAGACCACCCGGGAAACACGTAGGTAAATAGGTACTGTCGACCCCATGATAAACGTATAAAAGATATTTGAAAATCGATCTTATGGTCGTGTATTTAAAGTATTTTAATAGGTGTCAAAATGATTCAATGATCTGTGGTGGATGTTACTTGAGGTACGTGGGTTCAAGTAGAAAGGAAGTTAGGCGTTATAATTGTGATATTTCGTATTGTCAACATTTTATATGGGATAGTAAATAATAGTTTGACAATCGGTGTCTAATGTTGGTAATTAAATTATGGTCCCGGAAGCGCCAACGCAGTTTCACAAGGAGTGTCGTAAACATATGGGTAAATGTAATTCTAAGATGTAAAAAATAGATAAAAATACAGTATCGTATTAAAAATACTCCTCATATCATTTTACAGTGAGTATTACTTACTGCAAGTATCTATCGCCCTTTCATTTTATGATGAAAGTAAACTCACTCTAGTTTTAAGTAACTCTGCAATCTGCAAGTGAAGTTGTCCAAGTTTAAATCGAAACCTAAATAGTGTTAGGGTATTTTGAGAGAGGATTCGTAGCAGTAGGTATTTTTAGGCCTTTTTTAGTCAGTAAACAATATACAGTTACAGAAAAACATAACATTAGAAAGAGCAGCGGTCACCATTCATCCACTGGTCTGAGTTTGGAATAACAATTAAGTAGTACACATTACATACTGCAAAACTAATGAAAATTCATCCTAAAAATCTCCTCAATTACACATCGTCTTAAAACGATTGCTATCAATGATAAAACCTTTTTCTCGCCTTACATGTGTTTGTCCTAATGAATGCGGGGCGCAGCTTACCCGACAAAACTGGAAAGTGGGGGGATCGGAGCGAGATAACAGTTTCATTAATGGAATTTCTGGAGAATGGACATACCTTCTAAAATAACCTTGATTTTTTTACCTCGTTAGAATTGTAATATCAGGTTGATTCAAATTAATTTGAGTGTAAGAACTGTAATTTTGTAACCATTTATGTACGTTGCGGAATTTAAGTAGCTTTGATTATTTGATTACTAGTTTTATTATTTCTTTTGCGTTTCCGTTTCGTTGGCTTATTGGTTGAATGATTGCTGCTAATTTATTTCTGATAAACTACATCCTGATATAAATTTCTTTATTATAAGGGATTCTTTTGACGTGCTTTGGTATGTACAACATGCTTATATGAACATCTAGGAGGTTTTTCTGCAAGTCGTACAAACTCATTTTTGTAAATTTCTTAAAAGCAAAGAGATTTTAGTAAAATTTTTTTGCAAGTAAAAACCTTCTGCTATTAATTTATTCACACTCATTCTACGAACTTAAAGTGACAGAGACAGCATGAGACTTAACGGCGACTTAAAACTAAGTGAAGTTTCAGTATTCGGTCATTAGATTCACCTGATGCTAAGTCAACACCGCTACCTGTGAACTGGCAAAATTTTGACTTAAGATGCGATGCCTTTTAGCTTTGCAGTTTATTCTCCAATCAATCTCCATTTAAATATCTTCGAAAAATCTATCGTTAACCCTTTAAACATCCATCTTATCCACACTATTTCTCCATAAATATATTATTACGAAATTTGTTTGCCAAGTGGGGCGTGAGAGGTTTACTGCCTTAACTCAGACAAACAGGTGATAGCGAACCTCTCCGTATTCATTCTTATTTTATTCATAGGGTTGACACGTTTTTGTTATCTTATTTATTTTGTCGTGATATCGTGTGATGTTAGTTTAGGGCATGTGGGGCTGTCTAATTATGAATGCTTTTGTGGATTTCTGAATGGGTTATTTATTTTGAGATTTTTTTTGTGAAGTCTGATTAAAACAAGAACCATTTCGTTGAAACGAGAATATTCTACACAAAAAAAATATATTGCAGGTAAGGAGACAATTTTATTGCAATTAACAGAGTGGTGGCTTTTAATAATTATTATCTGTCCCTCGCGATTACGTCCGCGTGTTTTAGTTTAATAAGTCGTTTTATGGTTTCCGTTGTTATTTTTCTAAAGTAAAAGAAGCCTACACTATTATATTATATATTCTTTATTGTACTCCAGAAAAAAAAAAGATACTATTCCTCATATACACAAAGGTTTTTTCAATTCAACTGTTAGTTCCAGAGATATTACTTAATACACTATGTTTAATATGGATTTTTCATCCATATACTGGATAAAAATATTTTATCTAAAAGGCTTCGTCAATTATGACATGATTTACATTAAGTAATTTAGACTTATAACGAAATGTTTAACGAACTTATTAATAAAGTTTTGTTTTACTAAGTGACATCCCTATGAAAGTGTCACGCGAAACCCAAACTTTTGTCGGTCGTTTTAAAGCCACGCATAAGCCTTACGTGTAATTAAATATTTTCGGTCTCACTTTCTTGAGATGGGTTTTTAATCACAAAACTTTGATAAGTGAGAAAAGGGTCTCTCATGTCATTGTCTACAAATGCTAAAATGAACCTTAACTGGTTGAAATAAAGGTGCTAAGAATAATTGGTACGGTATTTTCTAAACTTATTTATAAACTTTAATTTGAATTGCTTGTATAATTCGATTTTTATTGCAAATGATTTTGTTTGATTAGAATTTGGATTTTATGTTTCGGATTAACGAAAATCGACGTGTTTGCATACGGAGCAAGAGGTTGTGATTGTGCGATATTATTTGAATTTACGAGCCCTAATGTAAGATAAATGCTTGTTTATATGATTTTGAAGTTCGCCGATATGCCTTTGCCTTTGCCATTCACATCAACATTTTTTTTTTGCAGAAGCTAATCCTAATCATATGTTCATTAAGATTCGAATTATTAGATCTGCTCAATATTATTTTATTTTTAAACTTATAACTTTAACTGGAAGGTAGGTATTTGTCTGCAGATAAAACAATTACTGCTGAATAAAAAAATGTATACAGTACAGTACTAAATTAAAACATTACATCCTCATAAGGATGTTTTGCCATAGTCACCATGCTGAGTAAGCAGGTTGGTGACCGCCTGCCGAGGCTGCGCAGAGCTTGCGTAAGCGATCCCGCGGCTCCGGCAAAGGCAAGGACGGAACCGGGGTGCTTTTAATCGGTGTAAGTCCGACTTATCACCACGCCCCACCCTCGGCGTGGGTTGAAGACATTAGAGTTTCACCCCGATAAAAAAAAAAAAAAAGCTTGGTGACCGCAGTTAAGTTTGTTTCTTAAGGAGAACGCTGCTGCTCATTCTCCTGTCTTTGTCATTTTTTTATCATCATCATTATCATCATCAGCCGAAAGACGACCACTGATGAACAAAGGCCTCCCCCATAGAACTCTACAACAAACGGCAACCTGCTTGGATCCACCGGTTGCCCGCGACCCTGACGATGCCCTCAGTCCACCTGAAGGGAGGCCTACCAACGCTTAGTCTTCCGGTTCGTGGTCGCCAGTCAAGAACCTTTCTCCCACATCGGGACATTACAAGCTTCTTCTTAATTTTATATAGGTATAGCTGATACACAAATATTTATATATCTGGCACGGGTAAGCTGATACCAAAGATATCCCACTTCACAGATATTTCTGAATACCCATTAAACAATAGTCGTAAATTAGGTAGCTGCTACAGATACCTACCATTAGTAAATTAATAATTGTAAATCTTCCGAAATAAACAAAGTTAGAATTACAAGTCATAAAAATATTATGATGTCTCGTAAAAACTATGGTTTATGTAAACATTTTCCTTCAATTATGTTTATAGTGTCATTAATTAGAAAATTATTTATAGATGCGTCCTAAATGGTCCAATTTTAAGTCAAGATCCTCTTTTAGTTAGAAGTATTGTAAGAATAACGTAGTACCTTCTTCTTCTTCTAATTCTTAGTCGGCATCTTCATTGCTGAAGATCGTGTCTTGTCTGAAGTTTTATTTATTATGCACTTCCACGTTTTTCTGTCTTGGGCAGTCTAGAGCTATAGTAAAAAACAAGAGGCCTGTTCCCAGCTGTGATGTATGATAGACCCTGTCGGTTTTGACGATGATGTCAAAGTTGCATTGCTGTTGTTTTTAAAAGTTATCAAGGCTAGCTGCCCTTCTGATGGTGAATAAACACCGCTGCTCTTAGATATCTCTAGCATTACGTATTGGAGTTTAGTTTCTGCCTTTAAGACGTGTTAGTTCTCTGAATCATCAATGCTCAGTGATCTGATCTGCTTTAGAACGTGAAGCGCATCACGGGCTGTTTTCCCCGCTCCTAATTAATTTAAAATCTCAACACGACTATTCAATACCTTTTTAATAAATACCTTTACTTGGTTTTTCAATATCCTTAATCGTTTTTTTTTGCGACACAAAACATGACATTAAGAAACATAAAATTCCAATTAATAACCTATTAAAACAATATCAACAAACATAAGACATTAAAAGCACCGCCAGTCGGCTTCACAGACAGTGATAACGTTTATTGTATATTTATCTAAATATATCAAGGGTTGGGGCAATCAAAAATGGTGTACACATACATAAAAAATTTAACTACTCCCTAATCTAAAATTTTGCCTGGATTCGCTTTAATCACGGGGTTGTATAAAGCTGACTATTCACGACACGACAAACAACACACAAGGCGATTTTTTGACGTGATAACGTCTTTAAAATCGTTTTAGTCGGGTGACATGTTCAGAAACTTGTGTCACACCAAAACCTCACGAGCGCGATCGCAGGTATAACGAGAGAGAGACGGACCGATCTCCCGTCTCATCTCGAGCGCTGCCAGTCATTCCGTGAAACTTGTCACGCGGAATCCTCACGAGCGGAGGCTGGCATAGCGTTCGAGTGAGTGGACCGATCTTCCGTCTCTCTCACTCTAGCGGCATACAAACGAATGGAGATTTTCTCGTGCGGTTAAGTTTTCGTTGAATGTTTAACAGTGAAACAAACTATGAAAATTTGAAAAAATTGTTATCTTCATTAATTCCTTACTTCCCAAAAACTTATATCACCAATAAGACGTTATCACGTAAACATCTCGATCGTAAACCTACTTTACAAACAACCAATTTTTTATTTATTATAATCTCCTAAAATATAGGCGCACGAACTTTCAATACAATTTGCGTTAAGTGTAATACATATGAAAAAAAATGAGACTACAAATCGAGTCAACTCCAAGAATTTGTTGCAAAAAACTTGTAAGCGACATACAAGATATAATCAAGTGTTACGCGCAGATAATACCTGCCAAATAGTAGCAACAAGTATGTAATTAACCTCTTGATAAGCTCATAATATGTGCTGTAATTGAGCAATGATGCTATTAAATCTCTAAGAGCAAAAAATATGATTGACAGCTATATGTTTTTTCTAGAGGAAAAGTCTCAATAGTTATTCTCAAAACATCATTTAAAATAAAGTTTTACATATTTTTACAATGAAAAAAAAATGAAAATCGGTCCACAATTGACGGATAACTCAGCGAATATACATAAAAATAAAAAAAAATACATACAGTGGAACATAGAACCTTCCCCTTTTTGCAAGTCGGTTAAAAACTGAAAGGAACATGAGGCTTTTGCTTAGAAATTATTGTCACTTACAAACTAGTTTTTATGATAGTCAATAGCTTTATTACAGATATTTCTTAGCACAAAATCCAAAATCCATTGTCATTTTTAGGTTTTTAAATCACGCGTCTAAAAGTCGCACCTTCAACAGGCAGCTTTAAGGATATTAAAATCTTTATGAGGTCTAAAATAAAGGATGTTGGCCGACACATTAATGCTGTGTTTATCGAGTGCCCTCTCATCTCTATTTTATTGCTCTGAGAAAAGCCATCAGACCATAAACATTTAATGAGGGAAAAATTTTAAATATAGGCTACGAACCATTTTCTGTCTACTACTTTAAAAATCACATTACTATTATTCCTCCCGATGAGGCATTTACATGTCAGAAAACAATACAATTAAGTATAGAATTATAGAAAATGCATTGTGTTGAAGTTTGATTTACTAGGCATTAAGAACATATCAAATAATAAATGTAGACATTGAGGGTATTAAAATCAGTTGCTCATGAATTGATATTAAAAATAATAATTAAAACAAAGTTGCCATTAAAATGACATTGCGATAACAACACCGATAATGTCTTTTTAAATTAAAATAATAATATGTTTCATGAAACATTAAGAAGGAAATGTCAAAGAAATAAACTAAGATACAATACAATATTAATTCATCTTGATCTGCATTCGAAAATAATCGAAACAAGTTCCAATTCAAACAAAAATATTGGCCTGCGTACTAGAAAATTGAAACCCAATGTCGCGGGGGTTTAAAAAAAAAACCTTCCAAATTTAGTTATATTTGTGGGTCCCAGAAATGTCCCTTGCGGTAATCAAACCACTGTTGTGTGATATTTGTTGTGATGACCAGTTCTACTCGGCTATCCGAGCAGCAATGTTGATACATGCATTCTATTTCTTCGCATCGAACGCAAATTACTTAATCATTGCGCCACTTCTAAATTTATTAGACTTAAAGGTTCGTTGACCACTCATCGATCTTATTATAGCAAAAATAAACTCGATGAGAACAGACAAAATATTTACAAGCTGATGACAAGTGATAAACATACAATTTCTCTAGGAAACGGCGTGGTTAATCATTTGGATAACATGTGTTAGACGGTACGGAAAATAAATAACCTTAAAATGTAGAGAAATAGATCTTTACGCAAATATTGGTTCGCTGACATATATGGCTTAGATTGGATTGGTTTTATTTGGGAATTTCTAAGTATAGTGTGATTGAGTTACTAAAAGAATTCGAATAATTTGCATCACTAGACCTTTTTATACACACGTTTTTTTCAGTCTCCTAGCCTAACTTCCTGAGTAAATATCTAGCCAGAAGTACCTGCTCCTGGCCAGATATTTATATGTACATATATGGGTAAGTATATTATAATAAAAGACTTCTTTTTATGCTTGAAAGTGCTTCAGTGGTGTTTTAACCAGATAATAAAAATAGGCCGACCAAAGTAAAAACATAGTACCAATTTTTTTTGTATAACCTATTTCTTCTAGAAATGACAATGCCATCTTGGTATAATATTTTCTGTTCTTCTTACTCTATGCCCAATAATCTTTATTACGAATAAGGAATACGGTCGCGTTCAGAAACGGTGGGGTACACATAAAAGGCGTCGGTTTCGCCTCGTGGGCGCATTCATCAATCTTCATGCGTAAAACAAAACTGTTTTATTAATATATGAGTGCCGCACGCGGAACTTGTCACAAGAGATTTAATGACTTGTTTATGGACTATTGGGCTTTGTAAAAGTGACAGTTTATTGTTTAGTTTCAGAAGCTTTGTAATCTATTATTTTTTGTTTTTCAGATTCCCGAACTGTAAGAGACTTTAACAGAAGCACACCAGGCTGAGGCGGTTGTTGTTATTTTTTCAACCAACCACTTTATGTGATTAGACATCTTTCATTAACTTTTACTTTAAATGTTCATTTCCAACGTATCGTAACCTATACCTTTAACTTCTTTAATTGCTGATATTCAGGTTCCTAAATCTCTTTAACCAAGGACTATTCATATATTGTCTTTATTATTCTTCGCTCAACAATTTCACTAGCTTTCATCTCCAACTTGATTGTCTTAATCCCAATCCCTCCAAATTCATTCATTCCAATATTAAATTGAAAAACACGGAGTATTTCAATCAACACGAAGATATAGAAACTAAAATTCTTAATCACCACTTTGGTAGCGATATTCAACATTTCGTTGAGAATAAATCGCCATTCAAATTACTGACGCCGGCCATATCTTGTCATCGTGGCCATCTATTGGAACTTTATAACCTATCTTTTATACGTAATCACCATAAAAGTGGTTAAATTTGGGGAAATGGGTATCGTCCATTCAATATTCTCGCATCAAAATGAAATATGTAGAAAGAATGAACTAATCAGACTTAGTGAATGTTAAGAAGTGAATACACAGACTGAAGAATACTTAGGGAATAAATAAAAAATATTAAAAATTAAAATGTTAGTTTTTGGTAAATATTAGAGCTGAGAATTTTATAGAGAAGACATTAATTTTGAGTTGACGTTAAAGTTGTGAGAAAAGATCAAACAGACGATGACAGCTTAGAGAGAAGAAATGAGTCAGTAAGTTCAAGTTTTTAATAATTTTATTGCAACTTATATAATTTATTCCAGGACCTATCCAGGAATAAATTATATTCTTATTCTCAAGTCACACAACTTTGTGTAATATTTTTCGGCTTGTGAGTAATATCTCTTAGAAAAAATTAGTAAGTAAGTAATTTACATATTCCGTAACAGTTTTATATTAATTATACAGTTTTACGCGTGTAATTTGAAACCAGTTTAAACAAAATGAGGCGGCGACAACCACATTTGTAATTATTAAAGTTTGTCTTTAGTTTAGATAGTTTCAAAATTTTATCTTCGTTATTATCGAACTAGTTGAGATCTAACTAACACTCAACTTACTATCGGGTTTTTGTAAAATAAAACAGTTTACACTCGCATTTTTGGCAATTTCTGTCAATTTTTTTAAACTCTAAAGTCGAAAAATCGCCCGCGGCGATTTTCACTAAAGTTAGTTACTTAAGTAGCTGTACAAAAATATTAAGAACCTCTTTGCTTAATTCATCAATCGTGTTTTCGAATCATTAGCCCAGATGTTATTTTGACGACTGAATATTATGGTGATTTTGCTTCTGCCCAAATGTATAGGTTCCAAAATCTATTTTTAAAAAAAAGTTTTTGAATGCATGTACCCTTATTGACCAGTAGGGAGTAGAACTTTTGCAAACGAAAACGCCTCTAATGAGGGCCATTCATTTTTTTGGCAGCCGACTTGTGTTAAAAATGGTGTTAATTAAGATCTTCGACACGTTAATTATTGGCCAGTGATTCTGCGTATCATGATTGCCATATTGTCTTTAATGAATAATGGCTAACCTTAAAGATAATCATCGGTTTTTATTTGCACGACCAATTAAAATATGAAAAATATGTTTTATAAATGGTACATGATTTATTGCTATGATTTGTAACTTTATTAAAATGTGTTAGACAAAAATTTGATTAAAAGTTAAATGACGATTGTTCGTTTAGTTTTTTTTTTGTAATGGAACTTTTAATATAAGTATTTTAAAGAATACTTCTATATTTCTTGCCGATAACAAACTAATTTCATCTATATAATATAAAATGCGTTGTCCTGAATGAGTGACGGATCATGGCACCGCTTAAACGGCTGATTGTAGAGACCTGAAACTTGGAGGGCGAGTTCTTTGTATGACATGAAAGGATTTTGCGAAATTCTACCCCTAAGGGGGTCAAAAACGGGGGCGAAGTTTGTATCACGTGACCACGTGATTCCTTGGTCCAATCTACTTTAAATATTCATAATCGATACTTCTTAGTGCTTTTGATTTAAATTACTTTTTATTTTGACACGTGTTTGAAAACTCAATTCGATTTTATTCAAAAAACGTTGTAGTCATATAAAACCCTGGATTGCACCAATCACCACGCAACTCTTAAAATTTACTTCTACGCGGACAAAGTCGCGGTCAAAAGCTAGTCTAAGATAAAAAGGTTAGTTTTTGTTTTCTCTACCCGCACAGGTAAGTTGTCGTGGTATTCAAATACTATATAGACATAAAGGATAGCGTTTGAACTGGTATTTTAGGAAAGTGCTGAAGCTAATTAAATTAGCTAGTGTCGGCAGACGGTACGCATAGATCATTCATGGTGCAAATCAACATTATTTTCGGTTGCAATGGATGCCTGTATTTTGAACCATATTTGACTGCACGGATAGCCGAGTGGTAGAGGGGATCAGTATATCACCCACTGCGTTATGTGCTGTGTGTTCGATCCCCGATGGAACAAACGTCCACAAACGTTTGTTTGAAGTCTAGGAGTTCTTCTTTATGTATGTATCTAGATTAGTTTATTTGGAAAATTTCCGCTGCAAAAAGTTTCTAATATATTAAGGTTGATCTTGACCGTTAATTTAGTCACAAAATGTCCTGGAAGTTACCCAAATGATCAATATATTAAAATTTAAGGGAACAGAAGGTTAACAAAAAAATAATAAACAAAAAAAACGCTTCCAAATTATACAATTCAATATTGTTCACCCCATCGCGTGCCAAGGAGTTGTTAACAGAAACCTATAAATCAATAGGAATTTTTATTAATATGTAGGTAGGTACTTCGTTCCGATGCATTAAAGTAATATATTTGTTTAATCCCTTAGAAAAGGGGCGATGTTACATTTTTTACGGTTTTTAGATACGTAATGATGTTTAACGTATTGGTATTTGGGTAATTCATGTTTTTTATGTCGATTTTAATGGTATTAGTTCTAAAACATGTTTTTAGTTGTAATTTCGGGTTAATCATACGTAATTGAGTATTTTTTTTTAAGTGGACATACTTAAAAAAAAATACTCACTCGCATTGAAATTGCTTGATACACAATAAATTGCCTTAATTAGGTATTACCTAATGAAAAAATGCCATAAATGTATTTTTAATAGCTTGCAACAGCTTCATATTTACTATGGAGAATTTGAATTGCTAAGCAGTTGCTTAACACCGTCAAGGTTTTTATAAATAAAGCCATAAATCTTTATTTTTCATATTAGTTATAATAACTAAAAATAATAATTCTACTGTAAAGCCCAATAATATTTTAATTACAAATTATTGGCGTCAAATTTTAAAGTTTTTTTTTTTTCAATATAACTGACACTTATTATAAATGAAAATTATCTTGTTTAGAAAAACCATTGCTACCTTTCTAGATCCAATTCTCGAGAGTAACAAAGCCCTAACACAAGCACGATTCATTTTCACTTGTTTTTCATTCGCTAGCATGCATATGGCACCAGACCGTCGAATCACCTTGATCGAGTTTTGACGCACTGCTTATGCAACGAGTACGTTGAACTCATTATTTGTTACTCTGAGGAACGTCGCTAATTCACAAATATTTACTCTTCATACTTACCTGCTTTGCGGCCGTAAAGTATTTTTGGAGATTATCCAGAGCTTTATCGATTCGAATGAGTTATTTCTGATTCGTTGTTTTGTTCCAGTTAATGGTATTGATTTATGTTTGTGACCTTTTTTATAGTGTTTGTAAGTAAATTTGTAACTTAAAATTACACTTAAGTTGGCTGTAAAGTTTGTAACTTTATTTGGTGAATAGGGTTAAAAAGGACCCTCTACTTAATTAAGTTTGAGTACATAATATTGTTCTTTTTTCTCAAATATCCCAGTAAAATAGAACAGAATAATATTCAAAGGAATTTTATTGTCTAACCTAAAAAATTAAAAGCCTATATACATCGTTTGTCTTTTAAAAATTGACTGGCTGGTGACAAGACTTGAAAAATAAAGCCTCCTTTAAAATAAAATTAAATATAATTCATAAAATTAAAAATTATTTTATACTAGCTTTTGCCAGCGACTTCGTCCGCGTTTCCGTCGTTTTTCGTAAAAAAGTAGCATATGTCCTTCCTCACTGTTCAGTGGTTTTGATGTAACAGACAGATTAACTTTCGTATTTTAGTAGGGAAATATAATATATCACGTTACACAAAAATAATCCTTATAGCATGATTCAGTATTCACGCGCGACGGCGCGATGGCTTATTATCGTATTTCATGTATAAGTTTGGTGTTTCTATACCGATTTCTATGATTCTTTTTTTATTGAATAGGTAATAATGTAAACTTTTTTTAATTAGGGATGAGTGAGAGTATAATAAACGTAAGAGTAAACAAATATAATCAGAAATCTCCGAACTGCTAAGCTATCGGGAGTTACACGTGTTATTGTGAGTCAACCATAAAAGATAGACATATGCTGTTGTGGGATATTTTTTAGATAATTTTATGTAGAACATTTCCGTCATACATGATTTCTATGTAGCTTTAACCATTAAGGCTGCATACGCGACGGAAGCTTAAAAAATACCGTTTTCCCAACATTTCCCTTCACTGCTCTGCTCCTATTGATTGTAGCGTGATGAAAAGTATACTATAACCTGCCCAGGAGTATGAAGAATAATTGTACCAAGTTTCGTTAAAATCCGTCCAGTAGTTTTCGTTTCTATAAGGAACATACAGACAGACAGACAGACAGACAGACAGACAGACAGACAAAAATTTTACTGATTGCATTTTTGGCATCAGTATCGATCACTAATCACCCCCTGATAGTTATTTTGAAAATATATTTGATGTACAGAATTGACCTCTCTACAGATTTATTATAAGTATAGATTATTTTATTTTTTGTAGCTAACCCTGCATTTTTATTCGAACTGAAAGTAACCGAGTAGTGGGTAATGTTTTTTTACATAGTAACAGGTGAAGCTAATAAAAGCGTGTTAAAAATCGACTTAAAATAAAACCCGGCAATAAATTAGTACCAGATTATCGCGCGATATTCGTCGGCTTAAATACAATAATCGATTGTATCTGTGCAGTCGTTATAATTATAATAAAATATATCCTTTTGTTCTACCGACTGCATCCTGTGTGAGGCGTAAGTGCAATTCGAGGTCTGTTCTTAATTGTACATAGTTTTTTAAAGAAGTTTCGAAATTTAATGTAATCTAGAGGAAATTAAATCTAAATTTAAAATTACAAATACTAATTGAAAATATCCTTTTTTTCTATGTGGTCTACCACCTAATGATAAAAGAGCAGTGTATAAGTATTAAAATGACTTAACAAAGCTATAAATAAATTTACAACACATGGAACATGGAATAAATGCAATTTGTTTTGTAAGGCCATAAGAATTTATGTAGCCACGGAATTATTTGAGAAAAAAAATAACTAAAACATATTCGCAAAAAATGCAAGTCATAAAAAAACAAACACGAAATCTAAATCTAAAAACTAAATAAAAAACGTACAAATAGAAACCTTATCAATCGTCTAGCGATCTCTTACTAAAGTATACAAAAAAAAACAAATGAATTTATATATTTTAACATTTTTAACCCAACAAGGATCATACGAGTGAAGAAGAAACGATTAGTTGAGTAGATAAGTGTAAGATCGCGTTCGTGATAAGAGCTGACATCTTATTTATATCATATATCATCATTCATTAGTCTGGGTCCCGCCCCGGCAGAGATTTTTTCATTTAACAGGATATTAAGAAAGACTCATAAAGTTGTTTAATTGAGTTATTGGTTACAAAATGTGTTATTATTTTGGTTTAAAAGAAAAATAACCGCTCAAAGTACAGTTTATTTATTAATTTATTTTATCTTAGGTATATAAAAATAGAATATAATATTAGAATTATTGTGTTGTCTGTTGTTTCAGGTAGTTGTTATTTACTAGGTTATATGGCTTGCACGTAAAAGAAAATAAAGAAATATATTCTTAGTGGTTTGGTTATAAAAAGAATTTATGTGACCTAAAGATGTTCTGCAAGGTTCACCATACTTAGGTTAAATATATAATCAGTTTCCGTATCCAATTTCAAAATTTAATGCTCAAAAATAGCATGAGATTTCACTTTGGTTTGATAAAAAAACGGTCTATCTATGTGGCTAATATTGAAATAAAAAGATAGATAATTAAGCTGTGATATGAGGGTCTGGATTTAATTTACCTTAACCGATAGTTAATACCTACTGTAATTCATTAAAAAAAAAACTCTTCTCGAGCATTTTTATAACAATCTAAATAACCCAAAATTATAATCTAAAACTAAGATTTTAAACCAGTAATTATACTTCTTAAGTTTCGCGTATTTCTCTTAATTACTACAATTATTTAAATCATATAAATATCATACAATTAAGTCCAACTTCGGCAGCCTAATGTACAGTGTGCACATTATTAGATTCAACGGTATACGAATCTCAACCTTATTTCCCACTCATTAAGGCTATATTAATGACAAAGTGTGATCGTTTGCGTTATATTGTACGCAGATCAAAATATTGCTACAATTACATTTGACTTACACCGTTACAATAGTAATTAGTTGAACGCCGATAATTACTAGTGGGTTCAATTTAATAGTATTTTTAATTGTTATGTTATGCAACTTACTAATGCTTAGTTAAGTAGAAAACGGTATTTTAATTGGCAGAGTGAATGCTACCTGTGTGACGTCATAATTGAATATTAAGGTATGATGGAGATACGTGTGTAATATCTAAAGATTGATGAGGTATAACACATGTTTTTTTTATAACTTTTATTTATAGCGATCTTTCAAAATAGATAAATTATTTTAATTCCCGTTTATTTTTAGTATAATAATTATACCAGTCTATAAATGCCCCACTGCTAGGCACAGGACTCTTCTTATGTAGAGAAGGCACGAGCATTGATCACCGCACTTGCTCATTATTTGAATGATTCTTGAAGTTAGGTATGTATTATGTAATAGGATAAACAAATTATGCATAAATTCTCTTAATTGAATATATTAATTATAATCAATGTGAACATACGTTCAAATAAAACTTAAAACAATCGTGAAACGCTGTCGCAAGGCTCCATTGACTACAATATACACAAAATAGACAACTTTATGATACGGCCAAGTTATAAGAAATAGCGTTTTTATAGACAAATAAACAAAACAAAATATTTTTTTAGATTGGATGTTTGTGAGGTTCGATGCTGATGACAAACACAAAATCGCATGTAAAATTAGAGATTGATTTTTATTGTAAGGTACAATAAAAATCAATCTCTAATTTTATTGAGATATTATTTAATATCAGAGATTACTACCAAGATTTCCTCATAGTACTTTTAGAACATCTTACAATTTCAGAAGTTCGTTCCCGTCTACGTCTTTCAGAAGCCAATTTTTGTGTTAATTCTATCCGTCTTTTTACTTAAAATGTATCTAATCGATTTTTAACACTACAATACTCAACCGCTAATCGTTTCTACCTTGTACAGTTCCCACTAGTAAAACGGACGATATATTAAACAGAGGACTTACTTAAGACAGCGAGGAACTGACAATCGCTTCCAATACACTACGACTCAGTCCGAGTCCATTGTCTTCAGACACAGGGATTACGTGAAATTACATCGAAATATAAGGTCTTAAAAATTTCATACAATTCGGTCAAGCCGTTTCATAGAAGTTCGGTAACAAACACTGTGACACAAGATTTTTATATATAAGTAAGAAGATTAAGTTTAAATACAACAATTAAACCACCCGACGAGTCAAGACTATTTTGTAGAAAACCAAATATTTTAAACCAGTTTAAGACACCAATATGTTTGTATGATTCATACAAATATCATCTACATGAATAACAGAGACAATATTTATTCGGATAGCTGTGTCGTGTCACAATGGATACGTACAAATATTTGTAACAAAACATAAAATACCCTTCATTAGTACCATACAATGCCGACAAGTAAAAAGGGAGCAACAGCTGACTTCGGCTTGAAAGTTTGTGATTATTGAAATAGTATAAAGGTTTTAATGTAAGTGGTGACATGTCAAACCTTATTTTATGGTCACTATTGCAGATTACTTGAATTTTGTTGTACTAAGTTTAAAAAAAAAATACTTAGTGATAATCATTTTTGCGAAGACCCGTGTTATTAATCTACATTTTTTTCTAAGCCTCAAATGTATTTGTTGTAAAATACTTTTTATTTTGAATACAGTATGTAACAAAAACCTTGTCCGATCCAACAAAGGCGCATGCCTGGTTCTCTGGTTCTGGTACAAAAAAAATGTTTCGCTCAAGCGCAAGGCTTCTTTGATACAAAACTGTAGGTAAAACATGTGAACTTTGTCAAGGGATCAATGTTGCCTTTGATCATTTTTATTTTATTTTAATTATATTCACCGGGGAAAAATAATAATCTCAAATCCATTCAATAGTTACGTATAATACTCATAAGGATCGGACAGGGTTTTGTGTTGTATGCTGTATAGGAGAGGCCAGAAGTATATACTAGTTGTTATCGAATAATTCAATGTCATTTAATATGCAATTGTCTCAAAAAAAAATTTAAAAGTACTTTTAACTTACAGAAAATTTTATATCTCAGTGAGAAACAAACATACATTAAAAAAATGCTTAAAATTTTTTAACGCATTTCAAACCCCACAAGAAGCTCCTAAAATTACCAAAAACATCACAACACTATCTTAAGGTCTTATTAAAACATCAACCTATCGAGTTACCGAGCATTACCATATCAAAGTTACCGTAGATAATTAAGTACTTGTCAAGTGTCAACGTTACCGACAGAACATTTCAAGGAATCAAGTCGTATGTTGTTATGTCTTAGTTACAGCGGGCCATGAAACGAGCGATTATAAGATTGGGGTTTTTCAAAACGCTATTAATGTTCTGGAGTCCAATTGACACTAATCAAATAAAATAATATTAAAACCCTTACTAATATTATAAATGCGAAAGTAACTCTGTCTGTCTGTCTGTCGCGCATTCACGCCAAAACTACAGAACAAATTTTAATGAAATTTGGTACACTGGTAGTCTAGAGCCTAAGAAAGAACATAGGTTACTTTTTGATGCAATAACCGATATCCACGCGGGCGGAGCCTCGGGAAACAGCTAGTTACTAAATAACACTGACACGACTTTGTAAAACGAACTTACTTTACGTACCTACAGTCAAAATGTGAATCGCGAAACCAGTACATATTACTTCTCAGTGTGTTTTTAATCACTTTTACTAGAATTTTCTTAGTATTGGCCCTACGATTCCTATTTGACATCACATCAGTAGAAACTCTTTGAAATTGCCATATATGTATGTCGAAAAGTATGTATGTGACGTAATCTAATATAAAACTTGACCTTAATTTGGGACCGTTTGAAGCGGACTTTAAAATCTTTAAAAATAGAAAGTAATAACTCTAACTGTATGGCCCCAATTTATAGACATCATACATAACACTACCCCAACATTTACTTGTGTCTTGGAGTGTCAAGGTTTAGCCGTAGCCTTGGGCCCCGTTATAAACAACTATATGACACCAGATAACCGACACTTCAAATGTAGGTGAGTAGGTCTTCAACTGTTTATTTGTTGTGACAGTGGTGAGTGTCTCGAAATATACATACTACAGTATTTTTCGATGGTATTTTATATAATAAATAAATGTGGACAACATCACATACATTGCTCAGAACCCAAAGTAAGTAGCTAAAGCACTTGTGTTATGGAATTCAGAGACAACGAAGGTACCACAAACACCCAGACCCGAGACAATGTAGAAAAGTGGATTTTCTACATTGACCCGGCCGGGGATCGAACCCGGGACCTCAGAGCTGGCGACACCTTGAAAACCGGTGTGTACGCCACTCGACCACGGAGGTCGTCGATATATTATTGTGTTTAATTAATATTACAGAAGTTACAATTCGTGTCCCATTCTTATTAAAGATTTAATATTTACCGTCAAAACCCTAAATAACTAAGATCATAATTTAACATAAATAATTGAAGGTAAGTTTAGTTTTGTAACAGCGAATATTTTTGTCAAGTTGTAGTCAGTTTTATTGCGAAAGTAATACCAAAATATATGTATTTAACTCGCAAAAATTTTCGTTCTAAAAATCTCAAAACTTTTTATCATATTACATTCCTAAATACAAAAAATACTGGTTAATATTAAACACCAACATCTAATAAAAATCTACCAATCTCATTATTATTATGATCTGTGGACAAACAACTGTGTCTGTGCGCCCGCGCAGAGCCCAATATACTCACATATTGTGTACTCAGTACATAGTATACGTACAATATAAATGTATGTTTAGTATCCTCAAGGCAAGTAGGTCAGGTGTAAACTGATGGAATGTAAAAAAAAAACTATAATTATGGTGTAATTGTCATAAGGAAATAATGATTCGTTTGATAGTTTTAAAGGTTTTAACTATTAACAAGGTAAGTCAAGGTTTAGTTTTAATCTTGAATATACAGGCCAAGTCTAAGAGATCATTAATTTACAAGACTTTAATTGGTACTTAAGTAGGTCAAATAAACATACGATAAGAAAGCAATCTAATTGACATAACGTTAGACTTTCTCCACATCAGCTGAAGTTTGTGACGACTGTAAAGAATATATAAAGAAAATTAAAACCTGGCCTAGTTCATAAGCATACCTACAAATGAATAGAATGATTTTAAAAATCTTTCTACACTAAAAAGAAACCATACTTAGCACTGTCCAGTCTTTTGACCTAAAATCTACAAAAGTAATTACAATCCTAAAATTCTTATTTCTTCTATATAAAAAACGACTCCCGCACTAATGAATTTCATCACTATATCGCGGAGGGTTACAAAAACATTCAATTCACATACACACAGAACACCCAGACTTGAAACAAGCATTTGTGGATCACACAAATACTTGTCCAATGCGGGGATTGAACCCGCGGCACGTCGGGCGCAGTGGTAATTGTCGTGGTGACCTACACACTCGTCTCTCCATGCAGTCAAAATTACTATTACTCAAACTTGCCGCATAAGTATGAAAACTAATACAATGATCTCAAGGCGGTTACATCAATGAAGTCTTACTAGCAAATAACTCGGTTGTATATTATATATGATAACAAGACAGTTTAAGACAGTGCGGTTTACACACAGATATTGCAAAATATGTAGGACGTTTCTGTAACGATTTCAGTAAACAATCGTAGTTAGTTTAACTGTGATGTTGCCGTACTGAATTTCAGTTCGAAAGATCAGTTGTTAACCTGCAAAGTATATTTTGTACGAAAGTGTGTATTCTAGTAACAATAAAATAGTTTAGTGGTATTCCATGAAAGATGTACTGCAAGTGTATAGCAGATATTTTGTGGTGTATTAAAATTCAATTCAAACGAGAATAGGATCGACTTTCCGCCATATTGTAACGTTTAAAAAACTAATAATGAATATAAATAATTACATATTATATTTAGATAATTTACTTCTATGTAACGTTTTTATTTAAATTTAATGTAAGATTATAATTATTGATTTGCAAATGAGTTTTACTTTTCAAGTGAAATTTGACAAATAGATGTTATTGACTTTCCTATTCTTATTTGAATCGCTTTGTACTATCTTTATATTATGGGATACTATCTTCATATACATAGTATTTTCTTCATATTTTTTATAGACCACTAGGTACTAAGTTTATGTCATCATTGTTGTAACTAACCCTCGATTTCTGAAAGGCTGATCAACACAAAAAAATAGTTAATCATCTGTCAAACCTCATGTTAAGCGCTGTGATTGGTAGTTATTCTCTGTTGCCCGGTTGTCGCATAATAATTATCTAATAGAATTCAGCTCATATTTCTAAATAAACGATCAGAAGTAGATAGGTACATCTTTTATTGTGCGAACCATTTTGTTTGTAAAGAAGACTAATTTTCCTGAATTCTTGGTAAATCAAAAACATTCAATAAGGTCCAAAATACCGGTTCCTTAGATACGCCACAACCATGACCATTAAAGAACATTATCAAGATCTCCCGTCTGCAAAACGGTTATTTGATAAGGACCCGCCCCAAGATATACCTGATTGAGTCATAGATTATGCGTGTGGGCGATTTTTGCGTCAAAACCTATATTTAATTGTTACACTCAAGTTATGATGATCTAGTTTAGAACGGTAACAGCTGCCCACGTTTGTGTACTTGTTCAACTAGATTCTAATTGTAACAAGAGACAATGATAAATAATGTTTACTTTCATGTTTCAAATGATCTGGGGCGGATTTCCGCGTTTGGATCCTTAACGCATGTTAGTCAGAAGTAATTCAATTCGACGACCTCCGTGGTCGAGTGGCGTACACACCGGTTTTCAAGGTGTCGCTATCTCTGAGGTCTCGGGTTCGATCCCCGGCCGGGTCAATGTAGAAATTAACACTTTTTTACATTGTCTCGAGTCTGGGTGTTTGTGGTACCTTCGTTGTCTCTGAATTCCATAACACAAGTGCTTTAGCTACTTACTTTGGGTTCAGAGCAATGTACGTGATGTTGTCCACATTTATTGATTTATTTAATTGCTTGAATTTCTTTTGCAAGTTCCAAGTGGACTTCAAAAATATTATGAACTATGGTATCTTGTCATTAATCCAGTCTTTTTTTCGTTAATCACTGACCTACAGTATCATAAATATTCATTTGGAGCCTAACAAGAGTTGTTTTAAATTTATCTAAGAAATCCGCAATGGTATTTTCGAGGGCCTTAATTATTACATTCGTAGACATTCCATTACTAAATTGATGCATAATTAAGATGTAAGATGTAGCAAAAACATACATCTTTGTGTGTTAACACAAAATAATGAGGTGTCTGAACATATATTATGCAAAATACTATGTCCTGCGTATCTATGATCAGGAATATTGTCGAACATTGATTTCATTTTGTAAATAATGTATGTAAACACATTGAAACGGCTTATTGCCAAGTTCTTATGATAATTTTATATTGGAAGAAGATATTGTAAGTTGTCCTTTTTGTAAGGTTTTTTAGATATCCTTATTTTGCTTGGAGGTGAGAGTCAGGTTTTACGGCGACTCCATATTTAGTGAAGTAATAAAATAAATAACTTATTTAAGCCTATTGGTACTGTGATGGCTTAACATGTTTATTTTATGTCAGTGGGTAGGTACTTGGTGTCTTTAGAGACAAAGAGCAATTCTAAGAGCTTAACTTGAAAATTCTGTCCGAAAAGTGTTGACTAAGGTCCAATTTTTATTTTTAATAAGTAAGGCGAAGATTTCATTACAAGGGCTTTGAAGTCGTTTGTAATGAATATTTTAGGACCCATTTCTTTACGCACCCATTACACTTAATAGGAAAATTACGACGAAGTCCGTGGTCGAGTGGTGTACTTATCAATTTCAGGGTGTCGCTGGCTCTAAGGACTAGAGTTTGATCCCTGAGGGGTCAAGGTTAAAAACCACTTTTCTAAATTGTCCCCGAGACATGTGTCTGGGTATTTGTCGTACCTTCGTTGTCTCTGATTCCATAACCCAACTGTTTGAGGTATTTACTTTGGGTTTTTTGTTTATATTTTACAGTCGTAATCGTAGGCACTGTAGTCAAACTCTACTTCTAATAACCTTACAAAAAAAAACTACTAAATGCAAAAACATGTATGATATGGTAACATTGCTCAAGTTAACTGCCGTCTATACAAGTACAACATGAACCTCTCTATTTGCTACCGGTAGTGCGTCGGCGCTGTCAACTGTCAGCGCGGGAAGCTGCGCCCACGCAAGCAAGAATTGCCGCCACCATGTTATAAGCGGGCAGCGAGGATTTGAATGCAGAATGTTAATGTTTAAAAAAATATGGCATTGCTTGAAGTGGTGGTCTGTTATTTGCTGTTTGAATATAGAAAAGATTAAAAAAAAGAATTCAAAAGCTAAAAGTCATTTACAAAAAAGGTTTTATTTTGTGACTTAAATTATGATTCATTTATTATTTGAATTTTGTAGATATCAAATGTATGATATGTAATTAATAAATTACATATTTTTTTCAGTTAATAATATTTAATGACGGCTAGAATAAAATTTCCTAAGCGCGATAACAATAATTTTGATCCGTTTCACTCTTTTTTTATTTTAAAATCTGACTGAAATTAATTTATATTTAAAACTATTGTAATGCAAATTAAGTAGAAGATACTCTTACACACCTACCCTACAACAACAATATAAATTTAATCTTAAGTCCATCTTCTTAAATTTTTAATCTAAATACCTCTTTTAACTTACACAGCATCAATATAATTGAATCAACGTCCGCCAACATTGATATATGTACGGGAGATACGTGAACAGATTACTGAATTAGCTGCAAAGATTTATCTAAAGTTCACTTCCCACTGAGAAGACACGGATTCGAACTTGCTAATACTTGCGCCGGAAATACGCGTGTGTCATTAGTATTAAGGAGCAATGCTTGACAGCTATTGGTTTGATTAAGGCCTTTTTTCAGTAAGTCGTATTGAAGGTAGTAGAGAAAATATAAATGTTAGCAATGAAATAAATAATCAATGATACTGGCACTTATTATATGCAAATAATGGCCGAATACTGTAATGTTAGTCAGTTTAAATAGCTGTTAAGTCTCTAAGATTTTTAATAAGAGCGATTACAGACTAGTACCAGTAGGCCTATTCGCTATCTCCAGTTGCCAAACCAACCGATGTTTACCGTTTAAAACAAAGTATAAAAATGCTTATTCAGTATCGGCTAACGTCGGTAACCAACTAAGTAGTAGTAGTTCTAGTTTGTCATCTAAATAACACGAGAAGAAATTTGTGTTTTAACTGTCTTTTTTATAAGGCAACAATTGCTTTTGTTGACAACCGCCATAGCGAATAATCCTGCTGAACGAGTTTCAATGCTATAGACCTAGGTCCTAATTCTTTTACACAAAATTTTTAGGTCTCCATTATGTATAAACAGTAGCATTAAATAAAGCATTTTTAAGAATATTTCATATAGTTAGTATGCCTGCCTACTCGCTAATTAGGCACGTCCTTGCACTTAGTAGATGGAAGCCTAGCGCAGTAGAAACAAGAAGTACTTACTAAAGATGCAACCTTATACTTTATCAGGAGAATTGCAACCACAAACAACTGAATACATCAATTTTAAGAAATCACCACAAACACGTAAATTACGCAGAAAAAAAAACATACATGTTTCGCGTAATTCCATAGCCAATTACGGCTCTCGTTTCAATTTAAGTGTCATGGTGTACCAACATAACGGTTGTAATGTCACATTGTTGGCTCAACTGTCCGTAGCAGAGGTGCAGCAGAGCGACAGCGATAGGTATTACCTAACTTGCGAAACCCAAACGATAGGATTTGACAGCAAAAATTGTACAATTATTGCTGTCAAATTTGTAATTTGGATGACGTTATGTAGGTTAAAGGTAATACGAATTTACATTTTGACAGCAATAACTGTACAATTTTCGCTGTCAAATTCTATCGCTTTGCTTTCGCAAGTAGGTAATAAGGCTGCAAGAGAGTCGAGTTACTAAAGTCATATGAGTTCGATTAAATGGATTGTACGTTTATGTTTTTGATTTCGATCTCGGAAGTGTTGTTTTTAATTGTGTTTGTGAACCGAGCAGTTGAGAATACCTACAAATAAAAAATCTAAAACCATTTAAATCGTCTGTGTCTAAAAAATATTAGGTAAAGAAAACATTCATTACAAGAATTTGAATAAAATAAATAAATAGTCTAAAAATTATTAAATTAAAAGTGTATTATGCAATGTCGATCGAAAAGATCGGCCTCGGCAATAACTTAATAAAAAGTTTATCAAATAAACTTACAAATTGTTTCCGCATAAAAAAATCAGGACACATTTTTCGTACTTACCTGAAACAAAAAAAAATACAATCAAATTTTATGTTACGATAATATGTACTAAGAATATATATATGTATACGTACTAAACTATAAATACACATAAAAAACAAAACAAACTATTAACTAATTAAAACTTATAATACCTAAAATATAGCATCAAAAAATTCATACACATCGCTGTCGACTGGAAGTGTAACCAAAAGGCTGGCAGCGGCAAGTTGTATGGCAATGCTTATCCTCTGTCCAAGGTAAAGGCCAGCCCTTGGGTCACGCGAAGTGTCAACAAGGAGTTTGGCCAGTCTTTAAAAAGTATGTGTGTCTCGAACCCCACGGGCCAAGGGTTTCAACCCCAAATGGCTCGAAACTTCCAACAAGGTTGTTAAGTCGTTTAAGGTTCTTAGCAACCGAATTCTCAATGAAAATAGATATCACATTCTTGCACAAAGTCAAGTTAAACAAATTTTCTTCACTGCATAAAACAACCTCTTAACGTTTTCACGTGGGAAGTTAATCTTCAGCTAACTATATAACAGGTGTATTTTATTGTTACCTATTAACATATCTTTATGGAGTTAAAATTTGTCGCATTTCACGATAAATGTGATTCCAGCCCACCTAGCAAGGCAATAATTGGATATAAAAATAAAACTTGTCACACTAATAAAGCCTCATTAGAATAGATTGATATAAGGTGCTGCCTTGAATGTGTTTTACGTTAAATTAATATTTATAGATAGATTTTGGTTACGATTTTTAAGTTTCAATATAATTATTGACCTTATACAACGTTATTTTTACTTTATGCGAAACCTGAAAATTGTTTGTTGAGAATCAGTAACTGAATCGAATGCTTTACTTTTTAATTTTTTGAATTTACATAACTATAAAAAAAAATTATATAGTAGAACTCGCCTTTACTATATAATTATTAACTAATTTAATTCTATTAAGCCTAAAAACAAGATTCCTTATTCAAACTCATAAGTTTGCGACAAACTTCAATAGGCCTACGATTTTTAGGCCTATTTATTATACTTAGAAGAATGCCTGTCACATAACACGTGACTCAAACGGCTGTCACTATACAAAATTGTCCAATAAATTAAATTCTTCCTAAAAATGGCGCCAATAAAATATAAAAATATTCAAAATTTTATAAGAAAAGGAAACGATTAGCAATCGATAGTAGCGATTCTATTCTAATTTCAAATACATAATGAAATGTCAATATTTGAATTCTTTGAGAATTCGAATTTTAATTCGAATATTGAAATGTAATTTTTTCATTAGCTTTTGTTAGTATAACGAAGTTTGTACGCCATTTAAAGTCTATAGAATAAATTTAACATTTCTTAATTATACAAATTGGTACAAGGGAAAATATAATAAAAACACAGCGGGGATTTGTAATAAATTTGTGAATGGTTTAGATTCTAATTATGTGTACCTACTATTGTAAAAATATTGCTAATGAAAGAATTGTGACAGCAACGTCCTCATGTCATAAATGTTAGTAAATTTTTGGTGGAAAAATATTTTTTACTGTTTTGGAAATTTATGAAAAATTTTCCATATATTTGATACCTAAAAAATATGTTGTGCCTGTATAGTAACCTATATCTAAATTCAAACAAACCTTGATGCTAATTATGGCACATCAAATTATGCCCTACATGATAACGATACAGAAATAGTCGGCAACATTCGGAACGATCACTTCCTATGTACTAGAGACTCTATCTCTTTCCCTCGTCAGTCTACAATGTACAACATCCATCACTTTATCTTCTGTTTGCGAGATAATCCGTCGCCGCGGTCGCGATTTACAGCTTCGTAGGGCTGCCACCTGACAACTTTCGCCGTCAACACAAGTGTCTCGATAAATACAACTCATAAATAAATTTTGTAACGCATTTCTGCAATTATATTTCAAACCAGGAACGTAGTGCTACACTACACGCTCGATTCCATTGTATTCGAAATTCATGATTTGAGATTTGTTGTTTGAAATTGTTTTCGTTCCAAAATTGTATTTGTAGAAAGCCGTTGACAAGGTTTGAGTAAGACATAAATTTCGATGTCTGGGACCTGGGACATTTGTGTCACGATTTGTTTCGTTGTCTCGCTATAATTGAAAGGTACTGTTAACATGAAGACAAGAAATGAAAGCTTGGCGTTGACAGTTTGTAATGGATGTGAGACCCTTAGATGTCACTGTTACTAGGTACTAAGACTTACTAAAAACTGAACAAAAGGATAACCTTTGAAACTTTATAAAGAATTAATTACTATATGGTTTTCATTTTCGACAAATATTCTTGTAAAATTATATTTAACTTTTTGTGAGAATGCAAACCCGATAAAAAAAAGCTTTTTAAACTCCAAGTAAAGATATCGATAAAACCTACTGACAACCCTAAATCATGCATTTTGAAGTAAATTCTTCAGCTATTTAGTTCTCTCGCGAGTCGCGTCTGCCTCTTGAAGGCAGATCGGATGATGGAACACCTTCCAGAACGTTGAACTATTTCGATGATGGCGCGAACAATCTATCACTTTTTAAGTTGTTTTTTTTTGTATTACTTGAAGTATTTTAAAGGCATGAAAATACATGTACACATGTAGAATACTAATCAATTTTTTTTTCCGTAAAAAGGTTTGATGAGACTACACATAATATAATAAATAAAAAAAAACAATAAATGAGATTTTTACCGTATTAAACTTGTACTCTTGTAGTGTCGTAAACTGCCACATACCTATACCCACATCATCAACCACGTTGTTTAGTGCTACAATAATAAAGAAGGATTTTTTTTTTACACATTTAGCATGAGCGCAGGCTTTGGCGGGTTTTTCGGTCTGTTGGCGAGAACCTTAAGGATAATTAGGAAAACTAAAATCAGCAACGTTTACTAAAGGCGGATATATACTGTAGGATTCGGACCTCCACTTATTGCATTGCTAATAATCTTAATTATGCAAAAACAGCAAAGATTTTAATTATTTAGGGACGTTTTTTCATTACTAGTTTGGCCGACTCGGGCCAGCTTGATCTAGGGATGGGGGCGTTAATTAAATAGGTAAGTAAGTACTTAGGCTACATTCTATCGCCAACTAAATTCTACACATTATCTTTAAGAATGCGTCATACTAAATGAAAAAAGTATCACATCTATAAAGAATATATATAGAAACTATATACTACGTAGTTTCCATGTCAATCTGGATTCATTGATCCCTGTTATCTGATTTACCCAGACGACCACGTGGCTATGCAAAGTTAGTCCGAATTTGTGTTAGCTAGATAAGTGTTATCAAACAGCCGACAATGTTATCAATTAGGTACAAACACGACAGCCTGAGAATCACTTGGGTGGTCACTTAAACCACGCAATAATATACCTTAATACTACAATTTACAGTTTAAATTGTTTTAATTTTCATATCGGAATTGGAATTCAGGCGTTCGCAACGCAATTGTTTTTTTTTTTTACTGTAATAATATTTAAAAAATCTTTTTGCAAAATATTATATCTTGGTTGTATTATGTGCCAGTTTTGAAATTTACAATTTATAATTAGAACGGCGATAATATTAATCAGAAATTGTATTCAGTTTTCTTTTTCATTCGACCTGCTTGGATTTTTCTATATTATATTTATACAGAATAATGGATTCGGATCTCAATTCTAAGTACAAGTACATATATTAGGGTTCTTCATAATATGAATCAAGTTGTTAAAACTTTAATTCCGTTTTGTTTAGTTTAACAAAAATAAAGTATTATAAACTTACAGGCAATCTATGACCGTCATAAACGCGGCATTTTCTTTTGAGATACCCATCTAAATGACTCAAAACATTTGAAACTAGTTATATTAGTTACATAAATGCCAAATAATACACTGATTTATGGTCACTCATCTTCCAAATACTGTAATCCCTACTGACAGGTTATAAACGCACGCCTAAATACAGCAATAAAAAAAAGCGGGAATTATGACATTTGTCAAATTGAAATTACAAATTGTTTGTAACATTTGTCTATGATACCTATATATATTGTAAATCAGAATTATTAAATCAATATTACCTAAAAACATTATAATATTTTAAAATGACATCATGTTTTACATTTTATCTTGAAAGATCATATTTTATGTGCATTATTATCATAGTAATAGGACATAATCGTCACCTTATGTTATTAAATAACGTATTATTATTATACAACACACGCGAATTATTATAATGTTTACCTTCTATCCATTTCTTTATATCTTTACAAACATTAAGGAGATAGGATATTGTACCTACTCTATGAATGTCATAATACTCTATATAGTCTATGATCAATCTCTATGGTATAAAAGAAGGTCGTTCACCCGGTAATCTCATAGATTCGAAATCTCTCACGTATGGATGATAAAACATATTTTTTTATTTATTATTTATGCATAATTGCAAAATCGATTTGAGGAATTCTTGAGAATGATAGGCTTTTTAATAGCATTTGAATAATTAATTATTCTTTGTTTATGGATTCATAATCAAGTTTTTAGTTGAGTGTGTTTGTAGGTTTTAAACATCGTACTTAAAATGCTTTTTAATTAAATACATATAGTATAAATAAAAACATAGACCTTAGGTAGGACTTGAACCTGCGACTACAGGCTTAACGCGCCAGTCGCTTTACCAACTAAGCTACATCTAGTGAACCATTTAAAATTCTTTAAAATCACATCTGTATATTCAAGGAATTAAGAATTTAAAAAATCTAGATATTTCCTGCACTCTTATCGTCAATAGTATAATATAATGAGAAGAAAACAAAACAATTTCATCAGCCTTGGAATCCTACAAAAGCAAACAACATAAATCCCAATTAATCAAGAGTTAAACGCTAATAAAATAAGCAAACGAACTTTTGCTAAAACAAAAAAGGTCCGTTTAGACCTTAGGGCATAGACAATTTAAAAGTAAATGGAGATGGTTGGTGGTCTCATCAGGCTAGTTGTAATTATAACGTCATCATCATCTAGGTACCACCCTGGGGGAGGACAGTTGTTAAAGTAGTTAAATACTTAGTTATTAAACTATCAGTTAGTTTGCAAGTCATTTAAAATGATTTTTTGTCAGCTGATCGCTAAGGATAAATGATTTGTTGTTTGTAAAAGTTGGATGCTAGATTACATTTGTATATTAAAAAAAACCCCGGTTTCCCTTGGTCACGCCTAACTTCCAAACGACTGCACCAAATCGGATAATTAAAATAACTATTATATTTTATGTTCCTTACTATAAAGACAAGGTTTTTATAAAAGAAAATAAAAAAATATATGCAAATGTTTTAAAAATCTTACACTATTCGTGCTAAACCGGTCAGCTATATATATATAATATGAAAAAAAAAAATAACTTAATCTATAATGTTATAATTTCTAATTAACAAAAACTTTATGCAATATATTGTTAGATAGGTATTGTAGATTCTATAAGTGAATTTCGTAAGTAGCGAAGTAAGCGCTATGAAATTGAACATTTACCAGTTTTTGTGTTGTTTTTAACAATGGTTTAAACATAATTATGGGACCCCTACGTCAGAAATGAATACTATATACCTCGTATTTGATATTTATTTATTTATTTACTTAGTATTTATAAGGGATAAACAAACAATTATATTCTATAAATAATATGGTTCAAATTAGTATAGAAATGTGCAACTCACACCGTTATCCACGATATACAAGTACAAGAACACAAACATTACAAACAAAGCGATTGAGATGTTGTTGTTGCTATTGCTTAAATATAGGTATATATAATACATATGTTTTTTTATTGCTGGTTGAATATCTAGTGACTTCGACCCAAGCCGGCCTGTCCAGAAAACCTGCGAAAGGTTCTGACTAAACCGTATACAATTAATATAAATAAACTTTAATAAGCATTTAATTTCCGGGTAAAACACCTGACATACTTCCAACTACCTAGTTTATTTTATAACATCGCATTGGAGGTGTTGTAAATGTCAAATAATTTAATAAAAAAAAACTCAAGTAATTCTAGAATAGAAAGCTATGCATTTAAATATTGTACTTAAATAAATAAATGTGGACAACATCACATACATTGCTCTGAACTCAAAGTAAGTAGCTAAAACACTTGAGTTATGGAATTCAGGGACAACGAAGGTACCACAAACATCCACACCCGAGACAATGGAGAAAAGTGTTTTTCGACATTGACCCGGCCGCGGATCGAACCCGGGACCTCAGAACTGGCGACAACTTGAAAACCGGTGTGTACGCCACTAGACACGGAGACTGTCGAGTTAAAAAAAAAGTTAAGTAAAAACTCCTAACCCTAAATCGTTTGCACTTAGATTTACTAGTAACTAATGAAGGTTACACATATTGCATAATCTATTTAAAACTAAGTATAGTCCAGTTTATGCAGATCAACTCATTGATACAACTGGTCAAGGTAGCTAGATCGTAACGCATAACACACTTGTTTTAAACATGGTTAATTTGGGTCACGTCTTTATGATCGATGGTAAATCATTTTAAACTAATATTTGATTCTTAGATGATTTGATTTTAAAGAACTTTATATTATTCCTGGTCATTTTTTTTAATATTGATAGTCGATTCTGATTATGATCGTTATCCAAAGTACCTAAATAACATTTTTGATTAAAAATAACTACGATAAAGATCGATCAATATTTATTTACCTACTTACATGATAAATTAAAACCTAAAATACAAAGTTTATAGTAAAATGTCTTTAAAAATATATACTGATTAGAGTGTTAAATTATTCATTAAACATATAAATTAATTCCAATAGCATAGTATAATAACAAAATTTTCGTACCAAAATTAAAATGTCAAAACAACATGTCTGATAATCGACTAACACGCAAAACATACTATGTAAATAAATACAACTGTCAATTATCATAGACAATAAATTCAAAAACAGAACACCATTAAAAACCTAACGACTTATTTAAGAGCTTGCTTACACGAAAAATGTATAGTAATTAATATACTATTAATTCCTTCACAATCGATATAAATCAACGTAAAACTTACTAATTAGCAGTTTTACTTTGATCTCTATATAAAGTATCTTCATTGACAGTTTTATGGTCGAATAGTAACTCTTCCATGTAAATTCTTTTGCAGTTAACCCCACTTTTGAAGCTTATTAAAAAGATTAATTGAATAGAATTTTATCGTGGTCATAATCGAATAACAATTTAGTCGATACTAGACGTCAATTACAACTATTTCGGTTATATTTTACTCGTAGTGATGTGTTTTATAGTACTTTTATGTGTTAGGAAACATTTTAGTAAACTAATTGAAATGTGATATTTTGTAATAAATTTCTAAAAATCTAGTCTTCAATTGTTTTTGTAGTCACATCTTGACATCAACTGTAATATACAGATATATTTTAGTGTCCTTATTATAGACCTAAAATCACTTTAATACGGTGGACAATAGTAGTAAAATAGATGCCAAGTATAGTACTTAATTTGTATTTAATCTAAATCTATCGAAAAAAACATATAAATTTATATTTATTGTCTTATTTACAGCACAAACAATTTATACAAAAACAAATTCTTAAGCTATATTAAAATTAAAAAAGAATATTCATATAAATATTTTATTTGTCAATCATCAAAATATTTTGTTAGTTACAATAATTTATGTCCCGTCCATATATTTGAAAGCTCAGACACGTTACACTATTTAAAAGTCACATCTATTATTTACATAAACCTGATCACCTACGATCCTCACATAAATATTAATAAATAATATCATGACCCGGTTTCTTCGTCCTACCTATAAAAAGATCCAAATACAAGCCTATCTGACATATTTATGAATGATAATAAAAATATATTAGGTTTCCTAGCAACTTTAATATTAATTGGAGACGTCTTAGTTGAGTAGAAGTTAAATACAAGAACTTGATTAAGCAAAGGGTCGATGTTTTTAATCTTCTGCCTAGCTTTTTCTCGAACTATATTACGGTCTGCTTCAAGTGTTACCGGATTCAGCTGAATATATATTTTACGCGGAGCGACTGCCTATCTGACCTCCACAGGCCATTTTACGGTGTAATACAGTAGGTATCCCATGGTAAGATTAGTTGTCAGAATTGTAATGACTTAACGACTGCCAAAGATCAACGTATGACAGTCAGGACCAACGGCATCGGTATCGGTATATTTTCAAATGGTCACCCATCCATGGACCAACCGCGGCGAGCGCGGCTTAACCTTTATTATCGGTCGAACCGTAGTACGGCTTACAATTTAATATTATTTATTAATTTATTGTAAGACTTCTTTGACGAATGCAACAAAAATGGCATTCAATGTCCATAACATGTTACCTATTATCAAGTCAGACTATCAGTGTAGTCGACAGTCTTTGTGTAATCCCCAAGTGCTTGTTCTAAGTCTGGGTGTTCTTTGTGCATGTGATTTGAATGATTGAGAAACCTCCCGCGATTCAAGTATTAAATTCCTTAGTGCGGGAGCCGGTTTTAATAAAAAAAAGGATGAATATATGCTAGAAAATTAGTAACATGAAATCATACAACTTAGAAATGGGTGTTTTCAGTCTGCCGAAAATTTCCATTTCCACCGAAATGTACACATAGGTACTGAACTTGTATTAATTTTGATTTTTTCTATAAATTCTTCAGAGATGCTTCACCAACGCCAAAAGGACCGATCAATCAGATATAATCAATAAATTGTTTTCAAACAGTACCTACCAGTGAACTTAAATACTGAATTTGTATTCATTTTAAATATTTTACCATAAATTCTTCTGAAAAAGCGTCACCAAAAGAACGAAACAATCTGGCAATCAATTAAATCTTTTCAACAGTGCCAGTGCACTTAATTACATTACATAAAGTGTTATTATTATGACTACAATAAAATGTACACCTTCCTTATTATGTCATTATTTATTGGGTTCGTAAACTGGACTATTAAATTTTGAAAGTAATTGTACTACCTACGACTTTATTGCTGTAATCAGAGATTGTATGATAAAAGTTTAAAAAGATTATGTTTTTAGGTTATATCGACACTTCCAATGATAATTAATTATATTAATCATAGCTGTCCCCCGCGACTTTGTCCGCGTGTTTTAGTTTCAACGGTTGTTCATTTTTGCAACATTTTTCATTTATGCTCCGCTCCTTTTGGTCGCATCGTAAAGTTATATAGCTTATAGCCTTCCTCAATAAATGGGCTATCCAACACTAAAAAAAAATCAAATCGGACCAGTAGTTCCTGAGACTAGCGCGTTCAAACAAACCCTTCAGCTTTATATATTAGTATAGTATAAGGTATATATTTAAAAGGAATTTAACTTAATCTTCGGTATCTAGAATATAAATATTTGCTAACTTAAAATAAAAAAAGAACGTTGAATTGGATCAATAGCTTTTGAGAGCGAATAAACAAATATATTTAGAGCTAATTTACTATATTTTTTTTTACATTGAAAGATAGTATTGAATCTGGGTGTTCTTTGTGCATGTGATTTGAATGTTTGTGGAAGCCCCACGACACCGGGATTAAATTCCTTAGTGCGGAAGTCGTTGTTTAAATAAATAAATAAATAAAAATTAAAACAAAATATATTTTTATACTTTGGTGACATGAGCTTTGTAATATCGAAAGCTTTTATTGTAACCTGTTTAAAAAAAAGACGATTCTTTATTCGACTCGTGGCTGACGTCTACGTTTGGATGGAAAAACTGACAGAAATTCAAAATTATTCCTCGTTATAGAGTTTTCATGTTTATTCCTCTAGTGATCTGGCATCATACAAGATTAACCCCCGGTTTTTGAAAGGCTGTTATTTTGATATTACAAACAGACGCTTCATTTTTTTTATTTGTATATATATAGATAAAACAAACACAAACAGTAGCCCATTGAATTAATTTGTGATTTCTCATCAGAAATACTATAACAACCGGTGTTAAGTTACATAAACATCGTATTGTTTTTACTATAACAAGTAATTGTTCATCGCTACCCAAAATTAACATATATTAAGACATTACTATGTAGGTTTTAAATAATGTCCCATTTCTATTGAGTACTTATTTAGGGTAGGGTTGTCAAAATCTCTAATATTCAAATGTTATATTTTATTAAACACAGCAGTATATTTTTAACTGATTAGTTATATAGGAGCTTATCACACTTAATGAGCACGTTTGCAAATACTTATTAAATCGTCCTACGTTATAAACTCAACTAAATTAAAAAACCTTTTATTTTTTTACATTTCTTGACGGAAGTGTATTATTGTGTGAACATCTCTCAGTAGAGCTTTTACTTGACGCGATGGTGGTTCTTTACATCTTTGAATTTGTACATCCCTACAAGAAAACAAAAGATCTATCTAATACTGTCTATGTAAAAAACTGATAGCTTTTTTTATCACAGCCCTAAAATAAAACCCATATACGCCACGTCGACACGTGTATGCTAATGAATGTATGCATGCATTTGTAATGTGCATTACATTACATTCACAGTACCTGTCCATCTATTGTTCAGGAGAAAGTGCATCATAACTTCGATTTGAGCAGTGGCAGTGTACTTGAATAATTCATCATGATAACAGAAACGATATAGATTTGAATCGATGAGTATTGTTTAATTTTTTTAGGGATCAGTAAGAATAGGTCTTCTGAATCACTGTTTACTATGTTCCTCTTTTTTTTCTTTTTTCACACTGGCATATAATGTCTGAGGTTCTACTGACGTTTATTTGTTACTAGCTAACATTACAAAACCTTTTTAATAAACCGTGGTTATTCAAAAGAACAAATTTTTAAATCAATTGAACTATTTCTGCTGAAATTAAAACCTAATTAAATACAATTATAAAATTTTAAAATAAGACAGGAATCGAGCCTGCGGCCACTGGCTCAACACGCCAGTAACGATCCAGTGGTCGCAGATTCGAGCCTGAGGTTTAAAATTTTGTGTTTAGTTACAAATATTTGCTCCGCATGCGTTAATGCGTAACAAATAAATAAAAAAATATCAACACTTAAACTTATTTTTAGGCTCATTTATAAAATTAAATACAAATATAAAGAGCTTTATCTATTTTAGTGTTGAAGTACTACAAACATTCATGGCTCGGATTGTATCTGACTCCCTTGCATTCGCGACAGATGCCGCGCGGAGATAGATTTATCCTCCGAAGTGAATGAGCTACGCGAGTTATAAAGATGGCAATCGTGTATATCATAACATTTGTTTATTCTCACTATGATAACATAAGCTATAGTATATGTATGTCAACAAAGGTGGTGAAAACCTCTTTAAGCATTTATAATAAGAGGAAGCCTAGTTGTTTAATAAACGGTAGCCTTGGTTTAAGGTTGTCAGTTTAGGCAACAGACGAACTTAAACCAAGGTTACGTTTTCAATGTTATACACTACTTCAAATAGGAGAAGGTTCTCAATTCGACTGTAGGTATGTATTTTACGCGATATCTCCGGCAATTGTAGATCGATTTCAAAAAATAATTGTCGTCAAAATCGATTCAGTACCTAGGTTTGTTTTAATTCAAAATATGTTATTTAAAAAAATATCAAGAATGTTAAAACGAAATTGCATATTATGTACTTTCCTGCAATTGTTTTTATATCTTTAAAGTCGTTTTTTCACATTTATGGGTTATCAATCATTAGTAGAACATGGAATCGCAGAAATGTGGCGTTCATAGCTCGTTCCTTCTCTTTATTGGAAGACGCCTTTGCCCATTATTTGGACTGCTTCAACCTCTATCGACTACTAAGGTACTAAACACCTACGGAACACATCTCCTTATAGACTAATACATAATTCATTTCAAATCTCTAATGATACAAAATACATTCTTCGAATTTTTGTACCTTTGATAACTGGCTATTGAAATCTACATTCATTTGTTAAATGACAATAGAGTCTCGATAGCGCATCAATGCGCTACCAAAAGAATGATTTATGCATATTGTAGCTACTAATTTTGATGCGAAAGTGGTTTTATTTCATAGACAAATTATCCGACTGATGACAGATGTTCGATAAATGATAGAAAGACTAATGAAATAAGCGTTATTCGATTGATTTTGTTTTTTTTTTGAAGTTATACTTATTTTGGCGCCTTAGGGAAAAATTATGACACGGAAAACCTACACCCTGAAGTACGCTAGTCAACATTTTAGTTTTTCCAAACTACATACTGTCAAAAATGACAAATTTCAAGATGTCCGATGACAGTTTTCGAGTTTAATATGAAGGTTAAAATATTTTTTATAATAATCTGTCAATCACAAATTTATGAGAAAGAATTTTATCTTGATACGCCAAAAATGTATAACGTCGTACGTGCGTACATAAACAAATTTTTTTATAGCTAGTATTAAATAGCTAGTTTTAGGTATATTTTTGCTAGAAATTATTTAGGTAGTAGTAGGACCTTAAGTACTACGGAAGTCAATAGGCCTTTTGGATGTTAAAATAGGATTCCTGTTAAGATTTTGATAAAACGCAGAGAATGAAAACTAAACTCCAGCATCAAAAACTAAAAGTGGAGAAAGTACTTTACTTAATTGTAATAAAAACTAATTTATATTAATAAAAGAATGTTATTTATAGTAAGTATAATACTCTGCTACCCATCGCATAAACGTGCTGATAACTTGTGTAGTCAAGTTATCCCGTCAGTCACATAATTAAAACGTCGTGTATATATGTTATGTATGTTAATTAAAATAACATATCAAAGACGTATCTGACTCCTCTTTATAACAAGTGTAAGTTATTTTTAATTGAAGGAAGAATCTTTGTATTTAGGAGTTAATACCATGTTCTAATTGATTTAGGGTTCTATCTCAAGTTAGCACTTACTACAGAAAAGATCAAGTTATGATTTGATTTTTTATCTTTACCCAATTTATGAGAATAAAATCATTATTAGCAAAATTGACTGCTCAGGCTCTTTACTTGCATTCAGTTATATTTTAGGTCAGTAAAGTACTTTTAAATTGTTCAGGATTTTCTTTTAAGATACTAATTGCCACTGTTTAAAGAGAGCGGGGAGAAATACATTGGAATGAAACCTAATTACAATCTTTCGAACAAATCTGACTCATTGTTTTTACTTGTCATTTTTTAGGGTGCCAACGTCCGTCCGTATGTCTTTCAGTGGGCAGTATCTCATGAACCGTAATTGGTAGAGAGTTGAAATTTCAGTGTGTATTTATGTTTCCGTTATAACAATAAATAATAAAAATAATAGTAGGTTTTTGAGGCAAGAAACTTTTTTTTTTAAGTTTTTTCGCTAGTTATTATTGGCATAAATTTTATACGATGGTACGGCACCCTTAATGCGCGAGTCCGACTCGCACTTAGCTGGTTTTATTTATTCATACCATATCTCTTATTTCTATAAAAAGCAGCCTTTGATCTACAGTTATAGGCTGTGTATTTATAATATTTATATCGTCAAACTTAAATAACTTCTTGTCATGAAAAAAAATGGCCGTCGATTCTCGCGGCAAAACATAGCCTATGTCTTTTCTTAGGATCTAACCTTACCCCATACCTAGTTTCATCAAAATCGGTTTAGCAGTTTAGCCGTGAAAGAGTAACAGACAGACCGAGTTACATACGCATTTACAATATTAGTATGGAAAATATAATATTAGTAATAAAAGTAATAAATAACTCTCGCGACGACATCCTATTTATAACTCAATACATTCTAGTTAATTTAAACCAAACATAAATAAACATCGCTACTCGAATCCCGTCTCACAAACAAAACAAGAACACAATTACAGGTAAAACCATAAATCATCATTGTACGTCCGACTCGTTATGTCAAACACATTACACCCCGAAGCGTGCAAATCGGCTAAATATATTCCTAATACACTTAAACTATGCTTTACAGACTCACAGACAGACCGACAAAGAGATGTTTCTAGATAGACTGGTTTAACTTATAGGTTTAGATAAGGCTGGGTGTCTAACAGCGAGATATCGATGAACGAAAGATCGGGCGAACGAGTGAACAAGATCTGATTTATGAACGAAGTACAGTTTAGCGATTGTATCCGATTTTGTCGAGTAAAAGCGATTGTGATTTGTATATCGAGAAAGAAATCGATATTGGCATTTCGTTATATCTAGATTAAGCTAACACTATGGTGAAAACCGGCGAGATCAATGCTTGGAGCAAAACGTAACCGAATCGATAGCTATTGCATTTCATCAAGAAAAGTTTTATTGAAATTATGTGTTTATTTAAATATCAAATAGACTGACATGTTGGTCTAGTGGTTAGTGACCCTGACTGCTAAACTGGAGGTCGTGAGTTCGAATCCCACCCAGGATAAATCTTTGTGTGATGAGCATGATTTTTGTTCTGTGTCTGGATGTAATTTATCTATATTATGTATGTATTTAGAAATATATAAGTATGTTTATCAGTTGTCTGGTTGCCATAATAAACAGGTTCTGCTTAGTTTGGGATCGGATGGCCGTGTGTGAGTTATCCCGAGATATTATATATATTATTATAATCGTCGTGGCAAAAAAAGTAACTAACATCATAATTAATAATAATAATTAATTATTAATATATATCCTGACCGTATTCGGCCACAGCGACTTGGCATTTTTATTTAATTCGAGCTTCATAATTCAACTAACATCATAATTATTCTATTAAACAATTATTAAGACATCGGCATCGGAATACATTACGTTCTAACATAATTTTATAAATATCCAGATGTTACAGTCTCACTATAATTACGCAATAATGTTTTTAACATAAGCAACACGGTAATTCATCACAGCAGCGCCCTCAATTGTAAGTCAGATCTCTTTTCGCACTGACTATAAAAATAAAAATAAAATAAACGTTTTCATCAATTACAAAGCAGGAATAAATAACTTGTAAATCATTGTATTCAAATAATGACACAGAAAAAGGTCGAATTGTGTAAGAAGTTAAACAATTAAAATATAAATTATCTATATGTGTGATGATTAGGGGAATATGCAGGCATGAATTAAATCCATCGAATATAAATTTTACTTTTTTTTTTAGTTTGCTGCTTATTAGAAAAAAGGTTACTTACATGGTTTATAGTTAAACATGTTTTATCGCTGCTTTAATTAAAATGAAAAAAAAAATGTTTGCTCATTAACTACCAATTTGTATAACATATCCGTAGATAATTTTCCCTACTAGATATAGAAATTTGACTTAACCGCCATACAAATTATGTCATATTCCTATCTCTAGTAGGGAAAACTATCTTCGGATATGTTATTGAAATTTGCAGTAAGTCTAATTGACAATCACAACAACTTAAGCTGATAAGTTTTATGATTTTTCCCATTTTCTTAAATAGTTCAATAAACTTAGGAGATCGTGATTTCAACGGTGATTGGTGATCTAATCGCTATTGTACCCCTAGCTTTATTCAACCCACTGACGAGTATTCGCAACCCGACATCCCGACAACCCGACGTTCGTTAGCAACCCGCCACCGGGAACCACTGCACTTTATGCATCTTACATAACTGTCAAAATATAACGACCTGTTAAGGATAACGGTAGGATCTTTAAATCTAGGATATATTTTGACAGTAAATTTCAATTACAATTGGGTAACAGCTTTAAGTTATAGGTAGACGGTGGCGCCATTTTATTTTTAAACTACAATAGTTGTTGACCGTTGTATAGTTTGTGTAAACAGCATTTTATACATATATATACCTTCATTACATAGATACGTACATCTCTTAGTAATATTTTATTTGTTGATAATTTATGCAGGTAGAATATTTTATGAAAAAATATACATATTTTTGTAGAAATTTGTAAAATATATTTTGTTTAATGGTTTTATTTTCACTATGTTGAAATTGTATTTAAAGTAATCCGCCGCACAAGTGCATATCGAAGAAGGGTTCTGTTGAAGTAGATACTGCTTTCGAAGGTACGTGCTAATGCTAGTCGAATATGTGTTCTGTCGAAGCAATGAGTAGTCGAACTATTGTTTTTCGAACCGTGTCGAAATGAAGAGCTGTCGAAATTCAGAATGACACTCTTCATCTCTAATGTAACGCACATTATAATATTTCTTAGAAAATCTGAGGCTATCGTCTTTAACGTAAATCACTTTAAAGACTATAGAATATTAAATTATAAAACAAATATTTATTAATTGTATAACTAATTATGTGGTCTTTAAAAAGATATAAATTTTTAATATTTCTAATGTCGAGGCACTAGATAATGCAAAAAACAGGTAAAAATATAACAAAATCAAAACTTAATTAGCACTAAAGCGCTAATTATGCACACATATTATAATGTAATTCGATACTTTAAGATCATGAATTATTTATTTAATTTGATACGACCTAACTTATGACTTTGCAAGGTCAATGCAACTATTAAGAGTAATAAAAAGAAATTGGGTGCCTTTGTTTGTTTAGAATTTATCTGTGAATTTGCAAGTATCTAAACCAATTATGAAAATTATAAATAACTTTTTTTTTATATAAAGTTTACATGCAATGTGGGTGGAATTCACATTACTAGCAATCTTGCTAACCCCTCCAACTAAGCTAAATATGCTTGTATCTGGAGTGGGTTCACGTCAATAGTGCAATGGGTGGGGTTCGAACCTGCGACCTCTCGATCACAAGGCCGTCAACCTAGCCATTAGGCTATTGCCGCTTCGCATTCGCAACTTACATTCTATGATTTTTTTCCCTTTTCCCTGTACTATAAACTCTTATAATGAGGACTGTTGTCGTCATGTAAGCAAGACACCACTACCCGCAGTGTAATGCGCCGTCTCGCTTCCACAACGTAACAGTACTGCTTCAAGAGTACATGGTAAATGCGCTTATTGTTCAACCATTTGTTTTTGCAAAACATTTAGACACGAAATAAGTAAATATTATTCTTTCATTGTTCTCCTAGGATAACTTATGTCTTCCGTATTTTGTAATATACATTATATAAAATATATTATAACTATGTATGTTATATATACAAGTAATAAATACGAACGATTACAAAACTAATCCTGCAACGTGGACTCGGCAATTAACCCTCGTAATCGTTTGCATAGAACTATGTCCAGTAGTGGACGTTTACAACTATCGTAATTGTAAAGGAGAGTGCACACTTACTACACACATTTTATTAGTAACATATTTAGTTGTAAACCCTTTTAAAATCAATGGTAAACAAATCCATAAGGATTTAGCTCTGAATTTGTTGGTTTTATAATCGCAAAATACTGAATAATTGGCTTTCAAAACTGATTTGAAATTTAATTTTATCGAAAATTCATTACGTTCTAATACTGCAATACATGTCATTTAGAGTAAATAAATGAACAGAGATGCAGAATTATTAAATAAATGTTGAAAAATAAAACATCATATCATGTTCCGAGTTTACGTATCCAGCTTATAAGATATGCTTCTCCAAAATGCCTTAAAAAAAAAAGGAAAAATAAATAATTAATAGATATGACTCTATATCCAGTGAACATTATCCTTTAACTACTTAATCCCCGTTTAAGAGAACATATAACAAATATAGCTCGTAATTTCTCAACTAAGATACCCATCGCAGTTCCTCTTTATAATCACCAGTGAATAATAGTAGTCCTTTAACTCTTAATTGACGTAACTTCGCAATTTCTGACGTAACTGTTATTTGTACTAACTATCTAATTAGTTGGTACATCCATTTTAATGTTAACATATGTTTTATTTATCGTTTCTTGAATATGGCAACGTTTTTTCTTATTGCCATGATAGCTGGCAAGATGGCCGCTAGTTTGCAGTTAGTATATCGTGATTAAATCTTCGCAGTTTGCTTTTACCATTATACATAATCGATCGCGAGATATAGTAGCTTAGTATTGAACAGTAAGTTATAAAGTGCAAAATTTTTAGGGCATCCTTGACCTATGTGCTATAATTTCCCATTTTTTCTTCTAGTGAGTAACTTTTCAATGTTTAAACACAACTTCTTTAAGATCGCGGTTAATAATAAACACTCTCTGTAACCGCAACTTTAAATATTTCCAAAAATCTATAACTAACCACAAAGCTGGCCACAATTTTGGAGACTAATTGGCATTTTGATACACTTGAATTAATAACTTGTGAAGTCTTTGTACAGAAACCACAGTTCCTGTTCTTGTTTTTTGGTTTTAATCATGTTAAACTGTCTTCGCCTTGTTCTAGTGACGAATATAAGAGAAGGATAGAATGATGAAATGGAAATGAATGAAGAATGAAATGGATGGAAGAAAATATTCGATACCATAAAATTAGAACACTTTTGTTAAGAGTTTATACTTAAAAAGAGTTTCACTGACACTACATGAACTTATTTATTCATCATACTATCTCACTTTGACAAGGAATATAAGACAGAGACAAAAGATCAATCTCGTCAACGACATTCGTAGATGTCCTAATAAAATGGAATTTAATGGTGTTCCATTAGCCCACATCTCATTCTAAGAAGAACATAAAAAAGGAACAAAAAATAATTAGGTCCATCAAGTACTACATGGCTGGCAGTCTCTTATACATGAACTCAATCAAAAACAACAAATAGAACCTAACAGTGTAAAACAGAGACAGTGCTATCTGTCTATATAGCTCCACCTCTTTTTCTTTCTAACAATCATGATTCTTAAACACCACAATTTATAAACGGTATTCCAAAATTTAAAATTGTTATCAGTTCGCATGCATTTTTTACATTGTAATTATTTAAATTATCAATCAACCTTTGACACGAATCACGAAGATTAAAACCACTTAGAAACAAAACAGTAATTAATTACTCAAAATAAAAATATATTTTTTGTTGCCTAAAGACCAACATTTATATCAAACCTATCTCTATTTCTGGAAGAGAAAATCAGATAGATTAGCTATAAATTTATGGTGCAAATGGTCTCATTTCAAATTTTTGGACTATACTCTGTATTCCGATACTGTTGTACACAGAATATTGTACTGTTAGGAAATTCTACGTACAAACACATTTGGAATTCTGCCCAATTGGCAGTATCCGCAGACTTACACGGGACTAAACACTTTGGATAAATGATGGTGTCCTAAAACATATATTTATCTAGTACTTATGAGTACTACAGTTCCATTAGAGGTATCTACAATTATTTATATCAGTTATACCTATATTTACCCACAATGTTTACATTTCCTTACTCCAATCCAATACAATACATAGGTTGTTTGGAAGAGATCCTAATTAGTTATAAGACCCGCTTGTGATATTATTCTTCTATAAACGAGTTTCTTGGTGAACAATAAAGAGTTATTATTATTATAATATATAGTTAGATATTACTAATACTTCGGAGAAGATAAACAAATAACAATATAAATAAATAACAATCTGTAACTATCCCACTGCAGAACAGAAATCACTGTTTAAATGGGGTAGGATTATTGATTACCATCCTTATTCAATGCCTTTACAAAATTGACAACTTAATTCTCGTCAAACTAATGTCCAAAATAATCGAAACGATTTCTTTACAGACGAAGTCATCAGGTGTGATATGGGCTACTTCATTTACTTTACTGACAAAATCGCCGTTGAAGAAAGCTTTATAAAGAAACATATAGGTATATTTAAATATCATTTAACTACCCTTTCAATAGTGTTTGGATCCATTCTCTTGCTTATAAATATCAAACATTATGTAGGCCCAGTCGGGACAGTTAATCTGAACTTTCTCTTGTATTTATTGCACATACGTGAGCTCCATATATATTTTAGTACGCAATTACTGTAAAGACACCTGTTTTAGTAAATATCAAAGAGTTATGCTGCGTTATGTAGACTTGTTACTTTCACAATACTATACTGGCGCCATACATAAAGTGCTTAAAGAGATAGGTAGAAATTGTAATGGTCTCTTTGTTTTGTTTCGAGTTCTATTTTCATAGCTTTTCCTAACGCGGCATTCTTCTATATATTTACGTAGTTCTATTTCTATCGAGACACCAACGATACATTAAATATCAACAGCATTATAAGACCAGAAACAGTTATCATGTTTGTCTACCTAACACAATATGTCTACTCAGAAATACTTTGAACCTTTAACGCGTATTAAGATTGGCCGCGAACCACCTGTGCTCATAACTCAGTTAGTTTTGAAACTCACAAAGCATTTGATGATACAACAAACGAATGAACTCAAGAAACTGATACCTTTAATGGAAAATATGTTGTAGGCAATGTTTTAAAAACTCACCGTTAAGGAAATATGGAAACATATACTAAAGTTTTTTTTGTGTTAAAACTTGAGAAGTTACCTTCATGTTATAATTAGGCAAAAAAAAAATCGGATAACAAATATAATATATACATTAAAAAATGAGGAAATAACCGTTTTCAGGATGTTGGGAAATATATACCTACAAAATTCATTATTAAAACGTTTAGGTAAATATTTTATCAACGGAACGTGCAATGCTTAGTCGTTAGCAACATTTTAACAATAATACCATTGGCAGAGTAATTGATAAAGTTGATAACCTACGGCAAATAACGTAACAGTGCTTGTAACTTCATCCGCGTTTTTTAGTAATAAAATTCTACTGACAACATAGGCTTTTAAAATCATATTATGAAGACAAGATGAAATATTTCACCTGTCAACACTTCCTTTTTTTTCACAGTGACTTTTGGTCAAAAGTCGGCCACATATACTTTTATTTGTAACCTGTAATTGTCCATAAAATATCCCAAAGTTATGGTAGCATCATCGCCCTTCATTAAAGTTCGAATATTACCACATTATTTTTTACTGTTATTAAGTAAAAGACACCCAATTCTTACCCGACCAAATCTTTATCACATGCAGAATGGGTACATAAAAATCTGGGCCGACACTTTGCATATAATCAAAATTTTGCATTTATCAGTGATATTAATTACAAGCAAATTGTTATTATTAATATGGCACATTTACTCATGTATCTGGAATTCGATGAGATAAACAATTACGAATACTCTCACTTTCGTAATATTGTTAGTTATACGCTATGTAAGTGAGAGTGAATTGAGGAAATCTTCAGATGTTTGTGAGTTCTACAAAGATCAGTCAGCAATTTATCATTAAGCATTTACGTTCAATTGTAGCTTTCAGCTTTGGATGTTTATTGCGAAAGTCATGTAGAACCCGAATAGAATTTACAGGCCATCATGTAAAAGGTAGGCTTGTAAAAAAAACCATTTCATATATTTAGATATAAAAGATCTAGAATGAAGCCCAGTTAATAGGCAGCTTAGTAGAAACTCCCAATACTCATAATAATATCACCATTAGGTATATTTTACATTTGGAACTAGAATCATCGAAATTATGTCTGACAGTAACTAGGTACATTGTAAGTCGTAGTACAACGCATTTAGACGTCCATTATAGATGATGTCTTAGCGTTCAGACTTCTTAGAAAACGATTCAGAAATAGGATCAATAAAATGTCAGAATATGACTTGTTCAAAATCGTTTCCAGCTGCATCTTTACACGCAAATGGCTCGTTTTAGGGAAATGGGTCCGTTTAGCTTAATGGCTATTATACTGTCAGCTCTAACAGTCTTAGGAAATACAAGTTGCTTATGCGTAGTACGCCAATTTAAATCAACAAATCATTAATATTGATTCTGACCGGTGACAGCAAAATGGTATATGGTCATTTTTATTTTTGGGGATCAATGAATTGAAGTAATAGATGTAATTATATGTAGCAAATATTTTGCCCGTTGATAATGTAAGATTTAGATCTAAATCTAATATATTTACAGGACAAGAATAATGAAACATTCCTACAAATGTCGATGGAGCACTTAGAGAAATAATTGCTTCGTGACTAAAATCTCTTAATACAAATCGATTACAAAAATTTATCAATCTTGTTTTATTTGTGTTGGTCCAATGTTATCAATGGCACTATTGCTAGCATTAAAGATAATAAATCTCTCATAGTTAACGAAACAACAATTGAAAAATATTGGATATTTATTTAAAATGGTCCTTTATTCTTTAAAATCATTTTGAGAATTACTTTGCTTTTTTAGTGTGAAGTAATCTTACTCTAGCTAGATACTGGTGGTAACTGATAACTCACGTAATACATGTCTATAGACTTCTCTTACTAGTTACTACATAGTCTACAAGGGAGGTAAAATTACAATTAGCTGTACTAAAGAACATAATTCATACCAGTCATAGTTCTGTTCAAAATTTGTTCAAGTTGACACCATCTATAATACAAGTTCTAATCGTGTTTGCTTTAGAAAGTCATTGTAGCTGTCTGGGGTACATATTGTTGTTTGGTCTAGTACAATACTAGCCCAGCCCTGCAATCTGGCTTCGCTATTCAGCTCCTTCACTTTAATATGTCTTACGTTGGGTCTACAATGCGGCATATTAATATTTTCCGTCTTCTGAATAACGTCGGTTGTGAAATTCTGTGTGGCGCTAAGTTTACTGAACTTTCTTATCTAAGATTCGTGTTTTGTTGTTACTCTATTTAGTGTAGCTTATTAAATAGTCCGAAGATTTTTATTAGATGCATTTGCACCTGCAGTTAATTTTTAATTTTACTTTTATCGGTATTTAAAACTTGAAAATTTTCTGTCCTAGCAAACTCTAAAACAAACGGACGAATTTGACGAAATCGGAGCCATAATTTATCGACGCATAAAACATCTGTTCCACATTATAGTCTATGACAAAATTCGTAGCAATTCGATACACATTGACGATCTCAATGTCATGGCCAATGATTAATTAAAATAAATACTTACATGGGCTTCATAGGCAGCTAATGAGATTGAAAATAATTACGTTTTCGTGAAACGTGATAGCTGTGTAAATAGTAACGGCGGTTTAATGGATCTAACCATCGGATTTTGTGGGTAAGCACGCGTCGCTCGCTCAACTATTTGGGTTATGGCTATATATTTCAATATAAGGCATGGTTAGTTATCACTGAACAAATTTTGGGCCCAATCTGGTTAATGGATGGTAAAACCAAGAATAGACTTTTATGGGTAAACTTCTTTGAACGACGGCAAATATGTTAAAGATAGCTAAATATATGTATTTGTTAATAAAAAGTCGTTGAAACTTTTTTAAATAAACATCGGGAAAAGTGTGAACCTAGTAGGTAAATAATTAATGAGAAAAATAACAAATTATGATGACTGGTAATAAGTTATAAGCAATACGAAATTGATTGAAATTCTAACAATTACATCAATATTTTACATACATTTTTATTGCATTCGTTATTTAATATTTACAAACTTAACTATATATGCACTTACAACAAAACTAAACTCTTAACTAATATAAAAATATCGACAGTAAAATTATCCACATCGCTGTCGACTGGAAGTGTACCCAAAAGACTGGCGGCATTGCCACATTGTATGGCAATGCTTATTCTTTGTCCAAGGTAAACACCAGCCCTTGGGTCACGCGAGGAGTCAACAAGACGTTTTGCCAGATCTTTAAATACAAAGTGTGCATTCGGACCCCACGGTCCAAGTGTTTCAACCCCAAACGGCTGGAATGTACAACTTCCAGTAAGGTTGTTATATTTCCGCCGTTTGAGGTTCCCAGCAGCCGCAGCAGCAGCACCAGCCAAGTAAGTCGAATTAGGAATATGAGATGGCGCAAGAGTATCGACACAAGTAGCGTCTCACACTAAAGGCCTACCCATCTTCCAAGGGAACAAAGACATGCCGTCCGGTCTCTTGCCGTCGTCGCGTGCCAGGCCATTAGGTTCAAGTACAGCCGGAACGCCGCCGCCAGCGGCATCAAGAGCTCGTCGGATGACATCGTTACATCAAATAGATTAATCTTACGTTAAATTCTACTTCATTCGTTTCATTCCTTATATAAACACTCAATTTTGTTATCATTTAAACTTCAATGACCATCTAAGAATTAGAGCTTTTACTCCGATTTCAAAATCGATTCTAATGGCACAAGAATCGATTTCAATATCGGGTAAACGTCTTGTACTGAACAGCTATAAAGTCCAATGGAGGCTGCGATGAGTAACCTATTAACCAATCGAATTGAAATCTAACATTACGATTCAATTGGATTTTAAATAAAATGTGGAATGTTATATTTGGTAGTTACACAATTATGCTGTTACTTTGACCTGTTATATTTATTGCAGTGCATTTCAAATATTCATCATTGAGCTTTTAAGATCTCATACCATCGGTTCTTAACCAAAAATTTAACTGAATTATTTACGTTGATAGTCAGTAATTTCGTAATCACAGTGTATAACGATATTGTCTAAAAACGCAAGAAGTTTTTACGTAATAAAACGGCATTCCAAAATGATGAGAAAATTCTGATCAGCTTTCAAAACCATCACTTAGATCAATATTGCTTGCAATGAAGATAAATCAAGGAACATCAAAGGCACGTTATGCTTATCTTAATAGCGAAGGACAATCTTGTACATACAAGGAAGAATGTTATAACACTTATAACGAACACACCATCTGATCATTTAAAATTCAAATCGCTTATTGGACTTTTCTCTCACCTGAGATGTAAACTTAGGTTGGGTTTCACGGGAGCGCATGAACGGGATCAGTTGAAGCGATCTCGATTTTCGTTTAATTGAGTTCAATGCTCCAATTTGCATTTTCCTAACAGAAACTGAACGCAGTTAAGGCAAAACCACAGAATATTTTTGTAAATATAGAAGGTAGAATGGTCATAGAAACTTTTTATTCAAATATCGCTCTCCATGTCAAATCAAAAGTTTTTATTTCGTATAAACCTCAAAAAGTCGCTTAAAAAACTAAATGACTCTAGGAGTGCGGTTCTAAAATCGTACTATGGAGAAGATCCGGCAAGAAACTCCATAGTTTAATCTTTTAAAAATAGGATTTATATATATTTCTATGTAGATACATTATTAGATAAGAACATGTATCCTGTAGCCTAAAGAAATTCTAATCTATGCCAAAAACAATTGTCATTCCGGCCTTGACATTTGATAATTTTAAACTCGATCTGTGGTAACTTTGTTCGTAGGAACACGTTTGTGAAATTTCACCTTAAAGATGAAGATGTGAAGGAAGCCGTTAAAAGCATAACAGGTGTAAATTGCTATATTAAAAGACGCCGATCAATCTTTCTGTCGGCGCGGGCGCAAGTTGCATGCATATGGATTCGTCGTTTAGTCGCGCGAAAATCTCTTCCTTTTTGCTCTCGAGATTAATGGCTGGTTATAAAGATTGTGTTTTGTTTTAACATAATATTATATTTCAGTTTTAGAACTGTTTTATGTACTTTTTCTTTTTTTGTAATCTTTTACATTTGTGATGCGAAATGTTCCAGTTATTTTTAAATTATAACTAATAACCGATTATTTAAGAACTGATATGACTAAGGATTAAACGATAAATGTACAAATAGTACTATATTAGTATTATAAAAGTCGTCTGTTATAACTAAAATGATGTTTCTAGATAATATTATCATTCAATATTATGATAAGAATAAATACATTTCCATAATTAAAAATAAAACTGACTTCTCAGTCAAAGGTCGCTGCCGGCTATATGTCACTGTCATCGTTATTTTTATTAAGTTTTAAAACACGCATTGTTAAGATTCTATTCATTTATTGAAAACATGTATGCGTGTTGATACCATAATTAATAGCTCAATATATTACAAAGACTTGAATGTACAATGTAACACTAAACGGTATTTAAAAACGTATAATAAAAAGCTACTGAGAATGCAGGTAGAAAAAATCTTTAAAGACTAATAAAATTATGATTAATTTTTGCGCAGATCTGAGTATTTTATAAATGCCGCAAGAAATTAATCTTTAAATCATTATACCGTACAAGGATGATAGCTGTAAATTATATTATTAAGGCCAAGTTTTTTTTTAATTATTTTGTTGATTACCAACAGATGTTACAGACTTAAAAAAACACATAACAATAGATCTTATTTCTACTGTACATCCAATTATAGGCAAACACAACATGCACGTAACATTTTTAAAAGGCACGAAATAAAAAAATATATACAGCTAACAACAGAAAATAGTAACAGGTAAGTCAAATATACTTATGCCATTAAGTTCATATTGATCATTTAATAAGTAAACTAACTGTTAATATTTTTTTTTATTTAATCATTGTCTTTTACAACATTTTTTTATTTCTTTTTATTTTATACATCACTGGTTACATTCACCAGTTGCAAGTGGACCACAGCAGCTAAATAACAAGCGGCCAGTTTGTTCCTCCTGTCTCCGGACGCGACAAGTTTCAGATTTAACGAGATTCGTTTTGGGCAGCCTCCGTTTGTTAGTAGTAATATCGTATATATATCGTAATAATACCGCTGTCGCAAGACCTGTATGGAAATCTTTTTTGTACCGAACCTTTTGGTGCGAAACTTTTTTGCCAAAAAACAGTGTGTAGTTTTATTTGGTTAAGGATTTAAATGTATTGGTTCGTTTGTCGGCGTAAAATGTACAAGACTTAGCGTATTTTTAAACTATTTCGCACTTAGCGGAGTATTGACGGATAAATTGTCAGCTCGACACCGATGCGTAATAAGCTCATTATTAAATGGTCCTAACTAACCTAACTAGATAGGTTTGCAGGCTACTCTAATATTTTATATTATATTATACACTAACATTTTTATTACATTACATGAATATTAATCTATACTATAATATTATAAAGCTGAAGAGTTTGTTTGTTTGTTTGTTTGTTTGTTTGAAGGCGCTACTGGTTCAAATTGAAAAATTCTTTTTGTATTGGATAGTCCGTTTATTGAGGAAGGCTATAGGCTATATAACATAACGCTACGACCAATAGGAGCGAAGAATAAATGAAAAATGTTACAAAAATGAAAAAACGTTGAAACTAAAACACGCGAACAAAGTCGCGGGGGACAGCTAGTATGTAATAAAAATGTTATTGTATAATATATTAGCCTGCAAACCTATCTAGTTTGCCGTGTGTACCTCCGATATCAACGCAAGAGTAAAGTCGGTTAACTAGTATTTGAAAATTACTTCTCTAATTTATAATTTATATCAAAAAGATTTCTTCTAAGGTAACTTAAAAAGTCTTAATCTCTCGCAAGACGTGTATCGCCACTCTATTTAGTAGAAAACGATTTTATTAATAACTAATATCATAAGATTTACTGCAAATGGAAACCCAAGTTGTACGATACGTAGCGTACAGATACGAACAAACTATTTATAACAAAAATAGTGTATCGCTACTTATTATATATAATAATATATGTATTATCATTTAATACCAGTAACCAGAACGGCCAATAGACAGTTAAGGCGCAAAATAATCATTTAAAATTATTTTTAATCGAGAGTAATTTAAAATAAAGTGATCTTTACTCACTGAACTTAACGACCTAAGTATTATATAAAAGAAATTGTAAAAATATAATTTCGCGAACTTTTTTTTTTAATGTTAAAAAAGATTTTGCAAATAATTACTTTACTGGTTCATTAATCTAATTCTGGATAGTAAATAAATATTAGAAGCCACAATAGCCTCCAATCCGGTATTTTTGTTACCTTTTTTCATTAAATATGAAAAAGAAGACATTCTCCTGTTACATACAGTATTGTAGGGACTGAACCTTCTGTAATGCACTGCATCGTGCAAAGAAATTACTTCGTTAAATCACGCACATTACAGCGATCCCGTACTTAATCACCGCTTAATGTGCTAATCTTAAGTATCACCTATCACCAAAACATTGCACCATTAATAGGTTTTTCTTGTTCACCACATTATTAAGTTTTTCTATAACCGTGTGGCAAACGAAACTGGTTTAAATTAACGGTTAACTTAACGTAAGTCGTTAATTAATATTAATATTAACATGAATAATGACATGTTTGAGCTTGTCCAAGATGTAGAGTGAAGACATCTGATACTGATTGGGCAGTAACATACTGATTGTGTTTAGGATAATTTCAAACACGTTCTTGGAATGTTAGGAAAGATTTTCAGCAGTTTCAAAATACTTCGTTTGCTTGAATCTGGGGGCACGGTAGTTACTACAAGAACTATTGTATAACAGAAAAGTAATGAACAGTGAATAAAAGTAGCAAAATGGGCAAGGCACATATTTTGACTAAGTTGTATACTTTGTCAAGTTAGGCCGGGTAGAGTTAGGTTGTGTAGAGTTAGAAACTTAGCTCTGCATGAGATCTGATAATTTTTTAACAGTACGAGTCATATGGTCTCGTATTGGCTACATTTCAAATGAAAATGTTTTTGATGTACTCCAAGTGCTGACATAAGTGAAAATCTTGAACAATTACAATATATGTACATACTTATTTACAGTGTTCTCGGTAACAGTAACAGTGCCGCGAGTTCAAGTGCTTTTTTCCCGTCTCAAAAAAATGCCCAACGCGCATAAAGAAATTTTCTCTTCAAATTTAGAACCTAACATAAAAAAACAGTTGCTTTTGCCAGCGTCGATAGAAGACCAGACAGCATTCTTTTACATACCCCCAACATATTTCTTCAATAAAATAAGCTTAACAAAATGACACCTTTGTCCATGTATTGTTCTGCCCACACTGAGATGAACGATTATACTCATATACCAATCGCGTGCGAATCTGATGACTGATTTATTTGCTTTTCCAAGATGGCGCCTCGCGATTCGAATTTTGAGATAGAACAACTGTCAGATAGCCCAGTTTAGTACGTATTGTGTTGGATTAGGACATGGGGTGGAGTTGACGTTGTTTAGATTTGTTCATCATTTGAGTTAAGATGACATGGAGCTGCTACTTTTACAATAGTCGCTTACTTGTTATACCTACCTACAATAACAATGAATATCAAATTAATGTAAATCGTTAATTTTATGTGTATTGCGGCAATTTGTTTTATTTTTATTTTTTGGCTAGAAAGAGACAGCTTTTCAAAAAAAAAATGTTTTTTTTTTATTGATATATATCGAACTCAAACTAAAAGATTTTTAAACGCCATGCAAAATTCCTACTACAACAAAATTTGAACGGAAGTTTTAACAATAATTTCAACAAAACATCTCATGACGCACAAAGTTTTAGAATATTATCTACATCTTGAGAACAACCTTGAAATCTTCACTAGTATTGTAATTAAACTGTCCTCACCTCTCCAGACGCAAAAACATAACGAAAACATATGGAAACCCCATGTACAACTAGACGTTCCGTTTTTTGTTAATGGCGGTGAGCTAGACAGTGTTATTAAATAAACTATAGTTATTTTTAGTACAAGATTTTTTACTAGATTAAACGTTGAAGTTAAGATGAGCCTAATATGTCTTTGTCATTTATAATTTACATAATAAGAAAAAACGCATTATAAACATTTAATGCTTAAGCATATTAGCAAGCCGCTTTTTAGTTTATTTTTTTATTTGTACTGGCTATCTATACATAAATATATTAATTATAGTTTTTTAGTAAGAACGCGCTAATCTCTGGAACTAATACTCAAAATTGAAAAAATCCTTTGCATTCGCTAGCCCAATTCTCGAAGTTGGGAGAAAAGCGAGGCGAGTGAAACCGCAAAACACATCTAGTAATACAGTTAACACCGTCATCTGTCTATGTAGCACCATTTTTTTATTTCAAAGTCTCAAAGAATCAACGTTAAAATGACATAATGTACGTCTGTATCTATAAAATAACAGAATAAAGATCTCAAATACATTGGGGTCTCAATCTCTGTACAATCACAGCCAAATCACCTTCAGTAAAGAAGTAATTGATATAATCGGACCACTAGATTACAAGACAGGCATTCAACACACAAACTTATTAATTCATCTGGTTTTAAACAAATAAAATCTACTTGACACTTAATGGTAACGATATAGGGGTTATTTCCGCTTGATATTGAGTTTTGGAACGTCAAGTATAAGTTTGTGTGAGTACGTGTACAGTATGTTCTTAAATGTCGCAATCTGGGGAAATTGCTACCGGGAAGTGAAGAAAGGTTATTTTTTGTGGTATTGTAGATATATTCATATTGTTTGGACTTATTTTATATAAAGATTGGAATGTACTTGCTTGTTATTTATTTGCATTAAGACAATGTTACAATGGCTACATATTAAAGAATGTGTAAGACTGTATTTAAAATCTACGTATTTTTTTTTGACAAATGTTAATTTTTAAATGACTTCCGCACTTTGGAATTTAGTCCTTTTATCGCGGGGGGTTTATACAAACATAAATACACATAAATTACTTGCACAAACACCAAACTTGAAACAAGCATTTGTGGGTTATCTAAATGCTTGGCCCATGCGGGATCGAACCCGCAGTACGTCGCGCACAGTGGTAATTGGCGTGGACCTATACTACTCGGGTATCTGTGCAGTCATATTTATTCAGATTAATGAATGCAATGCATGATAGAAGAAAGAATATATATCAAATGGTAGGTATATTTTTATTATTTTTTTAGTTATTTTGACATACTTTAATGCTTATTTAATTAACAAAATTCTCTAAATGACAACAAAGACATTAATACCGGTCTATAAACAGTTCAAGCGACATTATTCTTTCTGTAAAGGTATGTAGGACACATAATATCATGTCTTTGAGATGAATGTATTTCATTCATCTAACTTACATCCGGATTGCACGGACGGAAGAAGCTATTCACAATAGAGACTATATTACCATGCGTTACCAATATCTACCGTAATAATAGAATATTATTAAGTACTAATATTTGTATGTAGGATTGGAGGTAATCTTCTAAAGGATTGCCCCCCAATCATCACATATACAGTCGCTTAAATGTATGAAAGAGTCAAGTCTAAGTCAGACTAATCAAAAATAAATGTCATTGCCATACATTTTTTTATAATGAAAACGACTCCCGCACCAAGGAATTTAATCCTTGTGTGTGTTTTCACAAACATTCAAATCACATGCACAAAGAATACCCAGACTTAGAACAAGCATTTGTAGATCACACAAAAGCTTGTCACTTGCGGGGATCGAACCCGCACCGCGTCGTGCGCAGTGGTAGTTAGCGAATTGACCTATTACCACTCGGCTATCCGTATATTTCTTTCATCATTACGCTTGTAAGAATTTCACTTGTCTAAAAGAGCTGAATCGTTTTTAATAGTGATGTGCTGACAGTTAGGTTAGACATACGTTATTGTTAATTTGCATCGTTTTTGAGTTGAAAATACGATTAAGAAAGCATCACTTCAAATAACATCGGTATAGAAAAAGCTATTCGTACCTGCCTACGACAAGTTTAGTAATTGGGTATTATATAATAGTAATACACACGTAATAAAAGACCCGTTCTTAGACTGAATAATTAAAACAATAAAACTGTTTTTTTGCTGCGGTTTATAATTTATAGATTGCGTTATTTAAAAGCGTAAAATCTTATGCCTAATTAATAGAAAAACTTCGGTAGAAGAATAATTAAACATATAAAAAGCTTAAAATTTGACTTTATTATCCGATAAAATTAACTAAACATTATAATTAGTGTCAAAATTTATAGAAATCTTAAATTTAATGACCCCTAAAGTGAGTTACGAAACATATATATTATAAACTAGCTGTCCTCCGTGACTTTGTCCGCGTATTTTAGTTTAAACGGTTTTTCATTTTTGCAACATTTTTCATTTATGCTTCGCTCCTATTGGTCGCAGCGTAATATTATATAGCTTATAGCCTTCCTCAATAAATGTGCTATCCAACACTGAAAGAATTTTTATAAGATAGAAATCGGACCAGTAGTTCCTGAGATTAGCGCGTTCAAACTAACAAACTGTTCGGCTTCATATATTAGTATATATATAGATAATAACCTAAATAAGTTTCATTAATATATTATTATATTTAAAACAAAAATTAAATGGTAGTTTAAGGCCGGATATTTCGCAGAGTTTTGTGCGAAAAAATTAATTGCTTCTGTAAAAGGATAGTATTACGTGTATCAATAAAAATATAAACAATCTCTTTCAGAAATTTAAAACAGTAAACGATTTTGTGTTTTTCAAACATAAAGTTTTGTCGTTTGAGTGAAATTAAGCTCGCTAATATATTCATTTATTCAAATATCCAAGAAAATTATGTCAGTCTCTATCTTATACAACGGCGGCGCTGGCTTAACTCCGTTAGATTCACATAAACTAAAGTTTAAGTCGTTTGTATCTACGTAATAAACAGTATCAGGTGCATATTAATGGCGTCCAATCAATCGTCTCGACAAACACCGAACAACGAAACAGGCGGCCTTAATCTTAAAACTTGGTGAACACGTCAACATCCAATCTTTACATTAATTTCACAGGTCATTAATTCGGCTCACTTACCCACGCATTATATTACGAAACCGACACACTTATTTATAAAACAAGCAAAAAAAACGCATACCAATCCAATAGCAATAGCCCGATAGAAACTATCTGCTATCGACGTACGGAATCTCCATCAGAGTCTATAAAGTTGTTATTACACTTTTACGATCTCAATCTGTACAGTCTATGGACCACCTTGTCAAATGCTCCGGGCGCTTCAAATCTTCCTATTGAGTCATTATCACAATTCCGTTTAACTGAATGTGAATACCAAATATGTAATTATGAAGGGAATTAAGACTGATATTAACATGTATGGTGTTATTATAAAACACTGTTATTTGAATGTCTTTCAGGATATGTAATTATTCTGTCTATTACTTTTGTGTAGTAAAAAATAGGGCAGGCCTGATTTATGTCATTAGTCAAAACAGGTTCGGGGTATCGTCTAGGAGATGTCTAGTTGGCATGAATATATCGAGCAAAGGTTCGCAAAAAATATTGCGAAACGGCTTTACATTTGTTCGCGTACCTATTATTCAAATATGCGATCGTCTTGTTAACGCGGTGGTCTAGGATCGAATCAAAATCTTTAACAATTTATTAAATATTAGTATTTTGCTTTGTTTTTCAATAGTTATTAGGATACCTACTTGTAAAAATTAACAAAAATAGGAACAATTATTCTAAGATAACATATATTTTTTTTAAATAACGTTATCAATTCATTACAAACTACCAAAAACGTTTAATTTACTCAATTTTCGTTTATTTTTTAAGTAACTTAATCAAATATTGATTTTCAATGACAAAGCTTTAAAGACAAATAAGCATACAATAATTTCGCACATTCATATTGACACTAACGAATTGAAAGCAATCATTTCGTCATTTTACTCTTAGGTTTGCTAAAATGACCCTGGCATGATGATAAGTACCTATCTGTATATAAGTAAATTCTCTTAATACTTTTTGTGATATGGTTGTTTATTTATCTTTCTAAAGGTCAAGTACATAGTTAAGAAATTAACAGAATTTGAGAGTGAATTTTGATGCGAAAGCTATTTTGTGGTTTTATGATACTTCGAAAGAAGACATCATTTCGGTAAGCAACTGTTCCTTTTTGCGTTTTATTGATAAGGAAAATAGAAAACGAAATTAAATTAATGTTTCGTAGAATTGATAGGGAGCGTAAGCGACTATTTATTTCATTTAAAATAAACAATCAGACTTAGATAGATGTTAGTAGTTTTTGGAATTATGTATGAAAACCTTATTGTGGTCTAAACGCGAACGCATTGGTATAGGAAGGAACCTCCGACAAAAATATAGGTTACAATAATTTTCGATATTTCTTTTAATTATAATCTTAAAACTTAAAAATAAAAGGACGTACAAATTATACTGGTTAAATACAACAGTAAAAACATTTAACTATAAAGTTATATGTTGTGATCACAGTGATATTTACGGATTACAAAATTTAACTTGGCGCGTTAAGATTGGAATCTGCCGCGCGCGCAGAAGTTATTTCCCGTTTATTTTAACGACATATTGTGAGTACGCTGTTACACGTTTTGCGACACACTCACGACACGTTACGCCGTGTTACTTTAAATTTATATTCATGCTCTTTGCGTTTATCGATAGGCAGAAAATTAACCAAATTGACTTTTTATTATACTCTTAACTTCCTAATTCTCATATTAGGTATGCTAATACGGATCTACGTCATGTAATATTATTTTATTTATTACAAGAGAAGAAAAAACACCTTCATGAACTTTAAAGAAGAAATGAATACAATACTATTAATATTATAAGCAAAAATGTATAGTTTTAATAATTTAATGATGGATTAAGTTCAGATTAGTAAAACGACATTGATGCAGCGTTAGTGAGTTTGTGATTTGCCGCAAAAAAGTCTATGAAATTTTAGTTAAATAGTAAAACATGAATTTGTAAAGTTAATTAAATATTTGTCAAGGTTAAATTGGCGAAACGATAAGTACAGTGCCCCGCGGAATTAATCAACAGTTTTAAATGTTGACTAGTAACAAACTAACTGTGTACCTATTGTTAAAACAGTATTATGTTAATTATTTGTACCTATAGAAGGTGATTTTGATATCGTTGTACAAACTATGACCTTTGGTGATAAAAACGATTAGCATTAGAAATTTAGAAATACAAATGAGAAAAACATCTCCAATTTTAATTTAACGGTAATAAGTATAGTACTTAAATTCAATTTTGTTTTTGCCTGATATCCTATCAAAAAAAAATATAATAAAAATCTCATTTATACCAACTAGGCTACAAAGTAGCACTTTAAAAACGTCAATACAATGGACAGCACCCTGATTCGCCCACCGAATCCATGTCCCAATCCATAATCAATCCGAATCTATCAAACCGCGCAACGCGCAACTAAAGTTAAAAAAATGTTAGATTTTCTTAACTTTTTTTTTCTTTAAGACTGAATAAAACATTTCCATGCAACACGGTATGAAAGTAGCAATGAACAGTATTTATCTTGAACGGGAAAGTTTGTTTCCGAACAACTTAGTAAAGTAACTACTTGACAGGTACTGTTTGTTTATTTACTTGAGGTACGATTTACATAAGGACAGAAGTTGGAAAACCGCAGATAATATAATCAAAAGTAAACATAAATTTATTGAGCAATCGCTAAGCAATCAAATTATTGATTGAAACGTTTTTTAGCACACAGAAGCTGTACTTAAAAGTCATAAGGTAAATTAATAAAATAAATCATTATTTTTTGTGCTCCGTACATTCTAATCATAGGCATAGTAACAAAACAGACAAATAATTCATCGGTAAAACAAAACGAAGATAAAATTCAATTGATATAATTGGAGCACTGTCAGTGTACCGGTGTAATCTCGATCCAATCTGCTGATATTGACAATGCGCAACAAAAAAATTGAAGGCTTTGGAAGTTGTGAAACAGTCTTGTTGGTATTAAATCGTATAAAACCGACACGAATTTGGAGATGATTGTTATAAACGCCATTGAGTATACCAATTCCATCTTCTGTCGCATATTAGGAGATAATTTACTCCATGTTTCAGATTTCTTTAAAAACCTAAAATTTTCAAAATATATTTTTTTTATTTAGCGTAGACTACTTGTGCATCATTAATTACACAACAATATCCTAGTTATCAAAAGACAAAAGTCTAAACAGCACACCGTAAACACTGATTTAAAAACCGATTATAATAAAGAAGTATATGGGTGTGGTACCTTCGTTGTCTCTGAATTCCATAACACTAGTGCTTTAGTTACTTACTATGGGTTCAAAGCAATGTATGTGACGTTGATCACATTTTATAAAAAAAAAATGTATTTAGTATATTGCAAGTAGGTACTCACTGTAAACGCTGTTGTAATCTGTGGTGCCGTTGACTGTGCCATCCGGCAGCAGCTGCAGATAGCGATTCTTGAGGAACATCTGTATGGTGCGGGAGGTGCCAGTTATGTGGCTCAGGTTGGCGGAGCGCTGCGCGCGCGGCTCGGGCGCGGGCGCCGCGGCGCAGGTCGCGAGCGCGAGCGCCGCCAGCAGCAGCCGCAGCGGGCGCGTGCGCGAGCGCATGGCGCGCCGCGCCCATGGCAGCCGCCCGGACGCCGTCACTGCACAGCACCGCCTCGCATACCCCGCTCAACCACCCACGACGCCTCTCCACCACCCAGTCTCATCCAAACCTTCCCTCTTCGCTTATAACTCAGTTCGGTTAACTCTCACACGCATCATACCTAACACCCTCATATTACTTTTATTGCACCATATTATTGACAGGTTCTCGGTTTACAAGTGCCGCAAAGCCGGATCGTTCACACGATCTGAAACAAAATAATTGTGTGTTTAATAATAGCGTGTGGACAAATTGGTAACTGATACAGTGGGTTGTGACGTCACTCCGATTCGGATACCACTATTCAAATACAGGTAACGCAAATATACTTAAGCTGACAACGTCTAGACGTTACTTCGAATTATGATTAATTGTGAAGCCACGAATTGAAAGAAAGAAAGACTTATGAAAGAATATAACAATGTTACTTAATTGTAAATTATTTTTAACTATAAAATGTGCGTCATCGTTACGTAAAGAAGCCTGTTAGCGTAAAATCTGAGTTTGCAGATTTTGATGTCGTCCAAACACGGCTGGCACATGGCTATAAACGTTTTCAGTGGAAACACGAATAGCATATGACAACGGGCATTACATCTGTTGACAATACAACGGACGAAACTGATTTCACTAGCGATGTGAGAATTCCAAACAGCATTTGAACATTTTAACAAAATTATTGTGAAAACAAAATTACTGTGAAAATAATGAAAATCGTCTACTCATTACAAACTTCATTCAGTATATTGTCATTATGTATTATTAACGGTTACTTGCCTAAAATGATTAAAACACTTTTTTTTTCATCTATATGTATTTTAAATGCATCAGCATCATAATAAGTTGATGAAATGGCTTATAACCGCTAGCTTTACTCCGTTACTGTTAGATCTTCTTTAAAGCTCTTACACTTGTGCCCTGTATTTACATCATTTTTATCATGTTGGAGTTTATTGAAGCAATAATAAACTTACTTTACCTTTAATTAAACATCTGCATCAGAACCATCTCTTTTCTAATTAATGTATTAAAAATATTTGTCAAAGAATTTCAAGTACGTTGCATTGCTATTAAATAAAACAAATAACCCTAATTATAGCCCGTCGCCACTGTCAAACAAACAATGCTAATTTTCAACAAAAATAACAAAAGAAGATTATTAGATATTTATATCAAGCAGACAAGTGCATTTGTAAAACAAAATAACGCATCAAAACATTTGAGGTTGACCGAAAATAAAAAATCTTTTAAATACAATTTATTGGGTGTCGGTTGCCAAGGAAAGCCGATAAATACTCGGAGCTACCGATCGGTAAAATTGTAGGTCGTCAATATGTCCGACTTTCAACGCTTAATGCAAGATTTGATCTCTGTTAAGGTGGGGTGGACTGCTTTGAGATAAGAAGCGAGTAACTGTCTGCATCCAAGTCTACTCTCGTTGGGTCTAATGAAGCTATCGTTGTTACGTATTGATACCACTCTTATCCACTTTCCAACACCGGCTTTAACTTAGATTTCGAAGTTACGGCTGTCTCGATTCGAACTCAGTTCTGTTACATTACCAATGCTTTTAAAATACCTAGTTCTTGATCGTATAATTGATTATTTCCAGTCAAATATCTATTCTTTATTATATCTGTTATTATTGACATTTTAATCCATGTATGTCATGATTCCAATACCTATTTGATCAACGATCGATAAATAGTAGCTTTCACTGGCCATCATTCTTTTAAGTTGACCTTTAAATTAACTTTTACTATACTTAATCTTGTGGACATTTAACGCGATTTTATGAGTTTTATTAATATGGGTATATATTGCTTGGTATTCTATTGAGATATATCTTCAATGATATTGTCGAGATGCGAATCATGCGCAGTCGCGAATCTTGCGCAAATGCAAATAAGAGTTTGTGCAGACAGCACATGTATAAAGATACATTTTTCAACGAGTCCTAGTTTCCTACCAATCTAGACTAAAGATAAACGTCGATTGTAAAGAAGACACGATCTTTTGTAACAGACTTCTAGCAAACTTTGCACATGGTAATGAAAACGAAAACAATCATGTTAATTGACTACACGGATAGCCAAGTGGTATAGGTCTAGCGTGGTGACCTAGACTAGACGTTCCGCAAGTTCAATCCCCGTATGGGACAAGCAGTTGTGTGATCGAGAAATGCTTGTTCTAAGTCTGGGTGTTCTTTGAGCATGTGATTTAAATGTTTGTCCCCCCTGTTCCTTAGTGCGGGTACGTTTTTTTTTAAACAAAAGAAACAAAAAAAAGACAAAAGAAATAAAATTGCCTGAATACACTAAATTGTTTTGACATTCTATATAGCAATTAAGAGAAGTTTAGAAGAAACTCATGCATTGAGTAACGCTCAATCGCAATTGTCGTGAATTATTCGCTACGCCTGAACCAGCATTTACAATTACAGAACTATTGTCACTTTGTACAATGAATTGTTTTCGACCCACATACGCAATTATTTAATGGATTTTATTGATTCATACCACTTTAGGTTTGACGTGATCAAATCGTTGTGAGTAATGTTTGAATATTGTTCCTATGTGCCTTTGAAGTACCTACGTCTCTTACATTTTCTGTGTAACTGCAATGTTTTATTACTTCATCGTCATCTTATCTACCTATTTCTGGGTATAGTTCTCTCCTCTCCTCTCTATTTGCTCTTTCAATCCTATTACTAATAAATCATTACACTGTTTTTGTGATAAATTCAAAAAAAATTTTAGTTTTCAAATTTTCATTCCCGTCTGGTCTGGTTTCATCAAAAAAACTCTTCTACAAAAAGCTATAATATAAGATTACAAATAAGATTTTCCTTCATCTTCTAATTACAAATGAAGAAAGCTTCTTTAATTAAATAGATTTCTCTTCAACTAATAGCACTGGGCAAGCCAGTAGCACAATCTGGTCCCAATTTGTCAACCCGTTCCATGTATTTCAATGGTAGCTAGAAACTAGCCGACAATGGATTGAGATTGCAAATGGTAGTAGTTTATTCTATTTCATATTTATCAACAGGCTCTAATTGCTTGAGAACTTGAGCTTTAGTTAAGCCTCTTTAAATGGCAGCTATGTTTTATTGCGTTTGCTTTAAAATGATTTGCGGAGCTAATGAAGATTTCGCAGTTCTTTTTGATATGCAACATGCAACACAAGCTCATGATTAGGGACTCCTACTGAGTCTGAAACTAGTCGGGCGATCATATACGTGCGACGATATACCCGAAAATATACGTGAGTATATTTTCGGGATTTGTTTTAAAATAAATATGCAACATAAAATTGGTTCTTTTTTATTGAATCCCTTGATAGGGCAGACAAAGCCAGTAGCAGAGTTTTCTTTCCAACAATACTATTGTTGGAAAGAAAACTCTGCTTCTAGGTCTAACTCCGATACAGTCTATAGAAATGGTTAAGTTTTAATTACTACAGTTCAGTTCACTCATCAAGTTCAGTAAACTTTCCCAAGTCCATAAATCCAGTAAGCCCGACAAAAAACCAATCAAAACAATTCGATCTATTAAAAAGCGCATCAAACTCAAGTTTCTGCGATGTTTTAAATGTCGTTTTCAATCGCATTGCCCCTACGTTCGGTGGGCGTCGATCATTAATCATTATGTGTTTCGCCGTTTATAACTGAAAGGCAAATTTAATGGTGATTATAATCATCATCATCTAATTCTATTTCAATTTGTCATGCTTTAGTTTTGACGATTTGTAACAATATTTTAGATTTATTTTTATTGGTTTTTAATTACTTATTGGTGAGTTTGTCGTTCTGAATGGAATTAATAGTTTTGGGTCTACCGTCTTATGGAAGGTTATACCAAACTCTGCTAAGTACTATTTGGTCTACAAATATTGTTGAAAAACGCGGTTTCATATTATATGCTCAGCATACCAGTATATAGGACACAGGAGAAAGCACTATAGAGCAAGACCTTTTAAAACGGTTTGTATGAATTTACGAGTAAAGAATGCAATCACCGTTGCATTCTTTGAAAATGATACCAATCTTAATTTATACCTAACCTGTTACAGCTTATTTAATGACTAAAAGGCAAATATTACTAAAACAAGCAAGTCATATAACAAACATGTAGCGTTCCTAAAATAATCTTTCGAACTAAAAACTTGAATCAACATTTCTATAATAAGATCTGTTATCAATGACTCTTAGTTCCCATCCGTAACAGTAATAGAAACCGGGATCTTATTACGCATAGCTGAATAGTCTCGACACACCTATGGTAACGGCACTCAGCTTAGAACTGACCATGAAATCGAGACGACCACGATCTGTAGTGACCGTTAAACCACGAATCTCTCATAAAACTATAACTGTCTGAACAAAAAAACTACGAACTTTGAACATATGTTTTGACACTGTGACATAAATGTTCACACAAAACTTTAGTCTGTTCACACTGCGTCACTTTATTTTCTCTAGAGTGTTTGTGTGTTGTTTATGTCCCACACACGTACACTCGATGTAGTACACTAATAATACCAGCCTATAAATTTCCCACTGCTGGGCACAGGCCTTTTCTCATATGGAGAAGAAACGAGCATTGATCACCATGCTTACTCATGGCGGGATTACGATTTCAAGTTCCAGTCTTTGGAATCCAGGTTTCCTCACGATGTTTTCATTCACCGATTGTCAATGATGTCTTACAATGATTAAGAAAGTACATATAACTCTGAAAAAGTTACATGGGTACTTGCCTGTAATGGGTTCGAACCTGCAACTTTGTGCACACAAATCCGTTCATTTAACCACTAGGCCACCACGACATTCTGTATACTAAGTATAAGGTAAATTTTATTTTAGTGTAAACGAAGCATTACTGTTACATTACATACATTACCTTACCTAACCTTGTAAGTTAAGTGTTTAATATTATAAAAGTGAAACAAAAAACGATCGCTCTGATTTCGAAATTCGCTCTGCTATTGATTTTAAGAATTCTCCATATTTAGCTTTTCTGTTCAATACTTTAATGCATTTTAGTAGTTTACTTTAAATGGAATATTATGAGTTACACCTTTCTTTTAATGTTATTACCGTTTTAATTAATTCTTTTATAATAACTTTCGTGCATTCCACATCCACCGATTTCATCGCGCAGACATTTTTTTTTAATTCACTGACTGCATATGAAAGGTTTGCCAAAATACTTTTGTAAAACCATTACACCTTATTAGGAATGATATTTATGTTTAAGCATGTGTTCTCGGCAAATTTCTGTAACTCACGCGACACTCTCATTAAGAAGTTAATGTAAGCTATCAATCCGAAATCAAGTAATTTTACGATTATAAAACTTTTTCCTTATACCTGAGTATTCAAAACTTATACAAATATTTAATTTATATTTCGTATGGTGCTCATGTTGAGAGCTCGAAGACAAAGATTTATGGACCAAATATCATATGCATCCTATTTCCATTTCAAATGTGATCTTTTGAATATATACTCAATTATTTTAAATCTAAAACATTATTGCTTCTGACTTGACTCTTTCTATTATTTAAAACTTATCACTGTCTGAAAACTTGCTTTATTTGCATAAAGCAAGTTTTCAGACAGTTCCAGTTCCCTTGCTAAGGAAAGGTATAACGATATAGTTATGTATAGAAATCATTCGAAGATTAATACAGATTTTGGGCTTACAATAATGCGTGTTTTCGGGAAGCCATTACTAGGTATATTTAGGAAAAGATTGAGCTTCTGGTTTTTAGCTATCATCGCATGAAACGCAAAAGCAAATCTAATTTAAGCTTGTCTGTAAAAGGGTGTTACTTGGTTACCAGTTCCGAACTACTACAGTACACGGAGTATATTTAAAACTATATGCCAATGATGGTATTGTTTCCATGGCATAAAACACGACCATTTTATAACTTTTGAGGCCCCTGTGGCAGTCAAAGAGGGTCAACATGCAATGAAAATCTCTGAGATCTTAAGCCAAATAATGAAGTTAACCAAATTATCATTGACAATGCTGCCAGCTTTTTGGGCTCACTTCTAGTCGACACCGATGTGGAATTTTTTGATGCCATTACGTTTTAGGTTTTAATTTGATTAGTTTAGTTTTGTTGTTTTTTAATGTGTATAGATAAAAGTTAAGTTTTGTTATTAGTTAGAAATAATAATGATTATACATTTATTTTTTAACAAACAAGTGTAAGCTAAAATTATAATTAAGTTTTTTTATTATTTTAAATTGACTGAACCACATCTCCAAAATACGTAGTACCTATTAATTAATATTCTGTAACTTGGTACCTATTCTGGAAAAAGCAGGTATTTTTTTTTCTTTTCCTAAATTCAGATTTTTATGAAGCTGTACAATGTACCTACATACAGTATGAACTTAGCCAATTATTTATGTCAAACTCATCTTCAGAGAATAATGGCTTGACAAACAGAACAATACGGTATTTCAATGACACGTACTGACTGTACCTTTTCGTTAGCATGACTTCCCTATTATCTCAACTTATTCAAACGGCTATTGCATCAGCAGCCGCGTTAAGATAACACAAGATTCATACGATACATCCGATTACAATAAGCTTTCTATGCATCTGAATTTTAGATTTTTAGAGTTGCGTCGAATGTTTTGGGATTGCTTCGATGGGGAACCCTTTGTAAATTTGTCGTTGTATAAAACTAGTTATGATTGAAATTTTTATTGTCTTTTCTTTTGTATTTGAATTGCCACACATTATTGTGTGGCAATCAATTATAATACTTTCAAATATCAACGTTGTGAATTTTCATATCCTTCTTTATTAATTGTAGATCGATGTTTTGTTCGTGTTTTGTCACATGCGGAGTAAGATATGCTTTTTTTTTATTTGTCTTGACCGTCAGAATCAGAGTATACGTTCAAAGAAGTGAACATTTATAGATTTTATAAAATAGTCAAAAATGTGTAGCTTCTAATTCCCTGTAATAAATAGGTAATTATAGAAATCAGCTTTTACTTATACAGAACCAAGTCTCATATATTTTTCAAGTCCCCAAAACTTACTAGTATCTTAACCACTCTTATCTTGAAGATAGGTGGCTGAACTGAACAATCTACTTTTATTGCGATTTAATCTAGAGATCGACATTATAATAACTGATTTTGACCTCTTTGGAGACAACTTTAGATGCAAGATTTTCTAAAACTTTCGACATTTCCGATTGTAACAAACATTAATCTCGTTGAATTGTTATAATATTGCTTGACTGAACTTGGACTTCAAAATATAGAATCCCTGGAAAACAGAACTATAGGCATATTATATCTTGGAATGCTTACAAGCCCACACATTAATTCGTGAAAAAGAATAAGGGTTTTAAAAAAAATGGTTCTATATGGCTTGATGATAAAATTCCATAAGTACCAGAAGTTGGGATGCAAAATTGTCTGCTTCCAAGAATTTTTCTTTTTGAGTGATGGCGAAATGATTTAGTTAATATTCATATGTCCAATAGAGCAATGTTATTTAATAACAAATCAAAAGGCCCTAACTGTAGAAATACACAAGTTCAATGAACTACAAAAACAAATTCAAAGAATTAATCTAACATTTAAATCGCAATTTAGTTTGTATGACTACAAAAATGCATTAGCATACATCCATAATGTCATAGATCCAAACAGGTTTCAAACGTTGATATAATATTATTCAAATGACCTTGACATGCATACAAATGAAATATTTAAGGTCATAACAATTAATAAACGAGTATGATATCGACATTATTCTGAATTATTTGATGTTAAATGGACAATAAGTATCAAGTAGGAAGCCAAATGGCATTCTTGTTGGATCTGGGTGGTCATGTGCGCGATTAATTTTATTTTTCGCTGTAAATAATATTAGATGGTTCATGACCGGCCTCGTCATTCTCTTTCGAGGTGGATTACTTGTCCAGTTTCAGTTCTTTTGTGACGCGAAAAGATCAGTTTCAGAAAACAAAATATTCTTCCATTTTATTGAAAATAAATGCAAAGGTACACAGATGCGCAAATAATAATGATATAATATAATACCAGCCTGTAAATGTCCCACTGCTGGGCACAGGCCTCTTCTCATATAGAAAAGGAACGAGCATTGATCACCACGCTTGCTCATTGCGGGTTAGCGATTTCAGATTCCAATTGCTGGAATCCAGGTTTCCTCACGATGTTATCTTTCACCGATTGTCAATGATGTCTTAGAATAATTAAGAAAGTAGATATAACGTTGAAAAAGTCACATTGTTACTTGCCTGTAATGGGTTCGAACCTGCAATCTTGTGCACACAAATCCGTTCATTGAACCACTAGGCCACCACGACATCACAAGTGTGTAAATATGAAGACGCGCAAATATTGTAGACTAGTAAAGACTTATTCAATATGTGAAGGAAATATTCAATATGTGGAATTATCTGTGGAAACGTCAATTGTCAGTTGTCAATAACAGCTGTCAGATTAAGTTTGACGTTATTGAAAAATTACGCGCCCTTGTCTGTACATATTACTTCGAACAGTAATACAGTAGGAACGACTTCCATGTATTGTATTCTTTAGGACGTGACAGAAACCTTATTACTTGTCATGTCAAGTAGACGTCTTGACAGGTAACATAGTCGGTGACACTTACATTATAACTATATAGTTTTTAGATAGGTATATTATTATTATTCCTAAAGGTAGGTAGGTAATATTTTTTACTGGTAACATTATTTGTGGGATTTTTGTAAACGTTTTGGTACTTAAATACGTACCTACAGCGATAATCTCTAAACACTAAGGGTAAAAGCACTGTGTTTTCAAGTCAAAACTCACATATTTTTTTGACATTTCGACAATGTATGATGAGAAGTAGTTATAGGCATAATCGTTTAGGGCAAATTTGTCCAACGCCAGATAATTTTATCTTATTAATAATTTTCAATTTTTTACAGTTCTACCTAACAAAATCTGACAGACGTCAATTTAATCCCCCACGAATAAAAATTATCTAGTGTTGGTTAAATCGTACCATAGAGGTATTGATATTGTGTGACAAGTATTTATTATCAGACTTCTAGCCAGGCATCCCTGATAACATTCCGAAAGGATATGACTAGATTTAAATAAACTAATTTGTCTCCGTTGACTCAAATAACGTGATCAGTATGAGTATACGTATAGTTATAACCAGAAAAATAGTTGCAGCTAGCGTAACCAAACATGTTAAAATTCGTGAAGGCCATTAACAACATTCTATATTATTATAATTTGATAAAAAATATAAAAAATATATATAATACGCGTAAGTTTTTGTTATTTACAACCGGTATTATAGATATTTTTATGAACTCCTTATGAACTTTTAACATTTTTCACGGACTCGAGACAATAGTTCCGGCTTCTGGGAGTTTTATCCGGTATTTTCTTAATATTATTGAGAAACCTCATTAAAGAGCAAATCAAATAAAGAGAAAACAATAATTTCACTTATTTACTAAACAAAATGCTTCAAGCATTGAAATTTTTGCATAAACAATCTTCGCACCTTCACACGTTTTCTTTCAATGCAAAATAACTATGGGCAGTTCAAGATAACGCGAGTTCATTGACCTAGTGACGTGTTAGCCAGAAATAAGCAAAGGGAAACGCAACTTCGACAATTAGAAGTGAACACTATTTGTGTCCGTCATTTTTAGGGATCCGTGTGTAAGATATAAAAGCTAAACTTTGTCACATTGAAATAATAAAGATTATTGCAATTTCCTTAAAATAAGCATACAAAATGTATCAGCATTTTTTTTATTAACTATTGTTTTTTTTTTAATTATAACATTATTCTAAGCTACGACATGCACAAGAAATAGGAATTTATTCTTCGTTCGGATATAAATCGGCAAACACAAAATTCACAGGAGAACATTCGGATTTAAGTAATAAAGCTGCAATGTGAATTACAACACAGTACAGTGATCAATTCAAGTTAGAATCAGTAGTGACACGAAGTAGTAGTCGATACTGATTACGGTTAACAGTAGTGAGTGTAGTTACCATCGACTGGAAAAAAAGTGTCGTACAAAATTTGCATTCTGCGGAATCTCTGCAGGAAGTGCGTCTCACACCTGTCCAGTTTTTTTTTAGCAATGTTTTGGCAGCCGGGGCTATCCGTTTTAGATGGTCGACTAGCTTTGATCTATCGACATGGCCCGTCATGTCTCGTGTTCTCAGACGGTGTCTTAACGTCTGTAGTGTATTCTGAGGTTCCACTGACCACTTTTAACGAAAAGGTTTGAGTTGAGATTGAATGATTCTTATATAAGGTGCGTTTCTAAACTTGACAGATCGGGAAAAGTTTGAGGATCAGGTAACTGTTTGTTTCATTTGTAATAACATTCGGTTTGTAACACTATGCGTGTATTTATTTTATTTACGAATCTCATAGCGGTTCCCAGTTTTTATATTGTACTGTCATAGGCGTTAAAATTAACAAAATGTGACGGAAACCAATATCTTTAACCTCGTTCTCTAAACAAACATACGTAAAAAATCAGATAAGTACCTTCAAAACAAACTACCTTTTGAAATCTGCTCAATAAGCATCTCCCAAGTTTCAACTGACAGAACAAACAAGAAAACTAACAAATAAACGTACACACAGGACGCCAACTAGAGCTAGGCTATAAAAACTTATGCGAACCTCTAAAACTCCGCGAACGGCGGCAAATCGACATTTTGCGATAAATTTAACGACCTCCCTCCACGGTACGATTGAACTGTTTTATTTTGTTTGTAAACTACCTGTGTCATTCGAAATAGTTCACGTATTCTACCAAATACACAAATAATACACTGAATAAAGGTTTCATGAACCAAACATGTGAAGACTACTTCTTTTTTATATTCTAACCAAGGTATAAGTTTATATTACACGCTTAAATTATTGTGGCAGCATAATCTTGAACTGACTCAATTTGAATATTTTTATATCCGCTTAATATTACTTTTTTACTATCCAATTTGTACCTATATCGTGCCAATATTTATAAGAGTATTCATTCATAACATCTTAATAAGTATCTGCTAATGAAAAACGTGTTAAAAAAACCATTTAAATACAGCATTATTCCCAAAAGACCCATTAATCTGGTCCTAACAAGTCATAAGGACCTAAAAAAAAACTAAAAAGTTCCGACATTACTCTAAAAGACGCTTAAAAACAGGTTGCGAATTAAAATAGCCAGCGAACGTTAGATCGAAAACCAGAAGCGATAATGACAACGCGCAATGCATAACTTCGGTCTGTGGGTACAAAATTAGCATCGATATTTTGCGGCATTGGAACCACAAAATACTACGCAGAAAACTCACTTCAAACAAAACATTCCAAAGAATCTATTAAACATAGACACCTAGAATTATTAAAACATAAAGACGTCATCTATGAAATAACAGTTGTCAGGACGCTTTAGTTTTCGCCGTAATTTTTGAGAGTTTTACTCTATAATAGTAGAATGGTACTTCTGTTACTATTTGGTCTGTGATCAAAACTATTCTAGAGTAGATCACGAGTTCACCCTCGCTCAGTACGGTTCATTGAGTAAAACATAATGTTACGTAAGTTTTAGCGCCCATATGTAGATGCAGGAGAGCATTGGAATTTCTGGAATTTCGAATCTATTTACCTATCCACATTTTTAAAGAGTATCTAATTGACAGAGGATGTACAGAGCTTTGAAGATAGGAACATGAAGTTTAGATGTTTTCCGAATGTATTTCAATGTTTCGACTATTACAAGGATTTTTCACCGTTTGATTTAGGTTCTATGGCAGCGTTCGCAAAATAGTTTATCTATCCTATTTTTTTCTGCGTCTAGTCTATATCTAATCTGTTTGATAGTATATCCGTTTTATCTGTTACAAGCTCGACTGACGACATTTTAGAATTGGTCGCAACTCCGAGATCATCTATTAGGAATTTCTAGATTGTGTTTTTGTTGTTGAGCGAGGCTCGGAATGTGGCATGTGTTGCGGTAGAAATAGGTCTCCCTTTGTAGTATAGGACTCGATACCGACAAGATGTGCAAAGTCTGGATAGATGTCATTACGACGATTTTCGAAGAAGGTAAAAAATTTAATATTGAATGCACTTTTTCGGAAATCTCAGACGAACTTTGAATCCTAACCAACTGAATATTTCCGGAGAAAACAACATATTTGTCAATCTAAGAAAGAACATTAACTTTATAGATCTACATAATTTGGTCGATAACAACATAAATTCTTTGCTATTCAAGCAAAAAATTAAGTACCAAAATACGTGAGTTTTTTCACGGTCATTCAAACCTGTTTGCCACTACATCAGCTGATAGTAAGAATTATAACGCATCAAGTTTTCAATGGCGTAATAATTTTCTTAGCAAGAAAGTTCGTGGCGAAATAAAACGTCTTATCTCTTCCGTGGGCGGTAATGTCTTGACACAAGCGATAACTATGATTCTTTTATTTGAGAATGTTTCAGGCGTATTTTTAGGTCTAGTTTGCCGTTAACTCTGAATAGATTTCACGTGATCGATAAGTTCTGCCTAAATGCATAACTAGTTTTAAACTTAATCTGGAGCCCGACCTTTATATTTGGGTTTTTTTTTCTTTAGAACCTACAGACGTAGCGACTTAATATTAACCTGATTAAGTCGCTACGTTTATAAAAAAAAAACATTATTTATTAAAAATAAACTATTATTTAACGATAATTTAAGATTTCACATTTCCGACATTTCGGTACATTACTGAAGAATTTGTTTTTAATGGATTCCGAACAATCCTTTTAAATAGTCTTTTATTTCAATATAATTCTTATATTCAGTAAAATTTTAATTTTTTTTTCAAAATCTTGTATGATTGTATTACAGGTAGGTACACAGATTGCAACAGTACACAAAAGCAGTGCAGCTATCTCCGTCAAAGATAACCTAGTTCCCACAAAAGAATATTAAATACTACAGATAAGAAATTCAGGCTTTCTGCATTCTTTATAATAGCTAATCGCTAATATTGAGGGCTACACATAAGCTCATTATTAGTAGGTCAGCTAGTTGGCAGAAATTTGTACCTGCATAAATCATTGCGTTTATAGAGGCTACAAGATTAATTATATTGAACACTGTTATAATGAATCATTCGTAATATGTATAAACACAGAATTAGATTATCTATAATTTTATGTATATCTTATCTAAAGTATTCTGTTTACCCGCTCCCCCCCCCCCCCCACCCCTAGATAAAGCCGGCCATACTTGCAATAAAAATGTCCCTCAATAATAAACAATTAGATCCAGCTCTTAGCAGCAGATCCCTTGCAGTTTTAGCCTCATTAAGATTGTTAGCAACGCACTAATTCGAGATCCAAAGGGCCCTTAGTGACCTTGCTGAATTAGTTATTTTTTTCTTATGGCTGGAAGCTGGAGGCTGGAGGGAGGATGGCTTTTTGACTGGATGCCCTTAAGGTTTTCGCCAAAAGTCCGGTGAAGCAGTCAAACCTTGCGCTCAGGCTAACAGGCATTTTTTTTGCTGTGTTGGAATTGCCAATACAAGATACAAGAACGAAAATTTGCGAATCTTCTGCAGGATATGTAAAAATTGACAGGACGACTGACGGGTCAGCTATAAGTTTTTAAAATAAGCTCACTACTGTGAATTCATTATTGATTCTACATATAAAGTAACACAAAATCTGTTTCTTTATTTTCTTTTTTTTTAGGAAACGACTCCCGCACTAAGGTATTTAGTCCTTGTGTCGCGGGGGGTTTCACAAACATTCAAATCACATGCACAAAGAACACCCAGACTTGGAACAAGCATTTGTGGAACAAGCATTTGTGGATCAAACAAATGCTTGTCCCATGCGGGGTTCGAACCCGCGGCACGTCGCGCACAGAGGTAATTGGCGTGGTGACCTATACCACTCGGCTATCCGTGCAGTCAAAAGTAAACTTTCTATTAAAAAATATTAATGTTAAATGGCGTTTTAACTGCAGAAAGATTTAAACACAATTTTATCATCCTTATCAAACGCTGGATATTTAAATAAATTAAAATCATCAACAACAATCTTGATAACAATTCATAGAAATAAATGTGAATGCACTTATTATAAATTTCCAATTAAACCTTCTTGCTGTCAGATTATTTTACTTAAATGGGGCGACATTAAGCATTATCGTATTGTCGCCATATTTCTATTGCACAAGATAATATGCTTGCGAATAATAAGTTGTATCTAGTATTAGACAAGTACATTAAGAATGCTAAACAATGCACAACTAAGTGCAGTTCGACTGGACCGAACAAACCTAGATTTTTGTCTAGATTTTTATGAGGTTAAAGACCCTGTTGACAAAAGCAGTTTATATTGGTTTATCATTAAGTATCTCTTGTTGATGAAATTATTATATAAATAGTAAATTTAATTAGCTGTAGTACTTTGTTTCATCTCTATTATTGCAAAAGTAACTGTACATGTCTGTCTGTCTGTTACGCTTTTACGGCTAAACCACTGAACCGATTTTAATGAAACTTGGTATGGGGTAAGCTTAGATCTAAGAAAGCTCAGATATTTTTTGCCGCGATAACCAAAATCCAAGCGAGTGGAGCCGCAACAGCTTTTTAAAAATATAAAAGACTAGCTGTTCCCCGCGACTTTGTCCGCGTGTTTTAGTTTCAACAGTTTTTAATTTTTGCAACATTTTTCATTTATACTCCACTCCTTTTGATCGCACAGTAATGTTATATAGCTTATAGCCTTTCTCAATAAATGGGCTATCTCAAACTGAAAGAATTTTTCAAATCGGACCAGTAGTTCCTGAGATTAGCGCGTTCAAACAAACAAACAAACTCTTCAGCTTTATATAATAGTATAGATTAAGAATTCTTAATAATAATGTGTCATTTGCACATTTGTATAATGATACATCTAACGACTATCTACTGTCGAGTATAGGGTGAGCTAGTAATAATTAAAAAAACAACTGATATCCGCTTAAAAAAATAATTTGAACGGCCGTGATCAGGATAGTAAAATAAAGCTTACTAAATCAAACAAACATAAACTATTTATAATAACATACTAACATGCATGTATACATGTACCTAGACAATTTACGAGGCATCTTTATAATATTGTATAAAATCTAAATATTGTTTACTTGTTAAAGTTCACTGCCTTCGGTATTACGCAGATTTTCGTAACAATTTATTTTGTTAAATAATTATACAAAAGTAAACATTTTCAGTTTCGTTTATATTACAGACAGAATTGTAATATAACGACCACAATAAATATACACGATTTCTTAGAAATACTTTTGACTTTTTAATCTTATGTTAGATTGTGTTTTGATTTTAAAAGTTTTGTATTACCAATATATTTTAATACTATTTGTTTCCCTTGGCTCCGCCCGCGTACATGTCGGTTATCGCGGCAAAAACTAGCCTATTTACTTTCTCAGGCTCTAGACTATCTGTGTACTAAATTTTATTTAAATCGGTTCAGTAGTTTTGGCTTGAAAGCGCAACAGACCAACATACAGAGTTACTTTCGCATTTATAATATTAGTAACGATATGTATACATGGAGACCGCGTCTCGGAAACCGTAAGGTGGGACGCCCCCCCGCCAGATGGACTGACGACCTGAAGAAGGTCGCTGGAGGGGACTGGATGCGAAAGGCGGAGGACCGGGTGTTGTGGCGCAAATTGGGAGAGGCCTATGATGTCCAGCATATGCTATGTCCAGCAACTACGAAAGGCTAAATGATGATGATGATGTATACATAATATATATTTTAGAAATTTATATGAATCGAGGTCTTATGGATATCAGAGCAGTAGAAGAGGTCACACTGTCCACTCCAAGTGCGCGAAGTGCTGTGGACTAAAACCCAACACGGCACAAACTATTTAGAGATTCACAATATTTTTTCCAAGTGAATATGGGGCATTTGGGGCAAAATACGTTTAAACAGCTCTACTTCTGGGACAATCACCTCATGATATATCAATAAAGTACAAAACTTATTGACATTCTTTTCAGAGTCTGGAATTAGAGTTTATTGCACTATACAAAATTTAGTTGATACAGCTCCGCAAGTGTCAAGTGCTAAAAACTTTAATAGGTAATATTTTTTATGATGCCACTTTATTTTAGTATTGTCACATGTCTAGAATACTTTGCAGATGTTTCTAGTTGTTAGATGGTGTTTTTGATCTAGTTTATTTTAGTTATAACTAGTTATATCTTATTTAGAAGATAAACTGCTGTAGTACTTGTAATTATTGCATAATGGGACAGTTTTGATTCCATAAAACTGTAAAGGCCTCCCACCAGATGGACCGACGGTATAGTCAGGTTCGCAGTCAACCGGTGGATGCAAGCGGCAAGTTGCCGTTCGTAATGGCGTTCTATAGGGGAGGTCTTTGTTCAACAGTGGGCTGATGGTGATGAAATAGGAAAGATTGTTTTCCTTTCTTAAACTTCTATTCAAAACAAAAGTTTATTGTTTATTAATTAAAGGCGATAAACTAGTAATAATCCAAAAATTAACCACAAAACCTAAAACAATACGAAAAGAAAGAAATAGAATTTTTCAATATTCTTTAGTTTCAACAGATTCTACGAAATTCTCAGACATTAAAAATATACAAAAGATAAATAACAACTATAAGGTCAAAGTGTCAATTTTGACGTTCATTCAAATGGCTGGAGTACGTGTCATGAATATTTAGGCTCGGAATATATTGACTCTACATTGAATTGAATTATTTTCACTGGTTATTCTAAGAAATTGTAGCTGTTTTATTCGAAACACAACCCATGTGTGAGTCTACCTACTAATTTCATGATTAACAATAATTAAATCAGCTATCAAAGGGGCTAAATTACAAGATTTCTGGTGCATAGTCTTGAGGAATATCCGTCAACCCTAGGTCAAGCTGGCCCGAGCCGGCCAAGCTAGCAACTAAAATATGACCCTAACTAACAAAACCTTGGATACTGCCGTCTCTTGCTGTTTGCCTGATTAGGATTGTCAATAACCCGAATGGGGTGTCTTTAGTGAACGTTGCTAACGTAGTTAGTTTTTCTATTGCTCTGGCTGCGGACCCTTATGGTGTGTCCAAAAAATCCCGTGAAGCAGTCAAAGCCTGCGCTCAGGTTAACTGCAGTAGACGGACGGTTCACGATGAGGATCGAAAGTAGACGCCAATTTCAAATTAAATAAACATCAAGTTGTCGACATAATACTTAATAACACTAACACGAAAAAGACTGTCAATGATTCAGTTGATTTAAAACTCACAATACAAATATAAACCGATAATTTTAAATAAACGATATGAACTAGACCACGACAATCCATCTCAGCCGACAAATTAAAATTATTATTAACCACTTCTTCTGAAATGTCAAAATCAAAGATGTCCGCTAGGACAATTTATAGCATTTTTTATTTGGCCGCTTGGGAAAAGATAAATTGGATTGTAAACGTCTTTAGAAAAACGTGGATTGTTTAGATGTAATAATAAATCTATCTCTGGAAGAAACTAACGATGTAAAATAGTTCACTAGACACACAATAGCATTATGAAATACGTCTGTCTATAAATTTTAATTCGTCTTATTGAAAGAATATGCGTCGACCGTTTATTTATTGGTATCTTTCTTTACCCATGTATTTATGCGCGGGTCGTTGAGTATTGGGAAAAATATCAAAACAACAATGTACCCATATAAAAACAATGCCAGTGAAACCGCATCAATGTCGATTTTTCTTTGATTTTGACCTATTTTCATATCTTTATCCATTATTTATTCATTGAATAATTTGTTAACACGAAATCGTCGATGCCATCATTGTGTGTGTAAACTATCATGTTTTATTCAAGTTTTTAGCGTTTTATTTTAAAGTATAAGATAACAAATCTTACTTTAGTAAAATTAATAGAAATCTCCATAATTGATACGCTTTTGTTCTAATTTAGCTCAAACCTCAACCGAATTGACCTGATCTAACAAATGAATGCCAATGTTACTATAAATTACTATAAGATAGTCCTCACATTATTATTGTTATTGTTTAGTTACAGTATTGAACTATACTGAAGCAGTATAGCTCGATAGTTACCACACAGCTTAAAGAAACTTTTGGTTAGACACTATTACAATAAAAAAGAACATCATACACTCTTTTCCAATATAGAGCCTAAGTTGGCATTTACACAAAAAGCAAATCTTGGTCTTTTTTCAAAATGTTCAACTTTCATTTTATTGACTATGATATCTTCTGTCCTGTTCCGAATTATTATTTTATGGGATCGGCGCAATGGGTGTTTTTCTTCCATTCATCCCAAATACTCTTCATCTTAGCATTCACTCCTATCATATCTTCTCTTATTAGTTATTTATGGAATTTTTGCGCTGATTACAAATTCAAAGTTGAGACAGTTTGGGGTTTTCTGATTTGTCCGTCATTTTCTATATTTACTTGAAGATAGCCCTTTCCCGTCAATGTTTCTCGTAATCAATAAAACGTGTCGACACGACTAATTGGAATGCCTGACGTGTCTGCAGCCCTAACATAATTGTTTTATTACTGGCTTCCACTATCTCAGTTTTGTTATTGATTAATGCACTTGACACCTCGGTTGTGCACTGTACATACTAATTACTTGGTGTAGGGTTCATGAGATATGAGCCTATTAATAACTTACTCTTTTGATTGAAAGCTAGAGTAACTTGACATTGTGTTTTATTTGATTTTGAGAAACGTTTGTCTTTGACGTATAAAACTCTATGAAAAAGTGTTTGTTATTCGTTTAAAATATTTTATCGCTTTGTATTCTAGAGTCTAAGTAGACAGGTATTTAACTCGAAAATAGATGTTCTTTGACACGAGAACAAAGATGTAACTAGCAAAGACAATAAATAATACGTACAGGAAAGTGGTGTAGTTTTGTTACGATAGTATTGTGATACTAAATAATTATTTGCGTTTTCGAGAAATAATTTAGAATTAAAGGGCATTCTAAGTACCCATGTCTGCCTATGCATACTTTTTTCATTTTATTTATGTATTTTTTTTTCTCTCTGGAATAGACGACCATCTGTGGATAGTAGTTTACTAATGTCCATTCCCATTCTTAATCGTCCAAATCTTATTAACAGACCTGTTGGTCTATTTAGTGACCCTGTTTCGATTCCGACCTAGGAAAAATCTTTGTATGATAATTATGATCATTTGTTCTGTGTCCGGATGTAATTTATCTAAAATATGTAAGTAAAAATGTTTATCAGTTTTGTGGTTGCCATAATACAGGCTCTGTCTAGTTTTGGATCAGATGGCCGTGTGTGTGCTGTCCCAAGCTTTATTATTGTTATACATAAAACAATATCATGAGAAATTAATTCAAAACACGTTGTTCAGTGCTCTTAACTAGTTCGACAGTTCCCATATAAAACTGTTAATACATTTAACTAAACGCCACACGTTTGTCGTAAAACTAAATGTAATGACGTTAGTAAAGATATATTCCATCAGTTGATAGTGCTTTAAATATAAACGTATTAGGAGTTTATTAGCTGTAAAATTTAAGTGTTTATCGGAAGAAATATGTCACTTAACGGTAATTGACTTCCGGAGATAATTTAAGTGTAATAATGACTGGTGCATTTCAATCAATCAGATTATTACCTACGAAGCATTTTGAAGCTGCGAAGCCGGCATTATTTACTCTTTCATCTTAATGTACTCTGCTCTACTGTAAATGGGAATTTAATAAAATTCGTATGGCATTCATGCCATAATTCTATATAATAATATAGTGAAGTTTGTAATGATTTGCTGGAACTGATCACGGCTGTGATTGGTTGACCAAAAGACTAACAACCAGTGACAGCGCTTGACATAAGGTTTATAATTATAATATCTTTATAATATCTTGGGACATCTCACACACGGTCATCTGATCCCAAACTAGGCAGTGCCTGTGCTATGGCAACCAGACAATTGATAAACATACTTACATATTTCTATATACATACATAGTATAGATAAATGACACCCAGACACAGAACAAATGATCGTGCTCATCACACAAAGATTCGTCCTGGGTGGGAATCGAACCCACGACCTCCGGTTTAGCAGTCAGGGTCACCAACCACTAGACCAACAGGCCCGTCAAAATTTGACAGGTGATTAACTAATTTTTGTGTTGCCACCACCAGCCTTTCAAAAACAGAGGGTCTGTTTGGTCAAGAGGGACCTAATAAAGACCAAAAAACAAAGATTTAATAAATCCTCTTTTTGTGTATTACATACAGATTTTGTATTGTCATAAACGTACCAAATCAAGTTACAATCCAAAGATAATTTCATTGTAAAACAAAGATAGTAATCGCATTTACGTATGTATGTAATCTAGATTCATCGTCCCGTTCGTAAATCGGTAACGCACGATCTTATCAATCAGAACTATGTTAGCGTAATGATAACACTGTTTAACATATCATTACATCTTGCATATTTTATATATTGCTATCACGACATTTTTTCTATAATATATATGCAGAATCAGATACTGCAGGGATAGCCGAGTGTTTACCACCACAACTATGCGCGAAGTGCGAAGCGGTTTCGACCCTTGCGTGGGACAAATAATAATCTGTTTCAACTTGAAAAACCTAGAAAACCTAGACTTGAAACTTTCAAGTCTAGGTTTTCTTTGTGTACGTGTTATGATTGTGATACCCCGCGATACAGGGATTTAATTCCTCAGTGAAGGATTTGTTCAAAAAGTATTTTCAATTTGTTTACACGTTTAGACCATATGCAAGAACATTTAGGAAACAAACATGTTTGTCAGTTGTGAATTAGAATATTATATAATGACTAGTGTGATACATAAATCGCCGACAGGATGGACGGGCCATTCATGTGGCATTGGGTAGCCCTACATACGCCTATATGTATGGCATGGGGAAGATAAATGGTATTCATTTATTTATGATTATTATCCTCTATAATGTTTAGTTATTTGTTATTCTAAATTATTATTTTTGTGAATTACATTATTTTATTATTTAATAATTTGTTTCTAATTTATCAAATATTTAATTTCACATGTATGCATAAGGACTGGTCTCCGAAATAAATAAAATTGGTTATTATTTATCTATACTTAATATTATAAAGCTGAAGAGTTTGTTTGTTTGTTTATTTGTTCGAACGCGCTAATCTCAGGAACTACTGGTTCGAATTGAAAAATTCTTTTTGTACTGGATAGTCCGTTAATTGAGGAAGGCTATAGGCTATATAAAATCACGCTACGACCAATAGGAGCGGAGCATAAATGAAAAATGTTGCAAAAATGAAAAACCGTTGAAACTAAAACACGCGAACAAAGTCGCGGGGGACAGCTAGTTATTTATAAATACACAGTGTACTTTCGTGGGAATTTCTGAGATTTCCATTTAATTTAAGGCATCGAGGACCCGAAACTTGTCGGGTAACTTCGATATCATCACGTGAGTATTTCCGTGTTTTTTCAATAGAATAGAATAGTCTTAGAACAACAACAAGAGATGCCATACGCTAACGTTCCCCTCGGTCAAAGTACATATACCGGCCGTAGCCAATTATGAAAACTGACCTATCGTATATGTCATCACAAAAAAATCTATAACAGTGTGCGTAATATTTGTTTGTGTGTTGGAATTGGATCGTTGTGCGTCTGTCAGGATACATTTTTGTTTTGTAATAGTGTGTGTATATTTCATTAGAGTGCCTCGTCCCCGCAAAAATTGGCTAGCATATCTCCTTGCGTACTATTACGTTGTTAAGGATCTAAGGCAAATAAGAAGTAGTAGCTATGGTTAACTATTTTCCTGTTTTCCCTTCTCTAGCTGATATTTGAGAGCAGTTTGCTCTGTTAATAGATGCTTAGAATTATCTGATATCTTGTTAATTTTCTTGTAATATTATACTGGTAAATATTAGGTTAATCTCTCGAGACTGTATTCAAGTAAGTCGTATTAAAATGTTCGTGCTGGAGTAATATACGTTATACATCACGTATACGTCTAGTAATTAATTAGTTAATTTGTATTTTTTTTTTAAATATTTTTTTTTGGAATTTCCATTATAAACAATATTATTGTCTGTATTAGACCGAAAAATGCTGAAAAATCATGTACTGCTAATCCGTTTGTCAACAAATCTATACTAATATTATAAAGCTGGAGAGTTTGTTTGTTTGTTTGTTTGTTTGTTTGTTTGTTTGAACGCGCTAATCTGAGGAACTACTGGTTCGAATTGAATAATTCTTTTTGTGTTGGATAGTCCGTTTATTGAGGAAGGCTATTGGCTATATAACATCACGCTACGACCAATAGGAGCGGAGCATAAATGAAAAATGTTGCAAAAATGAAAAACCGTTGAAACTAAAACACGCGGACAAAGTCGCGGGGGACAGCTAGTAAATAATAAATGTTGCGCTGAACCCAAAGTAAGTAGCTATTTAGCAATTGTGTTATGGTATCATAGACAACGAAGATACCACAAACACCCAGACCCGAGACAATTTAGAAAAGTTTTTTTCTACATTGATCCGGCCGGGAATCGCACCCGGGACCACAGAGCTGGCGACACTTCAAAAACCGGTGTGTACGCCACTCGACAACGGAGGTCGTAAAATAAATATGATAATGAAGTATGATCATATCCTAAACAATAAAAATAAACCAACATAATTCAATTCGCACTTTATAACGAAGTTACAATTTAAAGTTAATTTAAATAAAACTACCAATCACATGATTTTAATTGACACTACAACGATTTATTGTGTAAAGATTTTATCTATGTAATATACAACACGCTGTAAACACAATCTAGAACACTATATTATGTACGGCTATAGATTTGATACATTCAATCTTCAAACCTGTTAACATAAATGCGGTATGCAGAATATCAAAATCGTACTGAGATTCCACTGGACAGTGAACTTACTGCTAAGTGATTAGAGATGGATTTCAAAGTAGACTTAAAGTGTTGGTAACTGCATCTTAATGCAGTTTTTAAATTCACTAACAATTTGATTAACATTAACTAAAAGATTAATGGTAACATCAATAAACAGAGACTAACGTAGGACAATCCTTAAAATATGATAAATGCGAAAGTAACTCTGTCTATTTGTCTGTCGCGCTTTCAAGCCAAAAATACTGAACCGATTTAAATGATATTTGGTACACAGATAGTCTAGAGTCTGGAAAAGGACATAGGCTACTTTTTGCCGCGATAACCGACATTCACGCGGACAGAGACGCGGAAAACAGCTAGTCTGATTCAAAAAATCTGCCGTTATTTTCATCAGCCCCAGATTCCCTACTGCTGGCCATGGGCCTTACTTTAGATACCTATGCCAAACGCCTGTGTTTTGTTTTCATCCATTCAATCAAATTTTATTCTAAATATTATAAAAAAAGCTGAAACTAAAATCAATTGCTATGTGATTAAAAATCAGTCAGATATTCTATTCTAGATCAAAATAAACTATTTATTATGTAAATCAAGTTCGATATCCAGCGTCTTCCGGCCGATATAGTTATTAATCAATAACAGTACATTTAATTGGTTTAATAACGCTTGTAATAAATAAAGTTTTAACTAGGAATAACCAGAAACTGGGTTACGAGGCCGAGATATTAACAGGCTTTTGTTGGAGTTAGTTTAGTTTTAACAAGTGATTATAGACTGTAGAGATATCAGAATAAGTGCCTTGAAATTGTTAAATGATTGTCCTTTAATATTCTAGACGTAGGAAGCAATTAAACGCGGGCGGAGCCGCGGGAAACAAGCTAGTAAACAGATTAAAGAAAGCAGACGAACTTCCTTCGAAGATAAGTCGCTAAACATAACGCTGGTAATTTAGAAAACATTGGTTATCACGATCTGACATAGATGTTGTTGTGTTAACATGAATATCAAATAACACGATTATTACAATATTCACAAACCTACAAGCAGTTATAGTAACAGTCAACAAAAATAACGTACAAAAGTTAAGAATTTTAAAGCATATTTTTTATATAATTGTCATAAAGAATTTAATCAAGACAGATAGAATTTAAGAACTACTTAAAGATAAGTTGCGGGAGCTCACGTAAAAGCCGATATTATGACAGCCGGCAAAGCATCGTCAAGATCTTTGACGTTGGTGAAGTTTATAACCAATAGCAATTTACCATCAGGTAAACCTATTTGCCCATTTCTAGCATAACATCTTCAGTAATAAATTACGTTTTATGGTAAATCGAACATATGTACAAATTGTACAACTCGTAAGACAGAGCTACCCTAGCGAGCCTGCACAGCAACCTAACCCACACAACCTACCGCTCTATGTCGGTAAACAGGAGGTTCAGGATATCCGGCACTAAGGCAACAGGCGGAGTATGGGCAGGTGTAACATAGTGAATGTTCTCACTGCCGGTCAACCATACTCAGGAGACCGATCTATGTATGAACAGAATTTAATCCTTGTGTCGCGGGGAGTTTTCAATTCACATGCACAATGAACTTGGAACAAGCATTGTGGATCACACAAATGCTTGTTCCAGTCGGGAATTGAACCCGCAGCATGTCGCGCATATTAGTAATTGGCGTGGCGACCTATACCACTCGACTATCTCAAACAACATTAATTTGATATTCCTAAAATTATAATTATCATCAATTCGTTGCTGACCTTACCCACATAGTTATATTACAAACCTGATATATCATTCCTAGGCTTTTGATAAACATGTTTTGATGAGTTTTCCTTAAAATTAGACATTCTCAGATTTTGTTTCATTTATTTTTCAACATTACATCAGCGCATTTTGGTTAGACGTTAAATCTGTTGCCGTTTTTTTTTTATACTGTACTCTAGTTTCCGCACGCGACAATGCCTGAAGAGACTTGCTCACCATAAATCATTGATTATGTATATAAGTTTGCCTTCTCTGGAGTTAGATGTTAATAAAACTGTTAATCGTACATTAAACAGTTAGCAACCGATTTCTCCTAATCGCCATCTTACAAACAAAAAAACCGGTTCAAGCAAATCATAATCTGACCATTACTACCACGTTCGTCTACCGTACGTCTACTGTGTCGTGAAAATTAACATATGTCATATACATTGCGCTTTTAAATCGTGACGACGGTTGTTGTCCGCGAAAAAAACTTGTCGTGAACCAAACCTGTTTCGGCAATTAATATTGACGCAAGCCCGGATGTTTTCAGAGTCAAATGGTATTGTTGAGATTGTAGTGTTGTGATTTTAGATCTATCGACAGTTTTTAGGTTAATTCTGTACCGAAGCGAAGTTGATACGTGAATATAATTTGGATATGTAGACCTAACTAAATGTGGTTTGCTTATAACTGCATTTTTAAGACATTTACACATTTAAAGGAAGATTAAGAAGATAGTTAAGTAAATGTCCAACCAAGGTATGCAGCTTGTCATTCATAAAGAGAATTAATTATAACGGTATTGAAAACAAAAATTGCATCTAAGTCACATTGATTTTGAAAACAGCTCATGGAACTACTACTCATCTATGTATATCTATAATCTATACATCTTCTTCTTCTTTCTATACATATTATAAAATAAAGCCTCTCACCGCGTCTGTCTGTCTGAACGCGATAAACTCAAAAACTACCAAACAGATTCTCGCATGGTTTTCACCAATGGATAGAGTGATTCAATAGGAAGGTTTTGTGTATAGTTAATTAATGTTTTGTCTACCCGTGCGAAGCCGGGGCGGGTCGTTAGTTTATTATTGACGACCTCCGTGGTCGAGTGGCGTACACACCGGCTTTCAAGGTCTGAGGTCCCGGGTTTGATCCCCAGACTGGTCAATGTAGAAAAACCACTTTTCTATATTGTCTCGGGTCTGGGTGTTACCTTCGTTGTCTCTGATTCCTTAACACTAGTGCATTAGCTACTTACTTTGGGAACAGAGCAATGTATGTGATGTTGTCCACATTTATTTATTCATCTATACTATACTAATATATAAAGCTGAAGAGTTTATTTGTTTGTTTGTTTGTTTGAACAAGCTAATCTCAGGAACTACTGGTCCGATTTGAAAAACTCTTTCAGTGTTGGATAGCCCATTTATTGAAGAAGGCTATAAGCTATATAACATTACGCTGCGACCAAAAGGAGCTAAGCATAAATGAAAAATGTTGCAAAAATGAAAAACCGTTGAAACCAAAACACGCGGACAAAGTCGCGGGGGACAGCTAATTTATTATAAAATGTCGTATAATATAATAATAGTTAGTAAAAGTATTTTCTCCTATCACAATGTTTGTCGTCTCCACAGCTAAGCATTACGTCAGCTCCCGTTACTCAGACGTTGGCAATTAGCCGTGGCACTATCTGATTACTATTTTTGTTTGCTGTAAACATGTATACGCATAGATAGTTGAAATGTGTCGCATAACTCAATAGAAAACCAATACAAGAAAACGTTACCTGTTTTTCTAAAACTCTGATCACTGTTGAACATAAAAATTGTTAAAATCATCTGTCAAAGCTTAAGTGAAGAGCTGTGAATGAGCACTAGGAATTATTATTTTCATTAACTAATATATATTTACAGGGGGGTCAATGACCGGATTGGTAATCTTAAGGTTGTAGGTTTAAAGCCAGCCAGTAGAAAAGAGTATTTTTTTAAAACCAATACTCACTAAATACATTCTTCTTTCAAGGACAGTATCGTGTGTAAATTTATATATTGTGTATATAAGATCTCAAAGTAAGACAGCTACAGTTTACGGGGTGACAATCTAATGACTTCAACCCACGCCGAGGGCACGACGTGGGGATATGTATTTACACCGACTAACAACACCCTGGTCTTGTCCTTGCCTTTGCCAGAACCAGTGGGTTCACAAAAGCATGCTCAGGGCTCCAGCGGGGACAGTTAGAGGCTGTAATTTCAGTATTCATTTATTCAGCATAGATTTTTCAAATAAGAATATAATTTAATAACTCAACAAAAGATTTTGCAATTATACAATGCGATAAAAAATCTCTCTACAACAGTGCGGTAGTTTAGACAAATAAAGATCATACAAGACTTTTTATTACTTAGAAGATTATTTATAGAGATAACATTATGTCAACGTAATGACAGCAATGTTATCTTTGATAAAAGATTTTTAAATATTATATCGTTATTTAGGATTCAAATAAACTATACTTGTATCTTTGTTCATTATCTTTATAATTTCTAGTTTACGGTGAATGAGAACTTTTCGAAAACCCTTCAGTAATCATGAAATAATAATAAAGAGAGCAGGTATGGCTCTCGATCTATCTGTCTCGCTTTCGCCACGTGGTTCGGCAAGTAGGGTTGCCACATACTTATATTTCTAAGAACTAAAAGTTAGAATCCAACATACGGCCTATAAATTTTCTTATACTGTTACTTATCAACTGTTTTATAATATAGACTATAATTTGTATTTAAAACCTACATTCACCTAAAAAAGAAGTACGTCTATAGGTACCTACATAAGTGCAAAATAGACCAATAGAGATATTCTAAATAAAATACTTTTACTAAGAAAACTATCATATATTATGTAAATAAACACTTACCCATTTTTGACGTTGCCAATTTTTTAGGTAGCATCAAAAACCTCGTTTCCCTAATACATGTAGGCAACCCTACACCGAACGTTAGACAATGCCAAATTTAAAAAAAGAATTTATTTGCGGTTTGTTTTTTAGAACGCGCCAATGGCCTAAACTTAAAGTTGAATGGCTGGCTGATAGTTTGATACATTTGCTTTAAATTGAAGTTCTTTTTCTTTTCTTTTAAAATTGATTAATATATTTTTATTTTTTTTTCATTATCAAATATTATTTTTTAACAGATTTTATTATTGGTTAAATTTTTTTTTTTGGGCATCGTCTTTAGGTCTTTTATTTTTGGGTATTTTTTAAACGTCTTGTAAACTTTTATAATCCTTGTTTCGTGTGAATCTAACATTGAAATTACGTACACAAAGATCATCTAGACTTAGAACAGCCATTTGTAAATCACACAAATGTTTTGTCGAGTAAAATTGGCGTGTTGACCTAAACCACTCGACTCTGCGTACAGTCAGAAACAGGTTTAATTACGATGGAAATGCAGAATAAAAGCTAAGTGGTGTGTTAACCTACACTCAACACTTACACCTTTTTCAATTCAACACACAGTTACTACATCACCCAATAACTCTACTTTCTAGCTCCAACAAGTGTCTCAAGTTCAAAGGTTTACATGGTCGAATCGACCCCAACTGTCGGCCGACTATAAAATAGAAACGAAATCCGTGTCGACACGTGTTATTGGTCACTTGCACCATTAAATAGTTGTTAGGAGGTTGATAGATATTGTCTGGGTGTGGTCCAACGTACTGTATCTATGTTATCAGATTGGTAGCAACTTAGCAAGTTTTACTGATCTTTTTCTTATCGATAAATCAATTTTATCACAGTTTTACAATCTAAGATTTTGACTTGCATAATAACTTTTGTGAGGAGTATTCATATTTATTTAAAACAAAACGTTTTACTCACGTATATTCTCGAGATCGCCCGACTAGTTTCAGACTCAATAGGAGTCTCAACTCAGTTCGATTCGCGACACCGCCGCCGCCACGTCAGCTCATGATTAGGGCGCGTCAGCTATTGAGTCTGAAACTAGTCGGGCGTTCCCGAGAAAACCGTTCTGTTTTAAATAAATAAGATTTTAACTTTACCCGAAATTAATCTTACACGACAGAATATTGGACTTTCTGTAATTTTAACTCTTACTAATAGTCGATCACTCCAATTCCACTAGCTAAATATCTGGTGCAACGACTTCCAATATTACACGCATTCCGCTACGATCGTCAATAATATTCAGATATGACTTTATGACACTCTAAACTTTGTCAGGCCTTATAACTGACCAATAGCCGCCGACAAACCAAGTTATTTCAAACTAGACTAATGTATTTCATGATCAGTTTGATCAAACACAACCGAACTCACCAGCTGTCTAGCTTTGTGGATATATCAGTGAATAGTTTCCGAGCTAGAATATAAATATGTAGGACAAAAATAATTTGTGCCGGCTAACGTGTCTAAGATTATATTTACGCTTAGCGATATGACGCGGACACACGTGTTACGTGCTATGTCCCGCGAGACTACATAATGGTCCATACTAGTTTGAAAATTTCATCCATTATTCGGTCCCCCATGACTGACCGACCGCGGCGGCCTTAAAGTAAGAAATAAAAAAAAAACTGCTATAAGACATAAAGTACCTTTATAGAAAAAAAATATTAACAAAGGATTATAAAAATTACTTGAAAATTAGCACTCATTTACTTTGAATAAATAAGTAATTCTTATAATTGCATTTTTTGAAGTAAAACTTCTTAACGACTTGGGGAGTAAGCTGGTGAATGCGTTAGGAAAAAGAGTGATCGGGCGAGGCGAACGGAAGTTAAAAAGGAGATATAAGTAAGTGAAGATAGAAAGAAAGAGAGGTGCGAGCACACATTTCCTTTTTCTCTTTCTCTCATAGCCAGTTAAGTTTTGTATATAAAAAAGTTTTACTTCAGTCGTGTCGTTTAAAACACACTCGTTTTTTTTATACTATCTTTTATAGCTACTTGGTATACATAAACAAATAAAGTGTTTTCCATGTTTTTAATACAGAAAGCTGTGTTTAGGATAATTGTACCCAATTTTCAAACCAAGTATTATCCAATTTCTCCTTAAATCTGTCACAAAATATCGAAAGTTCTACCTTTACCGCGAAACGGCCAGTTAATCGTTAATCAGGTTACATGTCAGGACTGAAATATACAGAGAGATAAAATAGCACATTCCGAACTGATTTATCGCAATGTATGAAACAAGTGCGTAGATTACGGAACTGTCCAATCAATCGCAAACCCGTAATGCTCAAACTGCAGTTACACCGATTAGATTTAATTAAACGTAGCAAGCAAAACATATTTAGAGTCGAAAAATAAACTTTTAAATCCTGCCCCGTATTACGTTAAAACCAAGCTAGTGCATTTGCACTCTGCAAATTACAGATAAGGATAAAATGGTGTACTTCCGAACCTCAAAACCTATCTATAGAAGGGATTACTAATAAATTTAAAAAGTTGAATTTCTAGTATATAAAATAAATATATGTTAAGCGTTAGATATACCTATTATCTACCAGATAATATATTTTTAAGTTGGCTTTATTTTTATATAGGTAGAACCATCCCCACCAACGCTTTTTAAGCAATTTAACTATGATGGCATTAAGAATTCAGAATACACCTCTGCTCTCTCGATTCGCCCGACATCTCTGACCCAACCTTGTATGACCACCACATACGCCCTTACTTCAGTGATATTTAATATGACGTGTTTGTTAACAATAGACCTTTTTTTATTACAAAATCAAGATGGAATATTTATTTGAATATAAACTGAAATAAATTTTCGTTGAATTATTTATGACGTATTACAAATGTATCGGAGTCGTGATTTACATTGTATATTTGTTCACCCTGAATTTTCAACGTTCAATTCTTCTAATCTAGACATTTGAATCTTGGAAACATACGGAGGTGTTTTATGTACGTGACCGACGCTATTGTCTCACGGCATTTCACCCGCATCATGACATATAATAAATTTAAAGGTTCGTCTTTTTTCATAGATGTTTCATCATTTCCCTGTGCCTTGAGACACGTGTGACGAGTTCACTTCACTTTGTGTAATTAGTTGTCATGGTAACGAAATCGCTTAATATTCTATCATATTTTTTATAAATAAGTTTTAGGTATATAGGTACCCAATACTTTTCATTTGCACTATATCTTCTGCTATATGGAGAAATATACTAATTAGTGAGAAAATAGTTTTATGGCAGTATATCCCACGAAAGATATTGATCAACGTAAATAAATAACTCGTGCCTTCGCAGAATCGCAATAAAAGTCATAAAGAAAATCATTGTTTTTAAAATACTACATGATTATTAATTTTATGAGCTAATCAATTTAATTATAAGTCTTTCAAATTCACAGTCACGTGATCTTTAATTCATGGAAAAAGTGATTAACACCGTTAATTGCAGCTATATAATACTTAAATATACAAAAGTTATTAAATATTAATGTAACTACATTCTTCATTTATTCGAAAGTCCAAACCGTGATTGATGTGGTAAATTAATATTTTATTAATTTAATTACTAATCAGAATTGTCTTACTATGAAATATAAGCGAAACATAGGATATAAAATAATTTTTTGCAATAACATCGATGTAAACACAAAGTGTATATACACTATTATTATTTCTGTAGATATCATATGCAAAAATATTAAATCAAAAAACGAATTGGACCTACGTTAACTCAAACGACGCTCAACTTTGAAACGAACCTTTAAGCAGAGACCTTTAAGAAAGAACCATAGAGAAAAAATAAGTGAACTATAATGCGCGCACATCGAGTATGAACTGTATGGACTATGAACAAGTAAAATCATAAAAGTAGTGTAAAAACAGAGCGCACCGTTTTTTTTTTTATGTTATTAAAGCCTGACATTATCTTAATAATATCGGAGTAGCGCGGAAAACCACCTAAAACAGTAAACGAGCGTAGTATTTACAGCTAAAAATTTGTTTACGCTCGTCACAACGGTGCGCGCTCTCTATGCTTGTCTATGTATATTCTAAGGTCACTACATTCAATGTTTTAGTACAAACAAGTATGAGACTAACTTAAGGGCGCTTTAAAATTGAGTGGCATTCGCCTTTTTCTAAGTTAAACTAAGTAGAGTAACGTTTCTATCACATCACTTTTTCAACATTAATGTGTAATTACTTGTTGTACCTATATATCAAAATATCTAAACAAACGGTTTGACGGTCCCGTTGGTCTAGTGGTTAGTGACTCTGACTGCTAAACCGGAGGTCGTGGGTTAGATTCCCACGCAGGACAAATATTTGTGTGATGAGCACGATCATTTGTTCTGTGTCTAGGTGTAATTTATCTATAATACGTATTTATTTAGAAATATATAAGTAAGTTGAACAGTTGTCTGGTTACCATAATACAGGCACAGCCTAGTTTGGTATCAGATGGCCGTGTGTAAGTTGACCCAAAATATTATATTATTACAGTCACACAATCTAACATTATATATTTTAACCAACAAAAATTACTTAAATAAAACAAAAAGACTAGTCTTACCGAAATTCATAATAACATATAGTTAGTCAAACGTCCGTTAGCCTATTATCTAAGGTAATGCAGCAAACAGTTACATGTTATGCGTTTTTTGACTGGGCGCCTGCGCGGGCGCAAGTGAGCGAGTTTGGTCGCTGCGTATGCCAAGCAGGCCACTGCCCGAACGCACCGTCTAGGGCTGGGAAATACTACTGTTTTTTTTCTCTAATTATTTTCGAAAAATATTTATTGAATCCAAAATACGTAAAAAGTTTGCCTAAGAGATTAATTATTTAGATTTTTTTTATTTCACTACTAAGTGGAGTAATATTTTAGCACAAATATTGGTTAGTTATTTAATCATTGTTATTAAGAAAAAGCTGTGTAAAATTTTACAGAAGAATAAATAAATAAATAAATACTTAAAATGACAAAAATATAAAGCTTTTGTACACGTCTTTGGGTCTACCTTAAAGTCTTGTTCTTTTTTAAAAATAAACACAAAAACTGACACTAGAGCTTTCTTTTTAAAATCAATGTAACTTAAAATTTTTACAGAAAAACGTTAACACCGAAACTGGTGAGTTCTATACAATTTCGTATCTTAAACGCCTCATAAAAAGTATACTTTGCTTGATAAAAATAAGATTTCATTGCCCCGTCAAAAAGTGAACAGATACCGTTTTAGCTGTAAAAACATCAAACTTAAGAAATTAAAAAAAGCAACACTCTTCAATGCTTATTTTATTGTTTACACCAGCACAAAACTGAAAAGTTTTTTCTTCTTTAAATTAATAATGTGCCATCTATAAATATTTTTTTAAGATAGATTCTCCTGTAAACCTCTCTATCCCTGTGTCAGTCTGTATATCTTAATTTTCTCTCCTCTAACTGCAAAAAAGCCCTTAATTTTTTATCGACAACGTTAACGTAGCAGCCCTATCTACAAGTTTAGAATGTCCCGCCATTCTCTAGTCACATGTGAATATGGTCTAGTATTAACAACGAAATATCTAGATAATATGACGTAATAGACTTAAGTGATAAGGGAAAGGTTTGTAGGCCACACATTTAACGCTCCAACACCCTTAACACGCTATTTTGTCTCTTTCTTTCTTATTACAACAACTGTAAGAATAAAAGTGACAAAATATTTAAAGCATTTTCATAAAACTTGCATATGACTGTTACATTGAAGTAGAATATCAATAAATATCTGTCATGTTTTGTAAATAATATTGACCTCCCAACACGCTGAGAATTATCTGTTACCTACACATAATTAATATTCAGAGTAGTTTAATTTTAATATTATTGTGATTTTGTAACTAAGAGTATATCTGGCAATTTTTAAATAATAAAAAAAAAATCCTACACTACTATTCCACCAGGTACCATCATAATGATATCTTAGAACAAAAAAGATTTAATGAAAAATTCTTATCAAAATACGCAATTAAATTTAGCCGATAGCTATAAAAAAATCCTACAATAATCAAAACCCAAGCTAATATCTAAGGAAAAACAATATAATCGAATTTAATTACGAAATTCCCAATCAATAGCCGGCCAATGCACCGTTTATCGTATTAAATACCTACGTAAACAATACAGAGTTAATTACAAAGTATGACAAGCTTGTAAAACTTCATTGTTTGTTTCAAAACTGTCATTATATAGCGCAGACTCCTTCAACGATTCAAAATGTTAATTAAAAAAAATATCTACCACAGCAAGAGCATCAAACATGTTAGATTGGCAAAAACAAATGAAGTCAGAATAATTTAGATTATGACAACATCTTTTTACAAATTGTAAAACCTCACAAATTAAACTTAAAAAAACAGTTAGAGCTACGCCGTGGTTTAGAAAAAAAAGTTAATGATTATTTATCTATTATCTATAATACTTAAAATAACATTAGTACGTTTAGGTTTGCTAATAGCTTTATTTTATCAAATATTTTTTCTTTATAAAAAATATGGAGTAAACTAGTACCGACAAACACCTCTGTGTCGCGGGGCGTTTCTTAAATATTCTATTGACCTACACAAAGGACACCAACATCAGGTTAATTAAATGTTTGTGGATTCTAAATAAGCGCTTAACAAGAAGAATATTCTAAAATGAGTTGTAATTTTTTTTATTTCGTCATATCTTTCTTGATTTAAAACTGGAAAAGCACGTCCTTAAATTTCTGTTCCTTATTGGCAAATCTGCGAGGTCCCTACTAATGTTGAAGTATTAACTAATTATTCGAGAGCATCCTTAAAAGACGTTTACGCTATTAACTAATCTTTAGTGCATCCATGAATTATGCGCACATTGTCTAAGTGTAAAGTAAGACACACTTTCATTTGCCTAGCCAGCTGATCTTGTGAGTCGATAGTGAAAGCGGTTCTTGTCATCTTTATAATACACATAGTGAAAATAGGTCACATGGGATATTGAACATAGCAAATTTTTGACTATTTTTTTTTTCGTTAAAAAGATTCGTCAAAAATCAAGAATTAACTTAAAAAAGTTTCTTTTCAATTCCCGTATTATCGAAATAAAGATCTTATAGTGAATGTTGCTACTTATACCAAGAATAAAGAGCTAAGTACTGGTAGAACTGGTAATTCAAGAAATTTCCAAAGATTGAATCAAGTAAATATTAAAAAGCTTGAAGATGATAATGGGCATCAAAACAATCTCGCATCGCGCCCCGCTCGCAGTGGCCCGCGCCCGCTCCACGGCACTTGCAGTCCGATTCGATTTTAGGTCGTCGCCTTGCATAACAATTGAATAATGGCCTATACGCACGCCGTCCGCCGGCTGCTAATACAAACTGCACACAGTTGCACTTGTCACACAACTTTATGTATTTACTCATTATCTCGAGTAAACAGAGGACTCTGCGCCCGACACTCGCCGTGAACGGACGTGCCGCTCTGCGACTCGCCCGCTGACGTCATCCGTCTCGCTACCTGTTACGCTCGCGTAACACTCTGCGTAGCCCCGCCTACGCTAACCGATCGATCTAAAGCTGCCTTTTTCAAGGCGGCGGCAGATCAATCTCTGTTTCTTTTGCTCGCGAATTAAATTCACTTGGTCCCTTCAGGATAAAACCGCAGTTTCGCGGTCCTCGGTGGAAACCATTCGGTGCCAACGAAACCGAGGGGGTGTTGACCCAATCACACCCGCTGAGCCCCTTTAGGGTAAAGCAGTCAATTGGACGGGAACTAGATTACCGGCCTTGGGGGGTCTCCTAGTCGGCTCTAGTCTCTGGCTTCCCTTTCAGCTACACACCTAGTGTCGGTCGGGTGTGTCTACACCCTTCGCACTAGACTGGTCAGGGCCCCGCTCGCACAATAAGACTGGCGACGGGTACACCACAGCTTAAGGCACACCTTAGGTACTCACCTCCCTGCTTACACCCAGCAGGGAGGGTCACACATCCCCGGGCGTACCCACCCGGGGAGTTAGTTATTAGTTAGGGTATTTGTTGTAGGCGCGCCCTCCCTCTACCCATGTTAGGCTTTTAGCTTCTCTTTTTTAATTAAAAAGTGTCTCTCGTCTTCTCGAGAAGAATGGACGCCCTCTGGCCCCGCTTTATCGAGGAGATGAAGGACTCTCGGGTCTTCCAAGACCTCTTCAAGGCTTGGGCCCGCAAATTAGACCCTTCCGACTTAGCGGAATTCGATAGCTCGCTATCGCCGATCAGCGCCGACAGAGGCGTTATCTCGCGCCCGCGCCCCATTGTTTCGACGGCTTCGTCGAAAGTCATTGTTTCCCCGGCTATTGTTCCGGCCTCTAAGCCGAATTCCGACGCCAAATCCGCTTCGCCGAGCCTCACACCTGCGCGTGACGCATCTCCGGCCCCTTCCCCCCGCCCTCGCTCTGTCTCACCGTCCCCGGTAGACATCGAAATGGAAATTGTTTCTAACGATTCCGGTGATGCTTTAACAGCATCGGACTCGTCTTGCTCCACCGACGGCTTTACTGAAGTTGTTGGCAAGGGCAAGAAGCGCACCCGTAGGACCAAATCCCAACAGGTGCCTTCTAAAGCCGCCAAGACTGGCGCTTCGCCTCCTTCCGTCGACGCTTCGGCGTCCCAGCCCGCTGCTGAGCCCGCGGCCTCGCCCGCGCCCACTACCACCCCACAGGTGTCCAACACCATGCCCCAAGTTCCGTCAGCCCCTAAGAAGGGCGGCTCGGTCCCTCCTCCAATCTTCCTTCAGGAGAAAGGAAAGTGGACTGAGGTCTCCAAGTGGTGCACGCAGCACCAAGTTAATTACACCCAAGCCCGCTCTGTCAAGGACGGCATTAAAATAGCTGTACCCACAGTGGCCGACTTTCGGTCGCTCACCCGTATGCTGCAGGAGAGAGCCCTGCCTTATCATACGTTTACCCTCCCGGAGGAGCGGGTCCTCCGGGTCGTCATCAAGTCTGTCCCTGCGGACATAGGCTCTAGGGAGATCCTAGACGACCTAAAAGCGCAGGGTATCCCTGCTCTAGAGGTACACCGTATGTACCGCGGGCGGGGTAAGTCACCCTACGAAATGGTACTCGTCGTTGCTGAGAGATCAGCGGACGGCAAGTCCATATTTAATATTAAATCTGTTTGCCAACTCTCTGGCATAAAAGTCGAGGCGCCGTACAAGCGCGCCAACGTTGGCCAATGCCACCGGTGTCAATTGTACGGCCACTCGCAACGGAATTGTTTCGCGCGCCCTCGCTGCGTGAAGTGCCTCGGCGAGCACGGAACGCCCGATTGCCCACGGCCCAAGGACCGCACTCAGTGCGCTGAGCCCCCTAGCTGCGTTCTCTGCGGCGAACAGGGTCACCCAGCCAACTACCGCGGCTGTCCGAAGGCACCCAAAACGAGAACCGTCGCGAAACGGCCCGTCGCCCGTGCGCCGGCCCCCGTGCAAAACCCCGCGTCCGCTCCGCCGCGTCTCAGCCCGCAACGCCCAACCGGGGCCTGCTGGAACATGGAAACGCACGCGCGTGCGTTCCCTACTCTCGCTTCTCCTCCTAAAGGGGTCGCGTCTCTCCCCGCTTTACAGGGACCCGCCGTCCCTCGCATCCCACTTACCGCTTTTAAACCCGCGCTTCTACCAAGACCCGCGCTCGCGTCACCGTCGGCCGCGGCCTCTCTGGCCCCGACGCTTCCGGCCGACATCACAGCGTCGGTCAAGAATTACATAGAGGTGTATGAGTCGTTTGACTTTAATCGCATCCGTCTTATGGCGGAGGCGATTAGAGCCAACCCCAACCCTCTGCACGCCCCTTTCATTAGGGAGCAGTTCAGCGATGTGTTCGCCGCATACAAAGCCGCCGCGTTCTAATGGCTACTAACACCGGTAAACTCAAACCCCGATCCCTTAAATTAGGATACTTTAACGCGCATAGCATTAATAAAAAACGCGACGAAATTGCTACTTTTCTCCGTGATCATCAACTCGACGTTTTTCTTGTACAGGAGACCTTTCTTAAACCGTCTCATAAAAACCCGCGAATCGCGAATTACAACTTAATCCGTAACGATCGTACCAGAGCCGTAGGCGGCGGCACGCTCATTTACTTTAAAAGGTCACTGTACTGCGTTCCGATGGATCCACCCTCGCTGTCGCACATCGAAGCCTCCATCTGTCGTCTTGGCATGACCGGGCATCGACCTTTGTATTTAGTTTCAATATATATTCCTCCGTCAACAGAGAGGGTCGACTTACGACATGACCTGCGAGCTCTTCTAGCTCTAGGCGACTCCGTCCTTATGGCAGGCGACCTAAACGCGAAACACGAGGCGTGGAATTGCCACACTCGTAACAACCGAGGTAGACATCTTGATCTTCTTAGCTCCGAATTAAACTTCGATATCATCGCTCCGATGAATCCCACTCACTTTCCCGCGAACGTCAACCACCGCCCCGACATACTAGATATAGCTTTACTCAAAAACGTCAACCTAGCGCTTCGGTCCATTGAAGTTATTCATGAATTAGATTCTGACCACCGACCAGTGATCATGTCCTTTAGTCCGCGAGTAGGTCCTCCAGACGCTGGTCAACCCATCCCCACTAAGATAGTTACGAACTGGACGAAGCTTGGGACTCGCCTTAAGTCAGTCCAATCCGCGCACCTAGACTCGATACCGGACAATGTAGAATCCGCGACAGACGCTATAGGCGCGATCGACTCCCTCACTGAGCACGTGCAGTCCCTGGTGAACGAGTGTTCGCGGTCGGTACCGGTGACAGAAGACTCTCGCTGGCTCCTACCGGACGACGCCCGTGCCCTATTGACGGAGAAGAACGCGGCTATACGCGCCTACGACACCTATCCCAACGACTCTAATCGCGCCCGTATGCGTTCTCTACAGCGCGCTGTTAAGAAACGCATAAGGGCTCTGCGTGAGGATCGGTGGGATAGGTTTCTCGACCAATTAGAACCTAACCATCACGCGTTTTGGAACCTTCAACGTAGATTACGTAGTTGCGACGAAGCGGTCATGCCCCCGTTGAATCGTCCGAATCAGAGCCTCGCCTTTGAAGACGACGAGAAAGCGGAATGCCTGGCCGACAGCCTGGAGGCTCAATGTACGCCCAGTAACCTTCCGGTCGACTCGGCCCACCTCGCCAGAGTTGACGCCGAAGTCGAACGTAAGGCCACGATTCCTCCTTCAGAGGACCCGGAACACCCTCTCGCGCCGGTAACAGTAGACGAAGTACGTTCTCTTATCAAGGACCTACACCCTCGTAAAGCGCCCGGTTCAGACGGAGTCACCAATAAGGTGATTAAACTCTTCCCTCCAGCATTAGTTATCCTCTTGACAGGCATCTTCAATGCAGCATTAGGCAACAATCTCTTTCCACAGCAGTGGAAAGAGGCGATAGTCATCGGCATCCACAAACCCGGTAAACCGAAGTCTGAGCCAACTAGTTATCGCCCTATCAGCTTACTCAAAGTCCTTGGGAAGCTATACGAGCGAATCATCTACTCCCGTTTAATGGATTATGCCGAGTCCAGGAGTCTCATACCCGACGAGCAGTTTGGTTTTAGAACCGAACACTCGTGCGTCCAACAAGTCCACCGTATAGTCGAGCATATAAGCGCTGGTTTTCAGCGTGGACGGCTCACCGGTGTGCTCTTCTTCGATATAGCGAAGGCCTTCGACAAGGTCTGGCACAACGGCTTGATCTACAAGCTGTACCAACTCGAAGTGCCAGATCGTCTCGTGCACATCATCCGTGACTTCTTGTCGAATCGCTCCTTTCGCTATCGCGTTGAAGGCACACTCTCTTCCCCTCACCCGATCCTCGCCGGAGTCCCGCAAGGCTCCGTCCTCTCTCCACTCCTCTTCTCGCTGTATTCCAGCGACATTCCACGCGGTGGCAAGCCCCAAGTAGCTCTGTACGCCGACGACACGGCCATTTATTATTCAGGTACCAGCCCCTTAGCGATAGGTCGAACTCTCCAGACCGCGGTCACGGCCCTCGGGAAGTGGTTCACGAAATGGAGAATCGAAGTCAACCCTACCAAAAGCGCAGCCGTACTATTTAGTAGAAAACGGCGGCTTCCCGTTCCCGCTCCACCCATAAGCCTCTTCGGCAAGCCTATCCCTTGGGAGCAGCAAGCCAAATACCTGGGTGTGATCCTTGATCAGAAGCTTAGCTTCGTACCTCATATCAAAGCGGCACGCGCGCGAGCCGCCTTTGCCCTCGGCCGACTTCATTGTATGTTGAACAAGCGCAGTAAACTCTCTCTTGCTTGCAAGAAGAGAATTTACACTGCGTGCGTCAGACCTATCATGACTTACGGCAGCGTCGTATTCTCTCACGTACCCGATTATCGACTCAAACGAATGCAAACTCTACAAAACCTTTTCATGCGTAGAGCCACGGGCGCTCCAGGTTACGTTCGTAACTTGCAGCTGCACTGTGACTTAAAGCTGCCCACAATCAAGCAGTTCATGAAACGCGCCGCGACCCGTTTCTTCGACACCGCCGAAACCCACCGTAACCCGCTTATCGTAGCGGCCGCGCGATACCGACCTTCAGTCATCTCCAAGATAAAACGTCCTAGACACACTCTTTCCTATCCCGACGATAAGACAACGCTTCTACAAGAAGCATTCGACTTAGCTAGCAGTAGCAATACAAAACACAACCGCCGTATACTACGTCCTCGCCGGCGAGGCCCGTCGCGTATTATAAATAATAGTAACGTAAATGTTACCCCCCCGTCCCTAGATCAAGCTGGCCCGAGCCGGCCAAACTAGCAATAAAAATATGTCCCTAAATAATAATAACTCAGATCCAGCCATCCCTTGCTGTTTTTGCCTTATTAAGATAGTCAGCAACGCACTAAGTCGAGGTCCGAACCCCGCAGGGGGTGCCCTTAGTGAACGTTGCTGACGTAGTTAGTTTATTTTACTTGCTCTGGCTGGAGGCCTTACGGTTCTCGCCAAAAGTCCGGTGAAGCAGTCAAAGCCTGCGCTCAGGCTAACTGCAGTAGACCTCATCCAAAAAAAAAAAAAAAAAAAAAAAAAGAGTAAACAGAGCTGAGTCCACTACGCGCTACGAGAACCATTCTGTTACAAACTACAAACATGTTATACTTAAAATTCCGGAAGAATTAAACGGTACTTTGTTGAATATTTGGAATCTTTCTTCATTTTTTAACACTGTTTCTGTCGATACAATGGTGAGAACGTGTGAATGATTTGTTAGGTATGACTTCAAATGGTCGTGGACCAGATGTACGATTATCTGTGACCGGTGACCGGAGATTTGCAACATCCGAAAGTTATTTGCTGTCTGTTGGCCTTTCCGAATGGGTCTGTCGGTTCTATTTGTCCACTATAGGTTCATCGAAAAGCCTCGTCAAGTATTATTGCTATTTCCCTACTACATCCTAGTCCAATAAAAATGTATTCAATGATATGCAATTTTTTATTTTTAGCTCATTCTACAATTCCAGATCAGGTTATAATGTAACTGCATCCGTATTTTACATAGCAAACACCTGATTTTATTTCTTGCTTACTCTCGGTGATAGCAACCAGTTGGCAGTTGACCGTCAAATGGCACATCATAGATATCCGTAGCCTTAACAAGCATGACAGCGCGTAACCTATCAAAGCTAAAATCGCTAAAGTGATTTACCTTACATTATGTTTTCAAATTCATGAGTAAATTTATACTTTCACAAATCTTAAATTGCTTTGTCATTGTGAACAGAAAAATATCATCACCTTGCAGTTTTTACCACTAATGTCTAGTTCCTATATATATTTCTTTTCTTTTCCATCAAAAAACGACTACCGCTCCAAGGAATTTAGGTAATCCTTGTGTCGCGGGGGGTTTCACACACATTCAAATCACATGCACAAAGAACACCCAGACTTGAAACAAGCATTTGTGGGTCACACAAATGCTTGTCCTTGTGCGGGGATCGAACCTGCGGCACGTCGCGCACAGAGGTAATTGGCGTGGTGACCTATACCACTCGGCTATCCGTGCAGTCAAAAAACGATGCATTTTGCTAACGGACGGTAGAATTTTCTAAGCAAAACGAAGAAAATTCGAATAGAGAAACTAGCCATAAGACGCCCTCATAGTTAAGTACAGGCAGCTCACATAATTCTATACAATTATATGATAATACAGCTTTACAAAGAGACTTAGTTTGCTATGCCTATAAAGCAATTCAGCAAGAAATTATACATCCGACAAATGTTTTCCGGCTTTAAATATTTGAACCGTAGCGTAGACTTGTGTAAAATCAATTTGTTTCTAAAGCTAAATGCTTTAGAAACAAATTTGTGTTTGCTGTGCATAAATTACCAATTGCTTTAAAATAACAATAACGGATCTAACGATAAGGACGGTTTTTTAGAATTTTTGCGGATTAAAAAGAGAATCCGCATGAATGACGATTTGAGACAGCGCAAGAGTATTGAAGCTTCAGATTTCTATAATGTTAATTATAGTGTCAGAACTTTGATGTCAAGGCGATAAAGAGTTTCAAAATTAAATGATAAGTTTAACTTAAACGGAGAAGATGTATAAAATTTAGTGTTTGCTAAGAGGAATCAATTCACTGAAATAACTAACCACATTTGTCCAAGACAAACATCATTTGATTTAAGCCTGGGCCTAAGCTCCTGCCGTGCCGGGTCAAAACATTCAAACCCATAAATTTCCCATTCAATACCAATGTCCACAAAGCTGTCTCCGCCAAGCTACACTTGTTCCCATAACCTATGGCTTGCACCATAGAAAGTCCATTCAATTCAATGTATCAGTGGACAGATGCATGTGTTTAGTAGTGCCGTTACTTAGATATTGTCGGACAAATCGTGGACCTAAGATTATGGAACATGTCTTGGAGACAACTTCACTTGGTGTTCAGACACTATTTAGTATTGTTATCAATATATAATGTTCGAGTCTGCTCCTTAAGGGAAATGCGGTGTTTGTCGAGAGAACAAATTGAGTTGGTTTAACCTTCGTTTGATATCTATCTTGTATTTTAGTGTTGACGATGAATATGTATGAATAGATTTTTGAATAATTAATTGAGCTTGATGAATAAAATGTATAATTAATTATAAATAAAGCTAAGAACTGTCAGCTTCTTTTTTGTTCTACCGCTGAAGCCTAAGGTCTTCAGATGGAATGTAGATTTTTCCAGTAGCACCACAGTACTGAGTCTTCCTACTTTGGCATCGAATTCGATACCAGACACCTACTACCTCAAACGATTCTAGTAAAGGCAGTATTAAGTTGTTCTTTATTCCATTTCGCATATAACTATGGAGACTGTTTTAAGACATCTTATTTCCCTTTAGTTTCACCATTTTCCCCACCTTCATCAAATTCTCACGCTACTCAAAGGCTCGTAAACTTGTTTACGGGCTGATTCAAAAGATATTATTGTAAGGGAAATTATGTCATTATGCTAACAGTGTTCACTGGATAATTTTATCACTTTAATCATTTGAGGGACTGATAAGGTTAAATTTCAACTTTGATAAGGAACTTTGCATACCTGTCCCAACATTAATATATATTTACTTTACTCTAACCCATGTTACGTATATGGGAATGTTGTATAAGTAAATTGTTTTATCTTATCGCAGGTATTATTCCCAGCACTAGAAAAAAGGAAATAGATGAAACTGCAGAAAATCTAGATACCTGTAATATTTTTAGGAAAGAAAGATATTGTACGTCTCGCTGCAAGCAGTCTTCGGTAATAGAGAAGACCGATTATCAGTTTTAGTTTTTAATTATTTGTGATTTAAGAAAAATTATACAAAACATAACATGAAGAATAGCAAGTAAATGCACGTTCAAATCAAATTAAATCAAAAGTTTTTATTTTTATTAACTTCAAAAAGAGCGCTTAGGAACGTTTAAGTCACAAAACTAAATGACTCTAGGCTCTAGGTGCGTTAAATTCTGTAGTATATTCAAAAGAAACATATGACGATCATTGCAATTTCGTCAGTCATCAATTTATCTCAGCATATTCAACTAAATAAGCCACAACAACGTCAAGAAAACTCGTGCTATTTACAATCACAATTAATCATATAATTGAAACATCGGATCATTAGTTCATATATCTGACCGATTTTCATTAATTGGAATTAATAATGGCGTCAATCACGCAACGTAATCTTTAGATATTACTGTATTAGTAATCGTTCCTAAAAGACGGTTCGCCATTATAATTATAACGATCGACTTAGTTCGTATGTAAAGCTGTGTAATTATCGTTGTAAGCCTTCTAGTAAATTTGTAAATTATAATTACCTAAGTATTTTACATGTTAATGTAACTTGTCGCTTCGTTTGAAGTAGATGGCATTTAGATTTCTTGTGTTTAGTCTAAATTTGTATCGTATTCAGAGTTGTGCTCAAAAAAACTTTTTTGCAATTACGGCAGACAGGATTTAGAGAGGTGGCCGCTCCTGTAAGTAACTTATCCGAGTAACGACAGCTTACTAAATACCATTATTAAATCAAAGTTGACTAATAGTTTCAACGACCTTTTCTTTGTTACGCTTAGATTAACTGGCCTTAAAATTCTAAAATTTCAAATATGGAATTAATTAGAAACAGGAGTGAACGATTTATAGTATATTCATAGTATTTATTTATTTATTTAAACTTTTTGCACAAAATTGGTACTAAGGCGGACTTAATGCCTTAGGCATTCTCTACCAGTCAACCAAAGGTGGTGTAGAGATAGGTGTGGTAGGTGCAATAACATTATTGAAGAAGATAGAAATGATCATAATACAATTATATAGAAATACATATATATGGAAGATACGTATAATACATATAATATTTTGTATAAATACATATTTACTTATAAATAATACCTATATTTAAAGTCGAGAAACTAAAAATATGTACTATACTACCTAGTTACTAATATATCAAATCAACCCGGAAAGGACGTCCGAAGAATAGTTTGTTGCTTTGAGTACATATGGATACGTGCTACCTAGATATAGTTCTCAAAAGATACGGCGGCGTATGCACTCCTCTATACTATAATAACATATAGAAAGTGATTGTGATTAGTGGAGCAATCAGACGCACTATTTACAGCCAGTTATAAATACGCGCCACTCTGATCTGTTGTCACTAGTTAAAACACTAGTGGCCGATTGAGAGCGGTGTTGTAAGTAACCTTGTGTACGAAAATGTCTTGCTTGCAAAACAAACACAAAAAAATCGACTAAACATTAATTGTAAATAAATTGTGTCACAACACTACATTCCATTTACGAATCGGATTTGAAATTTATTTTTATTTTAACAAAAAAATCGTAGTTCGATGTCTATTTAAAAAATCGAATACAATTCAAATCTTTTTTGTTTTTAATAATTATCGCAGTAAGGCACCATTTTTAACGATACTTATGCAATATTGAAATAAAAAAATGTCAGCCTCCGGTAACGAGATCTCATTTTAGGGGTCAACTTGTGACGAGAATTACGCGAAACACAAACCGGAACACACGTTGCAAGAAGCCGGTCCGGCAACTTACTGCTCGACTTTTTAAAATATTTGGACTGAGACTTTTTTCATTCATTTAATGACTTACGCATGTATTTAGTGAGTGTGCTAAGGAGATTTGTAGCGGCATCTTAATAAAGTATCGCTAAAGATTTTAAGGACGCGAGTTGAACCAATTTGTAAGAGAGAATAAGATTAACTTTAGATTTTAACTTAAGGTGTAGTAAATGTAACATATTATGTACCTACTCATATTACATAAAACAAGTAAACAAAAGTTATAACATAACCTAGGTAGCTCCCATAACTTGATTGTAATAAATTTTAAAACAATAAATTTCTCAATAATTTATTCGCCTGAGGGCGACCGACCGCGAAAACCGAAACCGAATTTACAAAATGTTTTGGCTTATCGACGGTTCGTATCAAAAGTTTACTTCACTGCACTTAATAAAATGGCTTCCAAACTTAAATATGAATTCAATGGACACATATATCGAACCTTCAATTTCGGCTGCCTGTAATTTTATTTGTAATATTTTAATTTTATTGTCATAAACACACGTTTAAAATGTACATACGTTTCGAAATTTGTTTTTAATCCAAACTCTTTTTAACGATTTCTTTGGATTGTTTTTTTGTGTGTTGCTTGAATTCAGAATTTGCAAGTCCAAACCAAACCAAAAAGTTCAAAGCCTTAAAACTTAAAAAAGTAAACCATATAGGCTCACTCGTGTATCTGTCCGTCCGCCTGTCACAGCAAATTTGCTCCGAAACTACTGGATCGAATGAGTTGAAATTTGGTACACATATGTAAGTTGGTGACCCAAAGACGAACAAGTAATGAAATTAATGAATTTAAAACATGGGGATTACTTCTTGGAGGTAATTTAGATAATAAATTAAAAAGTTAACTATACCTATTGTGTGACATATCAAATGAAAGGGCTCGTTGTAAGTATTTCTAATACATACAGGGCCAAAAGTAAAAAAAAATGCTTTAAATAGATTACAGGTAAAACCTATAAAAAAATGTGGTATTTAAAGTAACAGAAAATTTCTAACACGTACCCGTACGTGACCCTCTCCGCGCGATTTTAACTCACACTGTCCCGTCTTTTTGCCGTGCCGTGATAAAATTCTATAAATTACTACTAAATAGTAAAATGCAGAAACTGTTTCCTTAATAAAAAAAAAGCAACTAATAGTGATAATCACTGGCTATCGGTTCAAATCCTTCATTATAACTGTTTTTATCGAGATACAAGATAAAATACAACTCATTAAATCAATGTATTCAAGAATTAATTTATTAAAATTAATTTATTCATGAAATTTTTAATTAAACCAAGTTGTTCTTTTCTGTAAGTACACGTGTGCATTTTAAAAGTTTAAATACTATGAACAATTAGTTTGTGTCAATTTCGTAAATCATTATACTCCAGTTGAACCAACAGTAAAATTTTATTATTTTTCAATTTTAAAAGGATAGTAAAAGGATTTTGTTTTGTGATCAATTAGTCAAAAATGTGTTATGTGACGTAATAAATATAACATACTAGCTGTCCCCCGCGACTTTGTCCGCGTGTTTTAGTTTCAACGGTTTTTCATTTTTGCGACATTTTTCATTTGTGCTCCGCGTCTATTGGTCGTAGCGTAATGTTATATAGCCTATAGCCTTCCTCAATAAATGAGCTATCCAACACTGAAAAAATTTTTCAAATCGGACCAGTAGTTCCTGAGATTAGCGCGTTCAAACAAACAAACAAACTCTTCAGCTTTATAATATTAAGTATAGATTTCAGAAACCGTAAAAGTTGGTTAACTGTAGCTACTCATTTCCATAACATTGATTCCAATTCGTGCCATAATAGTTATGTGGCACGTGTCTTTTTAGAAAATTTTCCTAAAAAGCAACATTAAATTATACACTGTATTGAGAGCCCTTCATCGGCCAGTTATTTAATTTATAACAGTCGTTCGTGTAACTTTCCTACGTTTTTATCTCGTATTTCGGATGTTCGAGCGCATTCTACAACTTTTGGTAGCTAAAATGCTGCTACGCTAAACGGGATTTAGAAAATGTTTATTTTTTTTACTTGCGATTTTTATTTTGTATTTATGTATCACAAAATAAAAATCGCAAATATATAAATAATACTTAATAATTGTGATAAGCTAGGTATAGTATTGTTCCATTACAGTGTTATAAAATACTATTAGAAATCAATAAAAAATGCTCTAAAAACTCATTGCAACGTTCAACGAGTATAAAAATTGGTCCATTGCCAACAAGAAATAAGTGTTCTTTAAATTATTACTTCTATTAAGTATGTCGTTAAATTAATTGAAATTGTACGTGCTACGTCAACTATAGCAAATAGACTTTACGAGTAAGACAAACAGTGTTTGAATTGATATTAAATATATCTACAGCCTTGAGACATTTCGATGACAGCTGTTTAAGAGTTTTATTTAAGTAAGTAATTTAAATATGAATGAAATCATTAACTTGTAGGTATTTGTGCACGTAACTAAGCATTTAACTAATTGAATTATACTCTCTTAATGTATCCAGTAATCGCAAAGCACAGACAGATTTAGACAACAAATGGTAGGTAGGTTAGGGTAGCCTAGTACTTATTACCTCCGGAGCCCCGCCGAGTATGCTTTAGCGAACCCGGGACTCCGGCAAAGGCAAGGACGGGAACGGGGTGTTCTTAGTCGGTGCAAGTCCGAAATATCCCCACATCGTGTCCTCGGCGTAAGTTGAAGTCATTAGATTTTCACACCGTAAAAAAAAGTAGAGGGATCTTATGTGGCTTCATAAAAAAAAGATTGAAGTACTCATAGCTATATTATTTTTAATTATTTGTTACGCATTAACGCATGCGGAGCGAATATTAAATCAAAATTTAAACTTCCAGGCAGTGACCTCGGTAGCTTAGTAGGTAAAGCGACTAGCGCGTCAAGCCAGTGGTCGCATGTTCGAGTCCTACCTGTGGTTTAAGCTTTTCCTTCTATAATTTGCATTTATTTGTTCATCGCTAAGTAAATACCGTACAGAATACATTATATATACTTGCTATATTTTTATACCATGATGTTCCTACAAAACTGTAACAACTTCAAGTATAAAATATTAAATCATTTCTCTAACCCGTTTTCCCTTAAAAGTATTTTAATGTGTGAGAAAACATAGTTCATATAAAATCAGTGTGTCAATAAAATACCTCCAGTCTCACCTAGTTACGCTAATAATTATCTAAGCTATTACTGACCAATCTCGAGTACGAAATAGAGAACATATCAATTCAACATATCAACTTAGGTATTTATTGGTTGTAGGTAATTAACATTTTTATTAATTAATCAATCTAACTTATACTGTAGTATTTCGCTGTCAATTTTAATTTCCGCAATACGCACATTAAAAAAGAAGCTTTCAGAGCAGAGCTTTTTTTCTAGCTATTTATGTCCAACTGCAAGGCAATGGTATACTCTATAGCTTCGTATGTCTCTTTTTGTTCAGGGCTGAGTTGTGCCAGTTTTGGTCCAAGGAGTCAAGCTCATCCCGCCATCTCCGTCTGGGCCTGCACGATGTCTTTTACCATTTATCAACAGAAGCTGAGGGAACTGTTTTGTCGTTAGTTGGCAGAGCTTTAACAGCGTGTTATTTAGTACTTATATAAATAGTAACAGATCATTATGAGCAAGAATTGTATACACAAATACATAGAATTTAATACAATACGACAAGGTTTTTAGAATTAAGTGGGAGTACAGTTTTAAAACGATCGCTTCTTAAAAAAAAGTCCCTAAATATATTTTTTTACATGAATGAGTTTAAATGACGTGTTTTGCTAATGACATCTATGAACTAGGAAGACATTTTACTAATTTTAGAGACGGCCTCGTCTACACTTTCGCTACGCAACGGTTTAAATTTATCGGTTTTCTATATATGACTGGAAGAAGCCATTCCCTTTGTATTTGTTATTTAAAAAAAAAACTATGTGTATGAAATCTAATTCTTCATTTTTAAATCATCTTTCTCTTCTTTTTAAATGTAATAATAGAATATTTTATTTAAAAATAAAAACTCATTTAAATTAGGATAGCCGTACTTTTATTCAAATTTTGAAATTCGAATGCGTTCCATTTCATACGAACGTCATTCAGCGCCATTTTAGCTTCCATCTTGAAATTAAGGTTAATTGACTTTTCGTCTAACGTTATTGATTTTGGAACTGTCTGTTTGTTTGTTAAAATAACCGAATGGTGTATTAATAGGGCTACGGTTCTCACACTTCAAGTGATATACCTCGAAAAGAATCCGTGGCGTATTCATCATTCGTTCTTTCACTGAATCTAATCTCTTACTTATTTGGCCATGCTTCTTGCGGGCCAATAAAATTGCGCATTTTGACGTTAACCATTATGCAAATGTATGGCTTTGACAGCTGAAAGAAATTATGTGATTGGTTGAAATGTTTGTTTGTTTTTGTTTTATTTATACCATGAAGTTTAGAATGTTTAAATTAAAATAGCTTTAGAAGTTATTTATGGTTTATGGTTTTTAACTTACATTGATGGTTTTGTTAGAGAGCGCTGTAAATAATTTCATACCTGTTACAAGTGATAGATAATCTAAAACTCTTGAAGTATTGTCAAGCATAAAAAAAAACAATTGACAAATTTATAGACCTACAAAAAAATTAAAATGCTAGAATTGGCAATGCTTATTGCAACCAATAAATAAATTCTAAAAGTATAATACTTTAATTGATGATACAGGATTTCTGCCATACATCTTAAAAGACAACAAGCGTTGTACACATGTTATTCAATAAGACAGGTCTAGCCTAGGACAATATGACCTATTTTCCTTCAATTCACTTAACACTGACGGATAGATAGACAGCTGATAGATAAGTTTCCATTTCAATTAAATTAGGTATATTATGTTTTATATATATATATATATATACATATCAATAAAACATATTATTATACATTTATATATATGTTTGTACGTATGTAACGATTTTCAAGACTGATTAAATTAAATCATGTTATGTAGCGGAGTCCACAGACTAACTGTTTAATACAGTTTTGTCGACCATAGTTTTAGTAATGTAATGTTTTAAAAACAAATCTTTTGCCCAGCCTTTTCCCAAACTATTTTCGGGTCGGCTTCCAGTCTCACCGGGTTCAGCAGAATACCATGTATTACGTGGATCGACTCCCTATCTAACCCCCACAACCCATTTTGCTGGGTAACACAGTATCCCATAGTAAAACTGATTGTCAGATTTATAATGACTTAACGACTGTCAAAGATCAACAATGACAGTCAGGAACAACGGCTTTATGTGCTTTCCGAGGCACGGAGGGGTCTCGGTATGTTTACAGATGGTCACCCATCAACGTAGCAACCGCGGCGAGCGCGGCTTTACCTTTTTAATCGGTCAAATCGTACGGCTTATACTTAGCCACGAGCCCCTCCTTAAATGATTTAAAAATAAATCAATTAAAAAAAATTGTAGAAAAACCTATTTATAATCAACATCTAACTGTAAACCTATACTTATTAAATGTTATATTTTAATAATAGCAAACTAAAGTGTCACTTATCCAACATAATATAAATTATCCATCGCATCTTACAACACAGTTTAAAAGTAATCAATCAATCTGTATAACTGCCGCATTTTTGGTATAGATACAACAAAACGGGGCAAAAGATAAGACTTATCAAGCCACTATCGTACATTGTATACTTTCTTCATTTTATCATAACCAAATCAGTGTCGCATCGGTAAGCGTAAAAAGATAGCAAAACTATTTAGTCTGATATTTTGTAAAGAAAAAACGATCTAATTATAATATATAATATTAGTATAATAATAATAATATCGTAAAATGCCCCTGGCAGATGCCCCCATCCCATATTAGAGTAAAGTACTCTACAAGGCCGCTGCGTGTTGGACCTGTGTCCCCACGTAAGCCTTTCAAAGTACCGGGTATACTCGTTACTGAGGATAACCCGTGAAAATTAAGAGATATCTTAGTATATAATAATAATACATATAAGTCGTAATACACTGAATTACGGGGGATATCTCAAATATAAAAATCATATACATAAACAACACCCAGACGTAGCAAACATTTATAATATAATAATATATAATACATCTTGGGACAACTAACACACGGTCATCTGATCCCAAACTAAGCAGAGCCTGTATTATGGCAACCAGACAACTGATAAACATACTTATATATTGCTAAATACATACATATTAATGATAAATTACACCCAGACACAGAACAAATGATCATGCTCATCACACAAAGATTTGTCCTGGGTAGGAATCGATCCCACGACACAGTCAGGATCACTAACTACTCGACCAACAGGTCTCAGTCGGGAATTGAAGCCGCAGTTCCTGTGTGACTTTGCTCGGGTATCCGTGCAGTCGTAAATTGTAATGAAATTAAATAAAAAATTCTTTGAGGCTTCGCTACCAGTTATAGCTGGATACCAATATTCTAATTGAAGCAACTGCCTGTTTGAACTACACAACACTGAGAAAAACAGTATTCTTGGTAAGATCATCAGAATTTATTGACTAACAAGTGTCAGAGTTCAACGCACACAACCAAACACACAGATAGATTCCCCTACTGAAAATAACGTTTTGACATAAGTGCCATACATTTTGTCTTCCTATCTTGGCCGTTGTGCTATCCGTGGCACAAAACACCTCGAAACGAGAAATGTTGTGGGATTCTAAGCGTTATGACAAAACTCATCATGGCCAAATTATTTTTAGTCGAGAAGAAAATTTTAAGCGAGGTCATTGTTTTGCAGACGCTGTTTTGTCTCGTCGAAATGAATGTACTCGTAATGCATGCGGCTGGCATTTACATAATCTGTCATTTTTATTACTGAAGTATCATAATAAATAGCCTTGCTACTGAATGTAAATGCAGTGTTTTTTCTCTATTATAATTTTTAGGTGTCTTGTGGACTTTCTCGTTGGTGAAGTTTCGTATTTTCCGAATCCTGGGGATTCAACTTTCTACAGTTTGTGAGATTGTTTGTTACTGATTAACACAAAAACTGCTCAAAGAATTTTTATGAAACTTAACAGTTTTATAACTTACGCATCAGAATAACATATACGCTATGAGCTATTATGTACGTAGAAAAAGTCGAGGGTGTCTGCTTGTCTACACAGTTCATGCATTTTATGACTGCGAACCTTTGCTTATCCTCTAATCTACAATATGTTAACGGTTATTACAGAACTTTTTTTTTCTAGATCCCGGAAGTTGCGATAACTGCACTACTATCTTATCAATACCCACGATTATTAGCACATCTTTAGTCTTGAAACAACTCTAATAACAGTTATTTGCAAAATCGTTTAGCATTTAGCAAAAAACACGTAAACATTAGCAGGTTTCTAATAAAATATACGCTTAGAGAAAAATATGTATTTTTAAGTTGCAAATAAGCTTTTTAATTTTGTTGCGATCGCGACTAGATGATACGCATCAAAACTAATCAAAATGATATCTTTGTGTGCTTATTTAAAATCAAAAATAATGTTAGCATCAGTATTTTACAGAATGTAAAGCATACAATTTTTTTCTAACTCTGAATGATAGAATCTTGACCATTTATCACCGTTAACAATGCTTCGTAACTCTGCAATGCAAAGTTTTGAGAACTAAACTCAGCACTGCAGACTTTAAATTATTAAGAAAAGTATATGACCTTGGAAAACGTAGCTAAACCTTTGACCTCTATAATCACTTTAGGTCGTAAGTCGCCAAAAAAATGTTGCTAACCCTGAAACGATATCGTGTAAATTTATGGGTCACGTCACAATACTTATAATGGTAGTTACACCGCAAGCATTGAACTCTGGCAACACCTGTTAGGACAGGTTGTTGGCCCAACGCCTACAAAATAATGAAATTGGTTCCTTATAATTATTATCCTATTGAGCTTGACCAAAATCCCAATATACACTCGTTTTATCCCAGATTAAATTTTATCCCAGATCAATTTCTGACTAATGTTTTATTGAAACCATTGCATTGCAGGTGCATAATTGCACGATAAATAAGAGACATTTCTAGTGACGTCACTTATTTAAAACAAAACTCTTTTGGCCTTATTTATAAAAAATCTGGACGGTGTTAAGCAATTGCTAAAAAACTTCTAAATTCAAATTCTCTATCGAAAAATTTAAATAAGAGTCGACTAATCAATTTCTAACCATCGTCGAGGTTTTAATAAATAAGGCCATATATGTTTAAGGATGTTTAAGGAAGGAAGCGTTTAATATTCTACTATATACTACGTATACTATTCACACAACAAAACATGAATTGGTAATTGTTGAAAGTTATCCAAATCTATCTCCAGATAAACGAGACGATTGAAATTAAAATTTACATGAGTTCTGTTTACACGTGTATTTTGAATAGCTCTACATTTCTAGAGTTTGTGTTTTTAAATCGACTTGTAAAATATTTGATGCGTGCATTTTTTAGAATTATTATTTATTTCTTGGACTACTTGATAATTCATAAATTACTTTAATTTTCTTATTAAAGTTCGTTTTTTTTGACGATGTTAGGTGATTAGCACACTGTTTTCCACCAAGGCAATGCGGACTCTTTGCTAAAATAGCTCTTTAAATTGTTTCTTAAATTTTTTCATATATACAAATAGATAAATAAGTAAGGTTTTTTTAATAAGAATATAATAACTGTTGATTATTTTAGGTAGGCCTAGTGAAGATATCGTGAAGATAGCCACGAGACCTATAATATGATGCTGGCACTTGGCTTTGATCTGCGGCGTCTAGTAATAAACTATTTCTAAATTAAGTCTACCTAGTACCATAGACATCTACCTAAATAGTATATAGGATGTGCACACTATAAATACCGGCAAACAGATTAATATTACTTATTAAGTGCGATGACGGATGCTCTCACTTTTATAATTCACTCTCACTCTCATAACTTTTCTGTTAAAACTCTTTTACGACTCTCTCTCTTTTACGAATTATGTCGACGGGCCTACTTAATTTAAATCATGCACGAAACTATAAAACCTATGTAAAGTCATAAAATTGTTGCTGACTATTCATGCCATCAAATTAAAAGTCCCGAACAGTCTACAGTAATTATAAAATTGGTTTGGATAACCCACTCACCTGTTCAAATCTTATACACTGCCGAGAACAGTGTCGCACATTCAAATTATTCAAACCAATGAACTGTTACACTTTTTTTTCCTGAAACCGAAGTCACACTTTCGAAATACGTTCACACAAATGGATGTTTTTCAAAACCGCGTAAGTTTCCCAACGGCGTGTCACTTTCGTACAGTCTCCGAACAGATCGGGTTCACTTGTGGTTATTGTAACTCTAACTCGAATAACTCAACACTCGTATTATTAGTGCAAATAGACATCACACAGGGAAGGTAATCGATACTAGTAATATTTCCCACCGACGTTACTCCGCTAACTGAAAATCACGCACATTATTAGCTAACACGTAAACCACTTGAAAATACACTTTTGAAATTTCGCCACCCAAAATATCATAGAGTAATAAAAACGCCAGAAGCGTCACGCGAGACAAATATCAACAAAGTAAAAATAACCCCCACTGTCAATAAGAAAAGAATCGATAAAGTACGTGATAAAACGTGTAAGTCTGCAAATGTTTACTCAAATAATTGGTGCGCTGCGGCCGACGTGTGTGGAGGCGCAAACTTACAGTGCGCCTCTGTGCCAAAAGAGATTTTGTCAAGCAATTAGGAGATAACTGTCGTCAGATGGAACGAAAAAAGTTTTTTTTTTCGGCAACAAAGTGTTCGCCCCGAGCGTTTCGTAACAGGCCAGCAGCTCAAGTCGTTACACTGAAATCGTCCCAAATCAGAGATCACGTACTCACGCCGCGTGGAAACAGACCACCTAGCCACTAAACACTGATTTTCACCTGTGCAAAATGATAAAATCAACTTTTCCACGCGGCTCGGCCTTCGCTGCATTGTTATGCAATTGCAAAACTCCGAACCGGCTGCCAAATCGCGAAACTAAGGTTTTCGAACGCGCAAAGTTGTTCGGAAAAACGTTAACCGGAAAAATCCTAACCTCAAATAGTGAAAGCGGCGGAAAGTTTTCGGCGATACTTTGAGGTTATTACTCTATGGTATTTTGTTTGGCGATCACATGTTGTTAAATTACCGGCTGCGATTTTATCGTGAGCGTGTTCGGATGCGCGCGCGGCTGAGTTCGTGGAGCGGCATTACGTGACCGGCCCGGGCGGCGACTCGCGCGATACTGAGAATGCTGAGCTCTCGCGCCCGACAGCTATCTGGACTCCGCGACTCCGCGACTCGCTGCCCGATACACTTTACGTCTTCAAAAAAGCTCGGCCTAACGTGCTAGCGGTACCGTCAGCATCCGAAACTGGTATATCAATGTTAAAAAAGCTCGGCCTAACGTGCTAGCGGTACCGTCAGCATCCGAAACTGGTATATCAATGTTAAAAAAGCTCGGCCTAACGTGCTAGCGGTACCGTCAGCATCCGAAACTGGTATATCAATGTTAAAAAAGCTCGGCCTAACGTGCTAGCGGTACCGTCAGCAACCGAAACTGGCATACGAATGTAGGTACAGTCAACTCATAAAAAGTCTCGATCTCGGGTTTTGTCCATATAGGATAATGGTGCATGTCCACACGTATAGTTCGGGGAACCGCTGCAACATCAATGACAAACTTGTAAAAACACAATTTTACAAAGAATAATTAAATATCTAACTATTCATTTAATGTTTATCTTTTCGCAATAATATTGCATTAGTGTTTTTTATGAGTTACCTACTTTCGCGTCGGTCAATGGATAAAGTGATCGGTGTTTTTATTAACTTTTATCAATTAGCGCATTCAGTTTATTTATCACGAGAATAATGACCGTCGTAATATGATCGGTTGGTGTAAAAAATGGCTGACTTCTTAACCTATCGATTGTAAACAAAAGATTAATTAATAAAGAGGGTATTCCGAGGGCAGAGATATTGGAACTCTAGTACATACTAACTCCAAAGGTTGCTAAATAACTTAAAACTTGAAATATCAAAGAGTAGAGTCACTTTACCTTGACCGAACTTGTATACTTACCTTCTTTAAATAACTTATCTTTAAGTATATAATATATAGATAATATTTTGTTTATTCATGTTATATATTATTAGAAGATGTATATCACTTGATTTTGCTTTGTTTTTTTTAGGTAGCCGGTAAGACTATACAAATGACAATCGTACGTAGATTTGTTCCGATTTCGTATAGCGCACGTGAATTGCAATTTTATCCATAAGAGCTTGTCTAGAAAGGGCGAATTCGCCGCGTGTAAAAAATAAAAATCGCGTGTAGGGCACGCGATTTTTGCGACTATTTTACGCCGCTACGCGATGCATGTGGACAAAATGTATTGGCGTCTTGCTAACGCGAGTATGATTTCGCGCGAATCAATTCGCGGATTGTGTTTTCAAGGGTCAGTATTTCAAGTAAATATTTTTTTTAAAGTTACTAGACCAGCGTCGCAAGTTATGGCGTGACCAAGGGAAATCGGGATCAATTTTAAAATGGGTTGTGGAGGTCAGATAGGCTCTCGCCCGTATCTCCTAGTCGCTCCGCAATATACGGTATTCAGCTGAATCCGGTAAGATTGGAAGCCGATCCCAACATAGCTCGGGAAAAGGCTAGACATAAGGCATATTAAGGAAGGAATGTCCACACAACATAAGTAGCAGAAATAACAAAAAAAGTTTTTAGTGCGAACACGGAAGAACATCTTCTTACGGAATCTCTACTAGCAGACCTGCTACAGAATTAAGTATTATTTTTAAATCTATTAACTAAATAAGTATTCGGCTAACAGTCTCATATTAGCAAACTGTTTACGTTAAACAGTTCGCTATTACATTCAGAAGAATTTAGTGGCGGGCAAATAAAAATAAGGAAATTCAAAATAATCTTGTAGTATTGACTCTACTAAAAAATTATTACTACACTGTAGTATATTTATATAGACGCACAGACAGCCGATGGAGTCGAACTGTGACTGAATGGTGGCCAAGGACAGGTCGAAGGAGTCAGAGACGACCGAGAGCACGTTGGGTTGATGACAGTTAAAAGAAACCACCTGGATGAGAGGACGCGCAAGATAGACAAAACGGGGAGACCTATCACCTATATGTATTCCGGGCTAAAATGATGAATATTCAAACATTATATATTATATTCTATTCGGTTGTGGACAATTTAATATGTTGGTATTACATTCAATATTTAACATGAAGTCTGCTTCTATTTTCGCGCAGAAGAACATTTCATTTTTGAAAACAACCCGAATAAACTTTTTTAATTATTATAATTAAATACAAATAATAGAGAGAAAATGTTAAACCTCAGGCAGGACTCGAACCTGCGACCACTGGCTTGACTGACTTTTTTAATCATATAAAATTAAATTTATTTAAACTTACAGAACGATCTATCTGTTTCACGGAGAGAAGGCCTAATTCAGGAACTGCTATGCTTAATAAATATCACATATAAATTAATAATTTATATATACGGGATAGCCTTGCTGCGGGTTTGATTCCCGCTAGGGACAAACATTTGTGCTATCCAGAAAAATTTGTTCTCAGACAGATTCTAAGTATTAAGTTCTCTAGCGCGAGAGTTGTTTTTTTTTTAATAGATAACTGCCTAATTGTTGTTGAATCTTATTTAATTTGTTTAAAACCAGAAAATATCTATTATTATAAAATTTAAGAAACCCCTGAGTATTTTTTAGAAAATTGCTGATAACTTTCAAAATTTTAAACAGATCTTCATAAATAATAGCTAAGAACATCGTACACGTCAGCTTTCAAACAAAAAAAACGCATGACAATCGGTCTATTCATTTAGGTGCTACGATGCCACATACAGACACGTCAAACTTATAACAACCCTCTTTTTGCTTCGGGAGTTAACAATAAATAATAGTACATAATTCAAATAAAACTCAAGAAATGTTTTAAGATATTAAATAAAATAGTTAATACTAGCTTAGAACAATAAGTGGACAAATGGATAAATTTCTCACTTGATACTAAAGCAACAGCGCTTGCAATCTATGGCTAGAAATATGCAAAAAAAGATGCCTTACAGATGTTTAGATGTTTAGTTAAATTTACTATTTTTGTACACAGATACATTAACATTTATAATTTTGTCTTTCATAGAACATGACGCAAAAAAAAGGCGAATCAAACCAATCTTATAATTCTATAATACTATGAACATGATTTGTTTTAAATAATTATGATAATTATTTAGCTTGTAAACATCGTGAGGAAACCTGGATTCCAAAATTTGGAATCTGAAATTGCCAACCCGCACTGAGCAAGCGTGGTGTTCAATGCTCGTTCCTTCTCTATATGAGAAGAGGCCTTGCCCAGCAGTGGGACATTTATAGGCTGGTATTACTATTTAGCTTGTAATCAGATGTCAAATTGTGAATCAAAAGACATACTTATAGGAAATGAGGTCCCGTTTACGTAAACAATAAAAAAACTGAATCCTAGTCCGAAATATTGTCGGAGTTAACAATTTGTCGATAGTTTACAATGTTTCGAATGGTTATAATCTATACTAATATTATAAAGCTGAAGAGTTTGTTTGTTTATTTGTTTGTTTGTTTGAACGCGCTAATCTCAGGAACTACTGGTTCGAATTGAAAAAGTCTTTTTGTAGTGGATAGTCCGTTTGTTGAGGAAGGATATAGGCTATATAACATCACGCTACGACCAATAGGAGCGGAGCATAAATGAAAAATGTTGCAAAAATGAAAAACCGTTGAAACTAAAACACGCGAACAAAGTCGCGGGAGACAGCTAGTAAATGAATAAATCTCAAAATAATTGTCAGGTGAGAACATTTAAAAGGATCTCTAAATACAAATACAAATACAAATACAAATCGTTTATTTGTCTAAGTACTTATAGTCGGTGTCACGACAGAAAATACTAATAAAATCTATCCATCTGTAGTTATACCTACTACTGAAATGTAAAATATAACCTATGCTTCAATTCCAGTTAGTTCCTACATCGACAGATTCTTTTTCCAAGAAAACTGTATCCCGTATTCACTTAACAACATCAATTTTACATTGGCATTGTATTGGAATTAAAAATATTTGAAGATGGCAGAAGGACACTAGTCCCAAAAAATTGATGGATTCTCTAAAAAGATGATGGATTAACATACGAATATTTTGCATTTCTAATAAAATCACTAAATTAAAACTCATTCAAATGCATAATTAAATTTAAATAAGGACTATTGGCACCAAAGGGGGCTCGTAGCTAACAAGCTACATTGGTATTCAGTTTTGACTGCACGTGGAGCAGTATCATATGCTATTATTGCAACGCAATAATGATGCGCAAAGTGCTGCGGGATCGATCCCCGCCAGTGACAAACATTTACCACAAATATGACTGCACGGATGGCCGAGTGGTATAGGTCACCACGAAAAATACCATTCCGCGCGACGACGTGCCGCGGGTTGGATCCACAAATGCTTAATCCAAGTCTTAGTGCTTTCTTTTTGCAAGTGATTCGAATCTAAGTAACACCTCATAAGCGACACAAGCATTAAATTCATCAGTGCGGGAGTCATATAAAAAAATCTAAACAAAATAAATCTGGTTTTTTTAGATTAATATTTCATAACTATATTAAACATCGACACATCGATATCGGAACTCGTTTTCATGAAGACCTTAATACACTTATTGTTGACAATGTCATTATTTCAAGGCATTAGTTTTGACTCTCCTAATTCTATATTCGTACGTTCGCCGGAAAGTAATACATCCAAAATCTTGATTGCTTATATGTACCGAGCGGGAAAGATGCCCTAGAAAAGGGACATTTTTAAAAGCGTTAACGATCATAGAAATCGCTTAAATGACAATAAATGTATGGAAATGACATTTCGTTTCGATAAGTCACGTAACTTGGACTTGTCACTTCCATACATTTGAGCGATTCGATCAGCGTTAACGCCTGTCGAAATGCCACTTGTCTAGGGGGGTAGGTCGCCACACCAATTACCACATATACGGGGATCAAACTTGCGGCACGTCGCGGTGCCGCAAGTTTGATCCCCGTATGTGCAAACATTAGTGAGATCTACAAATGTTTATTACAAGACTGAATGTTCTTGTGATTTGAATGTATATTAAATCTCCCGCGACATAGGGAATTATAATATGCATAAGTCATCTTTTACTTTAAAAAAACGCATTATCCATTCTTATTATTGTTCATTCTCAGTGACACTTACATAAAATGAATGATTAGGTATCTACATAAATAATGATGTGTGTAAGTATAATTAAAGAGTGCAACTGTTATTTATTATTATCTAATGTCGTAAGTCAACTGTTTTTATCTTTGCTTAAGATACTAAACACCTTTTGTAAGGGCAGTTGACTTAAATAACGATTTGGTTACTGCGAATATACTGCCTATTAAACTTGGTAGTAAGTATATTTATTACTGATTTTAGAATTTTTTTTGTTAAAAATTTGACATTTCTACAAGCGATAACGCTGATCGAATAGTTCAAATACATGGAAGTGACAAGTCCAAGTCACGTGACTTATCGAAGCGAAATGTCATTTTCATACATTTAATGTCATTTAAGAGATTTCTATCATCGTTAACGCTTGTCTAAATGCTACTTGTCTAGTGGGGCTGATTTCCTCGTGTTGTTTCCCTTGTCATAATTATATGTATAAAGTGCATATTATGGCTGAAAAAGACACATTGGTATCAGCATTTGGGTAAAAACCACTCCTTGTGCAAACAGATCTGGTCATTTGGAAGAAATCAGGGCTACCGTTATTGCGCTCACCAGTTGGCGCCCTGACGCGTAAGTTTACAAAGCCCTCCAAAAAACTAGCACCTCTGGCTATTAAATTAGTTTGTCATGAAATATCCTTTAATCGAACTTAGAGGGTTAGGTTGATGATTTAAATGATTATAATTTTGTAAGTACAAACGTATTACGGTCGCGAATCGTATATTTTTAACAAAAAAGCCTGAAACTGTCCGGCAAATTGCAAAAAACGTAAGAAAATTTGAATTTTGCGGGCTACCCTGACGCTTCCATCTTAAATAAGAAATATGGTGGAATAATGGTGCAATTATGGTAATCCTCCAAAACGAAGGTTGCAAGTTTGCAACTACGAATTTTTAATTTATTCTGTAACCAACCTAATAGAAAAATATTAACAGTTAACTACGCATACAAGTTAATTTTACCACCACTATGACTAATACTTAAACAAAGATGAATAATAGTGCGTTATTCCGAGGACTATTCATCCAATAGTTTTTGCGTGAAAAACACACATACATGATTCATGCTTACAACGTACGGTTTTAATTTTAGGAAAATAATTGTAACGGAAAGCGACTGTTATTAAGTAGATAGGTATCAACTTCGAACAAATGCGCGTAAATCTTTATGCTTGATATGTAGTTACTAAAAAAATAAACAATAATCAACAAATAGTGTTGATTTATAAACAAAATACTTACTAATACCTTTAAGGGCTTGACGTTTAGACCAGGTTACACCGGCCGTACTCTCAGACGTATAAGACTCCTAGCCTGAAGATACGGTATAAGAGTGTGCATTTACAGGTACTCGTTAATTCTTGTAGTGTATTTTATTATAAATATGCAACGCGATATTTAATAGTTAATATTGCAAAAGGAAAAAAAAACGTATTTTTTGGACTTCAAGAATGACAATAAGTATTTTCCGTACTATTCTTGTGTTGACTGGAATATTAGCTCAAAGATGAAAAATCAAAATTATTTCTGTTACCTAGGAGCTTAAAAAACTTTAACTTGTTACCTACTTACAATTAAACGACTCTACTGCGCGATTGGATGGAAGAGCCGGTGAAAACTCCATAGATTACTCTTAAAAGTGTAACAATATGTGAAGTACTTACAAATAAATGAACAACGCCAAGAAGATATAAAAGAGAATAAAAAAACAATCGTAAAAACTATTAGGTATGTTATCTACGATGTTAACGCATTCACAATGAAACAAAAATACTAAGTGCAAAAAATAACAATAATACGTAAATCAGTGTAACATACAAACATATTAATTATATCAATGTTAGATATAGATAAGTAGGTACCTACAGCTCTAATTCACATCGTACTAGAAAGTTATGTAGGAGAAAGTAGCAAAGACGTTATTTAACTTAAAATTAATCACAAAACGAAGTCCGTAGGTTATAAGTATCACTAGTAATCTGGAAAATAAATAAGACAAAAACTCTTCTCCCAGTTTGCAAGATTTGAATTAAAACATATGAAACGCACTGAAAAAAAACGGTAGGTAACAGAAGCGTGTGCCTATCTTATGCTTTTAGACAAAGCCTAAATGTACTGATTGTAGCACAGTCCAGGGAATTGTTTGCTTTACCCAGGGTACCAGGATAACCTAGGTATTTATTGCACGTTATTTTTTCCCTTCGATAACCTTCTCAAAAAACTAAGACCAAGGCAAGGAAAACCGTGGCAAAAGCTTGTGTAATACTGTATATTTATAATATAACTTTGCTTAAGTAGGTATTGTAACTATAAGTTGCGGTTCTTAACACATGGAGCTACAATGAAAAAAAAACAACCTTCTCAAAAATCTAAGACCATGGCAAGGAAAACCGTAGTAAAAGCTTGTGTAATACTGTATAATATAACTTGCTTTAGTAGGTATTGTACGTATAAGTTGCGGTTCTTAACACATGGAGCTACAATGAAAAAAAAACAATAAAAAAATACCTACCATAAAATAGGATTTAGTATGTATCCTAAATACATTTATGAAAATCTAAAATACTTTTTATGGTGATGTAAGTTTTTGTATTTCAAAATAGCGTAGCGACTTAGTGCCGGCGATGACAACTTGTGCTGCCATCTAGTTATGTAAAGTGTAACAAAATATTACAAGACATGCTATTTTACATTTTTAAGCTTTATTATTCAGTTAATATCGTTTTTCAGTGGCTTTATAAATAAATAAGTAATCTAAATTCACATTTAAAAGGTTCCTTGAGCAAATCGCCATCTATATACGAATGTAAAAACTAAACTATAATTTATGTTGTCTGTGACATTCAATTTTTCTTATAAATCAAAGATTTTGTAACAAATCACAAACAAAAACAAATTTAACTCCGTGGATTCAAGGTTATTCTTTTCTTTGTATTATTTATTGAATGCAATTTGCTTAGTTGATTTTAGTCGAGTATTAAAACCTAGGATATTTGCGTACCTAAAAAAAGGAGGTTCCTAGTCTATGCGTATTACCTTGTCTTTGTTTTTTTTGGCAGTCATAAAGTATAAAGTATCTATACCATAGAGTTTATTGTTTTCTCTATGATCTATACACTTTAGTTTAGACTATGAATGAATGTACCTGTCCTGTCTGTGATTCTGTTTAGCAGTTTGGCCACACAGAGTACTTTTGAGTTTGGCTGTGGATTACCAGTGTGATTACAATATTTTTTTAGCTATTGTAGTAGCATAGCATCATAAATTAAATTGTGTTAATGTTTAAAAGAGCTCTCATTAGTCTTAGTAGTCTACATAGTTACTCAATAATTCATCGTTTTGTCTCCCAGTCGACCAATATGAAGGTTGTATAAAAATTTAATTTTAATATTTTATCATTTACATTTTCGACCACATGTGGTTTAAATGCGCCTGTAAACTCTATTAGTATGTGTAGTTTTCATTGTGTTAATATTTTCATTGAATATTATGGAAGCTAACCTATAGAAAGAACTCAAAATACACAGCAAAATGTTTGTTCTTTGAGAGAAAGAAGTTAAATTAGACGCCGAATTTAAGAGGTAATGGTTCAGCTCAACTATTTAGTTACAAATTTGCCGTAGTTTTTCTTATTGTAATGATTTAGTAGGTCTTGTTTAAAATTACGAAAATATAAAGCAAAAGATGTAATTCAATCAGTTGTAACTCTAACCTAACCTCAAAATTATTTTACATTGCACTCTTTCCAGTCGATTATATCTTTGTGACTTATTATTATTATAAGCCATTTGTATCCCACTGTAGGGCATAGGCCTACCTTACCTTTTTCCATTATCTCTGTTTAAGGCTTACAAGGGCCAGTACCGATGGCGACGTAAGTATTTTAAAATTTGTAGATATGCACATCTGTACGCTCAAGGTTGTAATTTTTTTTTTCAGATCGGAACTCATGATGGTGTTTTCCACTGTGATGAAGTACTTGCTTGCTTCATGCTCAAACTGTTACCTGAGTATAAAGAAGCTGATATTGTTCGAACCCGGGACTTAGCTAAGCTCAATGAGTGTGATATAGTTGTGGATGTTGGTGCAGTCTTTGACCATGAAAAAAAAAGATATGATCATCACCAGAGAGAGTTCAATGAAACTCTTAGCTCTTTAAGACCTGAGCTTGGTGAGAAATTCCAAATCAAGTAAGTGTTATTAAGTTATATATAATTATTCATCAATCATAATTATTAGAAAAAAAAAAAAAAAAAGTTTGGATGTTGGAGAATACATTCATTAAAAAACTTTGTTTTACTGACATAGTTTATTCAGTCAAACGGTTAAAAAAAAAACCACAATGGTGTAGATTTTATTGTTGACAATAAATCAAAGTATACCACAGGCATGCCAGTAGATAAAATGAAATAAAGAACAAATTGTGGCGTAAAGAGTAATGTAGATGTTTAAATGTTTACATGTTATAATTCTTTAAGAGAGTTATATTTTTGTTTATTTGCTTCTTTTCCAGATTAAGTTCTGCTGGGTTAGTCTACACTTACTATGGAGAACAGATTCTGCAGCAGTTAGTACCATCAAATGTTTCCCTTAAACCAACAGATCTTACTGTAATTTACAAGAAGGTTTATCAAAATTTCATTGAAGAAATAGATGCCATAGATAATGGAGTGCCTATAGCATCAGAAGAACCTCGTTACAAAATTCGCACCCACTTAAGTAACAGAGTTGGAAGATTGAACCCAGAATGGAATAGTAGTCAACTAATTGACATCAATGAAGTGTTTAAAAAAGCAATGGCTCTTGTTAGTTCAGAATTTCTATATAGTGTAAATTATTTCATGTCTGTGTGGCTACCTGCAAGGGAATTTGTAAGGGATGCACTGGAAAACAGATTTGAAGTTCATAAATCTGGACAAATAGTTGAGTTTAAAGAAAGATTCCCTTGGAAAGAACACTTGTTTGATTTAGAAGAGGAAATGGAGATTGGGCATGAAGTGAAATATGTACTGTTTAATGATAAACCAAATTCTTGGAGGGTGCAAGCAGTCCCAGTCAATCCTACTAGTTTTGTGACAAGGTGAGCACACATATTATTGATTATCCTTTATGCATATTCTGTAAATTGTTACATTCATTGATACAGGCTTAGTCCTGGTTTCTGAAAGGGTATTAATCTATGTATATCAAAAATTCTAAATACAAGGAACTGGGACAATCGCTCCTGAGCATTCATTGTATTGACATATACATTGTTTTGTAATTCATTTAAGTAATTCTTAGTGCCTGTGATTTTTAATATTAATGACCCACTTGTATTGAGATAGAATAATCCTACAAATCTATTGAAATTGATAAATTTTAATATTTGCATAATCTATACACTATATCTTGGTATAGAATACAGTTAGTATTTAATGTTAAAGTGATTATATTAAGACTTTGTTGTAGTACTGTGAGTATATTCCATATTGGGTGATATACTTGGCTAATATGTTTCCAATGTGAAAAGTTAGTTTACCTACATGTTTTACTGAACACATTATTGTGCATTAATATGTTAGATAATTCTTTTTATTAACTTTTAGGAAACCGCTGCACAAAAATTGGTGGGGAGTGAGAGATGAGGTTCTAAGTGAAGTGGCAGATATTGATGGTTGTGTGTTCTGCCACAGCACTGGCTTTATTGGAGGCAATACAACAAGAGAAGGTGCATATAAAATGGCTGTGGCTAGCTTGGAAGCAGATTCGTGAATGTTATATGATAAATTTACTTTAATATAAATCCTTTTTCCAATCTATGAGTATCCTTTACAAACAAATTATATTCCTTTATTTTTATGTAACCTTTTTTTAAAATTGATTAATTCTAGCTGGTAGATTAAGCTGCTGTTTCGATCTGGTTCTTGCCACAAGAAAAAAAGAAGCATTCTAGTGTTTCTCTGGCAGACACCTTCATCCTAAAGGCGCCTGTGATGATTTACTTCTGTAGAAAAAAAAATAGTATTGTCTAAAAACAGTGCATTGTTTGTTAATGCTCTTGTTGGTTGTTTGGTTTCCTGCGTCTACCCACTGGTTAAAATGTGTGAAATAAGACAAATCGAAAAGGAAAATCAATCGTTTTTATTAAATTCAGCATTTGTCTTTTGGCAAATTGTCGTTTCGTATCACTTGGAGTGTTTTGTTAAAAAAAAAGATTTGTTGTTTGTTCATTTTCTTGTTCTTGTCTTGCTTTGTGTTGAACTGCTCTGTTGATTTTTGGTTGGTCTTTATACTGATTGGTTGAATTATTAAAAAAAGGGCCATTGGCATTATGTTATTTAGTTTCAATAATGGCTTAAAAGTATTAATTTAAAAAATATTAAACAAGAAAAAGATTGTTAAAAATATTATGTTCAAATGTCACTAAGTCGTGTTTAAAAGTCATGAAGTTTTATAAAACTTTTTGTTTGTCCGCCTGTCGTTTGCTGATGAAAATAAAAAAAGGTTCCTTTTAAGACGTTGCTGTACAGTACTTTGTTATTATTTATGGTCTAGTTAACATTAGCCTTTACAGACCCAAAGAATAACGAAACAAAATTTAAGGAAATAAAGTAGTAATTTGAGTTATTTGGGACATATTAAAATTTCAGTCATTTCAGGCCGCCATCTTGGTTTTTTAGGTGGCGTACAATTGTATTAACTCGGGCGCATTTGATCCACCTTCATAATTGTGATGCTCACAATCGTGGTGACCGGGCCTATACTTATACGTGATTTTACTCCTGTACTAGTTAAAACAGGCGACACTAAGTCATACTGATTTAACAAAGACTGCGAACTTTGATTATTGTCATCAAATATGTGTTGTTGGAATCTAAACTATTAGCAGAAGGACTTCGTACTGGTCTCTATAAATTAACATCACTAGTCCTAGTAGTTGTGGGTGACTTTTGCAAAGACCGATTTGTTTCTTCTTCATCATCTTTCTCAGAATCTGAAGATCGATCTTTACTGCCCTTGAGTTTTCTGGTATCGGAGGTCTTTCAGTCTATACAGATGGAGCATAAGCTTTGTCCGGTATTGCATCCGGATTGTATGGATACAGCCCTGTAGCTCTGAACCAAGGCTGCCAGGTGCAAAAATGGTGTGATCGTACGACAACTACAAAAAAAATCGTATGCCAAGGAAATTTTGAAATGAAAAGATCCTACAACCTAAAAGTACAAAGTTTTTATTCAAAATAACAAAAACACGTTGTTTTATCATATGATCAAAATTATCGAAAGCAAAAGCACTATTGCAATTTGCAATACCATACCAGCAGGGCAACCTTATTTGTTTCCGATATAGTATAGGTTGCTTCTGTCTCTAATTCTAATACTTTCGAGTACGAAATGCAATGTCCGTAGGAATGTAAGAGGTGTAGAAGCTTTTTACTACTACTCAAACTTTTGACTGTTATTCTAAGTTATATGTTTGGATGTCTTAACTCTTCCTCAGTGAATAGCATAAATAACATCAGAAGCAAAAGACTTGGCTAAGACCAACTTTTTCGGGTCTTTTATTTTATCCTCGTCACCTCCAGTTGACAAAAGAGTATAAAAACGTAATAGAGCATATGGAATTTCACATTCACCTTTGATGAGTTTTGGCGCAGTTACATTATCATTGATTGGATTTTTTTCAAATCTTGCGCGGTAATAACGCTGAAGTATTAATGGTGTTTTCTTCATTCACGTACGTCAGATCCATATTTTCTAAAGTTGCACTAGCAGAGACAACGTGTTTGCATCCATGATTGTAAATAATGATGACAGCGTCAATTATAATATTTATTTTTAACCAAAACAGCTACTCACATGCTTCAGGTAAGTCAGGGACATCTGCACATAGAAGATTTTTATAATAATCGTGGAACATAAAAGGAATCCACTGCAACGATTTTTGTAAGTCGTTGTATTTCAGTCTCGAAATGGGCTTTTGAGTTTCTCGAATTGGTTTCGGCGTGGGCACAGAAAATCCTCTCCGTTGATTTCTGATGAAACTAACTTCTTCAAAAGTTTCCTGATCAAAATAATGATGTTTTGTAAAACATTGAACCTGTTTCATTCTTGCGGAATTGCATCGATACTATAGCAGAATATGGTACAGACTCTCCTGCAAAAGATTTTTTTCTGTGTACAAAAGGAGCTGATGATCCGTTGCAAAAGGCAGAAAAATCCATGAAATGATCAGTTTCCAGATCAGCTCTTTATAAACTGTTGCCAGTTCAAGGAGTCACGATGGGAAACTCCTGGATTTTTTTCTTTTCTCTCTCTATTATTGAGTGGACTACATCCACTTCCATGTGAGTATGACCTTTTAATAAATATTTGTGGTTTATTATCTCCACATTTTCTTTTTGAGACAATATCTACAAATACGCCATCATTAAATAAATATTTTTATTCTGCCCCGCACAGTTGTCGCTCCATACTGTTACTTCTTTTAATGCGTTATCATCAAGCTGCTCAAAAAACTTAATTATTCCAGAAGCCATTTCATTACCGCCTCGACCTGCCACGGTCTCATCCCACATAAAACACCAACTTTCTTTGGGTACCGATTCCATAATTGTGAAGTTAAAAGTCCCCAACTTTCTGTAACAGAAACTCTGTCAAATAGTTAAATAGGGTGTCGGTAAACATTTTTGAAGGTCTACTGTCAGCATTTTCTTGGCACCGTGGCTTTCAATAGCTGCAACTTTATCAAATCCTTTCAAACTGTATCGTAGACTGCTTTCCTCAAGATGTTTGTTATGTAGAGAATTACGGAGACTACAGTCGGAGATTGTAAAAAAACCAAGTTTAAATTAATAAATTTAATTAAAACTGAAATTATAACCTAATTACAATAAGATGATTACTGATCGAAGTGTGAAACAATAATGTCTTAAAAATTAATTATGCAAAAAAATAACAATTCTCTAATTTGGACTTAGGACGACATTATTAACACGTTCTGCTGATGTTGATCTGCATGTTCAAGCCGATTTCCGCAAGAGATGCAGCTCGTGTAAAGATGTTGTTTTGGGTCATTGCCTATGCTAGCGATTTCTGTAGATCAGCCTTGCGTAACAAGAGCTTTCATATTATTCTTTTCAGTTTCATCTGTGGCGTTTTTTGTATTTGATAACAATCATATCACAATCATCACAAGTGTCATTAGCAGGAGGACTGAAACCGAGATTGAACTCTGTATTAAAAATATGTCTGAAGAGCCACGCCTTTGCCATATTATCTTTCGGTATTCCCTCTTCAGCACAGAACTCTACATACAAGGAGTATAATTTATCAATATTTAGGTGGCATCCAAGATACTGTCTTTCTGTTCTGTTTCGACTATAATGGCTCTCATATCTCGGTATCTTGCCAATGTGTTTTCGTATGGTATATTTAACTACCTACATCTGCTGTTTTATTAGGCGGTGAATGTCTTCCTCGTCTATCTGCTTGAACAAATCCTTGTGTAGATTTTTTTATCGCGTTTCTCACAACAGTTTCTGATATAGCCAAGGTATTCAGAAAAAACTTTGCAAACTTTTTCGACATTTTCGCCGTTTAAAAACGTGTAATTTAATGTGTATGCTCTTTTAGGTGGTTGGTCAGGATCACGGCGTCTGGATCTAGCATGTTGAACTTCTGAAACTCTAGATATAATAAATTGCCTTTTTAAATCCCACGTCATCTCTTCCGCGTAATACTTCTGATAAATAAATTGTCTAACATTTTCGTCTATACGTTCACTACATTTCAATCTGCAAGCACATACTGGTTTCATCTTCTTTTCTGGAACAACTTTTCCTTTTAAGAAAGGAAAGAAAAAGTATTAGATTATCCTGTGATTGCGCCTTGTTTTCTTAAATTGCATTGCCATTTTAATTTATTTAAAGTTCTTTTACGACTTTTCTTTACAGGAATTTGAGGTGATAGCTCGAGCTGAATATCTGAGGGAGTATTATTCAGCAATTGAGTCGTTCTGTTTTGTCTCATATTTTCTAGAACATCGATGGACGAACTGTCTGATTCTGGTATAGTTACCTGTCTTCGTTTTTCAATTTCGCAATCTGTAGAGTCTTCATCAGTGTTTGGAATATACTCTTCGTCTGATGGTGAAAAATTTTCCTCAGAACTCATACCATCTTCTGTTCTCATGCGGTGAAAGCTAGTTGATGGCACGAGATTATTTGAAACGTCAGTGAGCAAAGCCGAGGTTGACGGTTATGCATCATCAACAGTAGCATCTTCGACGGTATGCATTACTTCGTATAGTGCCGGAACCGCGTCAATATCTTGGCATGGCCTTGAAAATGAACCTTCGTGCCTTTCCAGGACAAGCTGTTCTTCTCTCTGGAATCCTAAAACAAAGTTTCTATCTTAGCTACGTACTTATGCTATTATTTAGAACACAAAAAAACTACTACTATACGAGAATGTACCTACATAGGTCGTAGATAACAGGATATAGCGAAAAGGTAATCTTTAAAACATACAAAGTATTGTCGAGCAGTCATTGTCATCTGCCTGCTGGTGTACGTATCTTTGTTGAAATCTTCTCGATATTTTCCATTATAAATATAAGTGAACAAAGAAGAGGATGACGGTTGTGCTTCATAATCAATAGCACCGCTGATGTTATGTATCTCGGAGGGAGCTACAAGCATGTCCTTGTCCAGGTCTTGACAAGATTTTGAAGATAAAACTTTGTGAGAACGGTGCCAGTCTTGGAAATGGTGATCTTCTCTCTGAGATCCTATCCTATCCTAATAACAAAATTATAATGTCATAAATTAATATTTTCTATTAAAACGTTATTTTTGTGCATTTTCGGACCAGAATCTAATTAGTAAATTAATTGATCGCCAGCATCATCATAAAACTTACTTTAAACATTTTGTACCTTATACCCGCTGTGTTTATGTCACTGAAAAATGGACCTTAACACCCAGTAATATAGATCTAGTAATATAGTTTATCCGCGGAGAATTTGAGTACCTACAATATTTTGTTATAAACTTATATAAAAGTACTACTTATCACGAAACCCTAATTAGCGTAAATATTGATTCCAAAAGAAACATAATAAAAGTCTAATATGCACAATATTGTGAAGAATTATTTATGACATTGAAAAAAGTATCTTAATACCATGAAATAAAGATTAATGGCATAAAACGTACCTCTCGGTACGTTTTCGCTAAACTATTTTTATAAAACTAATTAAAACAGTACTTACCATATTCTGAAGTTGTATCATGTTGATCTCCGATATTCACTAGGCCACACAGTAATTTTCCGCGTGAAAACATTAAGGTGGGTACTGACCAACGTTACGAGGTGTAATGTAACATTCGCATCGAGCGTGTACTCATCGAGCACGTTACGCTGTGTTCTAAAATCGGCGTAACATGCTCGTCAAAACTCTGTGCTCCATATTCGCCGCCAGTTCACTCAAGATGGCCGACAGCGAGGCCGCGTTGGTATCTTTGATTCTACTTAATTATTGTTTTATCCAAATTAAGAAGAAGAAAAAACGTTACTGGACATCAAACTTATTTAAAAACAGAGGCGTATGTGGTGGTTTGTCATTGATAGCAATTTTAAAAAACCAAATGATTACTGGACAGTATAAAAACTTTGTACGTATGTCTCCGATCGAGTTTGAAGAACTCGTGAATTTAATTGGACCAAGTGTACATAAAAAGGATACAAATTATAGAAAAGCAATCAGTGTCACCGAACGATTAGCACTAACGCTTCGTTTTTATGCAACAGGAGATTCCTATACTAGTATGCAATATCTTTTCAAGATATCAAAGCAACGAATAGGATTTATAGTAAAAGAGGTCAGCGAAGCCCTTATTGGAGCATTAAAAGAATATGTAAAGGTATGTAGTGTTTTAATTAATTCAGAAAAGCAGTCATTACATATCAAATTATTTAATCAATTAAATCACCAAATTCTGATAAAAATCGTTCACTCATAGCTGGTGACCCATAGTCACTTTGATGGGACGTATTTGATGCAGGTGTTTCAGGGCTTTGCTGTGGCATCGGTTGGCTTTGTTGTGGCATCGGTGAGGCTCTTGAAATTGTTCGTGTAGAGTATCCTTGTGAATAATAATTGTTCGTATTCATGCCAACATAGTCATATTCTCCGCGATCAGCACTAAACAATATATTAGATATATAATGTTGTACATGCATTTTTGTTGTTTTTGAATACGATCTTAGTTTATTAGCCAAAAAAACACCATAGGCTTCACATTCGTCAATTTTGTGCGAAGTTGATTCCGTTTGCTCGGTTTTCTTTTTTAAAATATTGTAAGTAGATGCCATTATTTCCTTTGGGCTGGGCTTGGGACGACTGCTTTCTTCCTTTTTTTGGCAGGCGGAGGGCAATCATTGTCGCTTTCATTGGCAGGCGGAGGGCAATCACCAAGCGGTTGTTCTGAAGCACCTTCACCTTCACGTAGCTGAAAATAAATATAAATCATTATTTCAGATGCCAGAAACACCAGAGCAATGGCTGGTTGTAGCAAATGACTATGATACTTTGTGGAATTTTCCACATTGCTTAGGCGCAATCGACGGTAAACATATTTTACTGCAGTCACCGATCAACAGTGGAAGTGAATTTTATAATTACAAGGGTTTCTTTAGCATCGTATTACTGGCAGTTGTTGACGCGAAATATAACTTTTTGTATGTAAACATTGGATGTCAAGGAAGAATATCTGATGGAGGGGTTTTCAATAACTGTGAATTAAACGAAAAACTAATAAATATTAAAACTACCTAACCTTCAAACCAATTATCATAAAAAATTGTAAATAAACAAAAAGATAACAGATATATTACTTACTTCAAATAATTGTTTGATACAGGACAACTTACAAATTTATTCACAAAGTTTTTTCACAAAGTTTTTCACAAAGTTTTTATTTATAAAATTCACTTACTGTTTATTCACTGTAGAAGTGCCTAATGATATTGTAAATATTACGCTATGCGACAGAAATGCCATCTAAAGTTCTAATAATTAACTAGTAAACGAATACACAACCAATAGGGCGTGTATTCTTTCTCGATATCCCGTATTCTCTCTCTCTCTTGTTCAATCTTTCTCACTATAGCTCTCTCCCACCTCACACTCCATAGCACAATGCGTGATACGACGTTCGCTCTGTCTCACTTTTTCTCTCAATCTTTCTCACTCGCTTGCTCCCTACTCTCACTCCACGGCTAGTTGCTCATGCTACGTTCGCCCTGTCTTACTCTCTCTCAATCGGTCTCGATCACTCTCTCTCTCTTTTCCGACACTTCCGTTGCATACCGGCGTGACGTTTCATCTGTAAAAATTTTACCCTCATGCGCCTAAAGAAGTTTCACTTCAAAAAATAATGCATTAAACATCCCTCAACCCACTGCGTTGCCAGCAAGAACAGAAGAAATTCCATTTTACTTTGTTGCCGATGAAGCTTTTGCTCTTTCCGGAAATATGATGAAAGTACACTTGGGAGCAAATAAATCGAGCCACTACCTTTTTTCACGTAAAATGGTAAATATTTTTGGTAATATGGAACGTATCAATTCGAACTATATATCGCCTAAAAGTTTAGTTAATAACCTTTACAATGAGGGTAAATTATTGAATAATAACCTTATTGAATGATAAATTATTGGCTCTGCAAGAAAAATGGTAATTTTGATAGAAAATTTAGTAGGGCTAAAACAGTCCATAAAAACAATAAAAAACAAAATTATTGCAAAAAAAATATTCTTAATAACTGGTATTACCCCCCCGGGCCCTGATACATTCTTGTAGCCTATTAGTCATCGATCTGATCAGCGTTACGATGACATATTGTGGTATGTTCTCCCACTCTTCAAGCACAGCGACTTTAAGCTCGGGAATGGATGAAACAGCGGGAACCCTGGCTCGGACTCTCCGTTTTAGCTCGTCCCATAGGTGTTCGATCGGGTTCAAATCAGGACTTCGTGCTGGCCATACCATTTGTTGAATCCCGATCGCAGACAAGTAATCCGTAACGATCTGCGCGGTATGAGGTCTCGCATTGTCATGCATAAACAAGAAATTTTCTCCGACAAAACCAGCATACGGCATTACGTGGTTTTCAAGAATGTCAGTTATGTATCGGTCAGCTGTTAATCCACGTCTACCATTGCCATCGTTGGCGGGGTCGACGAAGACAAGTTCCGTTTTTCCGTCTAGAGAAATTCCTCCCCACACCATACAAGAACCACCACCAAAACTCACCGTTTCTCGAATGCAACATTGGGCAAATCTTTCACCAGGACGTCTATACACTCGGTTTCTCCCGTCATTGCTAAAAAGACAGATTCTTGACTCGTCAGAAAACAAAACTGACCTCCAGTCTTCTAACGTCCAATTAATGTGTTCTCGAGCAAACTCCAAGCGAGATCGGCGATGAGCTACAGTCAATTTTGGGCCAGTTGCTGGTTTGTGTGATGTTAAATTTCGTTCTTTTAGTCTTCGTCTCACTGTCCACCTACTGATTGCGACTCCTCGAACGTCACGTAACGCTTGCTGTAGCTGAACAGCATTAAGTCCACGGTCGCGCAACGAATTGGTTGCAATAAAGCGGTCGTCACGTTCTGTTGTTGCACGTGGTCGGCCAGTTCCAGGTCGCCGAACAAAAGCACCAGTCTCCAGATACCTGCGGTATACCCGCTGTACCTTTGAACGACTCAAATGAAGTCTGCGTGCCACTTCACGTTGTCCGTGTCCAACCTCAAGTAAAGCTACAACTTGGGCAGCTTCCGTCGGTGTAGTATCCATTTTATCAGGTTATTTTGATTACACAGACACAGATAAAGACAACAATAACAAGTAATATGGGTATGATTAACAAAAACCTCAAATTTAATCTTTTCTTAACAGAGTACAATAAAAATGTCATAAGCAAATTAAATGCGATAATTTTATTCTACCCTTTAAACTTTAATAAAAATGAAATTTTGACAACTAACTACCCTCATTGTAAAGGTTATTAAATACCCTTTTAGGCGATATATGTTTCGAATCGATGCGTTCCTTAATACCAAAAATAATTACCATAATGCGTGAAAAAGGAAGTGGCTCGATTTATTTGCTCCCAAGTGTATATGCAGGATATCATGAACGTGGTTCTAAAGAAAGAATATATAACTACCGACTTTGCAGAGCTCGTAGAGTGGTGGAAAATGTGTTCGGCATATTGTCTGCAGTGTTTAGAGTTTTGCGGAAACCTATGTTGTTAGAACCGAAAACCGCGACATCTGTCGTAACAGCAATAACATGCCTTCACAATTTTTTAAGAAAAGGTAATAATGCTCAGGTATATACCCCTGCAGGTAGCTTTGACGAAGAATCGAACGGCCAAGTCAGATTAGGAAACTGGAGAGAAGGTAACAATGATATGACTAGTATGTTACCCTTGCAAATAAGACCGCGAAGGGCTACAAGATCTGCTCACAATGTTCGTGATGAAGTTGCTGAATACTGCATTCAGCAAGGGTCTGTAAGCTGGCAAAATAATTACGCTTAAAATGGACTTACAGTATCTGTTGTAGCACGAGGTGTATTTCTATCAAGTAGAAATATCATGGCTTTGTATGCAAACCAACTACTATGGTACACTTTATCTGCACCTGAAATTAAAGTTGCAATTAACAAACGTCGACCCAAAGTAGTATATTTCGTGAATATCGTTATCTATGCTAGCAAAATAATTGTATTTATTTTTTATAATAATTGTATCTGTCACTTGTGGGCCTATGTACTTAAAAACTTAATAAATAATTACGTACCTTGTCCTGTACTAGTTGATTGTTTAATTTTTTGTTTCTCCCTCCAATGATGCCAGTAAACTGGTCATTTTTTTTTTACATGTTTCTCTTTCACTCTCGAGTAACAAAGCCAATCTATTCCAAGCGTCTTCTTTCTTGAGTTTGTTATAATGCTCTGGATGAGCTACATTCCACAACACTTCCTCATCTCTGTATTTTTCTATAAAAAACAAAGTTTTTTCTTTGTCCCACTCCATTTTTTAAAATATAGATGAACGACGTTTGATGATTCGAGACGCGCGTGCGCTCGTGACTACTTGCAAGAGCGTACTGACTGAACCGCGTAACACACAAAGGGTTCGCCAAAAAACCGACAGCCGGGTGGAGCACTCGCAGCGAGCAACGAGCGGCTCGTTGCTCGCTGCGAGCGCCTTGTTTCTACGTACTGACTGCACAAATGCTCGCTGTGTAACACGTTACATTACACCTCGTAACGTTGGTCAGTACCCACCTTTAGGTTATTATAATTTTAAACAGTTTTAAACAATAACGCGGATAGTTTTGCATGCACAGTAGGTACGACGGCACACGCACTGACGCTAGCGAGCGACGTTCATACGGATAACAAGCGCGCTGCGCGCGACTCGTTCAGAGGCAAAGAACATTAACGGGCCATCCACTAACGTTCATTTCTTCCGACTTGTCCCGTTGTGCAAACTGTACAGAAAAGCGATGGGATAAAATAAAATCGTTGAAGCCACTAATTAAACCACAATCCTACGTTCTTTCCCCTGACTTTATCACAACACGCCAGTTCGACAGGAAAAACAATCCTTCAGTGACCATACACACGTTTAGGTACATTCCTGTCAGTTTGCATCTTGTCAGTCATACCGAGGGATTGCGTGTCTGTGGATAGTTATAATCCTATTATTTTAGGAAGATTGTTGTCATTTAAAAGGAATGCTCGTCATTTTGAATTATCTTTATGGATTTATTTGGATTATTTTCATTTTGCAACAACTTGTGTACCCGTAAGCAAGAGATTGCTATTGCTTTGAGTTTTATTGCAAGTGAATATCTATTTAAACCTAAAAGAAGAAAGAAAGAAAGAAAGAAAGAAAGAAACATTTATTTGCACAGAAGACAGGTCGTACCAGATTTAACAATGGTGCACAGTTCAAGCCATATTCTGCCTGTATTTGGCATGCAAATATTTATAATTGAATTAAAATACTATACTTTTAAAAAACAAATGTCAAGCTATTATTATTTTAACGCATTTATGATTATTAAATTATACAATACTATTATTATTATTAAATTACATTAAGTATATTATTTAATTTTACAGATAATCATATACATTAGTTTCATATTGCATGAACTCTTCTATCGTATAAAAACACTTATCTACTAGCCATTTTCTCAGTTTTATTTTAAAATATTTAAATGGAAGCTCCCTTAGACTCCTAGGCAGTTTATTAAACACTGATATGCACATGTGATACACATTTTTTTATTTAAAGTAGTTCTACAAAATGGAATAATTATTTTTGTAGGATCTCGTGGTTTATATTTAGTCGCATGATCCCCCTTAAATTTAAAAAAAACATTGAACTTCCTTACAAAAATTGATACTTCAAGAACATAGATGCAGGTCAATGTCAGTAATTTTAGTTTTTTAAATAGTGGTTTACAAGAGTCAAGTGGACTTACTCCGCAAATAGCTCTTAAACATTTCTTTTGTGCAATGAATGCCTGACTAACATCAGTCGAATTCCCCCATATTATTAACCCATATCTAAGTATTGACTCTACATAGCCTTTATATGCTATACCTGCAGTTTTTTTGTCTGACACGGCACGAAGCTTTCTAAGGGCGTAGACAAATCTGCTTAGTTTGAGGCAAACATCATTTATATGTTGTTTCCAGTTACAAAATCTATCCAGAGTTATACCCAAAAATTTTATACTGTCTGCTTCTTCTACATTATCATTTTCTATCCTTATATTTATATTATTACTATATTGTTTACTTTTATTAGTACCAAATTTTATAAATTTTGTTTTTGATAGATTTACATTTAACTTATTTGCTTTTAACCATCTTAATACTGATTGTACCTCTTTACTTATCTTCATTTCATGAGATGTATCTTTATCCTTATCTGGCACTATTATGGATATGTCGTCTGCGAATAGAACACTTTGACAATTTATTGAATCTGGTAGGTCATTAACGTACAATAAGAATAACAAAGGGCCTAAAACGCTCCCTTGTGGAACACCATACTTATTTCTTCTGATGGGAGATTTGTGTACACTGCATTCATGACAATTATTTAAACTAGTGATTTCAACACATTGGTTACGATTGGTTAGAAAACTTTTTATCCAGTCCAAAGCTACACCCCTAATGCCATATTTTTCGCATTTGTTGAGCAAAATCTCATGATCTACTAAATCAAAAGCCTTACTCATATCAAAGAATATAGTTACCACCGGAATTTTCGCATCAATGTATTCGGTTATATTTTTAATAAGAGAAAATGCTGCCAAAGACGTTGATTTATTGTGTTGAAAACCATTCTGTTCTTTCTTAATAATATTATGTTAATTTAAGAATTCGATTAATCTGTTATAAAAGATTCTTTCAAAAACTTTTGATATTATAGGTACAAGAGTAATAGGACGATAGTTATTTGGTTCCTTTCGGTCACCCTTCTTATACAATGGCTTAACTATGGAATGCTTTAATTTCTCTGGAAATATTCCTTGAATCAAGGAATTTGTAATCAAATAGTCAAGAATAGGGGCAACGACATGAGCACTTGCTTTAATTATTTCTGTCGTAATAGTGTCATACCCGACGGCTTTAGTGTTATTTAATGATTTAATGGTATTTATGATTTCCTGTTCCGAAGTGGGTCTCAAAAATATTGATTTATCATTGACATCTATTGTTATTTTTTGATATTGTTTGTTTTGCGATTGTAAATTATCTCCATTACTAACAGTTATAAAGAAATCATTAAATAATGTTGCAATTTGTGTTGGATTATGAATGACATTTCCGTCCTTTTGTATTGATGTTACACTGTTGATCGTCTTAATACTGTTATTTTTATCTTTTATTATATTCCAAGTGGCTTTTCCTTTATTTTTTGCTCGAATAAGTTGTTTTTTATTAATATTTTTTTTAGACCATGTGATGCATTTCTTCAATATCTTTCCATAAGTATTATATTTTTTTAGTGTGTCTTGCTTCTTATATTTATAGTATATAAACCTTAATTGTCTTTTAATAGCACTGGATTTTCTCAGGCCTTTAGTTATCCATGCAGGAGATTGTCTGTTTGAAGTCATTTTAGATTTATAATAGGGAAAACATAACTCATAAAACAGTGTAAGTTCCTGATGAAATATACTAAATGATTTATTCACGTCTGATTCCGCGTAGACATCCTGCCATGATAATTGTGACATGTAATTCAGAAATTTTTCTATATTTTCATCACAAAAATCTCGTTTCTTAATGTACCAATATTGTGAGATTTTCTCACTCTTGCCTGGAAATTCTAACATTTGTGCGGTGTCGTGATCAGATAGATAGAGTCGGTGTACTGTACCATATGCCTCTTCGTGATTACTTGCTATTAGATCTATACAGCTATTTTGTCGAGTTGGCTCATTTATATGTAGATTTAAATTATAATTTGAGAGGATATTATGTAAAGTAATCGAGTTTTTGTTTTTTACTAGTATATTAATGTTTAAATCACCTGTCATTATGCATTTTTTATTTATAATTTTGTACCTTAATTTATGTAACAGTATTTCTAATTTACTAAAAAACGAATTAATGTCAGATGTAGGTATTCTATATAAACATATTATTATTGTATTGATACTAGGGATTTCTATACCGCAACATTCAAAAATATTATCACAAGAGCATTATTTACATATTTCTATAGGCTTGCAGTCAATTCCGCTATATGTAAGGATGCACGTACCACCACGCTTTTGTTTTTTTCTAGAATAGTAACTGCCGACTGAGTATCCCTTAATAGTAATATTAGACTCATCCCCTCTTTTTATAAAAGTCTCACTGAAGCATAAAATCTGTATTGGATAGTTTTTTTTTGCAAGTTCAGATAAGCTTAATTCTATGGTGTCAATCTTATTTAAAATACCTGCGATATTTTGATGGAGTAGTCTTATTTTATCCATTTTTAAATCTTCTGGCTTACGCATAAAAAACTCTCATCGTTAAATATCTTAGAAGAAGAAGTTTTAGTGGAATTACGTGGAATAATAGGAAAATAATATGGGATAGTTCCTTTTTCTCTGATTGTACCCGAATAGGAATTATTAGGTAGGCTACGATTAAAAATAGGTAACTAATAGGGTTTTGCCTTATAGTACTAGAAGGTATGTATTTGGTTTCATAGTCTTTTGTATCAATGATTAGGTTGATTAACCCGCATATATGACCCTGTAAGTAGTGATAGTTATTATAGTGTTTTTTTAAATTAAATATATCCAAAAAATTACAATTATGGTAAGATTTACATGTAAATTTTAAAAGTGTATTCAATTTTATTTCATTTAAGTATGTATTTCTATTAACGCTAAGTATTATTACATTACATTTGGCCAGTAATTCTAGACTATTCTTTAGGTGAAATTGAATATGGTTTGGGTCTGTATCATTTTCACCAATACATAGTATTACCCAATCTTTTTCTGTTAGGTCCAAATTATAGCATGGTTTCAATGACTCATTACACCTAGCATACGGTTTTATAAAGGAATGTATTTTGTATTTTTCGTATTTACTTGTATCTCTAGTAATTGTCCGTTTTTTACAAAGTCCTGACAAGACATAGAATGCCTGACAAGACATAGAATCCTGAAGACATAGAATGTGGGTAAAAAAGTGGTTATTAGAAAAGGAGAAATATAGTGATGTAAGACTTTTAAAAGATCTGGCATGCGATGAACCTGATGATTTTAAGAACTATTTAAGAATGGATGTCTCGACTATCTGCAGAAACAAAACACCAGAATGAGAAATTGCATTACAGTGGAGGAGCGCCTTACAGTGACATTGGAAGTTACGAGTGTCTTAAATTTAGCTATGGTATATCTCCCCAAAGCTTGGGTCGTATCATCCCAGAAACATGTGCAGTAATTTTTATCGTATTAAAGAATAACTTCTTCAAAGTAAGTACATTTTCGTATTTAAACCTCTATTATTAATTAAGGCACTGCCGTACGCCAACTAGCGCCATTATTGAAAATAAAAAAATATATCACTACCTACCTAAACATTTTGAAAGCTATTTTAGAGCTTCTTGATTGGAAGTGTTAGGGATATAGGTACGCCAAAATTAGATTTATTGTCGATGTTTACTAAAAATTCTACATCTGACAAAAATATTTGGTAGGTAAGAAGAACTTTTTAAATCTTCCGACTTATGTTTTTTCACTATATTGGCACTATTTGGCGTATGGCAGTGCCTAATCAAAAATACCTGAATAATCTGATAAAAATGAAAACACTGATAGTAGGTACAATTTTATTATTTGAAAAACAATTTCGTTAAAACAAACTAATCATTATCAGTCGATGGTTTCATAAGATCCAACATTTTCATAATATTCACTCGCTGATGTGTTTCCCAAAGTAGCTGTTGGAACTTCTGTTGTTGGCTGATAAGCTACTGAAACTGGCGTAGAAGAAGAGTAGTTGCTCAAGCCGGTATTTGTATCACGTAAAAGAGAATAATTTCCGATGATATCCGTAAACTCGGTCAATTTATTGAGTATAGCATAATTCGTTACTTTTGTTATTAATGATTCCGCATACATTCTTTGCTCCGCATTCGATATTTTTTTTCAATTTCTTACTAATGAATTTCCCAAACGCGTCATTATCTGTTTCATTATTTCAGCAGCAGCAAGCATTTAAGAATTTTCGTTTTTCTTCTTCTTCTAATTTCTTTTTTTTCTTTACGGGCACATACTTATCACCATATACAGTGTGGAGATGACAATATGACTTTAAATGAAAACACTGGCAGTACTGGTTTATAGAAACATTTGTCAACTATCAAATAAATCCGAACATCGTAATTAAAAAAAACATTTTTTTCTAAAAAACTAAATAGCTTAAAACTGCAAACAAAATAAAACATCATTTATAAAATTGATACACTTACCGGCGATAAGAACGGCAACGCAGCTTGGTTTCATTCATGATAAAGCTGTGGCCGACGGCGAAGCAGCGACGTAATGTTTGGCGCCATTATTCTTATTTTTTCAATTACACAAATCCAATCACAGAATATTAACCAAATAGTCAGGCATCATTCACCCGCGAGTTATTCACTAATCAATTTATTATTCATAATCACTTTTCGATAACATAATTATGTCGCCAGTCATTAATTTTTTTTATTTTCAATATGTCCGCCATTTTCTTGAATACATAAACTACACCGACGTATAATGTTATTTCTCACTCTTGATAATAGGTCACCATTAGCAGCCATTTCTTTCAATTTATTAAAATATATTATTATTCTAGCTTTTAACTCCTCATCGGTGGTAACTTCTGTTAAGTATACCTCATTCTTTATGTGACCCCACAGAAAGAAATCCAGGGGCGTGAGATCTGGTGACCTCGCTGGCCACCGCACTGGTCCAAAACGGCCAATCCACTGCTGTCCGAACATTTGAGTCAAACGCTCTCTTGCAGACACCACTGAATGAGCTGGTGCTCCATCTAATTGGTACCACATCTGCCTGTACACGTCCAGCGAAAGTTCGTCCGTGTACTCGGAAACGGATCCATCGAGGAGTTCAATGAACTTTACAGCATTTAAATTGCCATCAATAAACACCGGACCAATAATGGTATTTCTATGTATGCCAGCCCACACATTGACCGCAAATCTGTACTGGTGCGAAGACTCCCGTACTAGATGCGGATTCACGCGGCTCCAGTACCGAAGGTTCTGTTGGTTCCATAAACCATTCCTTGTAAATGTACTCTCGTCAGTCCACATCACATTGTACAGGAAGTCAGGATTCTCGAGATGTTTGGTTTCCAACCAGCGACAGAAAGTTTCTCTTATTGGTTTATCTCTCGGTAACAATGCTTGTACTTTCTTGTACTTGTAAGGTCTGCGTTTGTTACGTTTCAAAACTTATTGAAAGGTTTTGTGATTTACATGAAAATGTCGACCTGCATTACGCAGACTGGACGTCGGATTGCGATCATAATAATTAATAACTCTTTTGTCTGAAATCACATTTGCACGTGGAGGAGCACCATCTACGTGCGGGATCAAGGATTGATTTTCCCGTATCCTCTGGACAGCTTGTACAATAGTACGCCCGTGGGTCGGACACATACGCGTGTTCTCATACCTCTCACGGTATGTCCGTACAGCTAAAGCGGCATTACCGTGACACTCCCCATAAATTAAAATTATATCGGTGTATTCCGAAGCGGTATAATTGTAACGAGGCATGATTATTTAATAATAAAACCTTGAAACACCAAGTATTAAGCGTCTAATTTCGCAAAGTTTACTTCACTATTAAACTAAGTATGTACCTATAATACGTTTATGTGTCCTGTCACTATTAAAACAAAGGCGCTGTGCCCACCTAAGTAACGTGACATGTGATCTGACAAGTGATATGGCATGTAGCATGCCACTAGCATCAACATTCAAAGTAAATGTATGGAGTAGCGCCCATTCGCGTGGCGTAGCGTGACACGACCTGACATGCCACTCAGCGTGCTACTAGTAACGCAATAAAGTGACGCGTAACAAAAACTTGGAGTAACTTGTCAGTTAAAATGAAGGACGAACTTGAATTTAATATAAAATTTATTGAATTAATTCAAGAAACACCGTGTCTGTATGATTATAATAGGTCTCAATTTGTCAAGTATAATAAAATATGTTTCTTTCTTCATTTTCAATGTCTTGAATCTGTCAGGGTATCTATTTAATTCCTTCATAACGATATATGCGCCACCAGTTTTTAACTTTTTCCACATGGGATGCACCCAGAAGCGTCTTTGTCTGTTTTGAATATTTATAATTTGTAGATAAGCAAGAGCATCTTGATCTTCATCAGACGACGACATTGTCTCGTGTGCCTATGCACTCTGACATGTCTCTGGCATGTCACCCTGGTAGGTTCATTGAATGTCATGCCAGAGTCATGCTGCATGCCGGTAGAAAATCATGTTTCTGTCACGTTGCTTAGGTGGGCACAGCGCCAAAGCGTCAAATTTCGCACAACACAACACAACACAACAACAAAGATACGATAACACTCGCGCGGCGACTTCAAATGGGCGCGGGCGCATCCGAAATTCCAGAGGAAAACAAAACGCGTCACAGTAGGAAGGAGGTCCGGTGACACACTGACCGCGTAACCTAGACACGTCGACGAGTAAGCAAAGTAGAAACAAGCAAACTTACCTATCTCTTTCGCACATACATATTTTGCGATTGACATGAGTGCGTAACAGGAAAGTAATAACTTTCGCATGCATTTTTTATTATTTAGCTGTGACGACTCGCTTTATGACTCTTATTTTGAAAAAATAGGTTTTAAAAGTTGCGAGCTGGCAACGTGTGTCGTTAACTTGTAGCGCGCTCAGCTGTTTACAATACATCATGTAGAAAATACTTAAACTGAAAAATAATTTCCTGTGGCTAAACTACTGGATATATTCATTTTGTTTTTTGTGTGACGGTTGGGAATATCATGACTTATACGAAGTTTAATTTATGATCATATTGTCATCCCCACCCAGTATAATATCAGTAGCTTCTGCACTCTGAAAAAATAAACCTTTATCAGTTGTGACGAAACGCAAAATATACCTAGATTATTACTCTTTTTTTCAGTTCCCTACATCTGAGCGTGAATGGTTGGACATAGCCAAAATATTCCATGAGAGATGGAAATTCCCCAATTTCGGAGGTGCAATTGATGGAAAACACATAAGAATTACATGCCCCGCTGATACTGGAGCACTGTATTACAATTATAAAAAAAATTACAGCGTAGTTCCCATGGCTATAATTAATGCCAATTATGAATTTATATTCGCAGATGTAGGAAAAAATGGAAGGAATTCAGATGGAGGAGTATTTGGATACACTTCATTTTGGCGGATGCTAACAAATGACGGGCTTCATATCCCTAAACGTGAAGACAATGTTGAAAAAATGAATTTCGTTTTCTAGGCCGATGATGCTTTTCCCGCACATGAACACATCTTAAGACGTTTTAGTCAGAATGAAAGTGTTTCTAATGTTATGAATGAAAGATATAATTCTCGCCATTCTAGAGCGCGTAATGTCGTCGAAAATGCGTTCGGCATTATAAATTCTAGATTTCGAGTACTCAATTCACCAATGAATATTAAAGTGGAAAACGTAAACAAAGTTGTTTTAGCGATCTGTGCATTACACAATTATTTGTGTCGCCGAAGCAAATTTTACTTATCACCACACTCTGCCGATTGGAGGTATGAAGAAAACGTGCCTCTATTGGTCGAATTACAAAATATTAATCGTGGTAGTCCGCCTTTACTTCCGAGGGAAAATAGAGATCGATATGTTTCTTATTTCAGTAACAAAGGAAGTTTAACTTGGCAAAAACTAAAAAATCGGTCATTTGAAAATAATATATATACAGGGAGTTTGGCGTATGGACCGACAAAAATTTTTGGGGGATTGGGTGGGTCAAGAGCTATCTTTAACCCATAGACCCCATGTCCTAAGTGTCACTGTAATCAAGATACGTTTTTTTTTGTTTTTGAAAATTACCTGGTTCATCGTCCTTAAAACGACATATTTTTTTAGTTTGTTGTTATAATTGAACCAAATAACTTTTATTGCATTCTTTAATGTATGATTATTCTAAATAAAACATAAATTCTTAGCAAAGGTAACAAAAAAAATAATTGACAGGTTTTCAAACTCTTAAAAATGAATTAATCTATGTAAAACGTCAAATTCAGAATTAATTATAAAAAAAACTGAAAGGTATTAAGAACTTCATTTGATTAAAAAAAAATCTGTACTTAATATCCTTTCCAACGATATACTACATGGCCTTGAAATCATTCATGTGATCACAAAACACAAGGTATTACTTAACAAGTGTCAGAATAAAGAAAACACCTTGTTTGTATTTTAAGATGTTTTAATTAAATTTAATTTACAAATTGGGTTCAATTAACTTTACATTACATTAAAAATGACTGCCTCTATTGCGAATGCATGCAAGACATCTTTTTCTTATTTCTACAGTCGTTGTTCTTAATCGCATTTCTTCTTTCAATTTTTGAAAGGCGCTATTTATTCTTTCTATTAAAATTTCCCTTGTCGGTACTTCTGTCGCGTAAACGATTTCTTTTGCGCGCCCCCAGACATAAAAATCAAGAGGTGTTAGGTCTGGTGACCGTGCAGGCCAAAGAATTGGGCCGCCTCTTCCGATCCACGAATTGGGAAAACAATTTTCCAAATGTTCTCGAATGTCTCGCTGGTAATGTGCTGGGCAACCATCATTTTGGAAAATAATATGTTCTCTTTCTAGTACTGGTAATAGCAATTCAGGTAAGTCATTTATTAAAAAAATTAAATAACTCTCTCCGGTCAGGCGCTCCGGTAAGAAATGTGGACCGATCAGGTGTCTTCCAATAAACCCAGCCCAAACGTTCACACTAAACTTACTTTGAAATGAACATTGCCTTTTCTTGCGGGGATTTTGTCCTTTTTTCTCCCAATGATGGAGGTTGTGGAGATTCACAATCCGCTCATGATTGAAATTAGATTAATCGGTCCACAAAATTCTTTTTAAAAAATTTGCATCTTCTACGTCTGTATGCATCATAAACCTGCAAAATTCCAGCCGCCTCCTATGATCATCGTCTATGTAAAATAAATTTAAAAAATAAAATTTATTATAACTTAGAAGTAAGAATTTACTTGTAAAATTGTTGTACTTGAAATTAAGCTGTAAAAACAAATACAATGAGTTATGAATCGTTTAAAAAAATTACCTTGAACAGGAGTGTAGTGAAATGCATGCCTTCCATCTTGCCGAAGAACTGACCAGACTTTCCAAACCGATAAGTTAAGTCTTTCAGCTGTAGCTCGAATACTAGTCGTTGGATCCTCATCAAAAGCTTGCAAAATACTCTCATCCACTGCAACATTATGTTGCCTCACATTGACTCGAGGCTCTTGAAAATTTATGTTTCCAGTCTCCCTCAGACGTCGATAGGTCGTAGAAAACGTCTCGTGGTGTGGTACACGCCGGTTAGGCTATCGCTCCTGGTAAATTCTACGCGCTTCACGAGCGTTACAATTGGCGCTGCCATACGCCAACAACATATCAGCATACTCTTCGTTAGTGAAGTTAGGCATTGTAACGAGAACGGTGAAGACAAACACACCAACAGTTTAACAAACAAAACTTAACAAAAACAGAACGTAACAAAAACAAACTGAAACACATAAATACTCAACAACGCAGATGTGAATCGCGGCAATACCGATAGCAAAGATAGTCAAATCTCAACTAAACGATACAAATACACGACACAAATTACGACCCAATGATAGACAAAGACAAGGGATATTTTCATGCGCAAGAAAGAGACAGAGTGTTTACCTGCTTTACCTGCTTACCATTGTTCCACCAAACGGGTTCGGTGTTAGAGTGCGTGTTCGTTCCTACTTTGATTTTGATAATTTGATCACATAAATAATGATTTCAAGGCCATGTGGTATATCGTTGGAAAGGATATTAAGTACAGATTTTTTTTCAATCAAATGAAGTTCTTAATACCTTTCAGTTTTTTTTATAATTAATTCTGAATTTGACGTTTTACATAGATTAATTCATTTTTAAGAGTTTGTAAGCCTGTCAAGTATTTTTTTTGTTATCTATGCTAAGAATTTATGTTTATTTAGAATAATCATACATTAAAGAATGCAATAAAAGTTATTTAATTCAATTATAATAACAAACTAAAAAACTATATCGTTTTAAGGACGATGAACCAGGTAATTTTCAAAAACAAACAAAAAAAATCGTATCTTGATTACAGTGACACTTAGGACATGGGGTCTATGGGTTAAAGATAGCTTTTGACCCACCCAATCCCCCAAAACAATTTGTCGGTCCATGCGCCGAACATCCTGTATATATATATATATATATAATAGTACTTAAGTACTAACCTTTTCTTCATTAGCAGTCCATTCATTATCATTGTCTTGACATGTTACTGCTTCTTGTGTCAATTCTTGTTCATCTAAATTATCTGAACTCCCCGTTGGCTGTTCATGATCGGTTAAAAAGGTCATCAATGAGAAGTACCATAATTGCGACTTATATATCTCTTCTGTGCCACTTCCCGATTTCTGAGAGTTTTTGATCTACAAATATAAACATAGATAAGTACCTATTATTGTAACACAATTTATGTACCTACCTAATTTATAATAAGTGTGTACCTATGCTATCAACCTAATGTACTCGTACCTACATACCTTTACAATAACAATAAACGAATAGGGGGAAGTCCCACAGTGCCGAACACTTAAGGTTGGGAGGCAAGAAAAAAAAAGAAAAGGTTTTTATAGATTTATTATGCGCTATACTCTTTTCAACAATCATACGCATTTTTATAAATCAACAAACAATCAACAGAACACTAATTTTAATTTTTAAACAAAAGATAATCATTGTCATAAATTTTTGGTTTATTAAACTGTGGCACCTAGTACCGGACATACTTAAAAAATGGCACATATGACCGAACACCCCTAAAAAAGGTGACATCTGTCACATATATATAGGTCAGAGCACTCTGGAATATCAGCGCATGCCTCGTGAGCCCACTCCTTACACGAGTTGCACTGAATCTAGTCCTCCTTATGTCCTTCTAGACAAACAACACATAAGTCACACAACTTTAATTTTTTTATCTTCTCTTCTTTAACAGTCTTCTTAAATGTACCACGACGTCATTTTTTTTCTTCTTTCATTTTCTTCTCGTTTTCTTTCGCTTCCATAGCCAATTTATAAGGAGACGAGGTAAGGACTTGGCTTTTCTCAGACTTGCGTTTCCTTGCTTGAGCTCTTTTCTTTGCAGCGTCTGGCAAAGGTGAAATATTTAAAATAGCTTGTCTCACATAATCCAGACTAGTAGAAGGTTGAGGTGATGGTATCTCAACGGAAGCACGAACAGAACTAGATGGAAAGACTATTCTAACAAAATCCGGTTCTTTACTAGTGGAAGGTTGAGATGCTAGTTCTTCGACATCTGCACAAAAAGAAATAGACTGATAGATCAAACTCATAGAATCCGGGCCTTCGCTAGTAGAAGGCTGAGGCGTTGGTTCCTCGACATCTACATGAGAAGAACTATATGGATAGACTTGTGGCCTGTCATTCAAATCTGTTGAATTCATTGGAAGATTTTTTCATTGGAAGATTCACGATTCTTCTATTGGAATATTTGTCACATCACTTGGCAGGTAATCCAAATCAGTAAAAATATTATTGTCGAATGGATATATGCCAGTACATTTAAAGCCCGCTGCGGCTATATCATAACGTGCTACCTTTATAAAGGCATTAGAAACGAGTCCAGCAATATCATATTCAGTTATTCTAGCTCCTGCATTAGCTTTTATCCACATCCCACATTGTTCATTATATGCATTCTTGAACGGTTTCATGAACGATCTGTCCAATGGCTGGAGCTTGTGTGTTGTATGAGGTGGAAAGCTAATTAGGTGAATGTTGTTATCTCTGCACCAGTTTATCACCTCCAAAGTTTTATGGCTGCTGTGTCCATCAAATAGAAGCAAAATTGGGCTTTCTTTTGAGGGGCGAGAAAATTTTGTGAAGTGTTGCAACCACTTGAAGAAAAACTCGCTGTTCATCCAGCCTTTGGGCTATGCGACACCCACACTCTCAGGAGGCGAATTTATCATTAGCCGTTCATGCATCCTCTGCCGCGGAAAAACGAAAAAGGGAGGAACAAAATAACCTGTGGCACCCATACAAAATAAGATTGTAACGTTTTTCCCCCTTTCAGCCGACGTAAGCTTTCCTATTTGACGAACATTCTTCTTTGCTATAACTTTTGAATGCTTTTGAACGGTTGTAACTCCAGTTTCATCGCAGTTATAAATATTGGACGGTGTGAAATTGTGTTTATCTAGAAGACTTAAAATTATTGAAGAAAACATCCACCTGTGGTTTGTTGAATCCAACTGCACGCATCAAACTCGTAGACTCTGCTGTTCTCAGTGATAAACCTGGATGACGTTTCATAAATTCATAATAAAAATGTTTTCCAGCTGTATTCTTTTGCACATTGAAACGATGAGGTATTTTGAGCTGAACAGCTAAATCAAAGGCTAGTTTCAAAAATTCCTTTTTTGTAATGGCACCTATCAGCCAAATCTCTAAAATCTCAAATATGTGTTTCTATGACATTTTCATATTCTGAAGATAAGGTTTTCATAAATCTCCCTAAGATGGGCTTTAATTGTACTTCTTTTTCTTCTTTTATGAGTTTAAGCTTATCATATAAAGTAGTAGTAGGTATACCATATCTTGAAGCAGCTTCCCTTAAGGACATCTTCTTTGTAGTTACTTTTTCAATAGCAACTTTTAAATTTTTAGGCTCCAAACTGCCTTTCTTCACCCTCTCCATGATAAAATAAATGATATTGCCTGAAATAACAGAAAATAACCTTTAACATTGCTTAAATTATAATATGTAATACTGATAAAGGAAATGTTCGGACATAGGGGAAAAAATACTGTTCGGTGCTAGGGACTCATAGAGCAATACTAAAATAGGAATAACCATAAATTGACTAACTAAATACAAGTTTTAAACACTAAAATAGAAAAAATACTTACCGAAGATAAATAAAACAATAATATAAATATCACCACACGTAAATCTTGCAACAACCAATGTTTTCTTGTATACACGTGACGTTCCGTTCCCGCGCAAAATGAACGCGTGCTCTCTTGCAGCTGCTACGCACACGACTAACAGTCCCCGCGCCACGCGGGGGCTAAGTAGCTCTGTCTCTTTCTTTTTCACGTCAAACGGTTGTTTTTATTTGATTCCTTGCTGTAGATATCGTATTCGTTCGGTACTACCGGCCGTTCGGCGCTAGGGGACTTCCCCCTATTACTAGAATTAAGTACTTTTTTATTGATAAGTACAAGATCCCTTTTTAGGCTGGCCGCATACGTACGGTTTCCTCATTAGGTTTCCTGATCCGGAATTCAGATTAGGTTTTCCGTGATCCTAGCGCAGACGTTAGGTTTTTTTTATTCGGAATTTTTGCCGCCAGTGGGTATAGTAACGCTTTCGTGAAAACACGTATCATGGACATGGACGACGAAGAATTAATTGGGATAGCACTTTTATTGGCGCTAAACAAGAAGAAAAGGAAACGTCGTTATTGGGTCCACCCATTAAATACTCAAAGAATAAAAGAGAGTCAATTTTATCTGAAAAGAGCAAAATTAAGAGCACACCCCGAAGAGTTCTTCAAATTTTACAGAATGTCAATGAAATCCTTTGATGAACTTCATAATGGCATACAAAAAAAAATACATGCATGAGGTTATGTTTGGATACGGAAGAAAAGTTGACCATTACATTAAGGTAAGCTTTTATTTAAAATCAAATACAATAAAAAAAAACACAAAGATTACACATCGTACAGGTAGGTACTTAAATTTTAAATAATTAAATTTAACTATTTAAATTAAATTTAATAAATAATTAAATTTAACTATTTAAATTAAATTTAAAAATTAATTAAATATAACTATTTAAATTAAATTTAAAAATTAATTAAATTTAACTATTTAAATTTTAAATAATTGTGAATATCCTTCTCCTGGGTATTTTGATACTGGAGAGTTAAAAACTGTGCAGCCTGGCTATCTTCAGTCAGTTCAGTTTGAATAATATTAGTGTTTGGTGCAGAATTCTCAGGATATTCTTGTATGGGATTTTGTTGGGTAGGTGAGTGAGGAGGTGCTATATTAGTAATTGAGTGTATAATCAACTTTGGCTTAGAGGTACTGGCACTTGAGACATTTGGTTGATGAGAGAATGGATGATTTGCTGGTGAAGATGGAATATAAACATGTGAATTTTGGAGCACATACATATTTTGGGCCAAGTTGGTGATGGTGTTGAAATATTGTAATATGAAGGTGAGCTTTGATGTACAGAAGTGTAGGAACTATATATGGATTGACGGCTTGTCGATATCACAGATAAGTCATTTGAAGACTGTGAAGATGGATAATTCCCCATATTAATTTTCTTTACTAATTGCAGCATTCCTAACTGAAAATCTATTTTTTGGTTAGGATTCATTTTTTTCATGTAGCTTCTGAAACTTAATAAAAATTTGGTGTCATCATCTTCGTCAGCAATGGGTGTAGCTGTTGCTTTCTGTCTCTTTTGTTACATGTTGTAACATGTCTAATATCTGTGTGGGAACATCATTCTTCTTTTTCTGTGCTTTTACTACCGGTGAAGTTTGTATCGGTACCTCTGTAATATTGACATCATGTTCAATACTTTCTTCTTCTTCATTTGTCTGTCGTTGTGGTTGAGTACAATCTGTATCTTCATTTGAATAGTTGCCTTCAGATTTTCTGTTTGCAAATACAGGTGTAAGAAAGCATAGTAAGTCACTGTAGATATATTTTTTTGATTTTTTAGCTGCACTGCCTGTAGGAATCCTTTTTGGTTTTTGAATTTATTTTCGGTAATAGTCCCGTATGTTGGTCCATTTTCTTTTTAGTTCAGCACCTATAAAAAAAATATAAAGAAATAATTATTGAACACATTAACATTTATTAATTAATTGACTATTGATAACCCATTTCTTGTTTTTGTTATTTCAATATTATAAATTAAATTATTTTTTCTTTTACAGATTCCTAGCAACTGGATGTAATTTTGAAGAATTACACTTTGATTACCACCTCTACCGTTTGTGTTTTTAGGTGATGAAGCATTTCCACTAATCCACTGCTGTCAATATATTTTCCGATGGCTCTAAAAAATGCTATCTCTGTGTGGAAAGCTCCCAAGTTAACAAAAATCCTATTGTATAGCGGTTTTTCTTGTTCTTGAATTTGCATTGCCATTTTTGCTATCACTAAATCATGTCACAATAATTTCTGACTGCTGACATTTTTCAGCGATTTCTTAAGCCATGTTTAATGTTTCATTGACTACCGCATACGACGTTGGTGATGAATTTATGGGGGGCAAATATTCAACTTTTTGCTTCTCACTGTGGTCGAAAGATATCATACAGTTATAACCCAACCACTTAGGAACGGACTCAATTCTTGACAACGACATTATCCATAATAAATCTTTATCTGATGCTATTTCCGTAGCACCTTTGCATAACTCCGTTGTATTGGTAAACGAATCTACAGTAATAAGCTGCATACTTGCCTTAGGTTTAGAATAATATGGCCGAATTTCTCGTGATATTTCATTGAAACGCCTTCTCTTGCGGGTAGGTCCTTCTCCATTTTCGTTGTCATTTACTTGAGACGCTGATGAAGTTGTAGCTTCACCATCATCAAAATTATCAGTTCCATTACCAGAGAATTGATAATAATTCCAACTGTGTCGTGCATTGTGTCCTTTCCAGAAGTTGTGTCAGCGAAGCGGTCGAAATTGTCGAACGCTACGTCGGTGCTGTGTCCATTTGCTTGGATCGATGTATATGTCATTTCGGTTTCCAATTCTTCTGCCAAATTATATCCAATTGTATGGCCATACCTATTAAGTATCGTAAATTACTTACCGAGAGTTGGTTAAAGACTTTACTGCCAATCCAAGGGACAAACTTTTTGAGGGCTTACATGCACCCCTAGTGCCAGCATAAATAATATCACTACATATTGACGTTATTTAAACTTTTAGTCTGTTCGAATCTTCATCAGAAAATTTAGGCCCTTCGATAAGATTTCGAATAAAATCAATTAATTGCGTAGGAATGTCACATTCTCCACGAATGTCATCATCAGCAGCTATGTTGCGAGAAAGCGGATGAGCATCTATATTTTTAATGCAGCTTCTCAAATAATATGCTACATTTTCAAACTCATAATCATTTCTTGTCTCCAAAAGTTTGAAATTGTTTGCCATTACAGAGACGTCCATGTCTGTTTTATACACATTTTTTTTGTTACGTATTCCCATTGACGCTTCAATCGTAATACGATCATCGAATTTCTTCATTAATTTTTTTTGCAAGGTTTCACATCGGTAATCTTGAATATCATCGAAATCAATTTCATGATTTCCAAACTCTAACAATAAAAATTGGTATCTTAAAAATAATTGAGCCAAGTACATAACCTTGTTGTTTCAATTATTTCTGTTTCAATGAAATTCGATATGGATTGAAAGGCCAACTGATGTAACTGTCTATATTTACTATAGTTGGAATGGGTAGATTTTTCCGTGGACCGCTTATTTTTCGATTGATACTCTACGTAACAAGGCAGATGGTACGCGATAGTTTGATGTTGAAGTTTGGAGAGAATCCCCGAATCGCCAAAATTTTGCGCTATATTTTTTATCTGTAGTGGTACTTTGTTATCATAAGGACAGTAAGATTGACCAGCTTCTTCCCACATCTCTTTTGGCTGTTGTCACAAAAAAGGCAAATAATTTTGCTTGATGTCGATGCTGTTGATGTTGACTGCTCCTAAAAGAATTAAATCATTCTTTGAGTCAAAATCGATGAAAATAAATATAATTGAAAATAGAACTTCAATTAATAGATTTTCATATCATTTTTTAAAAAAAGCTTAAAAAAAAAAACAAAAAATATTTTATTACCTCGTCAAAGTCCCCAGAAGTTTGGGACAGGTCTTCAACATTACTCGTTTCATCTTCAGCAACTGTAGCACAGGAATCGACACTAGGGTTCAACTGTTTTGATTCTTCTTCAGTAGTAGATATATTGGTATGCTCCTAAAAAAAAAAAAAATTTTGCGATTAAATGAAAATGTTTGATATATAAATGTGGGACGAAGGGGAAAAGAGATACACAAACATAATATTTATCCGTTTATTATTATTACCACCAATTAAACACCAATCAAGGTTATTAGTTTTTACGCAACACACCATAGCCGTCCATCTTAGAATCAGTCCTCCCACTCCCCGCCGGAAGTTGTTGCTATTGGCTACCTTATTACTTCCTTTCGTTCTCAAATCAAATTTATTTAAAATATTATGTTTTTTTTCTTAATAATATATGACTAATATTTTCGACCCTACAACTCGGCCATCCTGTTTTAGTCTGGCCTCAGACTAACAGCACGATGTTCATTGCCGGGGTTCTAGTTGAAGTGTTTACTCTTTACTCGTAGCGCCCAAACGTAACGATTTTTACCTCGTACGTTCCTTTGAGGCAGTTGTATGATACTGATTTGTGCAGATTCTGAAGGACCAGTATCAGAGCTACTTGGCAAGATACTTTCAATACCTATGATACTACAATGCATATAGCTATGGAAACAGACTGGTGTAGCACCCTTTTGAACATTTGAATTTTCGGTAAACGATTTTTCTAACCTTTGACGTAATTATATGAGGTTGCTATCAAAACACTATTGTAAATAGACATTATTATTATCTATACTTATAATAAATCTGTAGAGGTCAATTCTGTACATTAAATATATTTTCAAAATAACTATCAGGGGGTGATTAATGATCGATACTGATGCCAAAAATGCAATCAGTAAATTTTTTGTCTGTCTGTCTGTCTGTCTGTCTGTCTTTATGTTCCTTATAGAAACAAAAACTACTTGACGGATTTTAACGAAACTTGGTACAATTATTCTTCATACTCCTGGGCAGGTTATAGTATACTTTTCATCACGCTACAATCAATAGGAGCAGAGCAGTGAAGGGAAATGTTGGGAAAACTGGAGAAGTTACTCCATTTTTTAAGCTTCCGTCGCGTATGCAGCCTTAATGGTTAAAGCTACATAGAAATCATGTATGACGGAAATATTCTACATAAAAATATCTTACAACAGCATATGTCTATCTTTTATGGTTGACTCACAATAACACATGTAACTCCCGATAGCTTAGCAGTTCGGAGCTTTCTGATTATATTTTTTTACTCTTACGTTTATAATACTCTCACTCATCCCTAATTAAAAAAAAGTTAACATTATTACCTTTTCAATAAAAAAAGAATCATAGAAATCGGTATAGAAACACCAAACTTATACATGAAATACGATAATAAGCCATCGCGCCGTCGCGCGTGAATACTGAATCGTGCTAGGTTTAAGGATTATTTTTGTGTAACGTGACATTATATTTCCCTACTAAAATACGAAAATTAATCTGTCTGTTACATCAAAACCACTGAACCGTGAGGAAGGACATATGCTACTTTTTTTTACGAAAAACGACGGAAACGTGGACGAAGTCGCGGGCAAAAGCTAGTAGGGAATAAAACTATAGTAGATAATGTAATCTGTTTTTATGACTATAGTGATAAGTATTACAAAAAAATATACACGACAGAATTATGACAAAAAATAACGATATTAAAAATAACACATAAGTCAGTATAGAATGTTGCTTAATTCACATAGACTGAAGAAAAAAACTACTTACAACGCTTATACCTAGGATATTAATGTATTATTATTTAAAATCATCACTACCTAACTACTTACAACTAGAACTACTTACCTAGCTAACGACTACTTCAAGAGAGTGTCATTGTCATCAAAAAGTCTTCCAAATCCGAGTCCATCATTGACCCACTAACATCGACAAATTCAATGTTCTCTTTGTCTGCACCTGTTTCGTCAATAATGAGAAGAGTTTTCATATTATCAGTAAGAGCAGTTTTTGTAGATTTTTTCAGCACAGGTCTTATGCTGAACAGTCGAATGCTGTTCTAGGATTTTCTTGAAGTCTTTGTTTCTGGCGTTCGATGCCACTTCCGATAATTTGCCAATGGGCATAATATTACAGTGTTTGATAACTTCGGCACCATGCAGTAAAAGTTTGAGAACACTTGAAGGCATGTAATACCAGCCATAGAGCTCCACATACATTTCTGCAATAAGGTGAGCAAAGCTTTCAAATGGTTCAACATTTATGGGCTCTACACAGGCTATCTATCACTCGCGAAAGTGTTGCAAATCTTTGGATCACACAGGGACCCAATCCGATCAGTTTTTGATCACCAAAAATTTCTTGGCTGTTTCCATCATTTGTGGTTCCGGAACCTGAAACAAATATAAAAAAGTTTACAGCTTTGCAAAGATAAGTATAGTTAAAGTGTACATAGATAAAAGTTAAAAACAACGACTGTTACTTTAACTGACCTTGTTTAACGATGTCTACTAGTAGGCCCATTTCATCACGGAACTTTTGCTGTATGGTTTGTTTTCTACTCTTCAATGACTCTTTGCTGTTTGCATTTCTGGTTTGCCATATTTTAAAATCCAGTCTATACGAAATATGGAGCAGGCACTCCATACATCTGATCCAAGCATGAAGAGTAGACAAACCATACTGGTATATTTCTGTTGAAACAGGTTTTCTGGAAAGTGAATAAATTAGTAAAAAGATTAGCAGTGAAGTAGCTGACAATAAATTAGTAGTAACTTACTCTGAGATCTTATCTAACTTGTTTTGGCTTTACAGATGTCACAAGTCTGCGTTGAGGTTTTTGACAAGTGTGAAATAATTTTGCCATCTATAATGATCATGAGCAGTTAATGCCTAACAGCATGACTTCCCATAGTAGAAGGCTCTAGAGCTGCAATCTCAGCTTCAATTAAAGCCTGTTCTTCGGTAATGTTTAGTTTGTTTTCGTTAGCAAACTTGAAATAAAGTGATCTGCAGAACATTGTAGAATATGGTTTTGGATTATCCCATATTTCTAACATATTTCCAATATAAACCAAGCGTAGAGGCACAAAAGAACACATAAAATTACTGCAATCATCTTCACCCGCCAAAGTTGGCTACAAACTTTTTCCTGGAGAACGATCAAAGCCCCACTCTCAACAGTTTTATCCAAAATCGCTGAAGCTTTACTTTTACCCCTCTTTTTGTGATATCTACACTATCTTTTGGTGGGTAGCAGTCCTTTTCGCCTGCAAGATATGAAGGATACAGTGGTATTCCTCCTTCTAAAGCACAAGCTCTTAGTGTTGTGTACTGCCATTTCGACAGCTTCAACGAAGTTAAAGACCTGACGCTTTATCAGCGGAGTACATGGGCATCGTTTTTTAGATTTCAATAAATCATTTATGTTTGTAGCCTCTTCGGGATACTCAGAGACCAATTTTATTATATCTTCTACTTTCTTGCTATCGGACTAGTCATACCTTTCATATTATAATATTGAGCTAAAGGGAGCTTTACTAACGATATGCATTTTTTTTATCATAATTCTGAAATTAAGTTTCTATGAATAGGGAATCGGAAATTTATAGGTAAAAAGGTTAAGGGTGGTTTGGGGGTTGGGGATGATAATATGGTGTTTGCAATCAATAGCGTAGTTATTTAGGATAATATTAATATATATAATTAGTGAAAATGAGTAAGGGCTCCTACACAAAACCACGATGCGATGCGATACGATGCCGCATCGCAGGAATTTGCGATGCGAATTGCTGTGATAAGATTTTGTGCGGCAAACCGTTAGTTAGGGCAACCAACGGTAGTCAGTCGTATTGGACGTGTTTTTAGGAAGCCTAAGATGAATCGCAAAAAGATTGTTGCACTGCTGTTATTGTTATATAGATATAAAAGAATAAGGTGATTTTGGGGTCATCCATTTATTACGATTATGAACGCTGATAGGAACTATTTTACTCAAAAGTACTATGGGTTGAGAACAGAAACATGAGCATATCTTCATTTGAAGGGCTTTTAAGTTTATTATCACCATGCCTACAAAAACGATCGTACAAGGGAAAAATTCCTGTTATGCCGTTGGGAATGCTGGGACTGACTATCAGGTAAAGTAAAACAAAATTGATTTATTTGTTGACATTTTAATTGCTTTTTTGCTGAAAAAATAATTAATATTATGTAAAATCAAACTCTTCTTCCGTTGACATTGCGCTATAGGTAGAATAATTATCACTAGGTCAATTAATTTGATTTTCCCGTGCATTTGATGATTGTTCGTGTGATAAATGTGGATGTATCTGTGGTGTTTGGTTTGCTAACGTTTGAGTTTGATAGCCACTCTGGTAGTTGCTTGCCTGATAGAAGTAACTAGGTGGGTAGCCTTGATGTGCAGGTTGAAGTCTTGGAGATTTTTCAGATATTGCTTGATTCTCTTGCCCAGATGGTGCTTGCATTTCCGTTTCATTAATGCTATCTGTTGTCTCATTTTGTATTTTTTTTTAAGAAATAGTAACTGTTTGTACAGATGGTATTCTTTGCTAGGTTTTGCTCCTGTTCCAGATCGCTTTTCGTCTTTAAGTTTTTTACGTAATTTTAAAAGTATCGTTGATCCCTCTCCATATTTTTAATACTTCATTCACCTGTAAATTATACAAAAATAATCCATATAAAAATGCATAAATGTAGGGACATCCCTATGATATTAAATACATACGTACAACGCGGTCACATTAACTAGAGGCTTGGCGGTAATGACGTCATTTTGGCACTCAGGTACGGTGTGAGAAAAAAGCATCAACAACTAAACCACATGAGTAGATAAACGGAACAGAGACAAAGCTTCCTAAGAACGTGCAAAATTGTTACCGTAAAATGGGGTTACATTGATTAATTTTAAAATTAAACTGACTGTAACTTCTTCAGTTATTTACAAAAAAAATCAAGTAAAATACTGTAATGGCGACTCATGGTTTTTTATTGATAAAGTTATTTATTTAATTTTTACGCCCTATAGCAGGGGTGGCCAACATGACCAACCAAACAACCCTGTGCGATCTACCAATTACATACTTCTTGAAACCTTAAATGAAACAGCATGGTTCAGTACATAATCATGTAATATGTTTTATTTTATTAAGAGAGAAAACATAAATGTGAACATAATTCTTAGTAACTACTTATTAACGTATATATTAGTGTGAGCATTGAGTCTAAGCATCTTCCACTAGTTTAGCATAATCAGGTTTGTAGTTGGAAATTGTCAACCTTAAAGAATCCAATGTATAAGCGTCTGTCAAGCGAGAATGGTGTTTATTTTTTGTTTGTTTTAGGTAGGAAAATGCTGACTCACATAAGTATGTTGAACCAAAACACGAATGAAGTTGTTTAACGCATTTCTTCAAATTTGGATATTTTTCATTGGAAACCAATGCCCAGAAATCTTGACCTGAGGATGACCTTGACCTAAAAATACGTGTCTAATATTTTTTTTATTATCTAACTGACGGACTATATAGATTATAACTTTTCATACCCAATCAACATCCCTATTCTCGCGTTATTCTCTTTGATGTACCGCCTCCTGAAGGTATTGCCTAACGCCAAACGTTATTGTTAATGCCATTGTCATATTACCCCGTTAAGTCGTGGCTACACCTATAGTTAACGTCCATTATCGTGATAATTAATGGCATTTCTCGTTAGTGTGGCCCGGGCATTAATGGACGGACAGCAAAAGTGGCATTTCTCACGATTTGCTGTAAGGCCGAACTCTGCAAGTCGGGTGAATACTCGTTGTAGGTCTTCTAGGTGCCTTTCAAATGACGGTGAGAGAATTGCTAGGTCATCATAGTACGCTAGCAGCTTCACCTCTGGTAGGCTTACTCGCAATCGGTCAATTAGTCTTTGGAAGGTGGCTGGAGCATTTCGCAAGCCAAATGGCATCCGGGTGAATTGATAAATGCCAAAAGAAGTTATGAATGCTGTCTTCTCTTGGTCTTCTTTGCGTACGCCATTCTGCCAGTACCCAGCCTTTAAATCCATGTGGCTTCGCATCATGCAGAAGATCTCCTATCCTCGGAATTGGGTAAGAATCAGGAATTGTGACTGCATTGAGGCGGCGATAATCTACGCAAACTCGAATAGTCCCGTTGGGTTTCGGTACCAGAACTACAGGCGCAGCCCATGGTGACGTGGAAGGTTGGATGATGCCATCTCTCAACATTGCAGCTATCTCACGCTGTAGAGCTTCCCTGTGCGGAGGCGAGAGTCTGTACGGTGGGACCGAGATCGGGTTATCAGTGATCGTCTTGATGGTGTGCTCTAATACCTTGGTGGGCTCACGCTTTGTATTGAAAACCTCCTTATTATCTTCTAATAGCTTATCAAGTTGTTGTTTCTGATCAGCTGTTATTGAAGCCACAATATCGATTGAGTCAATGCGTATATCCCAACTGTTCGCATCAAAGAGGCTGGCACTCTGTGGAGACAGCTCGCCATCTTCCCGGTGAACATTTATTTGAGCATCGCGTATCATAAATTCACGAAACTAGTAGAGTAACCATCAAACAACTGAGTCTTCCTTTTCTTAGGAGGCGTTCACATATCAATTGGAGCTAATTTATACTCTATTGGCTTAGTTGTTGATGCTGATGTATCGGCAGGCTTGATGGCTGGTGGAGGTGATGATGGAGGAGTGTTTATAATTGCGGAAATACTCGTATTATCCTCACTGTCCTTAGTAAAAGCACTAAGAGGACTAGGCAACTCCAACATTTCTTTGATAACTGTGTAGCTTCAAAGATAGCAAACTCTTCAGAATACAGCTCATACTGAACATCAGGTTCATCAATGAAATTCCACGTATACTGGGGTAAGTTAATAACTATACCCGCATCTTGAAGGACGCCCAGAAGAGTACGGTTTTGTTTTGCTTCCGGTAAAACGATGAACGTCGTGGGAAACTTACGTCCAATCAAATCTACCATGGCCTTACTAACCAACACATTTCGTCGTTTTGTTACACCATCGGCCAATGTTATGTCCACTGCTTGCTCTTGGAATCTGTACCCGCACTTTTGTAGCGTCACGTAAAGTGAGTAAGATGCAACACTCATCTTAGCACAAGTGTCAATATATGCAGTACCTTCGATGCCTTCGATGCCTTCGATTTCCACAAATATAACAGGGCGAGAACGTGCATCAGGCCGAATATTTACAGCGCAAAATCCGAGATCTTCGTTCTTCACTGGCGGTGGTTTTTTGCATGTAGTGCAGTTACTTCTAAACACACCAGGTGCGCCACAACCATAACAAGAGAACTTTGGCTGAGACGGAGACGATGCCTGTGTATGTGTTTCGGAAACATCTTTCGCCTGAATAGTAAATGATCCTTCAGCCCGTTTCTTCTTTCGACACATATCCACAGTATGCCCAAGGTTCTTGCAAAAACTACATCTCTGTTTGCCTTTTCGCCCTTGAGTTGTAGGCGTACTGGGCTCTGGTTGTGAGCACTGTGCGTTTTCGTGCAAGGTTTGTTCGATTCCGCGTGCAACTTCAAGTAGTTTCTCAAACATGGGCACGGAGTCTTGCGGCATGCTATTTCTTATGTCCAAGCGTATGAGCGCAAAGATCATGTCGATTTGCTGTGTCTCGGTGGGTACCGGTGGAGGAAGTAGCGAAAACAATGCCCTCTTCCTGGAGACAAATGCTTCCGTGGTGGTAGTGGGATCCTGTACGTCATGTGTGATCTGGTGATATATCATGAAAGCTGGTTTCTTGGGTGCGAACGTGTGACGGAGCTTGTTGCAGAAACCTTCCCAGCGCGATACGTCTTGCTTTAATACCTGCCACCAGACTGCTGCTTCATCCCGAAGGAGTAACGGGAGACCTTAAAGTGCGTCGGCGTTTCTCATTTTCTCTGCATCCTTGAAAACCGTTGCTGCGGCTATGAAGGCTTCAACTGCATCCGAATCCTTTTTGCCGTCGTAAGTGAAACTACAGGACGCGAAGGTTCCTCGTTTGCTGGCCATGATGGTTTCCAGGAACTTCTGGAACTGTTCATTTGACATCGCCATCTTGTACAGACGACGCGGAAGCGATCGCAAATATTCAGGTTTTATCCGTGGATACGGCCCGACGTTGTGCGTTAGATTTATAAAGGGCGAGGATCGTGCAGATAACTTACACACGAATACAGCGATTTATCTATTTATTGCACTTAACAACAAATGCGATAGACATATAATAATAATGTAGGTACGGGGCGACACCGCGTGCGTATATTAGTTTCACTGGTTCCTATAGCTGTCCGGCCAGAGAGGCTGAAGCAGTCCGAGACAGTGTTGCCAGATGCCTTGAACCTTTTATCTGTAGTAGAAACTGCTAAAATCTGTATTAAATCTGTATGCTATTTTTAACTTAAAATCTGTATAATCAAATAAACCAAAATAGAATTTTTAATAATCATCGCTTATTTTGAGGAACAATGGATAAGTAGTAACATGATAAGGTTTGATTATCGTATATTAAATTAAACAATACACTAATTAATATAATTGACTTTTTATTTTAGTACTTATCTACCTTTAACATTAAAAACATTAATTTAAACAAACAACAAATTAAAACTCAAACATTTACAATAAACGAACTAATAAACAATAAAGTTACTTTATTATTTTCAGTCATACATATTTTTGTTAAATTTCAACATTAATTTATTATCAACCTCTAGGCTATAGCAAGGTTTTGCACCAATCAGTTGCTTTGTATGTAAAAGACCTTCAATAGTATTTGTATTAAGTCTATTGCGTTGTTTTGTCTTTATTAAATTTATAGAAGAGAAAATCCTCTCTACTGCGGCACTGGAATGAGGTAGACTTAAGATTGCAGAAACAAATTTGGACAGCGTAGGATATAATTGATTGCTGTAGTTAGCAAGATCACGGGCTGCAGTGACTTTACACCAGTAGGTTTTGACGTCTTCTGATTCATCAGGGGCTAGATCTTTATTATTACGCAAAAACCGCCAATCTGTGCGCTTATTGTTATTTCTTTTAAGTTAATAAAATGATTAAGTTAGTTCTGGTTTTGCTTTGCTGCCCGGTGACTATGAACCTAGAGTGCGGTTTTGCAGAGAGATGCTAAGATACCACAGAGAGGATCCGCAGTTCTTCAACAAGGTTTTATGGACGTCAAATTTTAGAAGAATGGGAGTATTCAATATCCACAACCTACATTTTTACTCCAGAGTGAACCCCCATATCATAAGAAATGATCGATTCCAGCATCTGTTTGGTATTAACATGTGGGCTGGTATAATTGGCCAGCAGTTGGTGGTGCATGAAATGCCAGCAAGGTTGAATCGTGTTCAGTATTTAAATTTTTTACAAAATAATTTAAACCAAATTCTGAATGAAGCTGAAGTTGCAGAAGACAGAATAGCAGAAATGTGGCTGCAACACGACGGCGCCCCGCCTCACTACGCTCGAGCAGTTAGAGAACACTTGAACGAGCGCTTCCACAACCGGTGGATTGGTCGAGGCGGACCTATTGCGTGGCCACCCCGGTCGCCCGATTTACATCCGTTAGATTTTTTTCTTTGGGTAGCCCCAAAGAAATAATTTACCAAGGAGAGAACAATAGCGAACAAGAACTACGACAAAAGCTCGAATTTGCTAGGGTACAAATTACTAACAACAGAGGTGCATTCCGTAGGTTACGTAGGAATTTTATTAGACGATGCAGATTATGTATTATGGTCAGAGGCAGGAATTTTGAGCATTTATTGTAAAATGTTTTGCTTTATTAAAACAATTATTTTACAGTCGTTGTTTTATTTTTTCGTCATAGAAAGATATTAGAGCCACTCTCGGCCATGTGTAATACCTTTTCAGAATCCCTATTAAATGCGCCAAAACTTGTAATAAAGGGTCATTTTTCGGTATTTTTTTTTCACAGTAGGGTCCGAAGTAAATGAAAAGTTATGATTTGAGAAAAAAAAATATCGTAAAACTTAATATTATCTTCAACACACCCAATAAACAACCATAAATAGGATGTCTAACGCAAGGACTCATCAGTACCAATCTAGTGAAAATTATAAAAAAGATACAGGATGCAGATTTTTTCGAATTTTAATAAGATTTAGTTAAAAAAAGTCAATTTTCTTATAAAAACACAAAATAAATTATAACTCTGCAGGGCTTGACCTTAAGGACCTCCCGTAGAACAACTTTTTGCAGCTGATGACCCCATCTAACCCCTGGTTGCGTTTGATCCACGACTTTTTGGCCACCCTGTATACACTTGAGAGCAATAAAATCGCACACCCCTTGTAATTTGGTTTATTACTTTTTTTTTCTTAAATCTAAAAATATTGAGTACAAATCATTAGGCAAAATTAAAGAATACAAGCTTAGCTTTAAAAAAACACAAAATTAAAATCACCTTCACGAAACTTACAGAAACGAGCCGTACACCAAATTAGCCGAATTCACCCGTTAGCATTGTCACTACTTGCACCCCTTACCCGCAGTATAAAAGAGTCTGTTTTTCTGGATTTTTAGTCAGTTACATACCGAAGATCAACGTGATAACATCTCTACTGAAAGCATACGGAAAAATATGGATACCACGCCCGCAGAAGCCGCTCAAGTTATTGCCAGAGGTATCAAGAGACTGGTGGCTACATTCGGCGACCAGGATCTGGCCGGCGACGCAGAACATCAGAGCGTGATGACCGCTTTCTTGTGTCGAGGTCTTTAAGAAATCGGCAACTTAATGCGGTTCATCTGGGACAAGAGCTTCGAGAAGTTCGCAATGTCAGTATAAGTCAGTGGACAGTCAGAAGAAGACTTGGTGAAGCAGGACTGACTTCACATCGCCCAGCAAATGGTCCCAAATTGACCACAGCTCACCGACAAGCCCGACTACAATTTGCCAGGGAACATTTAAATTGGACGTATGACCAATGGCGGTCTGTTATGTTCTCTGATGAGTGCAGAATCACATTACATGGTCATGATGGACGCTCTAGGGTCTATAGAAGGTCATCAGAGCGATTTTCACAATGCTGCATAAGCGAACGCGTGGCTTTTGGCGGTAGATCGTGTATGTTTTGGGGTGGCATAATGTTGGACACTAAAACTGACATTGTATTCATCACTGGGGCGAATACCGGCCCGAGATCGAGAGGTTTGACGGCTGCACGATACGTTGAAGAAGTGCTCGAAGGACATGTGAGGCCTCTTGCGTGGCTTATGGGAGAAGATTTTCTTCTAATGCACGACAACGCCAGACCGCATGTCGCTAGAACAGTTTGCGACTACATGGAAGACGTTGGAATCATCGCGATGGAGTGGCTAGCTCGCAGTCCTGATCTCAATCCGATTGAGCATGTCTGGGATGATCTAAAAAGAAGAGTTCGAGCAAGAAGCCCTGCTCCTACGCGACTCCTAGAGCTTCAACTTGCCATTGAAGAGGAGTGGAACGCTATACCACAAGATTTCATGGTAAAATTAATACGGTCCATGAAAAACCGATTAAGAGCTGTAATTAAGGCTAGGGGAGGGAATACACCTTATTAATAAACAATTTAGTCATGAATTTTGAGTTTGATTTTCATTATTTCTTAAGCAAAATTGGATAATTTTACCCGTTTGTTGTTTTTTGAGCCGTAAAACCTCTTATGGGTATTTTTTACACTGTATTTGATATTATTAGAAACGTAATGAGGTAGGCTTTCAATGTGTGTTTTTTTAAATATTAATTCAGATTCATAAAAAAAACTGCCTGAACAAAAAAGTCAAGGTGTGCGATTTTATTGCTCTCAAGTGTATATACCTTTTTGCTCCATCTATGCCATTCATAGATGCCATGTATACATTACTAGCGGCCCGCTCCGGCTTCGCACGGGTATAAAATATATAGCCTATGTGATTAAAATCGATCCAGTAGTTTTGATTTATTCATTACTGCCCGTGGCCCGCACGCGTTAAATTTGGAGTAAAACATTCCCCCTTTCCCTATACCATGAAGATTTCCTGCTATCTTTGGAATATCTAAATTCATACACTACATTTTTACTTATTTACTTTTTACATTTTTAACTATTTATTTTATTTTTACAACATATTACAGAATGTCTTTATAAACAACGTTCACAGCTTTCTTGTCATTAGACAATACAAACATGTTTTCTCTGGAGGTCACTCTTGAAAGAGCGACATACAGTTGTCCATGTGAAAAACAGTCAACGCTCAAATCTAAGCCTGCATCGTTGAAGGTTTGACCCTGCGATTTATTAATGGTCATTGCAAAAGATGTCTTTACCGGAAACTGTAAACGTTTAAATTATCTATAATATGTATGTATTTAGAAATATAAGTATGTTTATCAGTTGTCTGGTTGCCATAGCACAGGCTCTGCCTAGTTTGGGATCAGATGACCGTGTGTGAAATGTCCTAAGATATTTATTTATTTTAATGTAAAATAATTTTTTGTAGATTTTTTTCAAGGTAAATGCAACTCTGCAAATCATGTAACTAAGTCGCTACACTATGTCCCTTTGTATGCTTAAATCTTTGAAACTACGCAACGGAATAATAATACGTCCCGCAATTTTTAAATCTGTAATATCTTCGAAAATATTCACTTAAATCATACGGTGTAAAGGGCCATATAGATCTATATTAAATGAACAATGTATTCAAGGTATTTAATTGGTTAAGGATTAATGCTGTATTGGTTACAATCGCTTCGAAAATTAGCCATTATTTGTCGTAAAAAGTAAATGACAAAAAAAAGTTATTGTGGGTTATCCATAAGAGATAGACATATACCATCACGGACTTTTCTGTAGACCTTTTCAATGTGTACAATACTTAGTACATTATTTTGATAAAACTAGTAGGGTTCAGCATGCGTATTGCAATGTAAGCGGAAAAAATGTAATTATTTACGACATCACATTAGAAACCTCAAAAATAACAGTACTTCTCCACTATTTAATGGATGTTATTATACATATAAACCTTCCTCTTGAATCACTCTATCTATTAAAAAAAACCGCATCAAAATCCGTTGCGTAGTTTCAAAGATTTAAGCATACAAAGGGACATAGGGACAGAGAAAGCGACTTTGTTTTATACTATGTAGTGATTATGTATTTTTACAAAACATATACATAAATGAACCTGGGAGAGTACTACTTAGAGTGCCTTATTTACCCATTAGTAAGCCCCATTAGAACTTTGCTATTAAGCTCTAAAATTGGGGGGAGGGTAATCGTATAAAGAGGCTATATAATTAATTGGTATATAAGATTAAATCCAAACCACCACTGGCAAAATACTGAATAACATGGGATCCAAGTTAAGAAAAAGATAAAAGTTCTAAGTGTATCACAATAAGAAATTGTTAATATGACATTAAGTCCTAGAAGTATCACAAAGGATCTGATGGTTTCTTGCTTGCACTATGCACAAGGCGGGCAAAAACTTAATATTTATTAAAAAAATAAAAAATAAAATACATGCGTTTATTAAAAATCATAACATTCAGTGAAGATTGTGTCAATATTGTTATTACTGAAATGATTAAAGACTTTGCGATGGGACATACCCAGCCTTTACTTCCATTTTTTGATAAAAATTGGGGTATTTCCAGCCATAATGTTATGTATTTATGAGAGATACAAGATGCAGTAATGACAACTTGTTAGTATCGCTTATTCTTTACGGTAATAACAAGTCATACTTTGTATTTTTGTGACGGAGAATTTTAGGAACATACATTCCATACATAGACATAAAACATCACATATCTGTTTTTGTCTCTACTGGATAGATGAATTAAAAATACTCTCTCTGTATTCGGTACATTGTTATTATAAACAACACTATATAACTTTATAGTTTATAGCAATACAAGCATATAAATAAAAAATAGGTAGTTATTAGTAATCGTTGGCAAAACGAATGAAGGTAATTGGAAGGAAGCTCGATGATGTAGGATAGGAGATACTTAGATGTTAATTGGGAATCAAAGGACGTAGTTGTAGAGAAGTGGTATAATATGATGAAACCTGTTGTTTGTTATTGGAAGCTCGATAATAAATAATTAAAGAACTAGCTGTAAGAGATGTGGTAGAAGATGAGTAACCCTGTTGTGAAAATAAGTAATTAATGTGAAAAGTCAAATTGGATATAATATTGAGATTACCTAAAGAACCCATAGACAATATTAAAATTTCACAAATAATAATATAATAATATGGAAGGCTCGAATTTGGTAGGAGTGTTGAAAGTATATGTAATCTGTGTTAAAACTTCGTGCCTTTTTCATAAACTATAGAAATCTCTCTCTACTCTGTGAACATCGTCGAGTTGTACACGTTTAATAAATTTAAATTCATTTTAAGTAAACCTGCTATTATTTCTTTCATTGCACCATTAAATTTATCAATTATCGTGAACAATTTCTGGCTGTTGAGTTGTATCTCATGTATGATAGTATTCTGAATTCAAAGAATTTTCTGCATGAACTAATGTTGGCATGTTTACTTGTGTAGTATCATCAGATGAATTATTATGGAGGTCTTTATCAGCAATAAAATCAGGGTCTTTAACACTGTCATCATCACTAAAATCACTGTGATTCAATGTTTCGAACAAGTTAAGAGTATCTGGTGACATATTACGAACTGGTGAAGAATTTTCGGCACTTTCAGGAATTGTTGTATAACCTCCAGAAAGAAAAATGTTTCGGTCTATTGGAGTTATAGGTGAGTATAATGGTGCCTCCGGCGTTGCAACTGGTTCGGAGTCTATGGAAACAAGCGTCTGTTAAGATAGATCTTTAGCTATTGATAGTGATACACTATACAGGAAGGCATACTTTAGTATTTTGTGTACGGGTAATGTAAGGTTACTAGGTAGTGCAGTTAGCTATGTAAGAATGACTAAAATTCGTTTATCCTGCAGTGCCAGGATTTGTCACACATAAACAAACTTTACTATCTACTTTATTTAAAAAAAAAAGAATCATACTATTTAAATTTCCCGCTCTGTGGTGAAGCATTAACCTTAAGTCCAATTGCTTTTAGTTTAAAAAGTAGTCCAAGTTTTATTTTGTATGTCAGTGCGGATTTTTTTCCTTCAGACCATTACTGTGAGAGGACGTACAGTTGGTTGCTGCGGTGTATTAAATTTATTTATTTTAATAATTTTTGAGTGCGCATTTCGAAGAAAATCGGACCCTCTCTTACTATCTTGTGAGGATTGTCATCTACGATGCCGTCCATATTGGATTTTGTTTCTCCGTCTCATTCACACAAGCGTGCAACGAAACACAACTTGTGTTTTATTAAATTAATAAATTTGAAGAAACATTGGAAAAAGTGTACGCGCTTGGCGGTGTTTGAACCATTGACACCTTGCGCCGAGCGACTTAAGAATCGGCACACAAACCACTGCGCCACGGACACTGAGCGCTGCGCCTGCAGCGCGGCGTGCGGGTGGCACACGGCTCGTTTGGTTTGCCTACTATAGTCTCCAAAGGTAAGAGTAAATGATAATTGTATTGTCCTATTAGTATTTCCGGTTTTTGTGGGCCGGAACACAACTCATCTTGAAGTTCACATAAGTAGTTGGGCATTTTCACAAAAAGTTATAGAGTATAAACTCAGACTAAGTAAAAAAGAGGACTTCGCATAAACATCAGTAGTTATAGAAATGTGATGTATTTCGACGGCATTGTTACTGACATCGGCATCTCTTTTTAACTTATGAGGGTAATAATATGTAAAAAAAAAACCGGCCAAGTGCGAGTCGGACTCGCGCACCGAGGGTTTCGTACAAACCTGCAGGTATATAAGTAAAAGTTCACCCATCACGACGATCGAGTCAAAGTTATGGTATGTTTATTGAAAACTGAAAAAAATAAAATTATTTTTATTACATTATGTAACTAAAAATTTACGGTTTTCGCAATTTTTCCTTTATCTGTGCCATAAGACCTTGCTTCGTACCAAATTTCAAGATTCTGAGTTCACGGGAAGTGCCCTGTAGGTTTTGATTCCTTGCGAGTGTCGAAAATTTGTGGAAATTTACAGCTTAAACGTCTGTATCTTTTGATTGCTTTGATTTTTTCCCAGCTCCAAGGGACAGTAGACCTGAGTATTTGATATAAATTCCAGCTTGATACCTTCAAGCGTTCTTGAGAAAAAGGGTCATGACAGACGGACGGACGGACGGATGGACGGACAACAAAGTGATCCTATAAGGGTTCCGTTTTTTCTTGTCGATGTACGGAACCCTAAAAAATAACAGTTGTTTTATCATTACCAAAAATGAAAACATTAACTGTCAAAATGTTTCACTGCGGCCGGTCGCCATGTTTTGTTACAGCCAACAACAAGTACATCAGTTGTCATCGCGACTTGCTGAAATTAAGTGTTATAAGGCGAAAATTGTACTTGTTTACAGTGTTAGAACTTACATAATACTGCATTTATTATGGGTAGGTGCAGTGTGTTAGGCTGTCGCATGAAAGGCAACAAAAAACATCCCAATATAACGTTGCACAGGTAAGTAACCGAATTCATTCAAAATATCTTGTTTTTTCTATTATCTTGGAAGATTTTGCTATTTGTGGGAAAGTTTATAAACATAAACTTGCTTTTTCTGTAATCATTTACTGTTTTATTATTAATATTAAGTGTTTTTTTAAGAAAATCGTTCATCATAATATAGAGTTTCGATACGGCATTTTCAATATATCGATAAATTAGCGACAGGTGAATATTATTATTTTAAACTCGATTTCTTTTTTATGATTTAAGATTGCCAACTTGTAAAGACAGAAAGGAACAGTGGCTGGATATACTTGGAATTCAAAATTTGAATACAACAACCAAACATATTTTTATTTGTTCCCTGCATTTCGAAGATAAATGTTTTAACCGAACATTAAATTAAACCGAACAAGACTGCGCGATGATGCTTTTCCTTCAAGTGAGTTGTTGGTAAGTTTTGAAATAAGATAAGACAAGTTTATAGTGTTTATCTACTTACTGACTAGTAACTGAACCAAACCAGTTGATAGAGAAAGAGGAGGACCGAAAAGCATGTCAGCAGTAGCAGTTCTATATTGCTGAAATATTGGTATAAAGTTCCAGATTTAAGGCGCTACACGAATAATTTTTAGATAAAGATCCTGAGATCGTGCGTCGTTGCGCGCTAGCCGGCCGTATCACACCTCTCGCTCGATTGGTGACGACTCGGAGCAAAGAATGCATGGAGTCGAAACGAATTATTTTGCTAAGATAATGGTTATGTTTGTAATTGGGGAAACATGTAAATACACATAAATAAGTAAAAGAAACATTATATATTGATAGCATTTATTTAAATTTAATATTATATAGGCTTTAAATTTGAAATAAATTAGATGTAACTTCATAGTTTTACATTATTTTGAAATAGATCTACTACGACGTAGTTGGCCACCGATGTTAGCCGATTTTGAATTAACATTTTTACCGCTATTTTTATCCAGTAAACATCGCATGGGGTGGCAACTGGAGATATCAAATAAGCGTACGGCCTGCTGACACAGTGTTGACGCTTGCTACTCTATTCAGGATTTGCCTGCCTCTTAGATTAAGTACCTATAGAAGTAGCTAGCGCGTAGCCTCTACTGAAACAGCAACATAAAATTACAATGTTGCTATCGCATACGTTTTTCCCTAAATCTGACCGAAAATATGAGCTAATTACACCATAATTGAGAGAACATCCGAGAATAGTGCATCCCCCCATAGCACATACAATAATTAGTAAAAATAATGTATTACTTATAATATTATATTATATATAATCAATTGTACATAAAATGAATCGCTGAAATGTATGTACGCACGTAACTTGTAAACGAATGCACTAAATTGGATATTTTTTTTCTTCTCTACATTGTCTGGACAAAGTTTGTATTTAAAAAGAAGAAAGAAAATTAAAGCTCGTATCAATGTGAAAAGTAAGTTAGTGAATGAGAAAAACGCTTTTGAAAAAATGATTTGATTTAAATAAACTGAAAAATAAACTGATTTATTCCGATTATATTCCATTAGATTTCAATTCGGGAATCGTTATTGTGCTGTCAAAAATAGCCAACGACCCAAAGCTTTTCTTTTACATGGCAACACCGTTAATATCGGAGTTGTTTAATATCATACGTTACTACTATATGCTATAACTATACTTAGAACAAAAAATATTAATCCTAAAAAAAAAAAAAAACAACTCCTACACTAAAATAAAATTAGAGATAACTAAATAATCATTGTACCATCCGAAGAACTAATTTAAAGACTTCGGTAGTAATGATCAAAAAACGAACCTGTCACTCTCTGTATGTAATTAGAGGTTTAGGCAGTGAAAATGATTAAAATCCAGGAACTGTTAAAAATATGTGTATTCCGAAACATGTCTTCCGTAATAGAACAGACCACAGATACAAAAAATTATTAAAACAAGTAGGTACATTTAAAACTCCATTCATAAACGCCTGATAATAAAAGTTAAGCAATTTATTAGGTTCTTGCGTAAAGTATGCGTATTTTGGTAGGAACAATCTTCGTGATCTAAACACACTCATTTATTTTTAGTAAAGACGGGTCCATAGAATTTTGTTCCACAATTTGAGCGGGAACATCGAAATGTGAATTAGACTTATATAGTTGATGTTCCAGGGGATTCTGATGCAACTACCAAGTGCTCAATTAAATGAATAAAGAAATAAGTTTGTCTAAAAAGCTAAAAAGGCGATTTGGCTAAACTTTGTGTGAACTAAGTTTTGATATGGATAAAATATTCAGGGCTGATTTTTCCAACGCCAAATAATTTTACCCGAGGAGTAATTTAGAATTTTAGACAATTCTTCCATGCAATTCTCACAGATTTCAATATAAATATTTATTCAATTATGTCAATGTAGGTATATTCCACCAACAAAATAATCAGGCGTTGGAAAAATCAGCCCTCAATTATAGTGGAAAGTCAAGAAATGTTGGTACCAATGAAAAAGTAGTTACCAACATTATTATTGGTACTGTCGCGACTTTGCATTTTGAATTTTATTTATTTTTGTAAGTTGCATTTTCCTGGTGTCTGCGCACTTACATTTCTTATATCGTGATTTGTTACCCATCCCAACAGTCCGCGTACCAGTTTTCTAATAGTTAATATTTAATTAAATTCAAAATAATGAAAAAATAAATTTACGCAATTATTAATATTTACGTAAATTTCGAGTAAGCGCGAGCGTACGTCCACCACCCGTCAGAAAAGGCCGCAGCCGACTGGGCGGAGCATACGGAAATGCAAGACAGAGATATTACTAATTGCTTTCTTACGGGTCAGAAAGAGTTAGACATAATGTCAAATCCACGAATGAGTGTCTTAGTAAAAATAACGTAAGCGGCAATATAGAAAATCTCAAATTAATCGAAATCTATTGCATGGAATAAAAAATCAATCGACATTAATCGAATAGTGCGGATTTTTTTTTATTAAGTTTAATACTTTGATAGAAAAAAAACCAAAAAAGTGTTTTAATAGACCTCATTTCAAAAAATAAAACTATCGAGGAAAGTTTCATTAATCGTGTATCCAATCAAAATTTATCTTCATCATATCTTCTTCTATGCAGAACCCAAATTTCAAGGCTATATCTTTTATAGTTGCTAAGAGAAACGAAAATAGCTAAAAAATTCGTGTATCACCTTAAATACAGATCAGTCAGAATAAATAGATAAATAAACCCATGTTAAAATGAAAGTTAAACAAATGTGTGCGTGTGGTAATATTATTCAATATTTTTTATGGTTGTTCTTTGTATAGTTACCAGCACAATTGGACGAGTGTGAGGAACAACAATCTGTTTTTCACAGGGCTTGTTAGAAGAGAAACCTGTCTGCAGCACTTCTAACTATGCAGATGTAAGTGTAATATTTCATAATAATTATGTTCCTTAAGGTACCTACCATAAAATCTTGACTTTTAAATACAAACTCAATATTAAAATTTGTTGTTATTTTTACTTAACAGTTGCCAGCCCAATATAATGAGTGTAAGGAACAACTATTTGTTTCTCTCAAAGCACTGGAAGAGGATCGTGTCTGCAGCACTTCTAGCTATTCAGATGTAAGTGTTTTTTTATAATATATTACTATAGGTACTTAACTACCATAAAATCTTGACTTTTAAATACAAACTCACTCAATATTAAAAATTGATGTTATTTCTACTTAACAGTTGCCAGCCCAATATAATGAGTGACAGGAACAACAATTTGTTTCTCATAAAGCACTGGAAGAGGAGCGTGTCTGCAGCACTTCTAGCTTTTCAGATGTAAGTGTTCTATTTTATAATGTTACTATAGGTACTGTGGGCGGAGTAACTGGCAAAAACTTGTACGAAGTTGCAGAAAACTAGAAGTTTGTACGGAGAACTCGTTATAATTTCACTTCTTTCCGCTTAACGACGTCTTGCAGTAGCTCTTCTTTTGGAAGCATCAGGAATTGGCGAGACCTCTAAAAGTGCAGCTTTAAAGTTGGATTGCACACAAGTTGCAGTTTGAGCAACAAAATCGGAGGCAGGAGTCGGAGATTCCAGATGTCGAGAGGGTAAAGTTTTCTTTTCTGCTGCTAAGGATTGGGATTAGGCAGAATTGATGATTGAGCAGATGTTGAAGTTGTTGGGTCTGACAACTGAGAAGATGAAAGCAATGGTTCTGATGTTGATTGATTCTCTGTAACGTCAGTCATGAGAGAACCAACGAAATCTAAATCACTAAAGACATTTCTATCAAAGGGGTTTATGCCTGTGCAGCGAAAGCCAGTAACCAGTTGAACATGCTCCGGAAGTAGGTTGACCGCCTCAAGCTTGAATCGCCACCAACCCAGCCAGAAATCAGTCCCCAAGAACACCTATGTTGCATTCCTGAAGGGTTATCGTCTGCGGCCTCCACGATAGCTAGGATGGAGGAGGAACTGAAACAAATAGCGTCCAATTTAACAAAACACATAAACACACCCCTACACCACAAAAACTGAAGTCGGTGTCTTCAGACATCAGAGATATCCGGGACAGGCCAACACCAGCGCCCCCCGCGCAAAGCCTAGACTCCGAGATGGCTGTGGTCGAGGTTAAAAGAACACTGGCCGACATAGTAAAGAGCATAGGTAACATCAAGGTCCAACCGGCCCTCACACCCCAGCAAACCAAGGTGGTCAACACGACACCACAGCCACCACAGTCCAATCACACTCTGATTGTCTCCTCGAAGGACCCGAAACACACGGGAGAAAAGGTCATGGAGAGGGTCAGAGTGGTCATAGACCTTAAAAACTCAATTATTCAATTAGCCGCAGCTTTGTTAAATCGGTTTGGTGTTCGCTTTCAGGATAACATATATGCCAGGGATATATTAGAGATAATTAGGAAAAAAAGGGGTCTCGAAAATAATCTGTCAAACATGGTTCAGGACTTAAACACGAATAGAAGGTCATCCCAATTTAGGAATATTACTGCAGATCGCAATAACCTTTTAAATATCAAATCACAAAAATTAATGAAGTCAAACATACATAATTTCTAGGAGTAGTTGTTCCGGCTTCGACGTCACAGCCGGCCCGGGGTGCCAACTGTCGCGTGGGTGCCAACATCACGCGACCAACTCCGGCGCGGGTGCCAACATCACGCGACCAACTGCGGCGCGGGGCCAACATCACGCGACCAACTCCGGCGCGGGTGTCAACATCACGCCTCGCCACCGAGCGAGAGCGCATGCGCGTGAGAGGGAGCGCGCCCCGCTACGACAAGCATCGTCCATTTTGCCGTGCGCTCCGACCGGGACAGCACGCGCGCACAGACCACACACAACCGCCAGTACCGCCACAACAACGTACTTTAGAGACCTTGTAAAGTGTTTATTAATAATACAATAATAATATGTTTGTACGTCTACGAGTCTCATTCCTCTCCAACAAACAACACATAGAAGAACAGCGCGTACAGCGCTAACAGTGGTCCTTCTCCCGAAAACGAACCAAAGATTGGTGACGCCACGTGCACGACGAGAATCGATATCAGAAGATTCAGAAGTTAGAACACTACAGAAGAGAGTGAGTCCATTTGTAACGTTGGGGATTGCCAGGAGATGGTAATGGGGTATAGGGTGGTGTACACATCAAACAAAGACCTTAACATGCAAATAAAGATTTTGAGTTTGAGTTTGAGTTTGAATTAAAAAAAATACATACATTAACACAAAAAAATGTGCCACGCTAGCTCAGCCCGTGGGTTGCTGAGGTTCACAGAACAAGGTGTATTACACTATACTAATGAGACCACACCACATAAATAAGGTCTTTTGCCGGAAAGTAATATTAAGGATGCACGGGTACCTGCGGTTCAGCGCACTGGGGCGCTGCTACCAACTATCGGAAGTACGGAAATATATTTGGATGTACCGGAAATCCTTCCTTGAAATATTAGTCCACTGACTATATATATAGCAATATCTATACCGATATCTCTATCGCTATCGCTATCGCTATCGCCCTCCCTTGACACCTGTAAAGGGAATGCAAACACGTGGGTTAAAATGTGTGACCTACTCTAACCTTGACAAAATGGCTGCACCGAAATAAAATATTTTAACTCACCAGTCAAGACACCCAACCCAAACAAATCAGTGGGCCATGCCACGATGAATCAAAACACGAGGTTGAATGACCTCTTCAAAACACCTGTAACAATTTTATAACAGAACGACATCACGATATTTGTCGAGTATTGTATTTTATCGTAAAACTTGCAACCAAAAGAATAATAACACTCACCCGTGCCAGATAAGTACAGTCACCGAAATATGAGCCACTTTGAGGCTCGAAGACCAAAAAAATATCAACTTAAATAATTGCTCTAAGACTTCTCACATGTCTTCACGAGCACCAGAATCCGGAAATGACAATGACCTTTTCTACCCGATCAGTGTTCCCACACCTTATGCCAAATCACGAACTTGTCAAATTGACAGACCGAAAAAATATAATATTTATAAGTTTAATTTAATTTAACTTTATTAAGGTTAATATTTATATGATATAAAATAATTTATTTATTTTAAGCTTTATAAGAATATATTTAGCAAATTACTAAATAAAATTAAATACTGGACCCACGAAACATATAGTGTGTGTTCCGAAATATAACCCAGTATACTGGCCAGTGCTCATGACGTCATGAATCCGACGCCATATTGTACTGGTGTGCCGCCATATTGTACTGGTGAGACAAGTGTGACGTGTATTAGTAGTAGATCATCAAACGGGCGTGTGTGCATCAAACTTGGAGGAATTTTTTATCGTATATTATTTTACAAATTTGCAATAATGACATCCGAACAAAGTCATCAATTATTTTTGGTGGACGAAGCAAATAAGAAGTCCTATACATTAACTGTATCTCTAGAGGAATATGAAAAAGCAAGCATAGGTATGTTTTTGATTGTACTTAGTTGACTAACCTAAAATGTAATGGTTTTAATTCCAATATTTTACAGACCCAGATTACGGTGGAATTTTACTCGTAGAGCACTTAAAAGCAGGTAAATTATTACAAAATACATCTATGTTACAACTTTTATTCACAGTTTACATAATATTTACATTAATTACTGCACACAATATGTAACTGAATGTATTACTAGTTACAAGATATTTACATTAATTACAAAATGAATTTATTGACTACTTAGTATTATTATAAACAGGTCGTGCTATTAGAATGGAAGACATACAAATTCAAGATAATTGTATTGGTGAATCGTGTAATGATGAAAATGTGCCAGCCAACCATCAAAGTGATCAACCTTTTAGAGCTGAAAATGTAGGAGTTGAAGACGAGCCTCTTGATGTATCATGCCACAAAAACAGACTAGACACCCACCAAAAAGATCAAGAGTGTAAGTAGATTATTATTGTTTTTAATGGAAGATCAATGTCCATAGTCCAATCATCATTAAATCATAGTTTTCAATGTAATTATTTGATTTCTGTAGCCATTTTATGACGAATTGTACTAATTCCAGCTACCGCATATAATTGGAAAGAAGATGAAACCTTTCTTTTGATTGAGTGCTACCGAAAAGAAGGTATTCATCTACTGGTGCGAAAACCAGATATTTCAGCTGCTCTACAAAAATGTGTCTCCACTTTTAATTCTATTTTACTAGAGAAAAAAGGTAAAACGGTACCTTTCTCTAAATGTTCTTCTAAAATCGACAGCTAAAGCGAATTTATCGTGAAAAGCTGGATTTGAAAAATAAATCGGGTGGAGCATCAATTACTTGGACTTATTTTGAGGTAAGGAACTGACACACTCTCTTGCCGTATTTCATTAATTCGATGGTACAATCTTACATTGTTTTTCGACAGGTTTTGCATGAGTTATTTCATAAGGAGAACTGGGTGAAGCCGCTGTCTGTTGCCGGAAGTAATGTCCCAGCAAACCTAGGTAATTTCTGTTTGGCATTTCAAATTGGAAATTTATTTCAAATTACATTTTTTTTTTCATTGAAGTAGACGTTCCAGTGATAGAACCACGACCCAAGAAAGCGACACCTTTACAAACATTGTTCGAAGAAATAAAAGTTGATAGACATGTCAAACAACAGTCTGATGTTCTAAAACATAAGGAGAAGATGAGCAGGTTGGATCGTTTCAATGACTGCATGGAGTCAATGGCAGAAAGCTTCTCCATGATTGCAGCTGCGAAGAAGGCCAAACTAGAGCGTGATACTTCTTAGGCTTTATAATTAGATAAATCACTATTTTCATTTTTATTAGGTTTTTAACTATCAAAGTTAATTAATACCTGTAGAAAAGCCGATTTAATTAGATCTTATAAGATCTTAGCGTTGTTCGTATCTGATTATACCTGATCTGGGTAATATGCACAGATCCAATTAGATTTGCACAAATCTAGTTTGATTTAATTATGTACTAGGATCAGATCTGTATAGATTACCCAGATCAGGTATAATTAGATCTAAACAAAACGAAGTTTTAATAAGATCTGGTTTTTTTCCCAAGTAGATATAAGTTATGTTATTAACATGGAAAACTGTTTAATATTAGAGATAATTGTTGTCAGTATTCGAAAAATCATTTCAGATTCAGCAACCGTTCTCCTAAGACCGATTCGCCGTTGGACTGTTCGTCGACAGAATGATTAATTTATTTCCGTTTCCCCAGCAGGGTCTTTCACCTATGGACATTTCGCCGACAGAACCTTTCATATGCGTCACTTTCGACGACAGCCCTTTCCAGCTACTAAGTATTTCACCGACACGACGATAAACCTATAACTCTTTTAACTACAGACCTTTCCATCTACGACGGAGAATTCGCCGTCAATCTTAAGACAAGCAATATTACAAAAAATGCTCATATCTATCTATCTACAGCTTACTGTGTCTTTACTATCGGCCGAACCCAATAACCTATCTATCACATACTGGAAATAGAAAAACAAATGAAACAACAGAAAACCTATATAATTTTCATATTTTTTCATTTGTTTTGCTATCTCCAGTATGTCAAAGCTGGTTATAGGTAGGTTATTGGGTTCGGACGTAAAAGATTAGGGTTGGCTATTTGTCCTACAGAATCTAGATACGCGGCCAGGTGTCACGCCAAAGTTAAGCCAAGAAAAAGGATGCAGCAGCCTTGTTATATAACATGAACCAGTTTTGAGCCCTTCATATAAATAAAAAAAACATAATATAACAAAACAAAACATAACAATAAAACAAACTACAAAAAAGCATATTTTTTATTTTACTGAATCAAAATCTGATCATGTTCTTCTTCATAATATTTTTTCTCATTCTTCTTCTCCTGAGCTTTTTCTTATTTGATTAAATGACAAATATGTGCCCAGCCACTTAAATAGGTTTTCATGTCCATCCCATTTTTATCAGATAAATGCCGCTCGATTCTTTCTTTATACCCTGTTTCACTGCGCTTACGCTTAAGCATTGGCTCCGAGGATTTGATTTTCTCAATAATGCCTTCCGTGTGATGTTGTTCCTTTATGAATTCATTAATAGTTAAAAATATATTCCATTTTCGGCGACTCAATAATGAGTTCCAGCGGTTGTGCCAAGATTCAAGGGCATTTTGCGTTAACGGCACATGTTTCATAAGACTGTCATTTACTGACCACATGCGAGGTGGGAATCGAGGTTGACGTTGTTTCACTGTCATTTTACAGCTAACAGTTTTTGTGATTATTGTTGATCCATTAACATAATATTCATCGAACCACTTAATAATTACGTTGTTTGCTTCCTCGGGAATTATGTCGGTTTTTATTATATTGAATGCATCACTAATTTCTGTTGGCTCTAAAAACGCCAGTGCACCGATGTGTCGCATGTTATGAGCAAACACTGGATCATTGTTATAGCGGGATGCGAGACCAGCTGATTGAATGTGCCGATATATACTTTGTTGTAAATGAAAAAAACAAAGTTTATTTAAACAGCGCGGGAAAACATTTTTGATAGCATTCATTGCTGCAAGTTCAAAATCAGTTAAGATGATTTCAGGGTTTAGTTGCACTTTCATCTTATTTAAAGCTTGACATTTTAGAATTTCTAGGAAAATCGTGTAACATCTCTCTGATTTATGCGAGAGCAAACCATATGCTAGGGGAACTATTTTGTTTGTCCCTGCCGGTGCTCCGACTATGGCATGTATCGTATAAATTTGACAAAATGGGAGAGGGCAGCTGTCAAATGTACCATCCATTAGCCAAAAACTTGCCTCACTCAGCAATTTTAAATTTTTTCTCGTGCAAAAAACGATAACACATTCATCATGTTCAGTAAAATGACCCATAAGAAATAGTTCACCATTAATCATACTATATTCTTCGGGAATCTTAACTTGCCGGATATCTTTTGGAATATTTGGTAAATTTTTATTCCGTTCTCGTTGTATCATTTTCCTCATCGCATCCTTATTAGGCATATGAGGAGAAAAAGTACTGGGTACAACTTGAATGCACCGCTGAATGATTTGTGCAGGTGTATCCATCGAGCTGTTGGCCTTTTCTTTTAAATTTTCCTTTAGCCTGAATTGTAGCCGTTTTTCAGGATCTGGCAAATGTGCATGTTCATGATTTTGTGACATCACAATATGAGTGTTATCTGCCGTGAACAGAGTTGTTACAAACACGTCACACCGAGCCGAATCTTTTCGCGAACATCGCCAGTAAAACTTCGTATCACGCCTATTATTTAGATGATAGCAGTAACCTTCATGGAATAAAATGTCTTTACCACGTTTAGACTTCACAAGTTCACAGTCACTCATTGTAAATTCATTAAATAGTTAATTTAGATGAGACGAAGACGCACTACACCCAGAAACAAGTAAAGAAAAATGTTATTGATGATATGAAACTACCCGCATTTATTTAATTTGTCTAAAATTTCTCGGTGAGTGCAAGCGCCTACTTTATTATCACTGGCAACTTTTTAATGTGTTCCTTTTATGAAAAATAAATGAGTTTTAGCGCAATATTTATATAGATCATTTCCGGTGTAATAGATAGTAAATAAAGGAAAATGATGTAACTGCCGTACATAGGTATAAGTGCGGTTTACGATAATTTTATTGTTTTATTTTTAGTAGATGGAAAGGTCTGTAGTTAAAAGAGTTATAGGTTTATCGTCGTGTCGGTGAAATACTTAGTAGCTGGAAAGGGCTGTCGTCGAAAGTGACGCATATGAAAGGTTCTGTCGGCGAAATGTCCATAGGTGAAAGACCCTGCTGGGGAAACGGAAATAAATTAATCATTCTGTCGACGAACAGTCCAACGGCGAATCGGTCTTAGGAGAACGGTTGCTGAATCGAAATTTCAACTTATCAATCTGGTCAAGTTGAAAAATAACGCTGAGTCAAGAGACTGTCCTTGAATGGCGGAAAAATGTCATGTTATTGTTGTTTAAGATATCTATAAGATTGTTGTGTTCGCCTCAGATAATTATTATACTGATTAGACTTATTTCATACAAATAATTCTATTAAATAATTAAACAATAACCATAAATAAGATGTTAAATGCAGGTTAGAACTTTTTAATTGGAGTTACTTATAATAAATGAATGTTTTTATGTTTTAGTGAGTTCACTATATTACATTTAGAAACTTTAATTATATTTGGATGTTGACAAGTTCATTTAATTTATTTCAGTTCGGAACTAATTAGTGCTCTTTTTTTTTTGTTATGCAATAATCGTTTTTTTTCTCGTTTTCTCAAATATCCAATAATAATATCACGTTTAGTCCGAATAATTACATTAACATTAAATAAAGAAAAAACTTTTCTAAGTACAATGTTATCTCATTTGTAAGTTTTGATAATACAAAACAAGACCAGGAAGCTTGAAAATATTTGTAACTTAGTTTTACGCCAAAGAATAGACTGTGCTCAAGTTTTTACTTTAATAAAGTTCCATTTTCTATGAATATGTATCATTTTTATTTCATTTAAATATTTTACACAGTTATGGTGAATAAAGTAAACACAGAGTATAGAAAATTGTTGTTTTATTATTTCATTAAATGTGGAATGCTTATAAATTTTGATAAAACTAATTTTTATTTTTAAAATTACATTTTGTAAAACAATATGTAAGTACTGAAAATAGTACTTATTGAGCTTCTGTTAGTTAATCTGCTGCAGTATTCGATGGTGCGTATACTAAAACTGGACCAACATTTTACTTCACTTATCGATAGACGATTGTAGCACTTGTAACAGTTTTATCAACTCCAGGAAGTCTTTCTTTCCAGTCCTTCTTTCCAAGATGACAGTAAAATGATACTTTTTCAACTCCGTGACCCAGTAGACAATGGTTGAAATAAGCTGATGCTGATGTATCATCAACAACGAATTTTCTCAAGTATTAATTGCATACAGTCGAAATTGGAAACTTTATTATACATCTATGTCATCTTTTATACGATCTCTCTTGTCGACACCTCTTATCCGCAGGGCATTGTTTATTATCTGAGGTACATGGCGTGGATTTCCAAAGTTGTTATTAATGATTATTGGAATGTCAACTAAATCATCTTGCAAAATGCAAATATTATGCAAAATGCAGCATGCAACAATATAGTATGGTATTAAATCCGTTCGTTTAACAGGCAGTTTATCCAACAGACTCCGAAATCGTCCTTTCAATAATCCAATTGATCGTTCAACCATCATGCGTGCTGATGAATGAACTCTATTATAATGAAGTTCAGCATTATCCAAGTGTCGATTATTTTTGTACGGCACCATTACACACGGTTGCAATATGTACGCTTGATCACCTAGCAAATGAGTGTCTTGTGGAAAATTAGCAGGAGTACATAGATCCTGTAATCCCGACAGTCGAAACACTCTTGAATCGTGAACAGATCCCACTTCGCCGGCATAAACGTGAATAAATTTCAAGGTATGATCGCAAACAACCTAAACAAACGTAATTTTTGTATGAGTTATTCTGTATGAGAACTGATAAAAAAATGCGTTGATAATTACTTGAGTCTGTATAGAATGCCTTCCTTTCCTATTAATATAATTGTGTGCATTTACATGTGGTGCTGCAATAGCTACATGGGTTCCATCAACTGCCCCTATTACTCCTGGAAATCCGAATCTTCTTTGAACATAGGTTGAAGTTACCAGAGCTTCTTGATCACTAGGCCACTTGATGAAGGTTGGCAAATACTTATATAAAGCTCCTACAAATCTCCAAACGGTTCTCCAACCAGTTGCTTTACCAATATTAAAACGCTCGCAAACAGATCTGTAAGTGCGAACAATCAATATTTTTGTATATAAAATGTATGTTATTTACATAAATTAAGTTTTTTTGTTGACCTGTAAGAATCTGGTGTGGCCATCATCCAAAGACCCATAAGAATCTGTGTGTAAATAGGGATAGGACATCTACCAACGCTGCCAATCACTGTAGATAAATCTAGTCCCAGTAAATCCATCAAATAATCTGCAGTGCTCCTTTCAACTCTGGAATAAATGACATTGACATTCGGAAAAATATATAATAACATATATTTAACAACAATATAACAAAGTACCTAAAATGACTCTTAAATGTCTTATCTGACATTCGGAGAACAGTATGTGCAATGTAATTCTGGATTTTCGGAATTTCTTCTTCTCTTTCATGTTCACTACAAAGAGCAAGCATCATCTCATCATCATCAGAATCACTATCAGAGTCAAATTGTGTTTCAACAACAACACGACATATTGTCACAACTGCTGGTATCTCCATCCTTAGGAAATAGATGATAATCGAAATTTTATAATATAGAAACTTTAATAACTTTTGGAGCAAAATTGTTTTAGTAAACGAGCACAAACACTATTCTCAATATGGCGTCAATTTATGACGTCAATGCACTGGCCAGTATATTTCGGAACGAATCAACAGTATGGCGTCGATTCATGACGTCATGAGCACTGGCCAGTATACTGGGTTATATTTCGGAACACACACATAAGAACGACATCTAGCGACATCAAGCGACAATTTATCCAGTAATCATCGATCCGTATTCCTGAGTAACTCTTTGCATTGTCAAATAGATGGCGCTGACCGTCTTTCTGTATCAATCAAACGCACTATACTCAAAAACACCCTGTTACACATTCCAATTTCCTCCTTAATTTCCATTTCCATTAGAACACCGCTACACGTGCACGGCGTGGGTGTCGGCATGGCATATTCTTATATGTGATTACATTCTTCACTCGCATTCTTAAAATACTTGCACGAACTTGCCGCATGGCCAATTGATTGTTTTGCAGCCGATTGTCACCCGCATTTTTAATTCAGTTTCATCAAAACCTTTATTCGCCCTCTGCGCACGCTTGCATTTTTTTTTTGTTCCTCGCTACCTATTTGCATTCAAAATGAGTGAAACGCGGCTTAAAGAACTCATTAAAACACGTGCTAGCGTTAAAGCTAAATTAACACATTTCAATAACTTTTTAAAATCGTTACCATGTAGCGAATCACTAACAGACTCTACCATGTAGCGAATCACTATCAGACACAAATCGCAGAATTACAATGCCGTTTTTCCAAAATGGATTCCTGCAATCCACTCAACCAATCCCTGCGTTGCAATTTGACAAAATACAGACCGAGATTGAGGTGCTAGCAGACTCCGATGATGAAGGCATCTACGACGAGCGCATGCAGTTCGATGACAGACTCTTCGCGCTGCTAGCGCAGGCAACCACGCCGCTCAACGCGGCCACGAGGCGCCGTGACGTGATCAAGGCGCCGCGACGCGACTCCAACGCCTCCGACAGCGAAACCCTGGTGTGCGCCTTCGCACACCAGGGTTTCGTGAGACTGCCTAAAATCAACCTGCCTTCCTTCGACGGCAACTTTCAGCACTGGCTCGGATTTAGAGATATGTATATTTCCTTAATATACAATAACAAAACTATTAGTCAAATCAACAAATTTTATTACCTGCGTGCCTCTGTAAAAGGCAGTGCAGCTTTAATTATTCAGTCTAGAGTTTAAAGCAGACAACTATGACATAGCTTGGAATTTATTATTAAACAGATTTGATAACGAAAGACTTCTAATAAACAATCATGTAAATGCAATTTTTAGCTTGGAACAATCTCACAAAGAATCTAGTACATTCTTAAGAAACTTTGTTGATGTTACAAACAAAAACTTGTGTGCACTCTCAAGTTTAGGGCAACCTACTGCCCACTGGGACACACTCATAATTTACATAATGTCAAAGAAATTAGATATTAAATCCTTCCGAGAGTGGGAAGAGCACCGTAACACCATAGATACTTATCCTACACTCAAACAATTCTTAACATTTTTAACCAACAGAGCAGACTTATTAGACACAATTCGACAAGCAAAAATTACTTTCAGAACAGACACACAGATTCAGATTACAGAACAAAACAGACAGATTCAGATTACAGAACAAAACACACAGATTCAGGTTACAAACCAAAAAACACAGATTTTAATAAAACTAAAGACTCGTCACACTTCAACACAGATTTTACAGCTTCTAAAGGTAGTACTTTGTGCCCTATGTGTAACAAAAATCATGCATTATTTAGTTGCTAGGAATTCAGAGATTTAGATGTCCATGTACGGAATGAAAAAATAAAAAAATTTAAAGTTATCACAAATTGTTTTGGTTCAGATCATTCAGATTTAAACTGTAGATCATCACACTGCAAATACTGCAAGAAGCACCATAACACACTTTTACACATACATGAAGAAACAGAAAAACACTCCAACTAGTGTGTACTGCTTTCCACAGCGCTGGTGAAAGTGATGGACTCCACCGGAGAACCCCACACAGCTCGTGTCCTGCTTGACAACGGCACCACCTCTCATCTCATCACGCAGCAGCTCCGTGAGGAACTAGGTCTAGTCACACGTAACTCTAACTCCATAATAACAGGTATCAGCAATCAATATTCTAATAGTGCAGTCTTGTGATGTAACCCTACAGTCATTCTCAGGCGACTACACAGTCAAGTTGAATTGTTATGTACGAGTATTACCCACAATAACAAGGTCCCTGCCATCATCTTACATAGACATCAGAGATTTAAACATAACATCAGACATAAAATTAGCAGATCCCTCTTTTAATATTCCCTCAACTATTGACCTACTAGTTGGGGCTGACATATTTTGGGACATTTTAACTTCCAACATCATTGATTTAGTTAAGCAACTGCCAAAGTTGCAATACTAGATTAGGTTGGTTAGTATCAGGTTCAGTCAATATAAACCAAAACATAAACAGAGAAACACAACGGTATAGAACAAATTAATTGTTATTTTTCACAGAATACACACAGAAAAAACATACATAAACAGAACAGTACAGAACAAATTCATTGCAATTTAACACAGAATGATGACACACAACTTACTCGGTTCTGGGAATTAGAATCAGTATCTTCAGTGCATCAGTTATCCAAGGAGGAACGAGCTTGTGAGCAGAGTTTCGCTGAGAATACGCGACGCGATGATGAAGGTACGTATATAGTAACAATACCATTGAAAGCCTCACCTGAAGTTCTCGGCGACTCATATGCGATGGCCAAGCAACGCTTCCTCTCCTCGGAGCGCAGACTACAACGTGACCCACTTCTAAAAGAGGAGTACTTACGTTTTATGGCAGAATATCAGGCACTAGATCACATGACCGAAAATGAACAGAACACAAAACAAAAATTTAATTACTACTTACCTCACCATGGGGTTATTCGTGAGTCAAGCACAACCACTAAACTGCGGGTCGTGTTTGACGCTTCAGCTGCAACATCTACAGGTAAATCTTCCAATAACATACAGATGGTCGGACCAGGGGTTCAAGAAGACTTGCTGTCCATACTACTCAGATTCAGACAACACAAATACGTTATCACAGGGGACATAGAAAAAATGTACAGAGCCATACTAGTAGTAGAACCCTCACAGCGTTCACTACAACAAATTATATTTCGATTTAATCCAAATGAACCCATTAATGCCCGGTTTCTGAGGTCCATTTGTTGGTAGTTTATCTATTCATTAGCGCTATTGGTTCGATAACTTTTGAAAATGCGTTTCTGAACAACTCACTGTTAGATAAACTCTGTTTAAACGTAGGTTAACTTAACTGATCATTTTGTGCCGTTTATCGGTTCCATAACTTTATTTGACGTTTCATGTCATGGCAGTATCTACATCAACTTTTGAATATTAAATGTTATTACTAGAATAATATTATTAATTAGTAATTGCCACTGAAAGCTGAAATTATTACATTTAATATTAGAAAAAATGAATACGAGCAGCTCATCAGAGTCTAATATAACATGCTACAAATGCAAGCAATCTGGACATTACATGTCTCAATGTCCATTTAGAAACGATAAAGCAGAGAAGAAAAAGCAAACTAATGCATTTAGTGTCGTTTTTCTAAGCGGTAACTTTAATAAGTGCGACTGGTATGTTGATTCCGGCGCCAGTATGCATATGACCGCAAATGAAAGTTGGTTGACAAATAGGATAGATTCGTCAAGTTTACCTAAAATCACAGTAGCAAACAATACAACGTGCCTGTATTAGGTGCCGGCGACGTAGAAGTCACGACGAGTTACGGTTACGAGATCACAGTGAAGAATGTATTGTGCGTACCGACACTTGCGACTAACCTGTTATCAGTAAGTGAATTGATAAAAAATGGAAATAGTGTTGTGTTTGAACCCAGCCGATGCCTTATAAAAAACAGATTAGGCAACTTAGTTGCTGAGGCGGAACTTGTCAATAATGTATACAAGTTAATCTTGCAAAATGAGACCTGTTTGTTATCATCATCAACAGTAGACGGACAAACATGGCATAGACGGCTTGGGCACTTAAACAGCACAGACATGAACAAGATGAAGCAAGGTTTAGTCAATGGAATGAATTACTCAGACAAATTTGTGACAAGTAAGTCTAGTTGTCAAGTTTGCTGTGAAGGAAAACAGTCTAGATTACCATTTCCGACGGGTACACGAGCTACAGACATCTTACAGATTGTGCATTCAGACATCTGTGGACCGATGGAGTGCAAATCAATAGGTGGTGCAAGATATTTTTTGCTTTTTGTAGACGACTTCACTAGAATGACCTTTATATACTTCTTAAAGTGCAAAAGTGAAACACTGACTTGTTTTAAAGAATTTAAGTCAATGGTGGAGAATTATAAAAACACAAAAATAAAAATATTGCGCACAGACAATGGGTGTCAGTATTGTAACAATGCTTTTCAAGATTTTCTGAAGCATGAAGGGATTATTCACCAGAGAACGAATCCTTACACACCGGAGCAGAATGGACTCAGGGAAAGAAGCAACCGGACCATTGTGAAAAGAGCTAGATGCTTACTTTTCGAAGCAGAATTGGACAAGAAGTTTTGGGCAGAAGCTGCAAACACTGCGGTATACCTCAAGAACAGGTCCATAGCTTCAGGTATTGAAAAGACTCCATATGAGATGTGGTTTAATAGGAAACCAGATTTGCAACATCTGCGTGTATTTGGGAGTCCAGTGATGGTACATGTACCAAAAGAAAAAAGAACAAAATGGGATAGGAAATCCATGAAACACATACTTGTTGGTTATTGTGACAATGTCAAGGGTTACCGAATATATAACCCAGTAAAGAACCAAGTTTCTACAAGTAGGGATGTTATCATCCAAGAGAAACCCAAGCGTTCAGAGACAGTGACTGGTTCTTTAGAAAGCACAGATTCAGTGGGGGATTTAGCAGAAGAATCTGTGGTGAAACATGAACCCCTGAATAAATCAAGTTCTTCTGAGTCAGATTACTTGGACGTTGAAGACGTAGAACCAGAAGCTAGTGGAGAAGACCTAAACACAATAGGAACCACTTCAGCTCCACAGGATACAGAAGAAGCTTCAGAAATATCTACTACACCAGTTCAAAAAGTACCAGACAAACGACAGCGGAGAAAGCCAGATAGATATGGTTTCGCTAACGTGTGTGCCACAGCAGGAGAAGATGGATTGACATATGCAGAGGCCATCAGTGGACCAGAACGACTGATGTGGTTGCAGGCCATAGCAGAGGAGCTGCAATCATTTCAAGACAATCAAGCGTGGGAAGTGGTCGATACTCCCAGCAACGCGAGTATAGTGCAGTGTAAGTGGGTGTTCAAAAAGAAAATTGACTCAGACAATAAAGTGAGACACCGTGCACGGCTTGTTGCCAAAGGTTTTACCCAGAAGGCTGGCATTGATTACCAAGAGACCTTCAGTCCAGTGATCAGACATTCAACGCTGCGTTTGTTGTTTGCTATAAGTGTACAGTTAAGCATGGATATCACTCATTTAGATGTGAAAACAGCTTTCCTTAATGGTCAATTAAAAGAAAGCATATTTATGCATTTACCTGAAGGTTTTCCCATAAATAATTCAAATAAAGTGTTAAAGTTAAGAAAAGCTGTTTATGGACTTAAACAATTGTCACTAGCATGGTATAAAATGGTTGAGGAGATATTATGTACATCAGGATTTACAAAATGTAAATTAGAACCCTGTGTGTTTGTTAAAAACCACAGTGATAATAAGAAAACCATAGTTGGACTGTACGTCGATGATTTTCTAGTACTCTCAAATTGTAAGTCTGAATCTGATGATTTGATAGAAATTTTAGGTCAAAAATTTAAAATTAAGAATTTAGGTCAAGTGAGAAATTATTTGGGCATGAGAGTTAACATTAACAAAAGTAACAGTGTAATTACTATAGATCAAGAACAGTACATCAATCAGTTACTTGAAAAGTTTGATATGACTGAATGTAATACAGTAGGAACTCCCATAGAATGTAAACTAAATGTTGATAAGTCTAATGTATGTGAACAAAAGCTGCCTTATCAAAAATTAATAGGAAGTTTAATGTATTTGGCTGTCCTAACTCGTCCTGACATTGCCTATTCAGTTAGTTACTTAGCCAGTTTAACAATTGTTATTCTTATGTACACTGGAATTATGCAAAAAGAATTCTGAAATATTTGTCACAAACTAAAACATATTGTTTAAAATATTCTAAAGAAAGTGCAGAGCTTGTAGGTTTTGTGGATGCTGATTGGGCTAGTGATGCCACTGACAGACGCTCTTATACTGGTTTTTGCTTCACCAAATCGGGCGCTGCAATTTCTTGGGAGAGCAAGAAACAAAGAACCGTTGCTCTAAGTAGCTGTGAGGCAGAATATATGGCTTTGTCGGAAGCGTGTCGAGAAGCGATATATTTACAGAAATTAGAATTTGAAATAATTGGTTCTTGTAATAGAATTGTTATATATAGTGACAGTCAGAGTGCATTAAAGTTATCAAACAATTATCAATCACATAAAAGGTCCAAGCACATTGATGTCAGATACCATTTCATTAGAGAAATTATTGTAAATGAAATAGTTGAAACTAGATATTTGTCAACAGCTAACATGCCCGCTGACTTGCTAACTAAAGGTCTGCCAGGTGTTAAACATTATAAGTTCATGAAAGATCTTGGAATTGTTAATTTGGAATAGCAAAGGCAGAACTATTTAATACTTTGATAATTTTGTTATTTTGATAAATTGGGGGTGTTAGAATGTTATCAGAATATGTTAATTTAATACACGTAGCGCCATCTATGCGCTGATGAGGTGAAACTTGTGTCTATTGTCTTTGTCTTTGCGTATGAATAAATTAGTCTATTTCCAACCGTCAACCAACGTCTTTTTATTAGAAGTACTGGAGTTTATTTCCAATATATCAGTACCCAGAAACCTAAGACGTAGGAGAAACCCTTTCGAAATCTTTTCGGATGAAGAATTTAAATTGCGATATCGCTTTGATAAGAATACTGTGATACACCTAAGTGATATCGTCAGCTCTGCTCTAGCTCCCGTTACGCATCGCAAATATACATTTTCTGTGTTGGAACAAATATTCCTAGCATTACGATTTTACGCTACTGGTACTTTCCAAGTAGTAATTGGTGATGACATAAACGTTCACAAAACTACAGTGTCAAAAGTGGTTCATAAAGTAAGTAAGGAAATGCAAAGCTAGCTAGGAGTAATATAAATATGCCAAATTTTGCAGAGCTAGTGGAAGTAAAAACACATTTTTTTAATATTGCTGGTTTTCCAAATGTAATTGGTTGTGTCGATGGATCACACATACCGATTCAATCTCCTGGAGGCGAGCAAGCAGAACTTTTTAGAAATAGAAAAGGTTTCTTTTCTATTAATGTTCAAGTTGCGTGTGATGCAAAGTTACACATCCGTGATATAGATGCCCGCTGGCATGGATCAACACATGACAGTACAGTATACCACAGCTCATTCCTGCGAGCCCGCCTGGATAACAATGAGATAGACGGTCACCTCCTGGGAGACAGTGCCTATCCATGTGGAAGGTACATGATGACACCATTTTAAAATCCAGCTACAGATGCTGAAAAACTGTACAATGAAGCACAAATCAAGACCAGAAACACGGTTGAAAGGACATTTGGTGTGTGGAAAAGAAGATTTGCATGCCTTTCTCAAAAATTAAGATTAAAATTAGAACACACATTGGCTGTTATTGTCGCAACAGCTGTGTTACATAATATAGCTCTAGAGCAAAATGATTCTGTGATAATTGATTCTGCTCCTGAAGAAGATATTGTAACTGAATCTACTGAACAACCTCTTTCCTTTGAAGGAAACCATTTTCGTCGACTATTGTTGGAACAATATTTTAGGTTGGTAAACTATTTCCTTTAAAAAATATCTCTAACCTGAATTTACATAACAACTAGCTTATGCCCCAGGTTCCACTCGTAACCTATGGGAACTACTTCATTTACTTGCCTGGATAAAAAGTATGCTATGTGTTAATCCAGGACATGGTCTTATATATTTTGTAAGTTAGAACAGCAATTAAAAAGCAAAGAAAGTTGAGTAGATATTTTTATTAAAAAATTAAAAAAATATTTCAAGTTATTAAACTGAAAATGAAAATGTTATAACAACTAAAAAATTTGTACATATGTGGTGTTTATTCATAAAAAGACTTGACCAATCATATCTTATATCAAAAGAATACATCATAAATTGAAAGACTTCTTTTTAAAATCTAGGTCCATTTTGGCATTTTCTAAAAGAATTCTCTTTAACTCAATATCAATATCAAGTAAAATTTTTGTTTTTTCTAATTTCATTAGTTCTTGTTGTCGTTGAATCTCCAATATTTTTAACTTTTTAGTTATTATGGCATCTTCATTTATTTGTTTCTGATTTTTTATTTTTATTATCGATGCACTGAGATTATTAATGTTCCTTTTTTTTATTTCAGTTAAGCACATTTTCTTCTTTTTTGGTGTGCTTTCAACATCCTTGATAAGTGGTGTTATTGGTGTTTTGGGACATTCTTGAACTTGCTTAGAAGGGATTTTAGACACCAAATCTTCTTGTGCCCTCAATTGTACGAGGAAGTCTTGAGAAGTACCAGCTTGTGCATCTTCACTTAGTATTTGTATGTCTGTGGTTGTTTCACTATCTGTTATGAAGAAATTGAAAAAAATAGTTACTATTGTGTTAAAATTATTGTTACCTTTGTAATTATGTTACCTGATGATACTGAAATATGATTTATTTAATTTTATCAAAGCAACATGTAAGTTTTTCAAGTTTGTTGTAGCACACTGCTCTAAATATGAAGTAATTTCTGTATGTATTAGAGTCCAATTTTGACTGGATTTATTATACATCAAGTATAGTTTATACTACAACTGTGACCAAAATAACCTTTTAAGGTTTAATAAAGGTGGATATAGTAGGTAATATAATATTAGAAAAACACTGATCTTACCCAGTTGTAATATGGTGCGGATGAGTCAAATTCATTTGTTAACGTTAGTCTGAATTGAGGAGTTAATAAGGCCACAACTTTCTCGTCAACTATGGTTGTCTTAGGACAAAATGTTCCGCCTCCTGTCTTGTACATCTCAGACTGAAATTAAAAATTTAACATTAATACTTTGCATTTGTATCTGGAACTATTAATGTAACATAACAGGAGAATAAACTTTATTATTTAGTTACTCCGAGCTGTAACTGCCTATCAAATATACTTTTAATGACTTTTTAATTACTGGTAGCAAGACGTGATAAAAAAAAAATACAAATAACTGGGATACGATTCGATCTACTTACCTTATCATCGCTCATGTTTTTTCTTGCTTTTTTCTTTAAGTGGTTTTCTTTAATCATACAAGGCATGTAACTGCTTTTGAGTACTGACTCCAGTTTCCGAGACAGCATTATATTTATTTGTCAGCGCAATCCAAGCTTGTTTCTTGGCCTCTACAGAAGTCCCGTCCGTCTTCTTATTGTCAATTATTGATAAAAAATCTTTGGCAACTTCGATGAGAAGCATCTTCTCTCTTTCACTAAAATTTTTACTGCGTTTTCCGGAGTCCATTTTTTTTATATTCACCAAAGAAAACCCAAATCAAACTAAACTGGCAAACAAAAAATAATACAACACACAAAAGTAATGAGCACAGAACACATATACTTGACGTTCATTTTTTATTTTAAGGTTTGACATTTTCACAATGATAATTAAAGAATTATCATACTTTATAACTAAAACAGTGTTGGGTTACTTATTTACTTTCGAAAAGAATATAACTATAAATTAAACTAATATTAATGACTAATTAAAATCACAAAATCAATTTTAATCTTGACATATTGAAGAGAACCATCTATTGGCACAATAAGGAACTGGTTAACGGTTTCATAGTTATTAAAAGACTCTTTTCGTATTCAGAAACTCGGCGACAGATAACCGAAGTTTATCTTATGCATAACTTTATGGAATCAATAGCTATTGAGAGTTTAACTGGAAACTTCAGAAACCGGGCATAAATCGTACACTCTAAACACTGTAACATATGGTACGGCATCAGCGCCCTACCTTGCCACTAAATGCTTAGTATCACTCGCAGAACACTGTACCAATGCTGATGCTAAACAGGCTGTCCTAAGATATGTCGACGATTTTTTAAGTGGAGGAAACACAATTCCATCAGTGATAGAACTAGGTAAAGATGTTACCAAAACCTTACAAACTGCCAGCTTTAACTTAAGAAAATGGCAATCTAATAATTCTCAAATTTTACAGCATATATCTCACAATACTGACTCACATTCAGAAAGGAAAACATTAGACTTAAATGAATCATTACCTAACAAGACTTTAGGATTACACTGGGACTCTTAAGCTGATAACTTACTTTTTTCTATAAACATTGATTCTAACAGAAAGAAAGTTACTAAACGAGTAATTTTATCACTCATTAGCAAAGTCTTCGACCCTTTAGGACTAATTGGGCCATGTACAGTCGAGGCAAAAATACATAAATGTAGTTGGGACAGTGAAGTATCACATGATATTAAAGAAAGATTTATGTCCTTCATCAAGTCACTTTCAGCCTTGAATCATATCCGCATACCACGTTCGGTTTGCATTGACATGGTTGACACCCAAATCCACGTGTTTACGGACGCTTCAGAACGTGCTTACTGAGCATGTGTTTACATCAGAACTGTCAACAGACAAGGCAATGTAAGTTGGCCCTCGGACCAAATGCGGAAATCTAGTGACGTGGTTTGTATGAATTTGATCGATATATGATTTGATTTGATGATTTGATATAAATACCTATCCCTTGTTTCTATTTATTAGATATAGTTTTTACGGAAATCTATTACAGAAACTAGGTAGACTTGAAGTGTAAGTACCTATATGCTTTTGTGCTTTTTCGTTACAGGATGAAATTAATAAAGAGAACATTCCTCATTTTATTGAGCAAAGTAAACGAAAGTTGACTCAGGTAACTAAATGTTATTGTATTTTGCCTAATTATTTCTAACCAATTGGCTTTTTCCAACAATTTTCTTTTTAGTTTTATAACTACTTAGTTAAAGCTAGGTAGGTACCTACCGTACCTACTTAGGTACGGTAGGTACCTACCTAGCTTTAAGAAGGTTAATAGTGGTTATGATGTTTAAAGAATGAGTATGAAAGCGATACCTCTCGGCCATCCAGTCCATCAATAATAGAAGGCACACCTGAAAAAAGTGTGCCGTTTCTAAATTATGCACACGAACTTTGCTATAGCAAAAGGATCATAACTAGGGTTGGTCTCAAAATATTGTCTCTTTACGTAGATGGTTATTTAATGCCATAACATACATTGCATATTCACTTATTTGATAATCTATGCTTTCAGGTTAATACTGAACAATGCTATTCGCAGCCAATAGAAGCTGCACATTAAATCACTGTTATGATAAATAAAATAATGTTTTTTTTTTATTAAGTTAGTGTACGCAGTATACTAAGACATTAGAGTCACACAAATGATGTAAGCACATGAGATATTTATATTATACACAATTAGGTATATATCTAAGTATTCATTTTAAAATATTACATTTTAGGAACCTGTGGGAGATGAAGTGGAAAGTCTGAAATGTACACAGGGACAGAACCAACCAGAAAATGAACTGCCTAGGCGAGCACGCAGCAATTCATCGTCCAGGAGTTCCTCGTCTTCTAGTTCAAGTAGCTCATCTTCCTCTAGTCTAGCCCTCTCCATAATGGTAACACAATTGAGTCGAATACAATGTAGGTAACCCCTCAACCTCTACAGGTACATATCGTAACACTACACAGCCACCTAAAAATTATTGTGAGTCGCCTATTCATTCGAACGAAAGTGATGCAGACTTGAGTGACGATGACCCTTCGTATTCAAATAGGCCTCGTTCACGTCTTGGAGGTGCAGTCAGATTATCTGCGTCGAGTACTTTCTCATCTTCTGATACTACAGACAGTGATCCCGAAAATGTTAATGCTTCTATTGTGGAAGGTCCAAAGAAATCCCGCAAACGTCTACGAAATCCCAATAAGTGGAAACAAATTGTTGCCAAAACTTTGCGAAATACTGGGAAAGAATATGTGTCTAACACTAAATCTAAAAAAAATGTTCCTGCTCCTTCTATAAAAGATCCATGTACCAGCAAATGTAGAGTCAAATGTGTCGATAACATAAATGAGATCGATAGAAATCTATTATTTCAAAAATATTGGGCAGTAGGCAACTTGGAATTACAGAGATCTTTTATAAGAAATTGCATGGTAGAAGTAAAACCAAAATAAAAATACACAAATGCGGCTAGACCAAGACAGCCTAATAATGCATTTGATTTTACAGTTAATGGTACTAAAATTAGAGTTTGCAAAACTTTCTTTATAAACACGTTAGGTATATGTGACAGGCAAATAAGAACTGTTAAAAAGAAGACAGATGCGCAAGGTTTCGTAGAGAAAGATAACCAGCAAGGTAAAAAACAGAATAAAAAAAGGATAGAACCAGCAATCAATTAAATTATTTTTTATTAAACCACATTAATTGCATACCTAGGATTGAATCGCATTATTTAAGGTCTTCAACTTTTCGCGAGTATATAGGTGGAGAGAAGACCATAATGGATCTATGGAGAGATTTTGATAAAGATCAACGCGACGCGACATGTGAATATTGGTTGTTTTATGACATTTTCACAAAAGAGTTTAATATTGGATTTTTCCCACCCAAAAAAGACAGATGCGACCTATGTTTTGAATATGAACTTGCTTGTCCAGAAAAAATACTACAACTAAAAGAAAAATATGATCGTCATTTAAAACAAAAAGATTTATCCCGAAAAGAGAAACACAATGATCGACTGAACATTGATGAAACCCATATTTGTGCAGTTTTCGACCTGCAAGCAGTTATGCAATGTCCTAGCGGTGATTCGTCTTCTTTCTATTACAAAACAAAACTGAATTGCCTCAACTTCACAATCGTGGAATTACTAAAGAAAAGAGACAAAAATCTGGAGGAAAACACAGAAAGTGAACACAAACGTGATATTGGAGCTTATGGAGATGTCTACAGCTTTTTCTGGTTTCTTGATTTTTTATAGTTTCTTATAATATTGTGTTAAACGATGAATATTGATTTGTAATTGTTAACTTGTTAAGTACAAGTATTTGTATTTGTTAAAGAAAATTAAACTTAATTATTATAAACATTGGCTGTGCAAAGCATTGCCTGAAGACTGATTTACGAATGATTGTGATAATTGTACTTTGAAAAAGCTATTTTTATATGGATAATACAATCATTGTAAGGTTGTTTTGTTTCTATTAATTTTATTATTTTTTATTTTATAATTGCAGATTTCGACTCAAACGAACGAGATTATTATGTTTATTTTCTGTGCCAAAGTGACTTAATACAAGTCTTTTGAAAATTAAAAAGTGTTTAATTTCACAGTTTTTTTAATATAAAATGACTTATTTCGATATGTGACACAATAGCATATTTTCAGTTTATTCTTGTAGTGCACTTTTCAGAAATAGGATAAAAACTGTACAATGATTTCAGAATAAAAGAGACATAGGACGAAAACGGTCTTTAAAAAAAAATAGTTTCAGTATAATACTGAAACTATTTTTTTTTTAAATATGCAACATACCATTTTTTTATTGAGCATGTTTCACAAAAGATAAACTTAACTTAATACAAAATTCAAATAATTGATACGTATTTATACAAAATTAATTAATTAAATCATTTCAAAGTTGAAAGTTTACAGTTTCAATACTTCGTTTTTGTTTTCCCAAGAAAATGTTTTTTTGAGATACGTCACTACTATTCTGCGATATGTATTTGGGAATTGTCATTTGACGTAAGCCACTTTTTCTTTTAATTGCATATCACGAATTCGTTTCAGCTGTAGTAAACTCACAGTATCACTCTGTTTGTTTGACAAACCAGAGCTTTGAGAGCTGAGAGACTGAGAGCTGTTTCCAGGGCATGAAGTGCTTCATCATGAGATGATCCTGTATCATTTTCCACGTCTAGATTTTCTTCTGTTTCATCTTCTTGCTGCATTTATCTGCAATATGTTTTCTACGATTTCGTCATCCGACATAATCTGAAAGCCTTGATCATTACTATCACAAGTGACCCACTCTTTCATATCATCATCATTAAGTATTCTGATCCAAGCCTTGTTTAAAGTCTTCCTTTCAATCAAATCCCACGCATCTACAACCATGTAACAACACTCCTTTAAATTCATTGCCTTAAAATATGATAAAACGACTTCTACATTATCTTGATCAACAGATAGCAGCCTACGTAAGAGTTCCATAAAGTCGTTTCAATGTTTCAATAACACTTTGATCCATTGGTTGTAGCAAGGATGTCACATTAGGAGGCAAAAATTTTACTTTGAACCTTCCATTTTCTCTCTCTAACAGTTCAGCCGAAGGATGGGTTGGCGCATTATCCAGTAAAAGTAGTACATTTCCTTGTTTTCCAATTTCATTTTGCCTTTTTTTTTACTTCAAGTATAAAAGTGTTGTCATACCAGTTAATGAATATTTCAGAGTTCATCAATGCGCTTTTTTGATTTTTATAAATTAAGGGCACCCTGATATTTTTAAAACATCTGGGATTTTTTGATTTTCCGATGAGGAGCAAAGGTATTTTATAGGTCCCGGTAGTGTTAGCGCAAACTAATATTGTTACCCGCTTTTTGCTAGTTTTATACCCTGGAGCTGAATTCTCTCGCCTAGAAGCTAAAGATGTTGACGGTAATGATTTCCAGTTTCATCCAGTTTTATCAGCATTATAAACAAAATCCAAATCATAGTTATTTTAATTCAATTTCTTCTTAAAATCATTTTTAAAAGAGTTTGCTGCATCTACATTAGCTGTCATTTTTTCACCTTGTATTTCCAATTCACGAATTCCATGATGAGATTTAAATCTATACAACCATCCGTTACTTGCCACAAACAATTCATTGCCACCTAGTTTTTTATTTGACTGTAATGCTTTTTCACAGAGTAAAGGACCAGATATCTGTTGCCCAGTTGATCGTTTTTGTAAAAACCAACAATATAAAGCGTCTTCTAAAAGTTAATTTTTAAGTTTTCTCATCATTTTCCGATGTTTACTCCCGTCCTCACTATCTAATTTGCAGGTGTACAACAAAATTGAATCTGTATTCTTCTTAATATCACTTATCGTGGAAGTACCTACACCATACGACCGGTTTCTCCTTTTTTTAATAAATCAATAATATTTATTTTGTCTTTTAGCGACAACACCTCTCTCTTACGCTTTGAAATTTTTAAATATGCAGGTAGACTTGATACGCACGTCAGAACGGAGTAACAATAACGAAACGCGTGGGCAGCGATCCCGCGGGGCGCGTGCGGGGCAATACCAGTTCGGACACGTTCATGCTTGCACGAATTCGACTTGTAGTTATTTAATCTATACTAATATTATAAAGCTGAAGAGTTTGTTTGTTTGTTTGTTTGTTTATTTGTTTGAACGCGCTAATCTCAGGAACTACTGGTTCGAATTGAATAATTCTTTTTGTGTTGGATAGTCCGTTTATTGAGGAAGGTTATAGGCTATATAACATCACGCTACGACCAATAGGTGCGGAACATAAATGAAAAATGTTGCAAAAATGAAAAACCTTTGAAACTAAAACACGCGAACAAAGTCGCGGGGGACAGCTAGTATATTATATTGACGAAGTTTTTCTTTTACAATTTATGAAAGACACTCCACAGCTGTTCACTTTACCGTGCACTTGAAAATGGACAAATAGTGTATTTCACACATTGAGAATATAACCACTAGAGAGCGTATACGCCGATTTCTTCTAAGTACACAACTCACTACCGCGGGCCGGGGGACGAAGGAGAATGCCCGGCTGTAATTGGTCAGTTCAAGGTCAAGTTACGTATGTATGCCAGGTTAGGGATTGCTCTACTTAATTAAGGGAAAATAGTCGATATCGATAAATTGGATTAAAACATGATAAAAAATACTCAATAAAAATCACATAATAATATTTAATCAAAATCAGTCAATTACAAAAACAAAAACAAGTAACCTGTAATCATTGATTTTTAAAATGAATTAATTTGGTAAATGTTTTTCGAATAAAAGTTTTAGTGTCCTGATTATTTTTGGTAAAAAATGATAAACGAGCGTCTACATATTTCTGAATTACGCATCTTGCTAATTCAATCAAATGATTCGTAGATTCTATTTCATATTGATGAAAATTAATATCCGGGAATAAATTATATCCAATCAGAGATTTTTATTATAAAGAATTATATTTCGGAGACAGCACTTTCGAACCACTCTCGTTGATCGCCCTTTTAATATAAATTTAATATAAACGACAAATTTCTATTACTGTGGTGGATCCGTAAAATAACTTGTTTTTGGAGTCTTTTTGAAATTGTAAGGCGTTTTGATTTGTTACACCAATCAGCGCTCCGATGCAAGTTTGGCATTTTATTTGCTTTATCAGAGCATGAACAACGTAGCCGGCCATATATTCTACAACTTTTGCACCAAATTCGGAATTAAGTAACATGTTTTCAAGGACTGAAAAATCCGTGCTCTCCGTATCTAGATCTATGTTTTGGTCTTTGTATCTCGTATTAATATTTATACGATTAACTGCAGAAGTGCAATGCAAAATTGAAATTTGACCAAGAGCACTACAATTGCCACTACCACTATTTTTCATTTGTGCATAGGTCAGGAGTCTCTTGTATATGCTTTCAAATACCCTAGCACTAGGATTGTTATTTGATCCACCGTGGCATCTTATACTTCCGAACAAGTGTTCTAAGTGGTCCTGGCTTATTTTGTGAAGAGGAAGATATTTTAAGTCGCACTCTGAGTTCAGGACCAAGTTTTGTATGAGAACAATGGCACTTTCAATACACACACAATATCCTACGAATCCGGTATAGCGAGGTGATTTTACAAGTTTGACTACTTGTTTTACTTTTCTTACAATTATGTTTGCGAAATACTGGGAAAGAATATGTGTCTAACACTAAATCTAAAAAAAATGTTCCTGCTCCTTCTATAAAAGATCCATGTACCAGCAAATGTAGAGTCAAATGTGTCGATAACATAAATGAGATCGATAGAAATCTATTATTTCAAAAATATTGGGCAGTAGGCAACTTGGAATTACAGAGATCTTTTATAAGAAATTGCATGGTAGAAGTAAAACCAAAATAAAAATACACAAATGCGGCTAGACCAAGACAGCCTAATAATGCATTTGATTTTACAGTTAATGGTACTAAAATTAGAGTTTGCAAAACTTTCTTTATAAACACGTTAGGTATATGTGACAGGCAAATAAGAACTGTTAAAAAGAAGACAGATGCGCAAGGTTTCGTAGAGAAAGATAACCAGCAAGGTAAAAAACAGAATAAAAAAAGGATAGAACCAGCAATCAATTAAATTATTTTTTATTAAACCACATTAATTGCATACCTAGGATTGAATCGCATTATTTAAGGTCTTCAACTTTTCGCGAGTATATAGGTGGAGAGAAGACCATAATGGATCTATGGAGAGATTTTGATAAAGATCAACGCGACGCGACATGTGAATATTGGTTGTTTTATGACATTTTCACAAAAGAGTTTAATATTGGATTTTTCCCACCCAAAAAAGACAGATGCGACCTATGTTTTGAATATGAACTTGCTTGTCCAGAAAAAATACTACAACTAAAAGAAAAATATGATCGTCATTTAAAACAAAAAGATTTATCCCGAAAAGAGAAACACAATGATCGACTGAACATTGATGAAACCCATATTTGTGCAGTTTTCGACCTGCAAGCAGTTATGCAATGTCCTAGCGGTGATTCGTCTTCTTTCTATTACAAAACAAAACTGAATTGCCTCAACTTCACAATCGTGGAATTACTAAAGAAAAGAGACAAAAATCTGGAGGAAAACACAGAAAGTGAACACAAACGTGATATTGGAGCTTATGGAGATGTCTACAGCTTTTTCTGGTTTCTTGATTTTTTATAGTTTCTTATAATATTGTGTTAAACGATGAATATTGATTTGTAATTGTTAACTTGTTAAGTACAAGTATTTGTATTTGTTAAAGAAAATTAAACTTAATTATTATAAACATTGGCTGTGCAAAGCATTGCCTGAAGACTGATTTACGAATGATTGTGATAATTGTACTTTGAAAAAGCTATTTTTATATGGATAATACAATCATTGTAAGGTTGTTTTGTTTCTATTAATTTTATTATTTTTTATTTTATAATTGCAGATTTCGACTCAAACGAACGAGATTATTATGTTTATTTTCTGTGCCAAAGTGACTTAATACAAGTCTTTTGAAAATTAAAAAGTGTTTAATTTCACAGTTTTTTTAATATAAAATGACTTATTTCGATATGTGACACAATAGCATATTTTCAGTTTATTCTTGTAGTGCACTTTTCAGAAATAGGATAAAAACTGTACAATGATTTCAGAATAAAAGAGACTTAGGACGAAAACGGTCTTTAAAAAAAAATAGTTTCAGTATAATACTGAAACTATTTTTTTTTTAAATATGCAACATACCATTTTTTTATTGAGCATGTTTCACAAAAGATAAACTTAACTTAATACAAAATTCAAATAATTGATACGTATTTATACAAAATTAATTAATTAAATCATTTCAAAGTTGAAAGTTTACAGTTTCAATACTTCGTTTTTGTTTTCCCAAGAAAATGTTTTTTTGAGATACGTCACTACTATTCTGCGATATGTATTTGGGAATTGTCATTTGACGTAAGCCACTTTTTCTTTTAATTGCATATCACGAATTCGTTTCAGCTGTAGTAAACTCACAGTATCACTCTGTTTGTTTGACAAACCAGAGCTTTGAGAGCTGAGAGACTGAGAGCTGTTTCCAGGGCATGAAGTGCTTCATCATGAGATGATCCTGTATCATTTTCCACGTCTAGATTTTCTTCTGTTTCATCTTCTTGCTGCATTTATCTGCAATATGTTTTCTACGATTTCGTCATCCGACATAATCTGAAAGCCTTGATCATTACTATCACAAGTGACCCACTCTTTCATATCATCATCATTAAGTATTCTGATCCAAGCCTTGTTTAAAGTCTTCCTTTCAATCAAATCCCACGCATCTACAACCATGTAACAACACTCCTTTAAATTCATTGCCTTAAAATATGATAAAACGACTTCTACATTATCTTGATCAACAGATAGCAGCCTACGTAAGAGTTCCATAAAGTCGTTTCAATGTTTCAATAACACTTTGATCCATTGGTTGTAGCAAGGATGTCACATTAGGAGGCAAAAATTTTACTTTGAACCTTCCATTTTCTCTCTCTAACAGTTCAGCCGAAGGATGGGTTGGCGCATTATCCAGTAAAAGTAGTACATTTCCTTGTTTTCCAATTTCATTTTGCCTTTTTTTTTACTTCAAGTATAAAAGTGTTGTCATACCAGTTAATGAATATTTCAGAGTTCATCAATGCGCTTTTTTGATTTTTATAAATTAAGGGCACCCTGATATTTTTAAAACATCTGGGATTTTTTGATTTTCCGATGAGGAGCAAAGGTATTTTATAGGTCCCGGTAGTGTTAGCGCAAACTAATATTGTTACCCGCTTTTTGCTAGTTTTATACCCTGGAGCTGAATTCTCTCGCCTAGAAGCTAAAGATGTTGACGGTAATGATTTCCAGTTTCATCCAGTTTTATCAGCATTATAAACAAAATCCAAATCATAGTTATTTTAATTCAATTTCTTCTTAAAATCATTTTTAAAAGAGTTTGCTGCATCTACATTAGCTGTCATTTTTTCACCTTGTATTTCCAATTCACGAATTCCATGATGAGATTTAAATCTATACAACCATCCGTTACTTGCCACAAACAATTCATTGCCACCTAGTTTTTTATTTGACTGTAATGCTTTTTCACAGAGTAAAGGACCAGATATCTGTTGCCCAGTTGATCGTTTTTGTAAAAACCAACAATATAAAGCGTCTTCTAAAAGTTAATTTTTAAGTTTTCTCATCATTTTCCGATGTTTACTCCCGTCCTCACTATCTAATTTGCAGGTGTACAACAAAATTGAATCTGTATTCTTCTTAATATCACTTATCGTGGAAGTACCTACACCATACGACCGGTTTCTCCTTTTTTTAATAAATCAATAATATTTATTTTGTCTTTTAGCGACAACACCTCTCTCTTACGCTTTGAAATTTTTAAATATGCAGGTAGACTTGATACGCACGTCAGAACGGAGTAACAATAACGAAACGCGTGGGCAGCGATCCCGCGGGGCGCGTGCGGGGCAATACCAGTTCGGACACGTTCATGCTTGCACGAATTCGACTTGTAGTTATTTAATCTATACTAATATTATAAAGCTGAAGAGTTTGTTTGTTTGTTTGTTTGTTTATTTGTTTGAACGCGCTAATCTCAGGAACTACTGGTTCGAATTGAATAATTCTTTTTGTGTTGGATAGTCCGTTTATTGAGGAAGGTTATAGGCTATATAACATCACGCTACGACCAATAGGTGCGGAACATAAATGAAAAATGTTGCAAAAATGAAAAACCTTTGAAACTAAAACACGCGAACAAAGTCGCGGGGGACAGCTAGTATATTATATTGACGAAGTTTTTCTTTTACAATTTATGAAAGACACTCCACAGCTGTTCACTTTACCGTGCACTTGAAAATGGACAAATAGTGTATTTCACACATTGAGAATATAACCACTAGAGAGCGTATACGCCGATTTCTTCTAAGTACACAACTCACTACCGCGGGCCGGGGGACGAAGGAGAATGCCCGGCTGTAATTGGTCAGTTCAAGGTCAAGTTACGTATGTATGCCAGGTTAGGGATTGCTCTACTTAATTAAGGGAAAATAGTCGATATCGATAAATTGGATTAAAACATGATAAAAAATACTCAATAAAAATCACATAATAATATTTAATCAAAATCAGTCAATTACAAAAACAAAAACAAGTAACCTGTAATCATTGATTTTTAAAATGAATTAATTTGGTAAATGTTTTTCGAATAAAAGTTTTAGTGTCCTGATTATTTTTGGTAAAAAATGATAAACGAGCGTCTACATATTTCTGAATTACGCATCTTGCTAATTCAATCAAATGATTCGTAGATTCTATTTCATATTGATGAAAATTAATATCCGGGAATAAATTATATCCAATCAGAGATTTTTATTATAAAGAATTATATTTCGGAGACAGCACTTTCGAACCACTCTCGTTGATCGCCCTTTTAATATAAATTTAATATAAACGACAAATTTCTATTACTGTGGTGGATCCGTAAAATAACTTGTTTTTGGAGTCTTTTTGAAATTGTAAGGCGTTTTGATTTGTTACACCAATCAGCGCTCCGATGCAAGTTTGGCATTTTATTTGCTTTATCAGAGCATGAACAACGTAGCCGGCCATATATTCTACAACTTTTGCACCAAATTCGGAATTAAGTAACATGTTTTCAAGGACTGAAAAATCCGTGCTCTCCGTATCTAGATCTATGTTTTGGTCTTTGTATCTCGTATTAATATTTATACGATTAACTGCAGAAGTGCAATGCAAAATTGAAATTTGACCAAGAGCACTACAATTGCCACTACCACTATTTTTCATTTGTGCATAGGTCAGGAGTCTCTTGTATATGCTTTCAAATACCCTAGCACTAGGATTGTTATTTGATCCACCGTGGCATCTTATACTTCCGAACAAGTGTTCTAAGTGGTCCTGGCTTATTTTGTGAAGAGGAAGATATTTTAAGTCGCACTCTGAGTTCAGGACCAAGTTTTGTATGAGAACAATGGCACTTTCAATACACACACAATATCCTACGAATCCGGTATAGCGAGGTGATTTTACAAGTTTGACTACTTGTTTTACTTTTCTTACAATTATGTCTGTGGACAGATTTAATATAGCATCTCTTGCTGTCTTTAATTTATATATAACTGTCGCAGCATTTTCTGCATTGACTGCTCGTTTTAAATCATACCCATGTGTGTGCGAGTCCAAAATATCAAAAAGATCATTCATTATTTCCAGAAACTGTGTTGTGGGTCTGACTTCTTGAAACTCACTTAAATTAAGTTTTTCTTTGCAAAATATGAGTACATCTGATACACTTTTACTAAAAATTTGGGTTGCTACGCTTACTTTCATAATTTTAGTTTTAAAAAAAATATGAGCAGCCCTTAGTCTATTAGCTAGATGAAATTTTTCCGCTGTTTGTAGATTATGTAAATTAACGAGATGTTGCCACGATATAATATTGCCCCGTTCATCTTTTAAATTCCTATAAAACTCAAATGCATTTCGCACTAGTTTGATCATGTGTGCCGGATCTAAAAAGATCGCTATTTTTGAAGTATTGCAGGGATTTTTTAAATGAAAATGGTTTATTTGATCAATTTCAAAGGAACAGCCTAACTTTTTACCCATAGTAATATTTGCTGGACAACCGTCAAATGTAATAGCTTTGACGTGTACACCAGCCTCTTCTACCAAATGGATTGCCTCTGTTAGAAGACCGGCTTTTTGATCTGCATTAATGCCATTTATCAAAAAATATCCTATTGGAATTTTCCAGGATGCATTTATTGGCACCAACAAGAAAACAAGCGCTTTTTTGGCTTCGTCTTGACAATCCGTTTGTAAACTGGCGCCAAAACTCACGTGGCCATAGTACCTTCTGCTTTGGGGATGGTATTCGACACCGCTTCTGATTGCCATTTCGTCGAATATTATAGTGGCATAAATTTTGTTCTCGGATTCTCTAGCTTTTATTTTAATAGTATCTATTGCCACCTTTGTAAATCCTGGTTTACCGTGTGTGGATTGATACCAACTTCTTAGATTACTTGTAGCAGGTAAACATGTGCTGAAAGTTTGTCTAACGAAATTATACGCTTTCGGAGAATAAAAATGCAAAGTTAAAGCAAATGCTCGTAATTCCGGTGAGTATTTGATTTTAGGTATATGTCCGTGTTTTGACTTCAATATTTGGCGTTTAACAATCTCTTGATTTTGTACACCTATGCGACTTAAAATGTCTATGGTCTACAATTGCTGGATCTTCTACTTCTTTCTTACTTATTGATGAACTCTGAAAATAAGTATTGTAAGTATTACATATAGAAAAACAACAAGAAATTATGGATGTTTTAAGAAACATTAAGAGTATTGAATAATGAACTCTGTAATTAAACCTAGTGGGTATCAATAAACGCAGTTAGATAAATTTAAGCCAAGCACTCATCATCGAAACAAATCGACTTACGAGGGCGATATTTTGATGCGAAGGCCCAGGTACATTAGTATTAGAGTCCAAGTCCAGCATACTATTTGCAGCCTGTAAAGATTAAATATTTCTTATTTGCTGACTTTTCCCAACATTATATCAAATTAAAACAAAACTTACCAAAATAGGCAAAAACAGCGTTGGTATCGCTGAACTAAATAAACGTCGGCGTTGTTTTAAATATTCAAAACAATCCGGGGTGAAGTGCCTTGAACAAACAGCACTGTATTTTGTTGGAAACCAATTTTTCCTATTAACCTTATCTATCCACTTTTCTTTTAATTCCGGAATCTGCGGAAATCTAAAATGAAAACATGTATGTGTCAAAAACTGTAAAACCTCCTCCTTTTTTTTAAGTCGTTTAAAAGTAAATAACGACAATATCTCAATTTAATAAAAATTGAATTAAGTTTTCTTTAATGATGATTCACTGACTGATTCACTTATTATACTCTAATTAAGATATTTTATATTACTACTACTTTCTCATTTCAAGTTATTGTTACTATAATAATTTTATTACTGTGACCAGTATGACATTTTAATTTTGAAATATAATTTCAAGAACCCTATTTCTAACCATTGAAGGTAATGTTTTTACTACCATGTTTGCAAAGAAATAAATGTTTCGATTTAATTTTATTTTTACCGATACATATCGATTTTAGACAATATAGCTACAAGTAACAGCACAGACTTTTACGATAAAAATACAAAGGGAAAGAAAGAGATAAAAGGATTAGAATTTCCTAATGAAAGAAAGGGACTTTTCCAAAAGACATAAACGCGCGTTATTTATCCTTTTGCTGTCACCAAACCACCATTTTAAGTAGACCCCTGCGGTGGCTCATAATCTGATTAAATCAAACATAATTTTCGTAGTATTTACTTACCGATGAAAAGTTATGCCATCCTTTTAGTAACTAGATGTCTTGGAATGTTTCCCGCACCACTTCACCGCGCATAAAAAATTTAAATTATTTTGCGTGCACACAGGTCTGGAACTTGGTCACAACTAAAATGGTTACTAGTACCGTAGCCTATACATAGGCGACAAAATACTAATAGTTTTCGAGCGTCGGGGCACTGTATGCGCAGTCAAGTGGTTATATAGTCTTTGATTTCACAGTAGTGTTTCTTGCCTATCGATAGGTTGTCAATACTATCGTGACCTCGAAAAATAGTCAGAATATCGATAGCATCTATCCAAGAAACTGAGCAATACTATTGATAAAGTGCAATACTATTGATAAAGTGCAATACTATCGATAGTAATGATACTATTGGGTATAGATACTATCGATACTATCACTATTATTGCGTATTTTACTACAATCACTGTCGATACTATCGGTACTATCGATAGTTTTACTACATCGATATTTACCCAAAGTTCAATAGTAATGCACCGGAATTTTAGTCAACACCATTAGTTCATTAGTATATTGAAAATAGTTGTATAATCTAGTAACTTCCCGTTATTGTATACTGTAGATTTAATAATAAGTACCTACTTATGCGACTGCGATTAATTTGACCAAGAGTGCAGAGTAATTGCTACCTACAATTAATAAATTATTACTAAGTTGCCAACCATTTGTAGATTTTAAAAGTGATTTGAAAGTGTTTGAATCGTGATGGCAGACAAAATGAAAAATCCGCTATGTGGTCATTTTTTAAAAAGATTAATGACTCAAAAATTTGTTGCAAGATATGTCGCAAAAACTATAAGTTCTGCAACAATAGCTCGAACATGAAGGATCATCTAATGGCGAAGCATCCAGAGTATCACAACAATCTACAAAGCATACAATATTTGAGCTATTGCTTTATAGTCAGTTTGCAACTGATATTTACACAAATGTTCTGTTCGCATAGTAAACAATGGGTTAGAGATGTGTCGTTCGCGAATGAATCCTTCAACTGGACTACTTCAGTTGCGTTTAGTTCGTCCTTCACTAGTCCAGTTCCAATACAAACATATCTTTAGTTCACTAGTTCACGTAGTTCGCAGCGCAGCGGGCGGGAGACGACGCGATGCGCGCGAACTAAACCGAACGTGCAATCGGCAATCTTCGACTCCGTCTTACCTACCGCTCCCGAACGCTCCTAAAGCGAGCGACAGAGAGAGTTTATGAGCATTTAAGAATTGAGCTTTAACTCAAAGCAATAATAGATATTTTGGTATAGCCATGTATAGTTGTTAACGTCATTTTGATTTTAATACTGATTTTTTTCAATGGCAATGGCAAATGTACTTAATAATACGAATAACGTAAACAAACGGCTAGGAGATTTTTTCACTTTAAAGTTGTGCGCGTTTTGATTTTATGTTATTTTGGATATTTTTAACTGTAAATATATAAACTGTAATTTTGTATATAAATAGTGTCTATAAACTTTAAGTGTATATTCAAATACTTTAAATAGTGTAAGTACTAAGTTTAAAAACTTAGTGTATAGTGTTTTATATCGTTAAGAAACTTTGATGAGACAGAAATGTCTTCTAGGAAGAGAAGTGCTGTTTGGAACCACTTTTTACAAGTGGATCCCAAAAAGGCTAGGTGTACCTATTGCTCAAACACCATAGGCATTACCGGTGGTAACGTCGGTAATTTGAATAGGCTTTTAAAGACAAAACACCCGACCGTCTCACTTGTTCCAGCACTACAGGAGGAGCTTACACCACCACCAGCCACAGAAACTATTCCTATTCCTTCCACTTCAACAGACTCCATGCAGAGTGCATGTCCAGTGCAACCTACTCCTACTCCAACCCAACAATCGATGGTGGAATTTGTAAATAACATGAAACCTATCGGACTGCGACGATCTGAGAAAATCGACGAACAATTAAAGTTGAGGAGCCAGAGTTTAAAAAGTTATTGGCCATGCTCTGTGGTGGATATTCGCTACCTACCAGGAAATCATCTCGAACAACTTGTTACCTCAAATGTATAACAGAGAATTAATAAAAGCTAGAGCTAAAGACATTATGGATCAATGGACATCGATAAACATCGAACACTTCATTGCTATACTATGAACTATAAATATAACTATAACAGCGCACTGAAGTATGTAAGTGTTTAATATGTAAGTAAGAGCAGTAATAAATCAGATCTATAACCAATCGGACGTATTATTTGACTCCTATTACCGCGTTACCTCATGGCGACCCTGCCATATACGGACCGTGCGCGTCGCGACTTCAGTCCGCGTCTCAAATTATAATTTTATTAATAATGTTCATTTTTGTAACGTACTAATAAAAAATCGGTCAACGACACTTTTTCGTGTGGGTTTCAAGATGGGCTCTCAACAAACAAAAGAAGAAACTATTATAGCCCAAAATGCTGCTGGAAGTGGAAAGAATGACGCTACATCAGAGCAGAGTTATTCTAGTGTAGGCACCACGAACATTCTGCTTACAATTATTGTCATCGTAATATTGGCTGCTGCGGTGTTCGCTTTTTGCTACGCATACAAGAGGATGCACAAAAATTGGATGGAGCGGCAGATGAACCGCCGTTCTCTACGCAGGCGAGAAGCTGCCATTTATGTCAACAAGCGCCAGATGCCAGGTGATGTTCCAGTGTAAACTCGAGGGTGTCGTTCATTTCTAAGAAAAGGTGTCGGGCTATACGTAAAAGTGTTAAGTGCTGTGCGTAAAAATAAACTGATAGTATATTGGTGGACTTATAATAAAAAGAAGAATAACCCGAGAAGAGAAAAGACAGTTTGAGTAAACAGTAGTGAATAATTATGGACAATAATCGTGAGTATTTAGGTGGTTACTGTTATTTTTTTGGTGTATGTTTGTATTTTTCGGAGACCATCATTATATGTTACAATTTATTAACATGTACCTATCTGCTAAATATAAATCTAAATCGTAATTATGTATATGATAAACGTTATTAGCATAAGTAATAGAGCAAAGTTTTATTCAATCATAAAATAATTAATCTAATAACATGCACTGTACCTCACCGAACTTAATACCCGCCGCCGTATATGGTGTGTTTGTGCATAACTCTCCTTAGCGGGAAGAGTTCTCGTGAAATATTACAAAGTCCAATCTAATAAAGGTATGGGCAGTGTTTAATTCTTTGTTCTATTTTTAGATTATGGCTAGTGAATTTCTTAAAATATATGACGAGTTAATGCAAATACGTAAATATTTAATAAAGAAAGGACAAAGTAGGTATAAAGGCTCAATCGCATCAAATAAATTAAGCGAGGCCGAAAATTGTTGTGATAGGGCACGACTATTATTGTCAAATATAAAACTTGAAGAAAAATCAGAATTAGTCACGACGGTTACTGCAACTTATGACAAAATACAAAATTTATTTTTAGATATATCTCAGTTATGTTCTTCGCCTAGGGTATTAAAAACAGAAACCATGGATTTTGACCTTCGCGCCGCGTGTAATTTAATCCCGATTCTAGACGGTAAAGAGACCACCGTCAAGCGATTGATTGATGCAATAGAGATGTATGGGGAGATGTTAAATGGTTCCGAAAAAAGTATTTTAATAAAATTCGTCTTAAAAAGCCGTCTTTCAGAAAACGCTAAGCTGCGTTTATCTGACAATTATTCGTCGATTGATGATTTAATAAAAGACATAAGAAAACATTTATTACCCACAAAATCTTATACAGCCATTCAATCTCGTCTCCTTCACACTAAGCAAAGTTGGAGATCGATTGACGAATACGGGACTGAAATTGAAAAACTTTTTTCCGAACTAACTATCACGCAAGCGGAAGGTGATACTGCGAAGTACTCCGTTTTAAAACCACTAAATGAGAAAACGGCTATTAAGGTTTTTTCAGACGGACTAAACGACTCACGGCTTAGTACAATTGTAGCCGCGAGCAACTTTAGCTGTCTCAAGGATGCGATCCAGGCCGCTAAAGATGAAGAGGTTGCTACACCCTCCACGTCAGCAGGCGTTATGCAGTTTTCAGGAAGAGGAGGAAGAGGTAAGTACCAATCTTCAGTACGCACAGGTCCAAGACCAAGGGGCTCTCGATATAACTCTTACAATAATAATAATTTTCAGAGTTCCGGTAGACCTCCGCAAGACCGTTCTTATAACAATTATAACCGGGGTTCCAATAGGCCTTTCCAAAACCATAATCGTGGTAGATTTTTTAGAAATAGCCGTCGTGGTCATTGGCGTGGCAATACTCGGAATGTATTTTCGGCACAACAAGCGACAGAAAATAGTGAGCAAACCTCTAGTGAGCCTAAAGACACGGAAACTATAAATAATCAGTTTTTTCGAGATTAAGGATTATGTTCTTGCTTGTAACGGGCAGTGTAAATTCGTATCATTTTATGCGAATAACAGAAAATATTTATTTTTAATAGATACTGGAGCCTCCGTTTCGGTGATAAAAAAAGATGAGATACCAATTTCAATGCCAATTATTCACGATAGTACTATAATCAATGGTATTGGAGGAAAAATTACTTCTCTAGGCCAGGTATCATTAAATCTGATTTCAGAGAATAATGACAAATTTTCACATAATTTTCATGTTTTTACTAATCTACCTTTACAAGCGAGTGGTATTTTAGGATTAGATTTTCTTTCCAGTTACAAATGTAATATTGATTTGGCGAGCAATATTTTGGTAATTAACTACAATAGCATAACTTCCTATTTGCCAATCTTCGACAAACCTGATTACAGCAATTATATTATTATACCAGCTCGTTGTGAAATAATTCACTATGTTTATTTAGATAATGATATGAATGAAGATAGTATTGTTTGCGCGAGAGAGATTGAGAAGGATGTTTTCTTAGGAGCCGCTATAGTAAAACCCAAAAATGGTAGAATTCCTGTCAAAATACTTAACCTAAGAGAAGAGGAAGTGAAGTTAGAAAATTTTGTACCAGAAGTAGAACTTCTTAATGAATATCAGGCGTGTAATTTTTCTAAATTGAAAGCAGATGTCGATAGATCAGAAATCTTACTTAAGTTATTAAAATTGAACCATTTAAATTGTGAAGAGAAGCATTCTATTGAAATTATTTGTTCTAAATATTCCGATGTGTTTTTTTTACCAGGAGATAAACTTAATACAACTAATGTTTATCAACAATCGATAACACTTAAACCAAACATTAATCCTATATATGTAAAACCTTATCGTTTACCTCAAGCTATGAAACCAGTAATTGATAGCCAGATTAAACAGATGCTTAAAGACGATATAATAGAGGAGTCACAAAGTGAATGGAATAGTCCAGTGCTTTTAGTCCCTAAGAAGTCTGAAGGATCAAAAAAGTGGCGTTTGGTAGTCGATTTTAGGAAATTAAACGAGGTTATTGTGGATGACAAATTTCCACTACCAAACATCAATGACATATTAGATTCCCTTGCTGGCTCGATCTACTTTTCACACCTAGACTTAAACTCCTGAGAGTCGCAAGTACACGGCCTTCACCACCAGTACCGGACAGTATCAGTTAAAGCGTTTGCCAATGGGACTTAAAACCTCTTGCAGTAATTTCAGTAGAGTAATGTCAATAGCCATGTCAGGTTTGACGTACGATAAATGTTTTCTGTATTTAGATGATCTAATTATTTTCGGGCGAAATTTGGAAATCCATAACAAAAATTTAGTTAATGTCCTTGAAAGACTTAGAAAGGTCAATTTAAAATTAAACCCAGACAAATGTCAATTTTTAAAGAAAGAAATTCTTTACCTAGGACATCTTGTTTCTGCTGAGGGTGTTTTACCCGATCCAGAAAAAACAAGAGTGTTACAGTGTTACCCTATCCCCAAAAACGTAGACGAAATAAAACGATTCGTAGCTTTCTGTAATTATTACCGCAAATTTGTACCCTCTTTCGCAGAAATAACTTTGCCACTGAACAAATTATGTAGGAAAAACCAAGCATTTATATGGACGGAGGAATGTCAAAAATCTTTTGATTTCTTAAAAACTTCGTTAATGACCCCGCCAATACTCCAGTACCCAGATTTTTCTGATGAAAATGAATTTATAATACAAACTGACGCATCGGGCACAGCTATTGGCGCAGTCTTGTGCAATAAAGATTTAAGACCGGTGGCATACGCTAGTAGGCCTCTAAATAAAGGAGAACTAAATTACCCTACTATACAAAAAGAGTTAACTGCCATAGTTTGGGCCGTCAAATATTACAGACCGTACTTGTTTGGCAGGCACTTCACCATAATGACGGATCATAAACCACTTCTATATTTATTCGGAATGAAAGATCCGTCAAGCAGGCTTTTAAAATTTCGTTTAACACTTGAGGAGTATGATTTTAAGATAGTGTATGTGAAAGGAAAAGACAATGCAGTCGCGGATGCATTGTCTAGGGTGTGTATTACGTCGAATGATTTGAAGAATATGAATGAGGAAATTATGGAAGTGAATGTTCTAACTAGGGCACAAAAGAAAAATATTGAGAACGATAGTAAGAATGAACAGCCGGTTCTTAATAAAACTACTGACGACGGGACTGATCACCCTAGAGTCGTGGAATTATTAAGAAAGCCGTGCAACATGATAGAAATGATATTAATGAAAGGAGAAAAAATTTATAAATTAAAAAAAGATAATATGATAGAAGTAGAAAGTGAGTGTTTTGCTTACGTTCCTTATAAAACGATTTTATGTATAAACCTCAACTATCGGGCACAATTCTCGCGAGTCGAATTTGTGACGAAGTTAGAGAAGTTTTGTAAAACTATTAAGATGGAGGAAATATGTATTATAAAGAATAAAGAAAACGAAGAATTTATAAAAGGTTTATGTAATGAGCTCAAATCGTTAAAATCGTGGACCGGGCCACGTATATGTATACTCAGAGGAGTAAAAAGAATTGAAGACGATGATGTTAAAAAATTTATCATGCATGATTTTCACTTACTTCCCACTAGTGGCCATGCTGGTGTAAGAAGGATGACTAATAACATCAAAAGGCAATTTTACTGGCCAGGCCTAGAAAAAGATGTTCATGATTTTGTGACTAAGTGCACCAAGTGCCAAAAGATGAAATATAGTAAATATACGAAACAGCCTATGACAATTACCACGACAGCTAAAGCTGCTTTCCAAAAGGTTTATCTGGATTTAGTAGGTCCATTGGATAGAGACGAAGAGGGATACTGTTACATTCTCACTATCCAATGTGAACTAACAAAGTTTATAGAGGCATATCCGATCCGAAACAAAGAAGCAGTTACTGTTGCAAAAGCTTTTGTTAAAAATTTTGTTTTACGTTTTGGAACCCCTGAGACTATAGCGACGGACAGAGGCACAGAATTTATTTCTGCAACAATGATTGAGGTTTGTAAACTCTTAAAAATAGAAAAATTAACTTCTACATCCTATCACCATCAGTCAATCGGATCGCTTGAAAATACGCACAAACATTTAGGTGCATTTTATATAATTTATATAAAAAACTCTCAATTTCATGCGACGATGCCAGGCTGCGTACAGTATCCAGACAGGGCAACTGCTGCCAACCTTGCAAGCCACATGAGGAATGTTATGGAAGAATGGGAAATATCAGACAAAGTCACTGCTATAGCCAGTGATAATGGTGCTAATATTGTCGCCGCAATTAGAGCCGGGAATTGGCGTCATGGAGCGTGCTTCGCCCACACTCTTAATCTTTGCGTCCAGAATGCACTTGTGCCGATTTCAGAGACCACGGCAAAGGTCAAACAAGTTGTAGAATACTTCAAGAGGAGCTCGCAAGCTTTAGCAAGGTTACGTGAACTGCAGGGCCAATCAAATGTTCCACAGCTAATATTTGATACAATTTGGCGTGAAAAATATGTGATACCGACATCAACATCTGTGTTTTATTAATGTCCTTAATATTACAAATAAATCGTTTTTCACAATATTAATCAGCTCAAACACAAATTTTGTCACATATTTTAGGTTCCCCCTGTCTATGAACGTTGTAAATGATGTAAACATATTAATATTAACAATACAATTGTGATCGTCTTGTTTAGGGGCAATTAATGCAGCTTGACAGTGTTTACAAGATATCTTATCAATTGATACTTTATTGACCAAGTATCCTCTTATGTAATATATAACATTTAATTTGTAATGTGAAAGATTTTCAGAATCTGATGAAGCCATTGATATTTCGCCATTTTCTGAATCTAAAGAACCAGAGGAGTTATTTGGTTCCAACAATGTCCTTGTTTGGCGTCTTAACTCAAGTATTGGTGTGAGTTCAAATCTCTCGTCAACACAGTTTGCATTTAGACTAGGTTTTATGCTGTAACGATAAAGGAGTTTTCTCATAGTAAATCTAAATTGTGCGGCATTTGGATTATCATTTCCCCCTCCCCGTGCTCTAATGCACGAAAAAAACATCTTCAAATTATCTTGGGATGTTTCATACGGCAGAAAGTAATTATAATTATTTTGAGTCAACATATCCAGCGCCAAGTTTTCTACACTAAATGTGTCTACTAAAAACCCTAAAGCTGCCATTTTGCGTCTATGTGACATTATGCTTTGATCATCAATTTTCAGACTCAATAAATATTCTCTGCTTTCTATTAAGATATTACTCCAAATTTCCTTGTCAGAAAGCCGTAAAGGAGATTTAAAACCTCTGCCCATTGGATTTTTCCCATTCAATATATCAAAAAGTCTATCTATTAAGCTCCGTACTCACATACGGTTTTGCTCGATGGAGCTATCATGTCGAGTAAAAACTATGGCATGGGCTTTCGTCCACACATTCAGCATTAATCTATCGAGTGACGCACACCGTTCAGTATTCACCGAACCGTTCGAGCCACAACATGTCTGTTCAACAAAAAAGACGGTGGCTACATTTAGCAAGTCTTGCAGTTTTTAATTATAAAAGAATAAAAGAAAATGAAAAGAAGAAACATAAGAGGAGGTACTGGGTTAAAGATTGGTTAGGTCGCCGCTCTGATTACAGCCACGTGAACTTGATTAAAGAGCTGTGTCCCGAAGATTATAAAATTATTTAAGAATGCCTGAAGTGCTTTATGAAGAATTACTTTCTATGATTACCCCATTAATAAAAAAAAAGGACACTCATATGAGACAATCTATTTCTCCTCACGAAAGATTGACTGTAACATTACGATATTTAGCGACTGGAAGAAGTTACACTGATCTACAATATTCTTCAATAATATCAAAACAAGCCCTTAGTGTAATAATACCTGAAACTTGTGAGGCAATTTTCAAGGTGTTAAAAGAAGTATACATGAAAGTAAGTGTAAAATTATTTATTATAGAAAGTCATACATTATCATTATTGTAGGTGTATAACCACGTTGTGGTGTATATATTACTGTGTCTATAGTTACGGTATTCATTTGTGCGGCAAACATTACATCGTTTAGCAATTTTTCAGTTATAATTCTGGTTGTCTCTGGCAGTTTTCTTAGTTTAAGTTTCTTAGCTGCTATATTTTTTCCTACAGCATCATATTCATCTTCTCTAACATTAAATATGTCAGAATTTAATTGGTTATTTAAAGTGTCTAATAAGTCATCCGCAGCCTGTGTATCCGCGCGTCGTTTAGATGGTCGATTAGAAGTAGTTGACGGTTGAGACAACATAATATTATCCGTGGAAGAAGAGGAACATCGGAGTAGTTGTTTTCTGTTGTCGACGAGTCTTGAGTACTGGAATCCTGTATATAATAAAATGTATTTTTTGTTTTTCAGTTTCCTGAATCAGAAGACCAATGGTTAGCTATAGCTCGATATTTTGAAAATTATTGGAATTTTCCACACTGTACAGGCAGCATAGATGAAAAACATGTCCGGGTTGTAGCGCGTGGTAACAGTGGTTCATTGTTGTATAATTACAAGGGTTATCACAGCATTGTGCTTATGGCTGCAGTTAACGCAACGTATGAATTTATTATGGTAGATGTCGGTTGCAATGGACGCATATCAGATGGTGGAGTGATTGCGAACACAAAATTCTACCAGTTGTTAACAAAAGGAAAATTGCGGTTACCACCTCCAGCAGAAGTAAGGAATGTAAACACAGAGTTACCATATGTTTTTATCGGTGATGAAGCGTTGGCTTTGAGATCTGATTTTTTAAAACCATATAGCGCACTATCACTGGACCATTCGAGAAGGATCTATAATTATCGGCTCAGCAGAGCTAGGAGAGTAGTTGAGAACGCATTTGGGATCCTTTCTAATAGATTTCATATTTTCCATACTCCTATTCAGGTTTACAATACTGCAAATATAAACAGCATTGTATTGGCTACTTGTGTTTTGCATAATTATTTACTGCGAAGAGCTTCTCATACGGTCAGACAAAACGAGTATGACAGTGAAGTGAGTATGACAGTGAAGTGATTGCGACAGGTGAAATAATTAGCGGCGCCAGACCCAATGAAAACATGATAAATTTACCACATTCACAGCAAAGAAACTCATCTGAAACGGCAAAAAGACTAAGAGATGATTTTTAAAATTGTTTTAATAATGAAGGCGCTGTTGAGTGGCAGGAGAGAATGATTTGATAAGTATAATTTATAAACGTTGAGTGTCAAAACTGTGATAGAAAGCATAATAATTATTACTCATTTTTAAAAATATAATTTAAAAAACAGCAATTTACCTCTGTTTCATTTCGATTGTCCCTTGTAGGTAAAATGGGGCTTGAATCGTCTAAAAAATCTAGTAGTGTAGCACGCTTATTTCACCTTAATGTTATTTGTAGTATCAATGTAAGCTGCTACTAACGCCATCTACGTACAAACTTGTAAACTTAACCGATTGCTTTGTAATTAGTTACGATAAGTGAAGATAGATGTCGCTATGACCGTGACGTCACTTTTCTGAATCGCGGTGTTAAGATTCTCCTTGAGTTAATGACTCTCGCCAGTACTGTTGTATTATTGACTACTAATCAGGTGCATCTGTGGACTACGTCCTGTTTGGAATAGTCGCACGGGACTCCGGAGCTAGTTGATTTTGTAACTTTTATTCTTTTTAGTTTAGAGGTCATCGACCGCCTTCCTGGCTCAAGCGAGCGTGGACCGGCTGGTGGAAACCTATATATATATATGTAATTCTCAGAAGTACCCTTTCTCTGGATTCGTTGTAATCATCCAAGTTTGTGGAAATTACATAATATACGCATCGTCCTGCCAACCTGGTTTCATTTCCACCGGAACGAGTGACGTCATCGAGCTTCCGTCATCACCTCTCCTATAGTAGCATAAAATACCACAACTTTGTTTTATATACATCTGCTGCGCCACTTCCACTTCGTTGTTCACGGGTCTTCTTTTTTTCTTTGCGATAAGAAGCACGAAGGCTGTTTATCTTCTTGACCACGCTTTCTCTATTTGCATCCTGATCAGTAGTCTTAAGCACCGCCAGTAATTTGTCGTAGGATTCATTTCTCTTATATTTATTTGAGTAATCTTTGGACTTGACATTCCACAAACAATCACACTGTCTATATAAGTTAATAAATTATTCTAAAACACCTTTGGAATAAACTCGTAAATCCATTTTTTTTATTCTACATGTGTTTTCACGAAGATCAAAAACGGCGGACTGACGCTCGACTCGCGGCCACGTACACACGCTTGAGTCAAGCTCGACGTATCGCTTCGAGTAGGTGCGAAGGAAATTACTTTTATTTAATTTCATCGAGCCGACTCGATGCGAGCCTTCGAGCTGTGAGTTTTGCGGTCCACACGTTAATATTTACTCATTTTGGAGTAAAACTATCGAGTAATACCGAATGTGAGTACGGAGCTTATACGAATATAGTGCACGGTCGCCTCACTACTACGAAATTTAGTATTGCCACTAGAATTTAAAAAATCTATAGAATTTGCCACTGACGCACTTATTAACTGAGCAGCTAATCTTACGTTCATTTTTTTTCTAAAGAAGTTAACATGTGTGGCATTCAATTTATTCGCCAGTCGTAAACCTCTTCTTGGATATTGTGTAATTCGTTTAATGTAATTAAAATTGATGTTTCCTTTATCTATACTTATAATAAATCTGTAGAGAGGTCAATTCTGTACATCAAATATATTTTCAAAATAACTATCAGGGGGTGATTAATGATCGATACTGATGCCAAAAATGCAATCAGTAAAATTTTTGTCTGTCTGTCTGTCTGTCTGTCTGTCTGTCTGTCTGTCTGTCTGTATGTTCCTTATAGAAACGAAAACTACTCGACGGATTTTAACGAAACTTGGTACAATTATTCTTCATACTCCTGGGCAGGTTATAGTATACTTTTCATCACGCTACAATCAATAGGAGCAGAGCAGTGAAGGGAAATGTTGGGAAAACGGTATTTTTTAAGCTTCCGTCGCGTATGCAGCCTTAATGGTTAAAGCTACATAGAAATCATGTATGACGGAAATGTTCTACATAATATTATCTAAAAAATATCCCACAACAGCATATGTCTATCTTTTTTGGTTGACTCACAATAACACGTGTAACTCCCGATAGCTTAGCAGTTCGGAGATTTCTGATTATATTTGTTTACTCTTACGTTTATAATACTCTCACTCATCCCTAATTAAAAAAAGTTTACATTATTACCTATTCAATAAAAAAAGAATCATAGAAATCGGTATAGGAACACCAAACTTATACATGAAATACGATAATAAGCCATCGCGCCGTCGCGCGTGAATACTGAATCATGCTATAAGGATTATTTTCGTGTAACGTGATATATTATATTTCCCTACTAAAATACGAAAGTTAATCTGTCTGTTACATCAAAACCACTGAATAGTGAGGAAGGACATATGCTACTTTTTTACGAAAAACGACGGAAACGCGGACGAAGTCGCTGGCAAAAGCTAGTCTGAAGATAAATTCGTCTCAGCAAATCCATTGCGACATAATTTTAGCATATGCGCTGGATCGAATATACAATGTATCTGGCAGTCTTTGGTAGGATGTTTAAAACTCGTTTTCATGTTATCTAAATTAAACCTACATCCCAAGATTAAGTATGTAGACACATACGTAACTGTCCCATCACGAGTAAGGCTACAAACGGTAATGTTAACTTCGCCTAAAAGACGAACTGCAGTTAATATCAATTGTGCCTGAACATTTGCTGAAATTTTATTAATGTAAAAATAACCAATCGGACATTTAAATTTGTTTTTTGGAGAAACAATTTGGGAAACAATCACCTCCGTAGCCAATTGCTCTGGATCACCGCCAACAACTCCACCGAAATCAACATAACCTCAGACTTTATCTTTATTTTTATCATATGTCAGTTCGGATTTTATAGACATTGCGTCAAAAATAAGAGCAACATCATTAATATTACCACCATTTACTTTCAGGTATTCCAAGACCTCTTGTAGAAAGCCTACAGAACAGTCATTAATACACAACATTTTCCTCAAAGTCGCAGGATGAGATAACTGCACATAATCCCTTAAATATATGCTCTAGCCGAATAAAAGTAAAGCGACATAGCAAATTGTTTTATTTCCTCAGCATAACGTACACCTTTGCTGTGTTTACCCGAATTTAAATGATTACAATATCAAAAAAATTGGTCTCGTGGCTTAGTCATATTACTCACTTTCTCAAAATTAGAGCTTTTATTTTTAATTATGTTTAACAAAGATGTTAAATTAATAATTTTGTAATCACGCCTATTGGGACGTTGTGACAATATCTTGATTTTACGTTTTAATTTTTTTTCTTTTTCATTAAATACATTTTCTGTTTGAACATATTTGTCCTGAACTGTAAGACATTGCTTTTTTGCAGGAGGTTCATAAGATGCTACTACATTATCTATAATGTTCTCTTTGTTATCTTTCAATACCACTATTTGTGAGCGAGAACTCGGTCCAGGTACAATAACATTCACATTTGGCTTTGGCACCTCTCCTTCCAGTGAAATATTGCTCAGTACAGTAATTCTTTTATTTTTTTCCTGTAAAAAACATAATAATATAAATAAATATCTATTATATAACCCTTTAACGGGCATAAGGATCAGGCAGTGAAAAAGTAAAACTGGTTTTGATTTTGGGCTTGGTATGAGGGTAGAAAATACTTTTTTTTATATTTTATTATTAATATTATTATTTTATGGTAGGAAATCGGTTCCCTATGCCTGATATGCAAAGTGTAGGAATAGAGGGAGTTTTAGAGATTTTGTAAGTATATAGCTAATGAAACTATGATAATTAAACAAATCAACTTTTTAAATAATTATGTACTTACTATTATGTATGTTATGTATTACTGACTATACTGACGACCTCCGTGGTCGAGTGGCGCACACACCGGTTTAAAAGGTGTCGCCAGCTCTGAGGTCCCGGGTTCGATCCCCGGCCGGGTCAATGTAGAAAATCCCTTTTCTACATTGTCTCGGGTCTGGGAGTTTGTGGTACCTTCGTTGTCTTTGAGTTCCATAACACAAGTGCTTTAGCTACTTACTTTGGGTTCAGAGCAATGTATGTGATGTTGTCCACATTTATTAAAAAAAAAAAAAAAAATGTACTGAGACATTGGGGTTTTTTCTCACTGCCTATGAAAAATGAAGCATGGTACAATGCAAAGAGGTAATGCACATTTTTCGCACATTATTTTTTTTCTCTTATCATTTACCTTTGTACTGCAAAGCCGGCAACGTTGGTACGACTCCAATGGGTAGGGTAAGTGGTCTCCCACATTCGAGAAGCGTATCTCATCAGCAACTACATGGATTGCTTTCTGACGAGTGTTGGTGTTGACCACTGTGACTTTCTTTCTAGTTACGTAATTGGGCATGTTGGATCGCCTTTTTCGATTGGTATATCCACTGATCAATCCTCGAGCTAAAGCCACGCGAAATCCAAGTGCGTTAGCCTTACGTTGCACTTCTTGCTCATGAGGAAAGCATTAGTGATGCTGGCATCCAGGAGGAAGTAGAAAAGATTAAGCCACCATCTTTTGCTTCTTCGACATACTGTGTACGTGGTTCTTAGCTGGTTGAATCGATCCACCCCACCCATTCGATTGGTGTACTGCTTGACCACAAGCGGACATGGAATCGGCAATTTACTACCATCTTTTTGGGTTCTTTGAATAGTAGTTACATCGATTTTTGGGTGGAATGCAGTGCTCAAAAGCAGTACCTCTTTGTTGTCCTGCCAAACAACAAATGCGGCGTTACCATTCACTCTCCACTTGAATTGGCCTTTTTGTAGCTTCAGATTCTTTTTGTTTACTCCTTTTATGAGATTCGGCAATCCCACTTGGTGCCTGCGCACGGTGCCTGTGGCATAGATATCATTCTCATACAGAAACTCCATGAGTCTATAGTCTGTGAAGAAATTATCAAATGTGACGTGCACATTCTTCACTTGATTCTCTATGAGATGACGCGTCAAGTTTTTCACGACTTTTGCTCCTAGGCCTTCTTCTACTGTATTTGCCATTTTACCAGTATATATTTCGAATTTATAGAGATATCCTGATCCACTATCACACCGACACCAAATTTTATATCCTCGCTTTATTGGTTTGAGCGGCATGTACTGCTTCAACGAGGACCGGCCTTTGAAGAGTACCATTGACTCGTCAATGCTTTGAGAAAAGGACTCCTTTGCGTTATTTTTGCATGCTTCGTTTACTATATTTATAAGTGGCCTGAGTTAATACAACTTGTCATATTCGGGACTATTCCTGTCGGGTTAGTGTGTATTGTCGTTCAAGTGAAGACATCGCATATTTTTTTTAGCATTTTTTCACCTATTCCATCTGCAGGGCCCTTTGCATGCCCGCTTCAAAAAATGACCACGTTGTAGCCGCAAAGCCGTAATCAAAGATTTTGTGACATAGCAAAAAAAAAACTGCTTTTGGCGGGGCGGTACTGAGTGGACGGGCCGTCAGAAAAGAAATGTACTGTGTTAATAGATTCATACTCACTTCTTATCCATTGCATGATAGGATCCAAATGAGCAGGCTGATGACAAGTGGATGAAGAAATTGTGCAAAAAGAGTGTGATTTATTTCCAAGTCGTGAGATGACAGTGTTGATATTATGATACATTTATATTGGCAACACTGTAGTTTTACTTTTCTGTCTATGTCAATGACAATATATTATGTGTGAACAACAATGGCGTATAATAGAATAGTTGTGTCGTACTGGGTGGCGCAAAAGTACTGGCACTAAAGAAAATACTTTTTTTTTTTTTATATGACATTTTCTGTCATTCTGTTGTTGAAAATTGTGTAGTGAACAAATGTAAAATACACTGAAAATAAACATGGACCGTTTTACTCCCCAAGAACGTGGAATAATTGTGTCAATGTTCTTACGGAATAATTCATCAGTGATAAGAACACAACGTGAATTTCGTCGACGATTTCCCCACCGTCCGGCACCGATTGGTCGCACAATTCGACGCTTTGCCACACGCCTTGAAGCAACTGGCTCAACATTGGATAGACCTAAGTCTGGGAGACCAAGAACAGGCCGTTCAGCTGAAAATATCGATGCTGTGCGCGAAGATGTGGAAGAGTGTCCAGAAACATCAACGAGGCGACGTGCCACGCAATTGGGCATTTCCAGACGGACCCTGCAGCGTATTTTGGTGAAAGACTTAAAGATGTTCCCGTATAAAACTCAAATGACTCATCAGCTGCTGCCTGCTGACCACCGAGCTCGTCTAGATTACTGCCAGCGCGTCATAAACCTCAACCTTGAAGAGGATGATTTTCCTTCAAAATTGGTTATGAGTGACGAAGCGCATTTCCATCTCTCAGGGCATGTCAATAAGCAGAATACTCGGTTCTGGGGCACTGATAATCCGCGCATTATTCAAGAAACACCTCTACACCCACTAAAAGTTACTGTATGGTGTGGCATCTGTGTTGACAGAGTGATCGGACCCTATTTTTTCGAAGACGCTGGAGGCAATGCGATTACTGTCACTGGAGAACGCTATAGAACCATGTTACGTGAGTTTTTGATACCCAGTTTGGACGAATTGGGGCTGGAGCACATCTGGTTTCAACAAGACGGCGCTACGGCACACACAGCGCGCGACACTATGGACTTAGTGAGGGACGCTTTTCCAGGCCGAGTTATCTCTCGTTTTGGCGATTTGCCTTGGCCTGCAAGATCACCCGATCTGACCAGTCCAGACTTCTTTCTTTGGGGTTTTTTGAAATCTCGGGTGTATGTGAACAAGCCACAGACTCTCGCAGCTCTAAAAGAAAACATTCGTCAAGAAATAACGAACATATCGCAGGAAGTGTTACGGCAAGTTATGCAAAATGTCATAAATAGGGCTCAAATGTGTATCAACTCTGGAGGTCACCATTTAAAAGACATCATCTTTAAATCCTAATGGTACGAAATTTAATGGCACAAATATACATTTAAAAAAATCTAAATCTAGTTTTCTAATTTAGAAAAAATGTTATAGCTGAACCAAATAGGGTCTTTACTTTTGCGCCACCCAGTATAACAAATTAAATATTACCTTGTATAAGTTTAACTAATAAATAAATACTAAGATGATTAATACAGTGGTATTCTTAATTCTTACAGACAGTATATAGAGATATTTGCTTTCTAGAGCCCCCAAAGTGATGTGATTGCACCTCTTCGTTAGGTATATATATATATACTTAATTCTTGTTTGACATTTTTTATAGTTTTGAACTTCTTCCCATCTTTCTCGTAAATTTATTATTTTCTTATCCATTGGCTATATTTGATTGAACCTTTAATTTATTCTTCGTTGTATTTTAAGCTTTTGTTTTTGTACAATTTTTTGACCGATCATCGCAGACTGTTACTTTAATGACATCACATAAATTGTCTCAACAAGTCTTACGGCCATCAGCAGAAGGTCTTACAACAAAAAATGGGCGATTTTTTGTAAAATAATAGTAAGAACAGCTAATCCCGGAATTTTCGGCTTTGAATTGTTTGTGCAAACTTTTCATTGTCTCTAGCAGGAACCTTTTCTGAAGTTTGTTTCCTTTTCGGGTTAAGGTCTCTTTCTTGCCCGCAGTTGCTCTTGAGATGGGGTTTACTATGCCAAATCGAATGACAAATAATCAATTTATCAATTGATCGACCACTATAAATCGAACGTCTAAATACTCGAAAGTTCATAATATCGAATGGTTATTAAATCGAACATTCAATACATCGCACACTCAATACATCGAGTGTTAAAAATATCGAATGTTTGTTTGATTGAGCGTTCAACGCATCGAATATTCATCCTATCGAAAGATCAATATATTTTTTAAGAATACAAGAAAAACACAAAATTTACTAATAAATCACATTTTAATCTTTAATTATTATCTTTTAAAGGTACATTTTAAAATTTTGTGTGTGTTTTTATTAAATACCTTTTTATAATTTTACTACCCCTTTTTTAAGACAATTACGATTATATTGCAAATTAAACACAGATAAATTAAATGTATAATTTTATTGACATACATAAACTTTCATTAAAAACAAGTCTATTTCTGAACGCAACAATTAGGTAAGTCATATTTATTTCAAGCTACCCTCATACATTGTAGGTAATATTGTTTTCACTTCATAAATAAACTCAGTTCGTCTGCAAAAAGCATTGTAACTACGTAGTGCATTTGTAGTGAATTTTGTGAAAAATGTCTGTAGGGTCTTATTATAAGCCTGAATTGTCTCAGAAACACAAGTTGCTCTTTCTTTTGGATGGCTATGTAATGGCAATAAACAAAAATATTAATAACAAGTTCTACTGGCATTGTTCCTACAAATATAAATACTATTGTAATAGTACTGCAACAACAAAATTGCACGGAAGTGAGGATCATTTGTTGGAAAGCTATGCAACAAAGCATAATCACGCACCAGATCCTCCAGGTAGGGTAGATGAACTACGTTTTAGGAATTCCCTAAAAAGTGATGCTACCGGCTCGCTTGATAAACCGAGTCAAATTATTCAGCGAAATGAGGCCAAAATTTCGAAATCAAGTTCGTGTGCTCTTCCAAACAAAAAAGCAGCATCGCAAATTATAAGTCGAGCAAGAAGAAAAGAAATGTCGAAGGAACAAAATGCCAAAGAAGGATTGCAGAAAGTTGACGGTGAAAGATTTTTAGGGCGTCAGGTTAAGTTTGAAGAAAACTATATTATGTTATTTGCAACTAAATCACATTTAATACTATTAAATAAATCTCAACTTTGGCTGATGGATGGTACATTCGAAACATGTCCTATACTTTTCAGACAAATATATTGTGTACATGGTTTGGTGGACACGGGTACAGATCGTTATTTCGTACCTTTAGTATATGCGTTTCTAACGAAGAAGACGCTAAATTGTTACTTGTATTTTTTTCAAGCACTAAAGGCATATGCTCTAGAATATGGTATCGAATTGAACCCACGAGTAATAATGACGGATTTCGAGATGGCAGTCATTAATGGTGTAAAACAAAAATTTCCTGATGCGCAACACAAATGCTGTCTATTCCACTTAGGTCAAAATGTATGGCGTCAAATTCAACAAAATGGTTTGCAAAATAAATATGGCCAGCTATATGTAACGTAAACGTAACGTAAACGTATGGCGGATGCTGAGTTTGCTGTCAAGTTAAGACACATTATCGCACTTGCTTATTTACCCCAAGAAGAGATACCAGATGCTTTCGATAAATTGAGAGAAGAAGTGTTACCCAATGAGGGAAATGATATCACCAACTGGTTTAGAAAATATTATGTTTGAGGAAATATTCATTCTCATGAAAATAATAAATTACTCATAGCACGCTCATCACCTATGTTTCCACCTTCACTGTGGTCTGTGTTTCAAAATAATACACTGGGTTTTCCTAGAACTCAAAACAACATTGAAGGATGGCACAGAAGATGGAACACGTTGCTTGATAAGCACAAACGGGGTCTTTATGCTACCATAGAATTCTTAGTTAAAGAGCAAGCTATAACAAATAGGACAATTGAAAAGGCAAACGCGGGATTGGGAAGACCTTCTCCACAAAAAAGAGGCAAAAGGGATGATAATGCGATTGAAAAATATTAAATAATAAAAACAACATGGATTTATTAGAGTTTCTCCGTGCAATTGCAATTCACACAAAATTTTAAAATGTACCTTTAAAAGATAATAATTAAAGATTAAAATGTGATTTATTAGTAAATTTTGTGTTTTTCTTGTATTCTTAAAAAATATATAGGATGAATATGCGATGCGTTGAACGCTCGATCAAACAAACATTCGATATTATGAACGTTCGAATATTTAGACGTTCGATTTATAGTGGTCGATCAATTGATATTCGATTAATTGTCATTCGATTTGGCATAGTACACCCCATAAGAGTAAAGGATCTCGTCCGAATATCTCGTATACGACCCGAGTCCAATGATCACGTCGATGTATCTCGTACACCACCCGTGTCAACCGGTACGGAGGTTATGAAAACCATTGGTAAAGGATCTCGTCCGAATATCTCGTATACGACCCGAGTCCAATGATCACGTCGATGTATCTCGTACACCACCCGTGTCAACCGGTACGCAGGTTATGAAAACCATTGCAGCCTTAACCGCTCATAATGCCAGTGGCTGTACAAGTAAAATTAATCACAAGACAACGTTCAATTACCTGAAATACTAGAAGGTGATGTTTTCACTTAGTCGACGAAAAGTCATCATATTCCAAGCGACGACGCTTATTTTGCGTTCGATTTTATATATTTTAATCCTGTAATACTGTAAATCTTCTTCATTACACCTTTGAAGCATGATTTTTGGTTGAAATATGCACAAATTAGCTCAAATATTATAAATATATCTCAATAAACACAGAGATACACAGTCAGTTGCCGCGCAAACGAAAAGAATGACATTTGTCAGGAGAACATAGACAATCTTATTAACAGTGACGATTAGTTTTAGCTCTGAAAATTGCGTCGGTTGCCGAGTAACGCAAGGAAGCTGCATGGTAAATATATATCGAGAACGAAGCATGCAGTATAATATATTTTGACTTATTGTTTAAATTTGAAACCAATTTTATTTCGTTAGTATTACCCACACAAATGTTCTCTGGACACAATGGAAAGTCTGAATGTGAATCATGAAGAATGTCTGGATACTCTGAATCAACTTCTAAAATGAACCCAACATCCGATGTAACTGATACATTAAAGCCTATATTAGAATTTACCCATTCAAAACTACCTACTGGGAAAAATTGAGACATAGCCCAACCATATAAATTATTGGCATCAAAATATGTAATATACGAACTTGGTTGCTCCGTATCGTAATCATGCATAAATTGATTATTGGCTTTAGCATAACGATTGCTACACTGAGATATACCACCTCTAATACCCGCCTTAATAAAAAGCAATTTTGTCATAATCAGTTAATAGTTCTAATTAAATTTTTGTACATTTTAACATTGCATCCCAACTTAATCCTGGTACTGTATAGTAATGGGCGGGGTCTTAATCATATGTCTTGATACAAAGGGTTCTAAAGTTTTCAAAAATATAAACTAAAAGTAAAACATCTGTTTTTAAATAAAGATTCGAATAATCAGACATATTAGAACAGTTAAAGTGCTTCCAAACATCCTTCGCATGATTATAATCATCATTTGATATATGTGAATTGGTAAGTGAACTATAAAATTGGGTTTGATTAGGGAGCGAGCTGAGCTTCAAACAATCAAAACCTGTCATGTATTCATACGGATAAAAAGCTTTCCTTCGTAATCGAATACAGTCCTCTCTGTTAGGAAAGTTTTTTTTCAAATCTATAAACTGTTCATCGTTTAGATTTTTTGCTAGTTGATCTAAACTACATGATAAAAACTTAAAGGAGTCTATGAAACGTAAACTAACTTGTTTGTTATCTATTTGTAACTTTTTAGAAAAGCTAATATATCGTTCTTTATTCTGGGGTATAACTTCAATTTCGCCATCATGAATGTTTAAAGCGTGAACAATAAAATGAGCATCGTAATGACAAAGATTATGTAAAAATACTGGAACATGTCGCGGTGTTTTAAATTTGGAACTACATAGTTCATAAGCAATGCTTCTAAAATTACCATTGTGCCAATCATAGTTGTAAAATTGTTCTTCATTTAAATCAGTTTCACATATATGACAGATTTTAATATTCGAAATTCTCTCTTTCTCTTCGTTGGTTAGAGAAATTGGACTTTTTTGAAAGCTTATTTTTTTTAATATTATTCTTAAATCTAAACACAATCGTTCCATAAATATTTGTGCACAATTTGGTCCACTAATATGTCTCATATTTTGAGAGACCATCATAATATGAACACTTTATGTAATACCCAAAACTATATACTTCATGAATTTGAATATTATTTGTATGTAGTTTGGATGGATTATTATTGCATGTTTCTATTGGATTTAAAAAGGCTTCAAAATCGGCATAAATAACAAAAGGTATTTTTAATTTTTTTTGGTACATTTCAAATTTTAACTTATCGTTTGATGTTCGTTCTCCAAACCAATTTTTTCTACATCTTTCACTGGTTGGTAATTCAGAACATATGTGTGCACAATCGAAGTTTTGGTGGTTATTAAATGTCCTGTGTTGAGAAGTGAAGCAAACAGGAATCACATAAGTAAATTGTATGATAATGTTTTGATATTTGTTTGCTGACTAATCTCGATATATTTCTAATATAACAATAATGATTTATTGGTACCATTCGATATATACAAGGTGTCCAAAAAGAGTATCGGGTATTTGTTTGTTCAATAAAAAAAAACTACCGGTAACGAAGTATTTTTTTTTATTGTACATTAGTAGAATACAAAATGGAAAATTATTTCGAAAAGGTAATGTTATTCAAATGGTGACCGTTACGCTGCTGGCACTTTTCTAACCTGGAAAGAAGATTGGTGATAACACGCCGACACATAGCCCTCGATAGTGCTGCCATTTCTGACCTGATGTTTTGTTTCAATTGCGTTAGGTTCGTCGGATTATTCTCATAAACCTTACTTTTAAGGTATCCCCATACGAAATAGTCAAGTGGGCTAAGGTCGGGGCTTCTGGGAGGCCAGTTGATGTTACCTCTACGTGAAATGACCTTATTCGTGAATAATTCGTAAACAGCTTCAATTGATTGGTTTGATGTATGGCAAGTGGCATACGTACGAACATCCTGATCCATTTTCTAATGCTATCGTCACTTGGTGCATAGCGTGTACGATACTCCGCACGATACAAACATTGAGCAGTCACTATTGAATCACCGTTACGATAATAAGCTCGCACGCAAAATGCGTGATGCGATGCGTCCCTGCGTATTGCTCCATCGCAAATAAAATTGCACAAAATGGCGGACTTGACATTCAACTCCCCGCTTCCCCCAGCCGCTTCGAGTCAACTTCAGCGCTGAAACAAATACCCGATACTCTTTTTGGACACCTTGTATGATAAATTGATGTGTTTAGTTTTACGACATTTTGTTAGGAACAACGGACCTACAACAGAATTACATTTTTTTTCTTTATTATATTCTAAACCAAAGATGTTTAAACTAATATTATTTAATTGTCTACCTTTGCAATGTCAACCATTTTTACTGGAAATGAAATACCGTCAAATTTAAGTTTGTTTTCATGAATTGCATATGACGTAACCCGATCCATATTTTTATCAACAGGATATAAAGCTGAGAGTTTAGCCCATTTAAGACATAAATTATCATTGTTTTTAACGATAATTATAGCTTTTTTGTTTTTGATATCACGAGGAAGATCTATGTATGAACTCGCACGAAGGGGGTTGAATTTATTAATGTTCATATCGATGTACTTAATGTTTTGGAGACTCCATCCGCTGTCTCTTTTTTCGAAAGCGTTAGTTTTGCTCATTAAGGTATTGATTAAAGATAAATTTAATTCGTTTCCCTGATTAATTGTGTAATTAGACGTTTGAAAATTAAAAGTATTCTTAATATTTTTAGTTTCGATTTGTTGAACATTTGAAAATTGATCAACTGACTTTAAAACATTATTTTTATGTGAATTACTTCTTAAATGATTGTTATAATACCTTTTTGACAAAGTTATATGGCATACGGGGCATTCAATTACATCGCTATTGATTAATATACCTGGTTTAACAATCTGAGATGAAGATGACGTTGATGGGGCTTCAAGAAGTCTATTCTTAGCTGGTTCCATTTCTTCCGTGTTCAATGTTGCTGGCCTTTTCCTTACACCTTCTCCTTGTTGTATAAGGAAAAAAGAACACATTCATTAACAAAAATTTAGTTTCATTACATAAAAATCAGGATGAATTATGTAACATATGAAAATACTAACATGTTTCTGATTTACAACGCAAACAATATGCTTGCATTGGCAAAACACCATCAATTACGTCTTCATTACATTGTATGTGCTCCATGGTTCCATGTCCATCACATGGAGTATAAAATGGCACTACATCAGAATCTCCCAGCATTGTTTCCGGCAAAATATTTTGTATGAACCAATATCGTATTAAACGATGAAACTTTTCTAAAATCACACTTTTACTCAAACTAGCAATCTCACACTGGGATAAACTTCCTAAATCAAGAATGGTAAACATTTTTAAGTTGTAATTACTAACAAAATGTGTTGAGAAAATATGGCAGTACATCCTTTAAGTACTCAAATTTCTATCCCCTCTTCATGATACAAAAACATAACAAAGGACAATACAAAAAACAATAATGAAAAAAATACTCACGTTCCAACATGTTTTTGCTCCATTTCATCACAGAGATCGTAGAGTTCTTGATCATAAGTTGTCAACAACGATGGCGAGTTCTGAGTCGTAGAAGTCACAACTTAATGTATCCATGGTGTAGAATGAGTAAGAAATGATAATGATTAACTAATATTCATGAGGTTTATATAGTATCATGTTCACCCTACTCTTCGTACTCTTTTCAAAGAAATAATTACCACTTTTGGTATCCAATTATACTGGACTAACATTTTTAACACATAATGGTTTTGGGTATTCCTTTTATAGAAGAAATAACGGTTACTATCAGACACAAATAGACAAGTCTAAGAAACAATATTATTCTATATTAATATCGTTATTAAGAAATAATTTGGTGAAAAGTGATAACAGAGGGCTGCCAGTTGCGCCAGAAATAGCTGTCTTGTTAACTTTGAGGTATTACGCTACAGCATCCTTTCAGGTAAACTATTTTCATAATTTGATTTATTGTAAACATGAAAATATGAGTTTGTTGTCTATATATACTATACCTGAGTGAAATAAAACGGTAAAACGATTTATTAATAATTATAAAAACCTTTCAGCTTGTCTGCGGGGATCTCATTAATTTATCTCAGCCTACAGTGTCAAACATAATTACAAAAGTATCGCGACTGCTAGCACTACTACACAATACCTATATTAAAATACCCACAGGAGATCAAGCTAGCATAAATAGGCAATAATTTAAGGACTTGGGAAGACATGGACGTTGGCCTGGGCTACCAGGTGCAGATGGAGCCATTGATTGCACCCACATTAAAATTGTCAACACCCCAGGTTGTCAGCACCATGAAGTTTATCGCAACAGAAAATCTTATTTCTCCATTAATGTTCAAGTAAGTGTACAAAACTTGTTCAACTTGTATTTTTACATTGATATACCTAAGTAAGTGCAGCTACAACTATTTTTATCTACGAAGTGATGATATCCTATTGTAACTTTCTGTTTCAGGTTGTTGTTGGCCCACAAACAGAGATTTTGGATATAGTAGCTAAGTGGGCTGGCAGTACTCATGATTCCAGAATTTTCCAAATGTCCAGGGTATACATAAAGTATTCTCAAGGTGTGCTAAATGGTAAACTAGTAGGTGATAGTGGTTATCCAACATTACCATTTATGCTTACACCCATTAGGCCAACTCCTGAAGATCCCCCTCAACTACGGTATAACCGAGCACAAATTAAAACTAGAAACATAGTTGAAAGAACATTTGGTATTTGGAAACGTAGATTTCCATGTTTATCAAAAGGCCTTGGTAATAAATTACAAACTGTGTCTAATATCATAGTAGCCTGTGCAGTGTTACATAATTTATCATTGATTTTAAATGATGATATGGCACTGGCTTTTGATTCCCATTCTAACCAGGAAGGTGAAACCGAAAGTTTAATGCCTAGCACAAGCTCTGGGTTTGTTGTTAGAAATTCTATAATAGAAAATTATTTCCAATAAATATTAAATTTTTATATACCTACTTTATTAATGTTATAGCATTCAATGTTTCGACGCCTGTTAAGTTTATTATCTAGTTTTTAGTTAGTTTACATTTAGTTTTTGTTTTATTTGGTATGGTAGTTAATATGTGTTTATAGTGTTAATGATAAATTCTTTATTTTACTTTGTTATTTTATTAAAGTAGATCGAACCTTGCAACCATGTGCACCTAAATCCGTTCATTGAACCGCCACGACATTTACGTACACACAGTAGTTACTTTTTTACATTTGACTGATTGTTATCACTTTGAGTATTATTGAGATAAATAAAACATTTTATTATTAACTTATTACAAATTTATTAGTTCTATTACCATAATTAAATTCTAGCTAGCTTAATCTATTGACCTGAAACAAAACAAAATACATTAAACCAAAAAATAATAAAAACTTACTTACTAAATATCAAAACTTGAAAGTATACTAAGATTTTTCCTGCCTACCTGTTGAATCTAGTTTCTGCTTCAATATAAATTCAGCTAAGTCAGCTTTAGCTTTAGCTTCCCTAAGCTGTTCTCTTAAAATCTGCATCTCTAAATTATGCTTTTCTGTGGCCCGCACAGATCGATCCTTGTACTCCTGTTGTATAACATTATTTTTAAATTGGAGTATTCGGGTGTTAGTGGAACGTGGAGGTGACTCATTTCTTAAAGGTGGGATGGTTGTAATGGAGGGTTGGGACATTTGTGATGTGGAAGGCTTTGGGGACTCAGGCTGTACATAGGGATCAACTGCATTGGTTTCGTGGGAGGTGATGGAAGTCTGAGATGCAGGTGGTAGAACAATTATTTCATCTATGTCTATACTGGCTGGAGTTTGTGACTTCAGAGAATCTAAAAAAGTAATGTTCATTTAATAATAATCAAGGCTTAACAAGACAATTATTCACATGAAAAACCATAAATACCTTCAACTGTGTCAGAATCAATAGCATTATCAATTCCCACTATAAGAGCTGGGGCCACCATGGACACATCAGGGTCGATGTCAGCATCGCTTATAGATGGCCCTCCTCCAGTAGCTAGCCTATGTTGGCGTTCTTTGGTCAAGGCCTCTCTTTGACGTTGCTTTGTGTTGATCCACAAGCGTCGTAGTTGTTTAGTTGTTGCCTAAAATAAATAAACAATAAGGATACAACCCACTGATACATTTAAAATGTGCACCTCTGCCTACCCCTTAGAGGAATCAAGGCCTTGATTATACATTATGATATTATGTTTATACAATCTCAGTCGGCTCGTCTGATAAACGAAGCATACAAACATACAGTATATGTAATGTGGAATGAATAAATATAATAAATACCTTTGTAATTAGGTTTAAGTATAGAATGATCACTTACCTGTCTCGTAGCAAGAGGACTTGCATTATATTCGGCAGTAACACGAATCAAAGTTTCGTTTTTATTCCGCAGTGAAGCTCCATCGGTGTCCTTATTTTCTATAATATTTCTGTACTTATTAATATATCTAAAAAAATTTTTCTCTCAGTCGGACTAAATACATGTTTTTTTTATTCCATTTTATGTCTTCAAATATTTTGTTCCAATATATTATTAATAATACGTAAACAAACACCAAACACTTAACTCTTGTACAACCACAGATTATAATGATGTAACGCGCAATAGCAGGCGTATGCGTTTTGTTGACTTGTAAAATTCAATACTTTTTAAATATATTGCGCTTTTTTATAGTGTATAAAGATTAAACGTAAGAATTTTATACATGTGACTAAATTTTCTAAAACTTTAATCGATATAAACTGAAAAATAAATTTTATTCGTGCACACACAGAGTTGAACATTATGCTTCTACAAAGCAAGTACTAAACGTAATGAACAAAAGATAAAATAATTCGTCCACTGTGACGTATCAAGTCTTAAGATCAGGATTTCATTGGGTGTCGAATTACAAATCTTAAGAGCGTGGTCTTAGGCTCGGTATCATCTGAGATGCTGTTGATATGGGTTTATTAATTAGCGTCGACATTAAGATGCTGGTCGCATCTTGAGAACGTATCAACTGATACCGCTCTTGAGATCACGATTGAGACCTATCTATTAATACGGGCCTTAGACTATAATATAGATAAATATCTAGAAATCACTAGTTATATGAATGATAAACTAGATGTTTATATTTTAGATGGTAGTCTTTTCGATGCTGAGATACAAACTCAATATATCATGAACATAACTATACAGATATATAATCAATTAATTCCAAATACTAGAATCAAGAGAGGACTTATAAATCCTGCTGGATCTTTAATTAAAGCTATTACTGGAAACTTAGATAATAATGACGCAATTAGATATGATAACTTAATAAACAATATGCAATCGAAACAAAATGTAATGTTTAATAAAATTACTTTAATTTCCGAAATGGTTGATACGTTTGTTAATATTACTAATGCAACTAGAAATAACTTCATAATATTAGAAAAAACTATAAAGGAAATAGAAGAAATTTTAAACAAAACTCAATTCCAACAAGTTAAGAGCCTTGTTCTAAATACATATAACTTGCTAACACACAATTTTCAAATATTATTAACCCGCTTAGACGAAGTGGACACAGCAGTCTCATTTAGTCGAGTAAATATATTACATCAGTCCATAATAGATACGAACGAATTGTTTAAAATCTTAAAGGATATAGAAAAAACAAATAGGTTTCCCTGTCACTATTGCGAACTTAGTCAATATAGAACATTGTATAGATATCAAAGCTTATGTAAAGGGCAAACAAATAACTTTTATTTTGTCAGTACCAACAGTCCAATTAGATGTGTATAACTATTATACCCTACACCCATTTCCTATGTATAATTCCCACCTTAACCTATCGTTCCTAATAACGCCTAGGTATTCCCATATCCTTGCGAAAGGGTCGAAAATAGTTTCGCTCTCCCAGCCTTGCAGAGAGATCGGCGAAGGGAAGTTCCTTTGTTACGAGAGCGACGTGTCTTCTGAAGAAGAGAGTAGATGCATCAAGGACTTGAAGACATTTTCTACAAAAATAACATTTTGCCGATCTCTTCCTGTCAACGCATCTGACGTCAAAGTAAAGTATAAACAGCCAAACTCGTGGCTTATTTACACAGGTTTTCCTACATTCCTAACTGAATACTGCGACAACGAAATGAGTCAGCACGACGTCATGGGGACATACATCATAACCCTTGACAATGCCTGTGAAGTTAAACTTGGTAAAATTACTTTAAGAAAACGCCGCCTTCAAGCAGCAGAGATTGTCTTCCGTAGCACGCCGACAATACACCTGCCTAGCATCGTAACGCCAGAGGACGTTGCATTACGCAAAACTATCAACCTAGACGATATTAACTTAGAAAACTTGCAGTTTCTATCCTACGCATTAAAAGACAACAGTGCAGTGATTAACAGTGAAAAGGTCTTAGTGAATATGCATAGTGTTAGTAAAGGCACTATTATACTTTACCTTATTAAAATGTTTATATTAATAATAACCATATACCGTTACAGATTTTTATTATTGCATAGAGTCAATCAAAATCAACATCCTCATAATTCGGATGATGATTTTGCACTTACGGAGGGAGGAGTTACACGTAGCCAACCCTTACCTCGTACCTTGTAAAGCCGGGTCCAGACATGTATCATTTGCCCGATCCGATCACCGTATCCGTATCGTCGACGCGTATCATGATCGCATATGTGGACGGGTAATGATACGCGATCTGGATACGCCGTTTTGATACGACCCGTCCCATGTCGTGTCGGTTTTTGTCCGATCATCAAAGGTGATACAGATACGGACGTGGGTCAGTCTGGACGCATCACTCGCGACGCTCGGTCGGTTGCACGTGCGCATCATTTTCAGTCCTTGCTGTGAAGTAAAAACAATGAATTGGAACAATGAAAATGTTATTAAATTTATCGAGGCCTATAAAGAAGTATTATGGGACCCCAGCCACAAAAGCTATTACAACCGGAATCTGAAGCAGGAGGCCTGGGATGAACTCTCCGTCGAAATGGAGCGTCCAGTTGGCGAATTGAAGAAAAAGATGGATTATTTGTTGGCTCAGCCAACAAATAATCCATCTTAATTTGTTGACAAAACAAATTAATGGAGTAGTTGTAGGATAACACCCGAACCACAAAATAAGAAATACGAAACTTTAAAAAAGTGAGTAGAAAATAGTTTTTTACATTTGCTTCGTTATTTATAGTACCTAGTAGATATTTTTTTTGCTCGGTTTGCCTAATATGTATCTGCCTACCTGGTCGGAAAACCAATGCACGCCACTGAAAGTAAAATACATATTAAATGAAATTACAAAACATAAACACATTATAAAAAATGTTATTATTATTTTTATTTTAACTACACACTAATACCAGAAAAAGCCAGAAATTAAAAAATTTACTCTGAATGTGATGGGATTAGAATAGTTATACTTAGTTTTATATCGTATACTATGGCCGTTCAGAGAATGCGTTCCTGACGCTTTTGCTTTTTGTTCGTCGCGATTGAACTGACGACGTAAATTTGTAATGGCGTTGCAGTTACGATAAAAATATTTTTGCTGGTTGTTTACCGTTTTAACAATTGATGAGCATTAAAACAACATTATTATATCAATAACACTGCACAACAGCATTTCTGATGATTGGGTTATGTTATATGATATAAGTCCAATTTTCAATGCCGATTTCAAATCTGTGACTGAAATTTTTGTATCAGCTCTAGTTCAAAAAATATGACACATGTTTTTTTTTTATAATAAATCACTTTATATTTGAAGATGATTTCAATTTCTTTAATTTTAGTTGGAAAAAAACTTTCTTTTATTCGATTTTCTTGCTGAAGCTGAAGGCAGAGAGCTATTCTGAATACTCCAACAATAGTCAGCCATCATGTGAGCGTTCCAGTAGCCTTGATAGCGTTCCTCCATCGTACGAAGGTCCTGGTGGAATCGCTCGCCCTGTTCTTCACTTAGATCCCCAAGATTGGCGGGAAAATAGTCTAAGTGGTTGTGAAGAAAGTGTAACTTGATGCCCATGTTACATCCGAGCTTTTGAAAGTGACTCATTAGTTCTTTGACGTGTTGAGAAAAGTCCGAACTTTTATAGTGTAAGAATACCTATGTAAGAATACCTATGTAATGATGTCATGCTATACCTAGATTCTAAGAGTACCTATATTAGATGTGTAAGTATCAATTATATGAGAGTAATAAACTATATTTCTTACTTAGAAGACGTGTTCTATTTCTCTCCCGAATCGAACCTTTACATGGCGACCCTGCCAGCGCAGTGGAATGTCCCATAAAAGGCATCGTTACTATAAACATTGAATGCTTTGGACAGTTTTAAAGACTTATTACGATGGCACTACTTTTATTCGTTGCGTTACAAAGTGACGGTTCGTGTACTGTGAACTTAATTAGTGATTTTTTCCGTGTTCGTCAATTAAATCAAAATGGGCAAACAGCAATCTAAGACCCAGGAAGTTATAATAGCACAGAACGGCGCAGGAAATTCGGCTGGGACCGAGCAGATGTTGCAGCATACAAGTACGATAGCTTATATGTTGATCACTATCGCAGCTATGCTGATTATTGGAGGCGCTATATGGCTATTGCGCTACTATAGGAAATGCCATGGAAAATGGATTGAAAGAGGTGTCCACGATTTTGATCTGCGAAGGTCGATGAGCTTGTTCCGTCGTCAGCAGCGGGAGGCCAATTTTGCAGCCCCTACAGGGACTTCACCAGTGTGAGTGCATAGTGATACAATTAAATAATAAAAGTTGCGGTCACCCCGAGATAAAGTGCGATTAGTGTATAACGGCATGGAAAACGGTACGGTAACGGTACAAGTATAAGGACAATACTTATAATATCTTAAATATTATGCATGTATTTACTCGCATTTTACAGGTTAACAAATATGGTAATACTATTGAGTTATTTTAAATGATTTTGTCATATTTTTGTTTATAATTATAATTTTGAATAATTATGAATATCTCTTAATGTAATAATAATTATACACAACTTTATGTAGCTATGTTATGGCTAGTGAGGCTAAAGAGATATTTGATAAATTGAAGTATATTAAAGATTACCTTACAAAGTTAGGTCCAAGTAGAAGGTCAATTAATATAAGACAAACAAAACTAACTGAGGTAAATATTTTATATAAACAATTTTGTTCCTTACAAATAGCTATTGAAATTAGAATAAAAAATAAAGAAATTAAAGATAGGGAAATTCAGATTTTTACAAACTTATTTGATAATATTAATAAATTGTATTCGAAAATAATTCAACTTTGTTCTGATAGTACAGAGGATACGACAAGCACCATGGAAAAGTTCGAGTTGAAAACTGCGATTGCGTTGTTACCAATAATGACGGGTGATGAAGATATCACCAAACGATTAATTTCAAACATCGAAATGTATGATTCTATGATAGATGATACTGGTAAAAAGCTACTCATTCAATTTGTTTTAAAGTCACGGTTATCCGAAAGCGCTAAGCTGCGCATGCGTAATACTTATTCGTCTGTTGCAGATTTGATTCTAGACATGCGTAGTAGTTTACTGCCAAAAAAATCCGATACTGCGATCCACAGTAAGCTGCAGCATATGAAACAGAACGACGAGAGTATCGAGCACTACGGTAAGGAATTAGAACAGTTATTCGTCGATCTGACTATTACTCAGGCCAACGGAAACACTGAGCTTTACCAAACTTTAAAGCCAATAAACGAGCGGATAGCTATAAAACGATTTTCTGATGGTCTGCGGAATAGTCGTCTTAGTACAATAATTGCAGCAAGAAATTATAGCACATTGAAGGACGCGATCCAGGGTGCGTTGGACGAGGAGCTCTCGAGTGGAGGTGGTGAGCGAGTGATGAGTTTTCAACATAACAGAGGTAGGTCAAACCGCGGTCAACGTATTTATAATAATAATTTTAACAGAGGTGCGTCTAGAGTATTTTCTAGTTCTCAAAATTATAATAATCCCAGTCGTGGTTATTACAATTGTTCCAATCGTGAAGGTAACTTTAATAATTCATCTAATTATCGCGGTCGCGGGGGTTTTCGTGGCCACACAACGTTTCGTCGCCCGGCTCGACAACACCAAATTAGGCTAGCTGAGTCGAATGATAGTGAGCGTTTACATGAAAATCCTGAAGTGCAGACTGAAACTCAAAATAATAATTTGTTTTTTCGTGCATGAACATTTTTATTGTCAGAATATAAACTCTATTAATTTAAATGTATTCCAAGTGTCGCGTAGTTGGTTACTTGATACTGGCGCGTCAGTGTCCATAATTAGGCAGGAGGCATTAGAGAACTTGCACATTCCTTTCCATATAGAGCGCATTAGAATAAACGGTATAGGTGGTCATGTGTATTGTGATGGCTTTGTTTATCTTAAATTAAATTATGATGGTTATGAGTTCGAGCATAAATTTTATGTATTTAAGAATTTTACTTGTAGAACGGATGGTATATTAGGACAAGATTTCATGAGTAGATTTAATTGCATATTAGATTTTGAGCGAAATGTATTGACAATTAATCATGACGTACCCGTTGCTATCCCATTACAAATGGGGCAGCTCGGCAAAAATACTTATATGACTATTCCGGCCAGATGTGAAGTCACTTACTTAGTAGAGACAAATTTAAAAGAAGAATGTGTTGTTATGCCTAAACAGTTAAGCGAAGGTGTATTTTTAGCATCTGTTTTAGTAAAACCTATAAATGGTAAAATACCATTAAAACTTTTAAACACTCGAGAGACAGACACATGCTTAAGTTATTTCACGCCCGATATTGTACCTTTAAATGAATATTTTGTATGTTCTTTTGAAAGTAATAACTTAAATGCGAATCGTGTGAAACAATTATTTTCGGTTTTGAACTTAAAACATTTGAATAAAGAAGAACAAATTTCAATCGAAAACATTTGTGCAAAGTACTCAGATGTATTTTTTTTATCAGGTGACAAATTAGGTGTTACGAATTTATACCAGCAGTCAATTCATTTAAAAGAAAATACTAGCCCAGTGTACACCAAGTCTTATAGGCTCCCCAAAAGTCAAAAATCTGAGATTGATAAACAAATCGATGATATGTTACGTAATGATATTATAGAGGAGAGTATGAGCGAATGGTCTAGCCCTGTTCTTTTGGTGCCAAAAAAATGTGATAATAGCGGTAATAAAAAATGGCGAATTGTTATTGATTATCGGAAATTAAATAATAATCTTAAAAATGATAAATTCCCTTTACCAAATATTTCGGATATACTGGATTCTTTATCGGGAGCAATTTATTTCAGCCACTTAGACCTTAGCCAAAGTTATTATCAGTTAGAATTAAGCCCAGAAAGTAGAAAATACACTGCATTCACTACAAGCAAACAATATCAAATGAAACGACTCCCAATGGGTTTGAAAATCAGCCCAAGTGCTTTTAGTCGGTTAATGACAGTAGCAATGTCTGGTTTGAATCATGAAAAATGTCTGGTCTATTTAGATGATCTTATTTGTATAGGACGCAACTTACAGTCGCATAATAAGAATTTAATTGATATTTTTGAACGACTTAGAAGTGTAAATCTAAAAATAAACCCTGAAAAATGTCAGTTTTTAAAGAAGGAATTATTGTATTTAGGCCACATTGTATCTGCTAAAGGAGTCTCGCCTGACCCTAAAAAAACACAAGTAATACAAAATTACCCCACGCCAAAAAATAGTGACGAAGTAAGACGTTTCGTTGCTTTCGCGAATTACTATCGTAAATTCATTCCACACTTTGCTGACATAACAATACCTTTGAATAGACTATGTAGGAAAGGTGCTAATTTTATTTGGAATACAGAATGTGAACATTCATTTAATCTGTTAAAGCAATCTTTGGCCAATCCACCCGTTTTACAATATCCAAATTTTGAGGACGATAATGAATTCATATTGCACACAGATGCTTCTGGTGTAGCTATAGGGTCCGTATTATGTAATAAAAATGATATGCCGATTGCTTATGCAAGCCGACCGCTCAATAAATCCGAGCTAAACTATCCAACAATAGAAAAGGAACTCCTTGCTATTGTTTGGTCCGTTAAATATTTTAGACCATATTTATTTGGTAAAAAATTTAAGATAAAAACAGACCATAAACCCTTACTTTATTTATTTGGTTTCAATAACCCGTCTAGTAGGCTAATAAAGTTTCGATTAACTTTAGATGAATACGATTACGAAGTTGAATATGTTAAAGGTGTGAATAACGTGGCTGCAGACGCGTTATCTCGCATCGTTATTACGTCCGATGAATTAAAAAATATAAGTCAGAATGTCTTAAATGTTATGACACGAAATATGGCAAAAAATAAATTAGATGACAATTCGTCGGTCGATAAGAACAAAACAGATAATCGGTCTGATCAACCGAAAATCATTGAAATTCTTAGAAAACCGAAAAATTGTACTGAATTAATATTTTCTCGGTGTATACTAAAACATAACACTAAATATATTAACGTTAATGACTTTATTTATGTACCATCTAAATTGACGATTTATTTAGACCCAATTTCTCGATCATGCTCAGCGCGAGACGCTTTCGTGAGAGATTTGGAATCTATCTGTAAAAGAATATCAATTGATGAAATTTATATAATTAAAGATGAGATAAGTGAGAAATATATAAAATGGTTAACCAAATATTGTAGAAATCATGATTGGACCGGTCCACGAATTTTAATATTAAAAAATTTAATAAGAATAACAAATGACGACGATAAGCGAGTGATATTAAATGATTTTCACTTGCTTCCTACTAGCGGACATGCAGGTATTAAACGTATGACAAATAATATAAAGCGTTATTACTTTTGGCCAAACATGGCAAAAGACATTATAGGATTTGTGAAGAAATGTGACAAATGTCAGAAACAAAAGCATTCGTTGCGTACAAAACAACCAATGGTAATAACCACGACTGCGCAGTCAGCATTTGATAAAATATATTTAGATATAGTTGGGCCCTTAGATAAGGATTATCATAGTTATTCATATATTCTCACATTGCAATGTGAATTAAGTAAGTATGTAGAAGCATATCCATTAGTAAGAAAAGATAGCGTAAGTGTAGCACGAGCATTCGTCGACAACTTTATACTCAGGTATGGTATCCCTCGTGAGATCGCGACTGACAGGGGAACCGAGTTCATCTCTAGTACTATGACCGAGGTATGTAAGTTGCTAAATATTAAACAAAAATTTGCTAGTGCTTATCATCATGAATCGATATGTTCACTTGAGAACTCGCATAAGTCACTTAATGCATTTTTGAGAATTCAGACAGACAACAACAGTAGATATTGGAGTGAATGGCTTCCTTATTGGTGCTTCTCGTACAATACCTCTGTACACTCGGAAACAAAATATACTCCCTACGAACTAGTGTTCGGAAAGTCATGTAATATACCTAGTAATTTTCAAAATTGTACTGTTGAACCTTTATATAATACAAATAGCTACCCTTTAGAATTAAAATTTAAATTACAAAAAGCGCAGTGTGAAGCGCGACAAAATTTAATCAAAAGTAAATTGATAAGAAAATGTAAGTTTGATGAGTATTTAAAACCAGTTATGTATAACAAAGATGACTTATTATTACTTAAGAATGAAACAAGAAACAAATTTGATAATGTATACCATGGTCCTTTTAAAGTTTTAGAAGATCTTGATCCAAATGTTAAAATATTGCGAAATAATAAAGCAGAAATTATACATAAAAATAGGACAAAACTGTATATTAAATGATAATAGATTAATATTGTATACTATATAATATGAAAAAAAAAAAAATGTCATACCTAATGCATTTTTTTTTTTCTGTTTTTGTAGGGCGTATAGTGTAAGAATACCTATGTAAGAATACCTATGTAATGATGTCATGCTATACCTAGATTCTAAGAGTACCTATATTAGATGTGTAAGTATCAATTATATGAGAGTAATAAACTATATTTCTTACTTAGAAGACGTGTTCTATTTCTCTCCCGAATCGAACCTTTACACTTTTCTTATTTCCCAAAAAATTTTGTACCAGCCAAACAAACTCATTCCATGCCTTTTTCTCAATATTTGTCATAGTTTCCATAAAATATGAGTCTTTTATTAATGACCTTATTTGTGGCCCGTCAAAAATTCCCGCTTTTATCTTTTCTGCACTTAGTTTTGGAAACTTTTTTGAAAGGAAACGGAAACAATTTCCATTTTTGTCAAGACCTTTTACAAATTGTTTTATAAGGCCTAATTTTATATGTAATGGAGGCAAAATTATACGATCCCTTGATACTAAAGGTGGGTTTATCACGTTTTGTTCTCCTGGAACTAGCGCTTCCCGAGGAGGCCAATCATTTTTAATCCAATGTTGATTTTTAGCTCTACTATCCCACAAGCAAAGAAAACAGGGGTACTTTGTATAACCACCTTGTTGACCTAAAAGAAAGTTTACCATTTTTAAATCAACACACATAAGCCAGTTGTGTTCCACATATTTAATTTTGTCTAAAACTAAAGCAATAGTTGAATATTCTTCTTTTACTTTTGTGGAATGTGCAATAGGCAACGACCCTAATTTATTCCCATTGTGTAAGAGAACACATTTTAGACTCCGTTTTGACGAATCTATGAATAAACGCCACTCATTAGAAACGTAATTTTGTAATCCCATTGCAGCCATTAAACCAGGTACATCTTTACAAAATACGAAGTCATCTTCTTCAGCAAAATATTTGAGGAGATTTCGTTCTCTTGTGCGGTAATAAGAAATTTTAGTTTCTTTTGTTACTAAGTTTCTTTCTTTCAGCCTAGAAGCTAACAGTTCTGAAGCAGACTTTGACAGTCCCAGATCTCTGATAAGGTCGTTTAAATCGTCTTGGTTGAGTAGTTTTGGCGCATTCAAGTCACATTCAAAGTCACTATCACTATTGTCAATTTTCGCCTCAAAATGCGTAGCTTTCTCCTGAGAAGGACCGGCTTGAGGTTCAGGTGATCTTTTAGGGCTCAAAACACGTCTATTTGCCGACCGTATGGAAGGATATTCCCATTTGGCTCGATTTTTTCGGTTAATACCAGTTATGTTCACCAAGCAAAAATAACAGTCGTCGTGGTGGTTCACGGGTTCTTTCCAGATCATAGCCGATTCGTACCTAAATCTATTCCTTTTTTTATTTGTCCACAAACGTAGAAACTCAACACACGTTTTGCATACCTTTTGCGGAATCCAAGGCTTGTTTTTCATTTCCAGCGGTCGACCAAAGTAATTTTTGTAAGCCTCATTTACGAAGGTAGTCACATTCAAACGGTATTCTTTAAACATATACTCTCCGCAAATGAAACAAAAATTATTCGGATCGTTCACACAAACTCGTCTTGACGACGCCATATCAAATTATATTAAGAAAACGAAAAAGTAATATTATTATCAGCAAATTAACACGGTCATACGTCGACTTTATTGTGAAGGCTATAACTTGTAAACGAGAGCTGTTACAAAAAAAACGAGGGTATATCTAGAATCAGCGACGTCAAATTAGTAAACATCATGTGATAAAAGTCAATCATCAGACAAAAGTTGCAATTTTGTTGTGCAGTGTAATCAATGAATTTTATAATTTTGTGCCAAACTGAGTGTCAAATAACTTGGTAAACAATATTTTTCTACATCTATACTGCGCTATTACAAGGTTATGTCAGCGCTTTGTATTTGTAGTGCTGTGCTAACAATAACAGGCAATAACAGTATCGTAATCTGTTCTTATAGTTATACTTTATAAAATAATACGTTTTGTTTTTCTTTTTAAGAATTTGAAAATAATGGACTATAAGATAATTTTTATTAAATATAAAAATAAAACTATGAACAAACCGAACGCGCGAAAGAAAAGTAGCTACTAGTAGTATACTAGTAAAGAAGAGTAGCATTTTTATATTTAGGTTGAAAATGGTAACCCCAAATGGCGTTATGGGCCGCCATTTTGTGACGCTAAAACAGTCGTCTGTTGTCGTTTCGTGCGCATAGACCACGTTCTTCAAGTGTTTTCGATCTGTTTTTATTGGATTAACCGGCTTTCGTTTAATGGACTGTTTCTGCTTTTCAAACTGACATCGGCGCTAAATCGGACTTCGATTGTGTTTTGAATTGCGTTCTTTTTACTTTTGGTGCATAATAATGCCTAAACGTGGACAAACATTGAAAAGTGGAGCCCGTGAGTTAATCATCAAGCTGCAAGATTACTTTGAGCGGGAGCGGCAAAATGGCGGACCCCTGTTACCTGTCGAACAAGTACAAGAACGCGGCTCTCAGGCACTTGGAGTTAGCAAACGAACGATAACAAATATTAATAAAAAAAAGTTCGTCTCTACTGGCACGGAAGATAATATTTTACGTACTCCGAAGAAGAAACGTAGAACTAAACCCGTGACAGATATTGACTCCTTTGACGCCGATGCAATCAGAAATCATATATATGGTTACTATTCCAGAAATGAATATCTCAACAGGAAGAAGCTTTTGGCATCGTTAAGAGAAGCTGGACTGTTTAGCGGGGGTAAAACTGCTTTAACCAAAATCTTAAAAGATATTGGTTTTTCGTATAAAAAAACAGACAAAAGAAAATTTTTATTAGAACGATACGACATCATTTTAAAACGGATAAGTTTGTTGAGAGAAGCAAAAAATATTGATAACTGGGATAATGTCGTGTTCATTGACGAGACATGGCTAAACGCCAATCACACGGTTTCCCGTTCTTGGACGGATGATACACAAGCGTCGACGTCGAAAGTACCAATGGGTAAGGGGGCCCGTCTGATAATATGCCACGCAGGTTCTGCAAAATACGGCTTTGTGGAAAACGCGTTACTGGCATTTCAATCAAAAACCACAAATGACTACCACGAAGAAATGAATGCCTCTACATTTAAAGAGTGGTTCCAGAACGTGCTTTTGCCCAGCCTACCAGAGCCTTCTGTGATATTCATGGATAATGCCTCCTATCACTCTGTTCAAATACAGAAACAACCTACCCAAGCTAATAAAAAAGAAGACATGGTGGCTTGGTTACAAGCAAAAGGCATTGACGCAAATATGCAGATGCTAAAACCAGAGCTAATTAAATTAGTTCAAGAAAATAAAGCGGCAAATTTGCGATACGAAATCGATGAACTGGCTCTGGAGTATGGTCATCGCGTTCTAAGAATTCCACCGTATCATTGCCAATATAACGCGATTGAGCTAATCTGGGCTCAAATAAAAGGTTACGCCGCCCGCCACAATACTTCCCCGCCATTCAGCACGAAAAAGATGATGACCCTATTAAAAGAAGCCTGCGGGGAAGTCACTAGAGATGACTGGGCAAAAGTTGTTGAGAAGACTAAAAACCTGATTATGGAACATTTTGACCGAGATATCAGGATTGATTCTGTTATTGATAATAATATAATTATACGTGTAGGCGAAGATGATGATGAAGACACCACCTCCTCAAGCGAATCCGAGTCTGATTAATATTCTGTACGCACATTCAATTCAATGTACTTTATTGCATAGAAATACAGATTGTAACTTTGTAACAAAAAATAAATAAAACAATTTTATTATATCGTCGGCTTAGAGTGTAAACCTGCCAAATCCATTTTATTACTTTAAGACATTATTCATACCATACGAAAGTGTAAAAAGAAATACATAAACTAGAAAAACAGCTACAGTCCGTTTTCCTTTAAAATTGTCAAAAACGCGTACTGAGTAAAACTGTCAATCCATAACCTCAAAAGTTTCCTGCTAACTCCGTGTAAGCCGCCATTTTGTACCGAGATTCCGATGCCGGCAAATGTGCTCGTACAAATAATTGATGTTTTCTGTAATAACAGTGTAAATAAAGGTCGAAAGTTAAAGGACTGAAAGGTATGTGTTTATACTGTTATCTTATTATTTGTTTGTAATGATAAATTAAGCTATATTTATTGTAAAACTTCAGATAACCTATAGCCCAAACACGTGGGATTTAGCAGTTTTTCCGTACAATCAATCTTGCATTTATTGTACTTAGCAGGTATTACGTATCATCATAAATTAACTTTGAATTATGTTTTAATTAATATCTTGCTTTATAATCTTTCTGTTAATGGGTTATAGTCAAGTATTTAATGCATTTATTCAAGTTTCAAAATCTAATTGACAAATTAGGAACTTAGGAACTATACGTTTAGATTGGGACGTAATTTTAGAGTTTAAACGTATAGTATAATTTTAATTTTATTTCGCTTTATTTCCTACAATTATTGTTATCAGAATGTATTAATTAATTCTTTATTTGCAGATGTCATCGAGTAAGCATTGGCGTGGCCGTAAAATCCTGGACTTGTGTGCAAGCAAAGAAGATATAAATCGACAAACAGCACCGGAATCATCTCAAGCATCCTTCCCCAAGGAATGGTCTGTAGTTGAAAATGTCGAAATTGAAATGATTATATCTAAAGAAATATCTGATGACTTAAGCTCAAGTATACATTGCGACTCCTTCTCACCTGCCGATTTGAATATGATTTCCCCTTTAGATGAATCCCCTTTGCTTGAAATAATGACTGATGACCACCACTGTTCCAATAGTCTGGTTTCTGAAAATACTATCTTGCAGAGCACTTTGCAACAAATTGAAAATAGTCCTAGAAATTCTTCTACAGGTACTATCAACCATTCTATTTCGTCAAGACCATCCATCCAAATAGATGATTTGATATCAGATGAAAGTATGCAAGGTCTGGTACCATACAAAGTTAATTCTGACTCTGAGTCTGACTGCGAAAACAATCCAAAGAAAAGCAATAAAAGAAGAAAAAGGATTCACATTCAAAAATCAAACTGGTATGCTGAAAGTAACAGAAAGTTGAGAGAATCTGGAAAAAAATACTATGGAAGAAAAAAAGAAGAAAAGTGGAATTATGAAGTTCCAAGGCAGCCTAGAACTATGAAGAATAGATGCTCGTGTAAAGAAACTCAAAAAGGATCTTTAAAATGTTCAATGTTTACAGAGACAGATAGGCAGAATATTTATTATTACTAACAACTAAAGAATTTTATTATTCCCGCAAACTCGTACTTTTTAATGAGTCTTTTGTTCCACCAGGAAAAAATAAGACGGCAGTTTGTATTCTTTGGCACGAAGGTGAAAGTGGCAGGAAAGCATATAATGTGGCTACAACTTATATATTTTTCCTGAAAAATTACTGCCGTGATCAAAAACATATTTACTTTTTTCTTGACAACTGCAATGCACAGAATAAGAACAAAGTCCTTATCTCAGCTTTAGTACGATTAATTAATGATAAGACGACAGAAATCGATACAGTGACAATGGAGTATTTTGAGAGTGGTCACACTTTCATGGCTGCAGACACTGTGCATGCAGCTATCACAAAAAAAAAATTAAAAAGGTTGGAGAAATCTACGACTTTGACGATTTTGTACACAATATAAAGACGTCGCGGAAAAACATGGAAGTGACAGTACTTACTCACAAGGATATGATCGTCTTTGCAAATGATTCAAAGCCAGCATTCCCCAAAGGTTTTAATATTCAAAACCTGAAAATTATTGAATTTAGAAGAGGTCACGTTACCATGTTTGCTAAGAATGATTATGATGGAGAATTCAAAGAAATACATTTCTTGAAAAGAAAGGATGCTCAAAATCTTCTAGATGAAATTGCAAATGGCAAAACCGATCTGCTCCAATCATTACCAAAAGAGGCTGAAGCCAGGGGCATAAGCGAAATAAAAAAAAGAGAGTTGTTACAGCTATGTAAGTCTATGCCTCCTACGAGATCAGTTTTTTATGAAAATCTTGTGGTTTCTTCGGAGCTGGACCTTGACGAACACAACAACGACTTAAACTACTAATATTTCCTGAAATAATAAATAAAATAATTGATTAATTGTATAATTTTCCTAATTTGATTTTCTTGACGTTAAGCTAATTTTGATTATTAATTATGTAAGTTCATAATGCTAAGTTACTTTATAAACTTTCTGTTGTTTAAGTTCTTTTGTTGCCATAAGAGTAAAGAATGTTAATTTTGCCAATTTTGTTTATTTCTATTGTCTAGAAGTTTTTTATGTTAACTTTTTGTACGTATTTCAAGTTCCTGTATGAAACTGCAAGACTGATTATATAATTCATTAAGTTTCGATTTAAAAGATTTTGTAAGATGCTAATGTATGTTTGATTATAATATGTTATTTTTTTTGAAAATATATATATTTGTTTACCTACTAATAATCTAGTTTTTTTTTTAATACATATTCTAGCCACCATCTAATTAAAATTCCGACTGTAACTCCCTGTGGCTCATTTTTAAACCTTATTTTACCAAGTCAATATACTGTATGTCTAAAATACAGTGTATTGTCATAACAATGTTCCCTACATTTCTGACAATTATTATGCCAATACAAGTTATTCACGATAATTCATTGTGTATATTTTATTTGTATATAAAACCTAGAGGGCTTCATTCCTTATAAAATTACCTTTAATCTGATACTAAATACTAAAAACTTTCCAAAATAAAATTTCGAGTAATATTAAAAAAAAACAAAAAAAAAACTATTTCGGTCTTTTTCTCAAAACCAGGTATTTGTAGTTACAGTGTATTGGATTCACACGGTAAGCTATTACACACCCTTCTTGGTTTTGTTTTCAAATGTGAATTTAATTTCAATTTTAATTATCTTATTCAAATTTAAATAATTTTGTAAAATAGGTAAATATACTAACATTTTTCACTGTTTTTTTTAATATTAAAAAATTAAATACATATTAAGTACTAGAAAAAACATTTTAAAAATCAGATTTAGGTTTATATAAATTAAATAGAAAGATACACATGCATAAATAAACAAATAGATATAGGAATAAATAATATTGTCAAGTATGTACATGATGCAAAAATACAACAAATAAATAAAAATATGCCTCACTCTGCCCATACCATTTTCTTTCAGACGAATCCTTTCAGAATGGATAAATTTAAACGTGGAAAGCCGCTTAAGTCACAAGCACGGCAAATGGTATTTAATGTGTACCTTTATTTCTTAAATGAAGCCAATGTTTTCAAAAGAGACCATGATGGTTATTTTAAAAAAAATCAGGACCGTGGTACAAAAGCTACAGAAATTTCACGACGAATTTTGAGTAAAATTTTAAACGAAAAAAAAACAGAATGAAATTTTCCACACCGAAAAAAGGAAAACCTAAAAGTAGATTTCGTCTGGGACTTGATGATTTCGACTACTGTGTTATTCGTAATATGATGTACAATTTTCAGTTGACGCTCAAAGAACTCCCAACTGTAAATAATTTGAGAAAAAAGTTGATCGAAGCTATTAATTTCAAAGGCTGTGCAGAGACTTTAAGGCTGGTCTTGAAAGAAATGGGGTTTAGGTTTCTAAAAACTGATAATAACAGACGGTTACTTATGGAAAAGCAAGATATACGTTTAAAAAGGATCAAATATCTCAAAAATTCAACAGCTGAGGAATTCTGGTAGAAATAATAGTGTTTATGGACGAGTCATACGTGCATACATCACATACTAAGGGTAAAACTTGGCAAGATAGCAGCAAAAAAGGTATCAAACAACCCATTTCCAAAGGAGAGCGAATAATTATTGTACACGCAGGCAATGAAAAAGGGTTCGTCCCAGGGGCTCTAATGTTACATAAATGTGTCGACTCAGAAGGTGACTATCATAAAGAAATAAACGCGGAACGTTATCAAACTTGGCTACGCAATCAATTGATTCCCAACTTGCGAAACCACCAAACTCAAACACACCTAAACCACAAATGATAACTTGGTTACAACAACACAACATTCCGCATGACCCAAAGAAACTGAAACCCGATTTGTATGAAATTATAAAAAGACATAAAGAAAAATACATAGAATTTGCCATTGACCGTGTAATGGAGGAACATGGGAATAAAATTATACGATTGCCACCATATCATCCCGATTTTAACCCCATTGAAAATATTTGGTCCCAGATAAAGCAACACGTAGCCAAAAAAAATATTGCAATGACTGTCACGTCAGTTAAAGATGCTATATTAGAAAAAATCAATAATATAGGACCAGAAGAATGGAAAAAAGTTTGTGATCATGCTGTTAAATGCGAAGATGAATATAGAAAATTTGACCCAAGAATCGATAGTTTTTCCGATGAAATGATTATTTACACAGGTGATAGCAGTGGGGAAAGTGTAAATGAACTAGAGCATGATGAAAGTTCTGATGAATCTACGATGTCAGGAATAGAGACCCTCCCTGATTCTGATTTTTTTTTTTGTAATTGTAATATTATTCTGGAATGATCAGTGCTGTAAATACTTTTAAACTGAGATTCTAATATAAACCTTGTGTTATTTAAACCTTATTTTCTTCCATTATTACACCAGCTTCAGTAAGACACTTGAAAAGTACTATAAAATTTTCAAAGTAAATCAATCCAACAAAGATTGTAGCATATTCGCAATCGTGTGGTTTTCCTCGCTTACATGGAATTATCGAATCAAATTTCATTACTGATAAATCAATATTTATCTCTTTTAGCACAAAACACATAATTCTACTAAACTATGCATGAAGAAAATGCACTTAACCACTGGATCGCTATTTCAGCATGATTGTTTATGTTTTTATTTTTTGTTATTTTAATGTATAATTTGTTTAAATGTATCTGATGTGTGTAAATTTCTATGAACCTTTGAGTTTGAAATAAAGCTTTATTATTATTATCTTGTATCTCTTATTTTTCACGGGCTATCCTCAGTAGAGAAATTACCCGGTCCTTTGAAAGGCTTACGTGGGGACACAGGTTCAACACGCAGTGGCCTTGTTGAGAACTTTACTCTAAACTGGGATGGGGCATCTACCAGAGCCCATCCACATCAGTTCTATGGAAGAACAGATATGAACGGTCCAAAGTAGATACTAGGCTATTGTAAATTATGAATGGAAAAAATAAAAAAAATAGGCTATGTGTAGGTATATGTTAGTGGATTGGTTATTGGAACTAAATCCGGAAACTATGACACCTGCCTTCTAACACGTGTTAATGTAATCAAATAGGCAGGTGGTAACTCGCCAGCTGACCAGATGGGCCCATCAACATAACCGCCACGATAGGCAGCAGGAGGCAACACCAGTGCGAGCGGCTAGGGGTGTCGAGCGGTGCGGCCCCGATTTCACCATCGCGGGTCACAGTAGCGGACCCGGAGCGGGTTTCCTCGTTATTACGCCATTGGACACTTCCACCCCTGAGCATATAGCTCTAGCGACCCCTCTCTAGCCAGCCAGGAAAGGCAAGAAAGAGCTGAAAGCCCTCTTAAGGAGTGACTCCCAGGGGCACTCAGGTCCGTTGTGTCGCTACTCACAAACAGCTCGCCACAAGCTGCCCTGCGGATTTATTATCATTAATATCTAGAAGAACGAATCATTCCTCAAAATGAGTGTCCTTTGAAATGGTGGCAGGCGCGGGCAATTCTGTACCCTGAATTCTCAAACTTGGCTGAGAAATATTTATCAGTGATGGCTACCTCGGTACCATCTGAAAGGACTTTTTTCAAATTGGGCCAAATATTAAGTGAGAGGCGCAGCTCTATTCAACCAAAGCGAATGGAAAAAAAATATTTTTAAATATGAACCAGAGATTCCTGCCATAAAATGTTTTTATTTAATGTTTTTTTTTACCGAAATGGCGCGACGAGCAAGTCGCAGATGTTAAATGTTATCACTTGCCAATAACAATTGCGGTACTCTATCTATAGTCTAAGATCCGGCCATAGAATGACCCTCACCCATCGTATTACGGGATGAAAATGATTTTTTTATAAAATTAAATATGTAAAAAAATTTATTTACAGGAGGTTGTCTGAAAAATTTGGTGCAAAGTGTAATTAATTAATAATTAAAAAATAATTCTTTTTAAACATTCCCTTACGCAAAAAACTGTATACTAATCGAAAGTATGTAGCTCATAGAATATGCAAACGCTGGGTTGACTTTTTTTTTCCGGTGCAATTATCAGGTAGGCAGGTATATACAGGTAAATCGATACTAGTAATTTGCAACGATCCAGTTACGCGATAAACCTTATATCAAAATAAAGATAATTTTATTATGAATATAATGACATAAGGTTGGCTGCAAAAAGTTGGTGCTAAATCCCGGTTGTCGATTTTTGAAAAACGAAATATTCGTGCGGTTGAATACGTGCGAAAGAGAGGTCCGAGGAACGTATCCAGTGCGATAGAAAAGGACGCAGCATTGCAGCTGTGTGTCGCTCAATCGTCGAAAGAAAGAGAGTGCGCATGCTCTTTGTTTGTGAAATTGAGGAAGATAGCGATAGACTACAGTAAGTGTTGAGCATTATTTCGGAGCAACTGTTGCTGCTACGTATCAATATTATTTTTTGATAATTTATTGTTCCAAACATGGCTAAAAAGTGTTTTCTGTGTGATTTAAGTGACTCTGTAATGGATTTTAACGATGAAACTTTTAAAAATTGTTCATTAAAATTGGCTTTTCGAAAATTAAAAAACTTTAAATACAACGACGTTGAACTAACCAACGCGTCATTTCTTGGTTATCATACCACGTGTTATAAAAAAGTGACTGCATTAAACAATAAATATATTGAAGAATTTAATAATTTTGCTACAGAAAATGCAGTAAGTACATAATAAAAAAATCTTTTAAATTCATATAGTAAACACATTTTAAATATTTAATTTTTATAACGAAATAATGCTACTGCAAAGCGTGTGGAATTTAATTATAATTTAAATTAGTTGTTACGAGATAGAATAATTCTTAAGAAATTAGCATTTTTTGTATTATTAAATTCCATCACATGTAAGATTCTTACTGTTTTTTAAAAAAAATAGTTTAAAAAAGTAACCTAAAAATGTAATTTCAGTTGAATAATTTTTCGTAAGATCATTCATGATGATTTCTTCTTATAGCTTTATCAATAAAACATTTTATGAAAATTATCTGTCAAATACTTTTATTTCATCAAAAAAACCTACTTTTTCAGGTGCGTGTTAATACTTCCACCGCTAGTGAAGCCTCAAAAAGTATTGCATCTAATGTCGATTCCTGTGCAACAGGTACAGAGGGTGAAGAAAGTCATGCTGATGCTATGGCAGAGATTTCTACAAATGTAGAAGAGGTATTAAATATTCAGTTTTCAATCCTCAATGTGTTAAATTACAACCTGAAAATTGTGGTTGGTATCTTGATGGTTATCTACAACCAACAGGATTCATTGGGGACCAAACGCCTTTAACAGTACAAGATATTGCTGAAATAACAGAAGACGAAAATAGTGACGAATGTTGTGAACTTGAAGATACAAGTTTTATTTCCGATGAATCAGACCTTGAATAATGTAAATTAATTAAAAAAATTTTTAATCAAAATATTGTATTTATATTAAAATTAAATTTTTGTACAAAATTATAGCTTTGTATTTCATGTTTGTAATTTATGTTTTATTTAATTTTTTTTTCGGAAAAACTTTTGATTTTTTGCTTTGTTTTATTTGATTAAGTCTCCTGATGTAAAAAAACACGAAATTTTCAAGATAAGTATGTCATAAATTATTTCTTTACAAAAATATTCATACACTTAAATATAATGACGATTTATATATATATATATATACATATATATAAATAAATATTTACATATATGTACTACATACATAATTTTATCACTTTGTGCAAAAATGCATTGCCGGATGCTCCGAAATAATGCTCAACACTTACTGTAGTCTATCGCTATCTTCCTCAATTTCACAAACAAAGAGCATGCGTACTCTCTTTCTTTCGACAATTGAGCGACACACAGCTGCAATGCTGCGTCCTTTTCTATCGCACTGGATACGTTCCTCGGACCTCTCTTTCGCACGTATTCAACCGCACGAAGATTTCGTTTTTCAAAAATCGACAACCGGGATTTAGCACCAACTTTTTGCAGCCAACCTTATGTCATTATATTCATAATAAAATTATCTTTATCTATACTAATATTATAAAGCTGAAGAGTTTGTTTGTTTGTTTGTTTGTTTGTTTGAACGCGCTAATCTCAGGAACTACTGGTTCGAATTGAAAAAATCTTTTTGTATTGGATAGTCCGTTTATTGAGGAAGGCTATAGGCTATATAACATCACGCTACGACCAATAGGAGCGGAGCATAAATGAAAAATGTTGCAAAAATGAAAAACCGTTGAAACTAAAACACGCGAACAAAGTCGCGGGGGACAGCTAGTTTTGATATAAGGTTTATCGCGTAACTGGATCGTTGCAAATTACTAGTATCGATTTACCTGTATATACCTGCCTACCTGATAATTGCACCGGAAAAAAAAAGTCAACCCAGCGTTTGCATATTCTATGAGCTACATACTTTCGATTAGTATACAGTTTTTTGCGTAAGGGAATGAGTGTAATGTTTAAAAAAAATCATTTTTTAATTATTAATTAATTACACTTTGCACCAAATTTTTCAGACAACCTCCTGTAAATAATTATTTTACATATTTAATTTAAAAAAAAAAAATATTTTCATCCCGTAATACGATGGGTGAGGGTCATTCTATGGCCGGATCTCCTACTACTAGGTTCAATTTCATTGTAAAGAAAAAAAATTCTTTGTTGTTTTAGTTTTGTTTAAAATATGTTTTTATTTTATTATTATATTTAATTTTATTTTGAGAATAAAAGATTTTTGTTGTTGTTTTAATTTGGTTTAAAACACGTTCTATGTCATTTTTGATGTTTAATTTAATTCTAAGCAAAACTATTTTTATTTTGATTTATCGTTAGAATGCTATTTAAGTATTATTATCAATAAAATAATTTTCGACACCTATTTGTTGCTTTATTATTATAATTGATAGAAAATGGATTGCGATGTTATTGTGATCATAAGCTCACGGTTAAAATTTTCAAAATAGTAAATCCGAGTTTTTTATGAGAAGTAACGAGTAACGTAACGATACTATATTAACGAGTACTAATTCTTATAGTAACGAATACATACGGGTACGCTTTTTTTCGTTACTTTTACACCTCTAAACTAAACACATAAATATAAAAGTAATAAAGGGACTAATACCGGAAAAGGCATTCCAAATAAAATTAAAAATAGCGTCAGAAATTAAAAAACAATTTAATAAGCTTTAAACTGGATTCAGCTGCATATTTAGATACAAAATTTTTAGGAATTAATTTACAATATGTCAAAGAAGGCCAGATAGAAATTTAGCAGTTCTGGAAATTTTAGAACGACAAACAGGCGATTTTCTAAAAGAAAAAGTTTAAGAGGTGTTAAATGATTTTATGATATCGACGGCTCAAATATATTCAATTACAACTGACTACGGCAGTAATTTTAAGAAGATGACAAGATTGTTGACGGCTCTTTGCTCTACAATAACTGAAGATACCAATACCGATATGAATAGCGACTTTGAGATCGACGACGAAAACGAGGGTCACGAAGATAATGATGACGCTGGTACTGAACTTGGTACACCAGTAGAATTAAACGTACGATACCGTTATAAACGCAATGAGAAATGAATCATTCAAACCCCGAAAATCTGCTCTGTGCGGCACACACATTGCAACTCGCTGTCAAAGACGCTATTGCAGGCAATTTACAAGTGCAACTTTGTATTGAAATGGCACGAAAGGCAGTAAAAATTTTACGACGCCCAACCATGAAAAACTTTATAGAATCCAAATATTTAAACAAACCTACTTTCACTGTCCAGGCTCCAGAGTGGGAATGGTCCATAAGTCCAATTATGTTTTGATTAAAAGTCGGTTTATTTGTGATTAAAATGTGTTATATATGTTATAAAATATTTATATTCTACTGTAATAGTTTTTTTAACACAGACCACATATGGTCTGTCATACAACCTTTGATTTTTTATAGCTATATTAGTACCACTGCAACAGCTTAAACCCCAACAAGTACAAATGTGGCAAGCATGGCGAGCTCAGGACGAACAAACACCGCGACATGTACTACCATGTCATCGAATGTCAACGAAAATGCAAGCAAGTGCAAGTCGGACATCGACAACCACATATTGAACATGTTCATCATGGATTTCCAGCCTTTCCGCATTGTTGAGGACCGCGAGTTCAAGCAACTGATTACATTTGCCTTTCCTTTTTATGTAATGCCATCACGAAAATATTTTTCAAATAATTTGCTGCCAAGTAGATACGAAAGTCTTCGCAATGAAATGTTGCTGGAAGTGGCTGAGAAAGTCTGTTCATATGACGAACTTTCCCTCGAATACTAGACGGTCTTCCCCCAATATAGAAAGAAAGAAATTAGAGCAAATGAAAACTAAACAAAAAGAAAAGCTTTGTTCCTCAAGCGATCCCACGGTTACATATTTAGGTCAAATATCAAGAAATGATGATCAAATACAGCCATTTGCCGTAAGCAATCCTTGTGATCTTCCACTTTGCATACAAAATAAAGTACCGGATGCTCGTAAAATTAAAGTTTTATCCAATATAGTTATAAAACCCGCGATGTCCAATACCCACTGAGAAAACAAAATACCCACTGAGATTAAAAGTAAAGGTAAAAGGAGTGGGAAAATACAACTCTGTAAAACATCTCATCATGCAATGAAAATATTATGTACTGTAAACACAACTCGTCAGCACATAGTTCTACGACTAGCGTTTCAGGGTCTATAAGCAACCATAGTTATTCTGATTTGTTATATATTGTTTCTTCCCCGTCTATCGATGATAAGTATTGTAAAGTGGACAAAGATTCTAAAGACTATGTTCTTTAAGTAGCAAGAAATAGAAATAAATCTTCTTACTTAAAAAATAGCATTAATAATTTACAGAAACTAAACAAGAAAACTGTTCCGAATCTTCCGACACTGATGACCAAACAGATCTTCAGTTAATATCTATAATATTTACTGTACTAGCTGATGAACGTGACACTGTTTACTTTTGCAAGCAATTATACCTGATCTATTTTTGTCAACTCTTTCGTGATTGTTTTTTTATACTTTTTTGCGGTAAATCTGGAAGTGTAAATAAACCAAGCCGTGACCTATATGTTGCGTTTCCAAAGTTTGTTAATTTTGTTTCGGAAAAAAAATATATATAACGTCTATAATTTTATATTAAGGACGTTTCTTATTTTTACCTTAAATATTTTCGTTCAGTAATTATATTATTATTGTCAATAAGAGAGATCTCAAAACTAGTAGCTAAGTTTGAAAGTTGATAAGTATTCAAGAGACTTTTATTTTTAATAAATTTTAGATAGAAAGTAAGAACATATCGTAAGATTTTGATTTTTTTAAAGAATTTATTTAGCTATTACAATACAGAGTGAGAGATTTTACGTTTTTAAGTAGATATGCAATGTAGGTTTGCAATGGGTGATTATTTGATAATCTGCATATTTTTTTGTGAGTTTCTCAAAATAGTAAACTAATTTATTAATTCACTATTAATTATTCCACGAAATTTCTTGATAAATTTTTCGCTGTTGAAGCTGCACGTTTGTGGAATGCATTACCTGTAGCAATACTTCATGAGCTAACAATATCTAAATTCAAGAAAGTCCTTAAGGCACATTATTTGTTGTAATTATTTTAATTTAGTTTTAAAATGTACAATTTTATATGGTAACATGTATGAAGTAAGACCTTCCTACCACTACTTCCAATACCTACTACTTGTTATTCAGATACAATAGTAGTTGTCGTGATAGTACAAGGAGTTAAAATCTAAAATATATAAATTTTAAATATTTTAACATATAAAATACACTTTTAAAATTATATCAAAACAAGAGAAAAAAGAACAATATACATTTAAAAATATAAAATATAGTCTCCAACCGACATCAGGGTCCCAGGGTCCCAGCTGCCGGTGGTTAGGGTTCCAGAGAGAGGAACCTTCTCACGATACGCGCCGTGCCGTGCCTTCTGAATCAAGCCCCTGACCCAGATGCCCAACGAAAGCCTCTTGAGGTGTTGGTAGAGGCTTTTGGCTATTAACCCGTTAGCTGTCACGACTATCGGAACAATAAGAAATAAAAAAAAGAATAATTATATTTTATTTTGTATAACAAATGAGTACATAAGCTGGTATAAAAATAAAAAGTGTCCGTCATTGTTAACCAGAACATGGTGTACAAAATTTTAAACACATACAAATTATTCATTTCTAAGCTAAACCAAAAATAAACAATTTCTTTTCTTTTTAACTAATAAATAGCAAACCTTAAAAAACAAAGTAACGTTTAGCTATAAAATAGTAAAACAAAAAACACTGTATTATACTGTTAAACAGAAAATTCAACAAACAAATTATAAAAATCAACATTTAAATTTTATCTGTTAAGAACTCTGAGATACTGTAGAATGCTTTATCAATCAAAAAAGACTAAAGGTGTTTTTTGAACAGAATTAGATTTAGTTCTTTAATGGGGTGCGGTATGCGATTACAAATTTTTGGCGCCATGCAGAAAATACTTTGGTGCATTAGAGCAGACTTAGACCTTCTTACGCACAATCTATGTTCATCTCTGCGACTACGGTTATTTGTCTCGGACAGATTAGGAAACAAATTAGGGTTCATTTTAACAAATACTGCCGCCTCAAATATATATAGGGCTGGAAGGGTTAATATTTTGTAGTTTATAAAATAAGATTTACACGAGTCTGTGGTTTTTAAGCCAAACATTGAAAACGAGTTCTCTATTAGTGGAATTCCCCCCAAAAGATAACTACAGTGCCATGGCACTGTAGTTGATTTTACGATATGGAGCATATATATTTTATGGAGCATATCATGATATGCTGTGATTATTGCGTTAGTATCTATGACCGGAGAAAGTTTATAGAGACCATATGCAGACGAACTAATTCTTTTGGCTAGCTTAACAGTGTGCTCTTTCCAGTCTAGTTTTTGGTCAATTGTCAGACCAAGGAAATTCGCGGTACTCTCTTGGCATATAACTTTATCATTATGAGATATTTTCATACTAATATTAGCACGCTGGCTAAATCTCAATAATTTGGTCTTGTCTAAATTAATTTTAAGGTTATTATTGTTTAACCACTTTATTATAGTATTAATCGTATTAGATATGTCCTTATCAAAATCTTTGTTTAGACCGCTAATAGTAACTGTGCTGTCATCAGCAAACAAGGACATTGGGTGAGGGGTAACGTTTTCTATAATCATATCTACATGCTTCCCATCAAACCCAATTGATTTGTTGATCAAGTACAAAGATTATATGTGTGATGATATTTTGTATCAAATACGGAATAGAATGGGAAATCAAAATATACAAATCATTGAAGAAATTTACAATGAAGCATTGATTTCAATTGAGGACATGTGCTTGATGATGCCAAACAAACTATTAATTCAATTAGGCGTGACCGCGCCCAATCGTCCAATGCATGATGATTTTAACCAAGAGTTGCATCGAGAAAAACTGTATGATCTCAACACTTTGAAAGAATTAATTCAAACAAATCTTCCACTGTTGAATGAACGACAGAAGTATGTATTTGATACTCTTATGAAAGTAACAAATGGTGAAACTGGAGGGATTTACTTCTTAGATGCACCTGGTGGTACAGAAAAAACTTTTTTGATTTCATTAATATTAGCAACAATTCGCTCACAAAATAAAATTGCACTTGCACTCGCTTGCAATCGCAGCAACTTTGCTTGAAGGTCGAACAGCCCATTCAGCACTAAAATTGCCATCAAATATGCAAAGCGATGAAACTCCAACCTGCGACATTTCGAAGAACTCTGCAATGGCAAAGGTTTTGCAGCAATGTAAATTGATTGTTTGGGATGAATAATTGGTATAATGAGAATTTATTGCCCGAGAAAATCAAGATGGTATTACTGCAATGAAATGGAGGGACAAAAGAGATGTTTTGGTTTTGTCAACCAAACACTCACACGGTTTTGTGAAAATAAAAAAGCGACAATCGACTATAACAAAGCCAAAGGCGCAGTAGACTTATCAGATCAGATGGCAGCATATTCGTCCCCGTTAATAAAATCTGTAAAATGGTATAGAGAAGCTGGCTGTTGATTTATTGCTTAATACTGCAATGGTAAATGCTCCGACTGTATATAAGTCAATGACTAAAAAAAGCATACAAATGGTAGATTTCCGAAGGTTTATATTAATGAAACTTTGCGAAGTCCTACAAAATACTGCACCTGTAGAAATACCGAAAAGAGTGAAACACACCCTGGAAAAGAAAGAAGGTTTGACTAGAAAAATAAGAAGAACATGTCGTCAATGCTACGCAAACGTGCCAATCATGGCTAGCAAACAGGGTAAGACAAAAACAAAAAATGTTACTACTTATTGCGGAAGTTGTCCAACTAAACCTTTCCTTTGTTTGCCATGTTTTAACAAAATTCATCTTTGAATTTATATTTTTTAAGTTTTTTTTTTAATTATATGTTTATTGTATACTAAATATGTATTGTGAAATTGAAAAGAAGTGCACAGGAAAAATGTGCATATACATTTAAAGTTTGTTACAATGTTTGTAAGCGATATTTTTATTTGGTGAAGAAAATGTTATGTTGTGTGGTGTTTTTATGTAATTTGGTTTTATTAATCATATATTTATAAATAATATATTAATATATTAATAAAAATAATAATACTTTTCTGTACCATAAAGAACTACTCTGGTATCATTACAATAACGTTGAAGAATCCTACAAATTTCTTTTGGATTCAAAAACCACGCCGTCCGGTTAGACTAAAGGGCCACCTGGCTAACTTCAATGAACGTTTTGTTCGATAGCTGCACTATTTGGCTCGTAAAACGCTTTTTGGTTGAACCTTACACACGGCTCGCGAGTGACCCCCGTGGCTTAAAAGGTTCAGTAGGGGAAGGCTCACCGGTATGCCCTACGCCTGTATGGAAATACACAATGTTTTACATGGCGTTCAACATGTTAATAACAAATCAATCATTTATTCTTCTTTATTTGGCTATTGCTTTTAACATTTTATGCTCAAATTGCAAACCTGAAATTCGCCACCTTCGTGGTTTTGAGCCGCAACATGTTGTAAAATATATTGTAGTTTTTAGACAATAACTTTAATTACATAAAAATGCTATTAAATAGCTGCTCGGGCTGTAACAAGCACTAGTTCTTGCATTTATCTGTCGAATAATGTGGTGTATCATTGCTGTTTACGTATGAAGACGCCTTCTGACTTGTTTTTTTTTCATATACATTACTAAAGATTTATTTGTTTTTTTAATTATTTTATTTGAACACGCTAATTAAACGTCGGAACTACCAGTCGGATATAATTTTTTTTTTTTTCGTTTTATCCGAATTCTTCAGGAAGATCCCCAGGAGCGGAGCAATGCGGTTGAAACCGCGTTAAAACATAAAAAAAACGAGTGTGCTTTAGACCACACGACGACAGTAAAACTTCTTTATATACGAAACATAAATGGCTTTTTAGAGAAAAAGGAAATATGTGCTTGCACCAGTGGCGTGCATTGGTTTTCCGACCAGGTAAGCAAATATTAGGCAAATCAAGCAAAAAAAAAAACCTACTACTGTAAATAACGAAAAAAATGTAAGAAACTATTTTCTACTCACTTTTTTAAAGTTTCGTATTTCTTATTCTGTGGTTCGGATGTTATCCTACAAAACTACTACTACATTAATTTGTTTTGTCAACAAATGAAAACTTATTAAACTTCTTAAAGGGGTTTGCACGTAATTTATCCATACAGATTGTATTTTCGAAACACAAACAAACTACGCACTGTAACTTTTCCATATTTATACAGACACAACAATTTCTGTTTATAACACTACAGTAACTTGACAAAACCACAATAAGTCAATAACTCCCAAAACAAATAATTACGAAAATAATGCAAACTACAGCAAATAAACAAACTACAACAGATTACAAATAACAAAAAGACAAGCATTTATTGCAACTAAAACATGTTTACATTATTAATTACGTAGTTGTTAACTTTAAAAAAAAACTATATTCAATTTACAAGTGTTTAGTATTTTATTATATTAGTTAGATATATTAAAAATATAGTAATAAGAGTTTATATATTTTTTTTTATTTGTTGAGCTGTATGGTCAATTCCTTTGCTACAGAGCTGTAAGGTCAAATGTCAGGGCGCTGTGCATGTCAAACAGATATTTTTTGCTTACACCGTATTATAAATTTGAGTAAAAAGTAGCTTATTATGAAGTGTGCGTGCGTATATGAATACGCCAAAATGGTTTGAGTGTGTGAGTGTAAAGTAGGCACTGGCTCGAGTGCCTACTTCGCGACGTATTGTGAAGTTGCATTGAATGTGACGTCATTTTTATTTGTTATGTAATGAAATGTTTGGTTATAAGTTTTATTATTTGTAATTTAATTAATGAGTATGATGGGTGTTGACTGATTTATTATATTCATATCGTAATAATTAAGGATAGTTACCCAAGTAACACAGATGTTCTGTATAAAGATTGAGTAAAAGAATACGAGGAACTATAGGCTTTGAATAGCGGTTTATTATTGTCTGAGTAAACGTCTATTCAGATGTTATTCAAGCAATTTGGGCACATTTTTAAATGCATTAATTTGAATAATAACTGTATAAAATCTGAGTATTACCAATATTGTTGTCCACATAGCTTAATAACGTCTGAATTAAAGCTGACGGTACTTTTACACATATGTTTTATCGTGTTTATCCAAGTAAATTCATGTGGTCATTGTTATTCAAACAATATTCAGTAAAAAGCACATTTGTGCTAGTATCGCACAACATTAATATACAAAAAAAATATAAATAAAAATATAAATTCATACAAAATTAATAGTACTTTACTATTTTTGATGACTGACTGACTTCAATATATTAAAATAACAAAGTGACAGTGAATACTAGCAATTGGTAAGTAATTTTTCAATTTACAAGTTTTAGTTATTAGACACGTGAAATAATATTGCGGTTGTAGTTTTGTCGTCATTATCGTATGAATAATTTCGATAGTTTTCACGCGCCGCTTCAATAATCAAGTTTAGTGATAGAAATATATGTTTTATGTACGAGACATAAAATAAATTTTGCGTAATTGTTAATTATAGTATTGTAAAAATAGTAATTAGTTTATAAATTGTACGTTGAACTGTATCTCGCATACTAAAATATGGAATTTGAAAGCAAAATCAATTAAAAAAAAAAAAATTTTTAGGTTATCATGGCGAGTTGGGGATTTCTGGATAACAGTGATCGCGTGGCTAGTTACTCAGCTTTAATTTTAATAAAAACGGTCTGGCAGCATTTTTGGCTGAATAACACTTGAGTATTGACTATAACTACTTTTTCAAAACAGCTAATTAGGGTCCAACGAAAAAATAAAAAACCTTTTCTTATTTTTTTTTTTCTTAGTTAATCGATAATACATAATGTAAAAAAAAGACAATATTAATAAAGCAAATAAAGCAGGACATGCTATTTTAACGTGTTACAAAAAATAAAATGTCTTGTTCATTTTCAAGTTATTTTTGGCACCTTTTTTTTTTCAATCCACGATATTTAATACCCCTAGACACACTAAGTACCTACCACGTGCGCTCAAAATATTCTTAGCAGCAGCAAAGCAGTTCTTGCTTGGTTCACAGTCACCGCGCAGAGCCGCAGAGCTATCTATCATATAGATTCATAGAAATAAAGTCTATATTCTTCCGCATATTGCAACAAGTCGTAGAATTTTACGAGCTTGCATTTCGAACAGCAAAATAAAGCATTAGGGTGACTTTGAATGTTTAAATAATGTCTTATATTGTTTTTGACTACGCGATCATCTTACGGAGTTTCGTGGATCGTTCAATGTACCTCTCAGACAGGTTTTAGCCACGATTTTGTTAGTAATGTTGTATCTAGGGTATTAAATATCATTGCATAAAAAACACACTTTAAACGTCGGATTCAGAATAATGATGTTTCTATTTTTCCAATATTCAGCTAGAAAACGCGCGAAATGAGTACCTAATTCGGGAACTCCGAATTCTTAGACGAGTGTGGTGCGGGGCGGAGCAAATAAAATAGTGCAGTCGAGTCGCCGACTCGCCGTCAGTCAATCGGTTGCGACAGTAGTGTGCATACGCGTATGGACCGAACCCGCGCAGATAACGAAGCAAACTTTAACTACGCGATAATTGTCTATATAGGTATATCTTTTAGTTTTAATGTGTTTTGAATCATCTATATTTTGTATGTAAAAAAATATTTCTTACAGCACAGAATGCCGTTCAAAATTGTATTAACGCGTCAAAGGGGCCGGGCTGAATTGTGCACAGTACCATCCCAGTGGGAAAGTGGTGGTTTGCTTCGGTGGCCCAAACATAACACCAAGCTTTGCAAAGATGACAGTATTGAACCACGTTCAGATTGGGTGACAATATCTTGTTCCGTAAAGAGGCAAAACTTTGGAACATATCAAGAGGCGGAAGAAGAATTAATTAATATGTTAAATAAATCTGATACGGAAACTGATATAGACATTGACCAAGAGCGTATTACTCGACAGGGTTCCAAACAAAAATCTAAAGCAGAATATCCATGTTTTAACTCCATTGCCCAAAGTTTGGTAAGTACAACAACAAGCGTATTTAATATCTATATAGTACCTAGCGGATAATATAAGGACCGTTAGTTTATAATAAGCTATTCTGGTCTACACGTTTAGGTATTAATTACTTCTCTAGTAGCAATAGTACGGATCACCGAACTACTAAAACTTTATTTACCTATTTATTTATTCTTCATTGTCATTCAACAAATGGCGGACTTAATGCCATAAGGCATTCTCTAGCTGTTGTCTATTTTGTGGTAGGTACACGACACCTAGACTATTGAGCCACACTTGGTATCGTATAGTTCGGTGTTGACGGAAAGCTGTTCTTTGTGAATGTCCTTTTGTCGGGTCGACCGAAAAAATAAGACTTTTTTAGTTTACTAACCTTTAAGTTTACTGGAATAAAAGAAAACTATTTTTTTTTAATCGTATTGTACATAGGTACATAACTCAAAAGGAGGTAAGGATATAAAAGGTACTACTTTCCACTAATTTAACTAATTTATTTCTGTTGCAGAGTGATTCATCACAAGTTCATCTAAATCCTGTGATAACCGATTCTTCTAACGGTGTAATTTACGAAATAATTAATACCGAAGGTCAAATGATAGAAAATTCACAAACACAGCAGCAATCAGCCAGCAATATGGAGACGTTGTTACAACATATCAATAATATTTACACGATACAAAATTTTATTATGAGTAATCAAGACAAAATGTTGAAAAAAATGGCGGAATTTTCTGTCCAATTGGATCAATTGCAATTAAATCACCAGCCATTAGTAACAACTCTAAGCCAAGCTAAAGGCATGCAAACAAAGCGAATGATTATAAAAGCCATTGACGATATTCGAGGCTTAGAACAACTTGAAAACCAGCTTTCAACCCCAGACACATTTGAAGAACTTCAGCAAAAGTATTCCATTATATGTTCTCCACAAACAGGCACAGGCTTTAACTGTGCCTACAGGCTACTGGATGCTTTTTTACAAAGGATTTCCTGTGTAAATGTTCATGGACTGGAGGCAGCCGTAATGCTGCCGACGTTAAAATAGGATTTAAAGCATTTAAAAATGTGATCAGATTTTTTTTTGTAATGGTTCACTCTTGGGATAATACTTACACGATGCAGAATAATGAAGATTTCTTTAAAACAGTATTGCGAAACGCGTTAAAGAGAAAAGAGTCGAAAAACTTTCGCCAGTCAACACATAAAAAGAGAGCAAAGAAAAATATTTCTGTCATTGAAAGCAACAAGAAAGATGATTGTGAAAACAACACTAATAAAGAAAACGATATTACTATTAACGAAAATATATAGGTATGACGGTTATTCCAGTAATAAAAATTATTTTAATGACAACAATTACCCTGAAGTAAACGATATGTGCACAACATAGACGACGACGAAGCCATCAGGAGCGTACCGCTGATTTTAAAAGAAGAGGCGGCTATTTGGTGGAATGGACTCAAGGGTCAGGTCAGTACTTGGGCAGATTTTGAAGCCAGGGTTCGACACGCATTTGCTCCCAAGCGGCCCGCGTACCTGTTATACCAAGACATTATTGGTCTATCATCATTATCAAGCAAGAGGAGCACGAGCTGACGGAAACTTTCATATCAAAGAATAGAGCTCTTATAGCACAATTGCCGGAGCCCGCACCGACAGAAGCCCACCAGATAGACATGACCTATGGACAGTTAAGATACAAGATTCGAGAAAAGATGTCAAGGGACTCTGTCGCTACGTTCGACGCGTTGCTCAAAGCAGCCAGAGCTGTGGAACGACTTCTGTTGGAAAAGCTGCCTCAAACTAGTCAGTCACAACGTAAGGAAGCTCCCCAAGCAAAAAAAAGATACGCTGTGAGTACTGCAGATTCCCGGGTCACTCCATCGACCAATGTCGCCGAAAGTTCAAAGCTGAAGCGAATGGTGAAACCAGTGCTGGTGGCAACCAGGTATCCACCAAAACATTGCCTTCTTCAGCGACACAAGCACCTTCGCCCTCTCGGTGCGAACCAAGTGCCCAACATGCAGTAAAAAGAACCAACCTAAGCAAGAATTTAGCTTCTGTTCCATTAGTGCACATATTGACGCTCGCCCAAGACCTATCATCGGTATCAGCATTGGCAAAACCATGGGAACAGTATACGTGGATTCCTGCGCAAAAACTGGTGTCGCATCGTTTGGCCTATATGGATGCCTACGCAGGCAAGGATACCACTTTGGTAGAGAAAAGATGATGGTCACATTAGCTGATGGTGCGAAGACGCAGAGAAATGTACTTACCGTTAAAGTACCAATTGGGCTTTGCAACCGAGTAATACCAACAACATTTATTATATTCCCAGGATCACGGGAATCACGTACCCTGTTAGGTATCGGATTAATTCAAGATGCTGAAATGGTACTGAATATTTCGTGGCATTTCGTGGACAATCCGAATATTGTCTTCGACCTATATATGGAGGATTCGGACGAAATATCCATGGCTCGTATTGAAACAACGCCGTAGTCAAGTCCCTCTCGGGAAGCCTTTTTTAAAGAGCTTCAACTGCCAGACATGATTTCGCCCTTGCCACTCACTCCACCAAATGTGACAGTCACGGGCACCGAGGTGAAGCAAATTGAAGAGAAACCTACCTCGCCGGAGTCTAGCGCCTGTGCTGTGGTTGAACCTCGAAACGCTCAAGAGCCCAAAAGGAGTGCCTGTCACAAGCCTTAACACGTTGTGCTTATCGATCCACCTACACCTCGTAACAAACGTTCTCGAATATTATTTGATGGGTACTCACCTACTTTCATTAACTTCATGTACCGAGACGCCCAGATGAACACTCACGTGGCTGAAGTGGACCTGTCTCCACACTCCAGGAAGCTTTTCCCAAGTGATGATGGTAGTGATGACGTGAAGATTCCTTCAATTTCAGTGTAGGAGATCACTTCGGAGACTCTGAATGAATCACAGATAAATTTGTTGCTGGAAGTTCTACGAAGAAATCAAAATGTGTTTGAAGAGAGTCTTGTCCCGACAATGATTGCTGAATACTGCATAGATACAGGCAATCAGAATCCGATATCGGTGCCCCCGTATCGCCTCTCACCTCCACGATTAGCCGTTTTGAAGCAGGAGATCGTAAAGATGATGGAAAAGAGAGTAATAGAACCATGCTCATCTCCATGGGCTGCACCAGTTATAATGGTTCCCAAAAAAGATGGCTCAGTAAGAGTGTGCGTCGATTATCGTAGGCTGAATGCGGTAACAAAACCCGACGTGTACCCAATACCACGGATGGACGACTTATTGATGCCTCCTTTCATGTTCAGTTAAAACACTGACGTCAAAATTCTCTACAAAACTTAGTAACTTTCTTGAGTTCGGTACGTCTACGTAATAATGCCAAAAAATTTAAATTAGAGCCACAAGATGTATCTCACGTTGAATTTTAGCAAATAATTTATATTCTTTCAATGCTATTACTGAAACAAGAAAACAATCGAGAGTATTATTACTTTGAAACTGATATCGATGTTTTCAAAAAAATTAATTATTTCGTTTTTTAAGTATATTGTTTCTTTTTTTATAAGAAGGTTTTTCTACCTAAATTAATAATGATTAAGAAAGATTGTTTTTGTTTAAAAGTTTTAAAAAAATTTAGTAAAGAACTACATTTATTTGTATAGATGGTTTGATCATCTCCAGCAATATCCAAAGTTTAATATGATTGTTAAGAGTTTTACTTGGCTGTGTGTCATCAATTATAAGACTAAAAAGTGATTTAATTTAGTTAAGATTAAGTTTTTGTTAAGATAAAACTTATAGCAAATAAATAAATAACAATTACTTCCTATAATTTGGCTTAAAATTCAATTTAACTGTGAATTTAACCCTAATTATCTGCATATCGTCATTTGGAGAACACACGCATCATTTGATGAACGCCCTCATCATTTCGGGGAACACCACTAAAATCAAAGAAATGCCATTAATAACATAAGGTATTTAGGATTAAAGCCTGATACTATTGGAAACAGGCGGAATCCCTATAGCTACCGCAGATTTATTTATATGCAAGTGAGCGATATTCACTTATTTAGTCAATTTAAGAACATGAAATAGTCATATAGCTTAATTTGCAGCGACATTGTCCTTAAAAACGTTTTAATTCCAAGTTTTTTAATTTCGTACTATTGGCGACATATCTCCGCTATCGTAAAGGGTAAAAATGAAATATTGTAGCACGCTTATTTTACCTTAATGTTGTTTGTAGTATCAATGTAAGCTGCTACTAACGCCATCTACGTACAAACTTGTAAACTTAATCGATTGCTTTGTAATTAGTTACGATAAGTGACGATAGATGTCGCTATGACCGTGACGTCACTTTTCTGAATCGCGGTGTTAAGATTCTCCTTGAGTTAATGACTCTCGCCAGTACTGTTGTATTATTGACTACCGGTCAGGTGCATCAGTGGGCTACGTCCTGTTTGGAATAGTCGCACGGGACTCCGGAGTTAGTTGAGTTTATTCTTTTTGGTTTAGAGATCATCGACCGCCTTCCTGGCTCAAGCGAGCGGGGACCGGCTGGTGGAAACCTATATATATATATAATTCTAACAAGTACCCTTTCTCTGGATTCGTTGTAATCATCCAAGTTTGTGAAAATTACACAATATACGCATCGTCCTGCCAACCTGGTTTCATTTCCACCGGAACGAGTGAAGTCATCGAGCTTCCGTCATCACCTCTCCTATAAACTGGCGACCAACGGTGGGCCCGACCTCAAGCCGAAATACGTTACCCGCTCCGGCCGTATCACTACGACGTCTATCAAAAGGAGGAAAGCAGACAGTATGTCAGTCACCTTGTCCGACGCGCAGTTCGAAGCACTTCTGACCAGACTATACTACCTGGAAGACATGGGTCCTTTGCCTCCTGTAACGCTCAATATGACGGAGTGAAGAACCCGGAAGTAGTGGAAGCATTTATGGCGGCGACAAGTGTTTTCAAACAAATTGAAAACATCAGTGATGCAGAAGCGATTACAGGCGTGCCTTTGCTATTGAAGGGTGAAGCTGCAGTATGGTGGCAGGGAATGAAGACACAAATCTCCACATGGGAAGAATTTAAAACACGTCTTCGTCACGCTTTTGCCCCTAAAAAGCCTGCATACATCTTATACCAGGAAATTGTGCAAGTTACGCAAGATTTCGCGACTCCGACTGAAGAGTTCGTCGCTCACAAACGCATGTTGTTGGCGCAGCTCCCAGGTCCTGCACACACCGAGGCTCAACAGCTGGACATGGTGTATGGGCAGCTGAAACATAGAATCCAAGAGAAAGTCCCACGACATTCCATTAGCACATTCGACGAACTGCTGGAAGCAGCGCGCGCCGTAGAACAGCTGTGGGTCATGAGGTCCCGAGAAGGAGATGCTGAAACTACCAATAAAAGGGTGACGAAAACAAAATGTTCGTTTTGCCGGTTCCCAGGGCACACTCAAGAACATTGTCGAAAATTGAAGAAAAGGGAAAAGGAACTAGGGATAACAAGTACAGATCCCGACCCGCGGCCACAAATGAAAGGCACCCAGGCACCATCACCTACAACACCTAGATTATCCTGTTATGGATGTGGAGCGCCCGGTGTAGTTCGAACCAACTGTCCGACATGTTCTGCAAAGAAACGGGAATCGGGAAAAATAGAAGTCGGTGGCCTAAGTTTTTGTCCAATAAACCTTCAATATGACAGACAAATGAGGCCCATCATCTTTCTCGAGGTAAATGGAATAAAGGGGACCGCATATGTAGACACGTGTGCGAAGGCTAGTGTCGCCTCTTACCAATTGTACAAACAACTGTTGATGAATGGTGTAAAATTCGAAGAAGAAATGGTACGCGTCACATTGGCCGACGGCGTTGGACGAAGACAACGCGTGTTATCAACGACTGCCGTCGTAAAGCTGGAAGGGCGTATATTTTCCACAAAATTCATAGTACTCCCTGAGGCAAGGGACAACCGCACATTGCTGGGGATAGCCTTCTTGCGACAAGCAAAGATTGTGCTTAATCTTGGCCAGTTTAACTGGAATTATGTCGATAACGACCAGTCACTCTACGATTTATACGAAGAAGACTTTGTACAATTCGATAGTTGTGCCATGAATATGTCTAGTGTACCCAAGATAGCTGAAACTGCTGCTGTGATGTTGTGTGAAGCTAGCTTGCCTGACCAGAGCACTTACAAAGTAAGGCCGCTTGAGCTTTAGCCACTCCCAAAAAGGTCGAGAATGTTATTCGACGGCTACGTACCCGCTTTCGCCGAATACATGATGAGGGATGCCGAACAACATGTAAGAGAGGCGGACATTACCCTTTCTCCCCACTCTGAACAACTTTTCCCAAGTTGTAATGTTGACAACATTGAGATAGGCTCTTTAGATGTTGAAATTAATAAATTGTTACTAGAGTACCAAGACGTTTTCACTGAAAATCACAAACCATCCTTACTAGGTGAACACTGCATTGTTACTAAAACCGACGTTCCGATATCGGTACCTCCCTATAGATTATCTCCAACTAAGAAAGAAATTCTAAAAACTGAACTAGGAGAAATGCTTAAGAAAGGTATTATTGAACCTTGCTCTTCGCCTTGGGCATCACCAGTTGTCATGGTACCCAAGCCGAATGGAGATGTTCGGGTGTGTGTTGACTATCGACGCCTGAATGCGATAACCATACCCGATACTTACCCTATTCTACGAATAGATGACTTATTCCACGCCGCGAAGCCTACTAAGTATATGACGTCATTAGATCTCAAGTCAGGTTACTGGCAAGTTCGAATTAGAGAGCAAGATGAAGACAAAACTGCGTTCATCACACCTTTTGGACTGTATAAATTCAAAAGAATGCCTTTCGGACTACGCAACGCACCTGCCACTTTCCAGAGACTGGTTGATCGCATGCGAGTTACGTTAGAACACGTGAACATGCTGGCTTACCTTGACGATCTCCTTCTCTTCTCTACTACGTTTGAAGGTCATCTCTCCGACTTAAAGGATGTGTTACAACGATTGAGGGAATACAACATTACAGTAAACAAAGAAAAGTGTAGGTTCTTCTGCTCATCAATCAAGTACTTGGGACATCTCATCACTCCTGACGGTCTGAAACCTGACCCAAGTAAAACCCAAGCAATTCTAGCAAGGCCGACTCCTAAAAATCTTCAACAACTTATATCGTTTCTACAAATGTGTTCCTGGTATCGTCGATTTATAGCCAATTTCTCCGCCATAGCACAACCCTTAACGAAGTTAACGAAAAAACAGACACCTTGGGTATGGGGAAAAGAACAGGAAGATGCCTACTCTACACTGAAAACTCACTTATCTACGGCACCTGTACTCCGACAGGCGAATGAAACAAAACCATTTATTATAAAAACTGATGCCAGTAGCTATGCACTCGGAGCAGTTCTCGTCCAGGGGGAGAAGGACGAGGACTGAACCACCAACATCAAATATCAAATAAAACTAATGACAACAAAATAATGATGTTTAGCGATGAAATTGGCCGAAACATGTGTCAACATTTAGGTTCTCAGGTCTTAAGTGTGTATGCCTGCATCTGACTATAGGCAGATATTAGATAAAGTAATACGTAGTTACTGTTCATCAACTACTATTATTATTTTAATTGGGAGAAGATCAAAAGGCTAGGATTGAACTTCCTGAAAAATGGGCCGAACATGTGCGTTCGACAGAGACCAAAACATTTCAATGTCATCGAATGCTCACAAGATGCATTCAAGGGCTGGACTGCATTTCTGAAACCGTTTTACAAAAAAACTTATCCGCTTTCCCATAAGTAAATTAAAATGCACTACTAAATTTACTACCCAGGAAAGACTATATTTTTTGTGAATATTGGTAGCGTGCTGATAATATATATATATATATAGCACTCACGTTGGCAGCACACGGAAAAATCTTAACCATTCATACTATTTGCCACTGCTCGGGGAACAAGAGTATGCCAATTATTCTTTATGAATACACTTGCTATTTCAGACAAAACCGTTGCAACTGTTGTAAAAAAAAACAGAAATCAAGTTTAAAAGGGGTTCAGTTTAAAAAATTGCAGAATAATAATGACTCCAAGCGATTCATCTCTAAAAGACGAAGTCAGGGTTCACATAAACTCGATCCCGAGAATCGAAAGTCACTCTTGTCGTGCATAATCTAATCGGGAGTACATAGAAGGTGGCCTTACCGTAGCTACTTTCTACAGTTTTTTTTTTATTTTTTGCTAAGGGCTCTTTTAATTTTGTTTTAGTTTTGTAATTACTTACTATTTGTTAAGTTCTCTCACTTTGGAAAGGCTGATTAGGTTTTTTAGTAAAATAATGCTAGTTTGTCGCCAAAACTGATATAATAAGATTATTCTGAAAAAAATATACATATATGAAATACTATTTATGTCTAACAAACACCTAAAAGTCCATTGTTACCCTCAGATAACATAAAGAAAATACTTATTTATGATATTATGGCCCAATGTTCTCCTCAGGCAAGAACAAAATATTTTGACAATTAGATTTAAACATATACTTTATTATGTCCCTTACTCTAGTAAAAAAGACCACATTTCAAAAAGTACTACATACATACCTTATATATATACAGGGTGGGGAGGACAATATGATCATAAATTAAACTTCGTATAAGTCATGATATTCCCAACCGTCACACAAAAAATCAAATGAATATATCCAGTAGTTTAGCCACAGGAAATTATTTTTCAGTTTAAGTATTTTCGACATGATGTATTGTAAACAGCTGAGCGCGCTACAAGTTAACGACACACGTTGCCAGGTCGCTACTTTAAAAACCTATTTTCTCAAATTAAGAGTCATAAAGCGTGTCGTCACAGCTAAATAATAAAAAATGCATGCGAAAGTTATTACTTTCCTGTTACGCACTCATGTCAATCGCAAAATATGTATGTGCGAAAGAGATAGGTAAGTTTGCTTGTTTCTACTTTGCTTACTTGTCGACGTGTCTAGGTTACGCGGTCAGTGTGTTACCGGACCTCCTTCCTGCTGTGACGCGTTTTGTTTTCCTCTGGAATTTCGGATGCGCCCGCGCCCGTTTGAAGTCGCCGCGCGAGTGTTATCGTATCTTTGTTGTTGTGTTGTGTTGTGCGAAATTAGACGCTTTGTTTTAATAGTGACAGGACACATAAACGTTTTATAGTTACTTAGTTAAATAGTGAAGTAAACTTTGCGAAATTAGACGCTTAATACTTGGTGTTTCAAGGTTTTATTATTAAATAATCATGCCTCGTTACAATTATACCGTTTCGGAATACACCGATATGATTTTAATTTATGGGGAGTGTCACGGTAATGCCGCTTTAGCTGTACGGACATACCGTGAGAGGTATGAGAACACGCGTATGTGTCCGACCCACGGGCGTACTATTGTACAAGCTGTCCAGAGGATACGGGAAAATCAATCCTTGATCCCGCGCGTAGATGGTGCTCCTCCAAGTGCAAATGTGATTTCAGACGAAAGAGTTATTAATTATTATGATCGCAATCCGACGTCCAGTCTGCGTAATGCAGGTCGACATTTTCATGTAAATCACAAAACCATTCAAAAAGTTTTGAAACGTCACAAACGCAGACCTTACAAGTACAAGAAAGTACAAGCATTGTTACCGAGAGATAAACCAATAAGAGAAACTTTCTGTCGCTGGTTGGAAACCAAACATCTCGAGAATCCTGACTTCCTGTACAATGTGCTGTGGTCTGACGAGAGTACATTTACAAGGAATGGTTTATGGAACCGACAGAACCTTCGGTACTGGAGCCGCGAGAATCCGCATCTAGTACGGGAGTCTTCGCACCAGTACAGATTTGCGGTCAATGTGTGGGCTGGCATACATAGAAATACCATTATTGGTCCGGTGTTTATTGATGGCAATTTAAATGCTGTAAAGTTCATTGAACTCCTCGATGGATCCGTTTCCGAGTACACGGACGAACTTTCGCTGGACGTGTACAGGCAGATGTGGTACCAATTAGATGGAGCACCGGCTCATTCAGTGGTGTCTGCAAGAGAGCGTTTGACTCAAATGTTCGGACAGCAGTGGATTGGCCGTTTTGGACCAGTGCGGTGGCCAGCGAGGTCACCAGATCTCACGCCCCTGGATTTCTTTCTGTGGGGTCACATAAAGAATGAGGTATACTCAACAGAAGTTACCACCGTTGAGGAGTTAAAAGCTAGAATAATAATATCTTTTAATAAATTGAAAGAAATGGCTGCTAATGGTGACCTATTATCAAGAGTGAGACATAACATTATACGTCGGTGTAGTTTATGTATTCAAGAATATGGCGGACATATTGAAAATAAAAAAATTTAATGACTGGCGACATAATTATGTGATCGAAAAGTGATTATGAATAATAAATTGATTAGTGAATAACTCGCGGGTGAATGATGCCTGACTATTTGGTTAATATTCTGTGATTTGATTTGTGTAATTGAAAAAATAAGAATAATGGCGCCAAACATTACGTCGCTGCGTCGCCGTCGGCCACAGCTTTATCATGAATGAAACCAAGCTGCGTTGCCGTTCTTATCGCCGGTAAGTGTACCAATTTTATAAATGATGTTTTATTTTGTTTGCAGTTTTAAGCTATTTAGTTTGTTAGAAAAAAATTATTTTTTTTAATTTCGATGTTCGGATTTATTTGATAGTTGACAAATGTTTCTATAAACCAGTACTGCCAGTGTTTTCATTTAAAGTCATATTGTCATCTCCACACTGTATATACCTTTGTAAAATTTTAGTTTTTTTGTCTGGATATGTTCTTGAAGAGGAACACTGGGTGACAATCTGAAGAAGGCAAATTTGGTTTGGGCCTTAGGAGGTTATATAATACATATATTAACATTGTTTTATTGGATGAGCGATATTTTTTTTTGTTGTCCCCAACACTCAGTCGCGCGCCCTCCGCTGCCCCCGCAACAGCGAAATTGCATAGCTCCGCGTTCAAAAAATCATTAAAAATAGCAAATTTGGCCTTAAGAGTCTGAAATTTAGTTCCAGTGTGTGCCTAACATAGTGTATGATTTGGTGTGGTGTTGTGTCTCGTCATGATTTCAGTGTTATAGGAGATACGGGAGCAAAAAAAAAATTAACCTCAAAATAGTACAGTTTTTGCCCTTTAACCGCGTGCGCAGCCTGAACGAGATCTGTGACCCCCTGCCAGCCATACCTCATTTTGTCGGCCTTTGCGGCGGGCACGTTCTGGGTGAGTTCCAGATTTAAAAAGTGACAAACACATTCCCTAGCTCCGCAAAGCCCTAGTATACAAATTTATATATGTAGCTAATTTATTTCAGTAGTATAACTAACATAAAAAATAATAATTTTTCAACACCACACTGTAACTCACGATTTTAAGCGGCGACCCTCTAATTTTTTGTCGTCCACACACCCCACAGAGCACACAGAACACACCCAGAAATTTTCAGATTTTTCAGTACACATACACGTGAGTTATTAAAATTTTCAGCAAAACCACGTGGCACGTAGTCACTGAAGCCGGGGCCTGTCGCTGAGGAGACGTCGTTAGGTCGACGGGCAATTAAAAGCCTATTATGACGCCGCTTTTGGTTTTTTCCTAGCTTATGTATAGCCAAAGTCATTAGGCCGTAAGTGAAATAACCCCAAAAACCTACAAACTACCCCTTTACTCTGAAACGGTGCGTTCTAACCCTCTTTTAAAGCTTTGGGACCACCTTCACAGATACCCACCTTTTTCACCCTTAAAAATATTTGTTAAATTTAAAATAAACATAACTCACCGACGGACAGACATACAAGGACGCGGTTTTTAGTTAAATCATTTTTGGCAATAGACTCATCCACCGCAAAAATAATATTTTCAAAATTTTATTAAATAAAAAAGTTCATTTTAAAATTTAAACGCAACAAAATGTAAACAATCTTTTCCCTCCCTTATATCTCCCAAAACGATGCGTCCCAGCACTTTTTAAGCCCGATTTTCGTTACCGTAGGGTTTACCGTAGGTAACGAAGTCGAGTTGCGGGACCAAGTCCAACCCATCCCCTCCCCAAGTTAACATGCCCAACCCCCAAACCACCCTTAAACTTGAAAGCCGTAAATCTCGCAAACCAACCGACTTGTGGGATTGCGGTTTTCGGGAAGCTTATTTTCAAACAGAAACGTAAGACACATATAAAATATTTTTTTGTTGGCCTTTGTATTTGTTTTATATACCTAATTTTGGTTGACATAAACTGCATTCATAAATTATTTGAAAGTAAAGATATCGCCCATAAGAAATTGAACGACGAAATAATGTCGCTCATTAAAAAAAATATTTTGAAAATTACACTACCAACGACTAACTTTCATATATTTACACATCGCTTGTTTATTGCAAGAGTGACATATCTCAAAAACACGGAATTTTCGGATTATGTGAAAAAATACTCTATTTTTTAGTACTAGAATGTCATAAAGATCCTTTCACTGGAATCCGCTAGGCTCCGAATGGCTACACATGTCGTTTTTGCACGCTGACGGCGGCGGCATTCGTTTGTTTCAATATAGTGCTATCTCAGTTACTCAAAAGTGGTCGACACAGATGCACGCATCGTGTTCCTCAAGGACGTCATATTTGGAGTTAATACGTTCTTGCAACAAATGGTAAGAGCTATTTTCACATTAACCACTTTGTACAATATGGAATTATTTTGCAACATAAAATGAGTTACATTTTTTTGTATTATTAACCCTTAAATTGACAATATACAGTATGACAACACATTGGTCAGCTCATACGTAGATTTGTATCCTTTGGAGACGATAAATTGATACGATAAAACTTAGAAGAGTAAAGTCCCAGTAAATTGCCCACAAATTGTAAAACATTACAATGCACATATGGGGGGAGTGGACTTGGCAGACATGCTGGTGGCGTTGTATAGGACTGAAATGAAGTCTAGAAGGTGGTACCTATCTATATTCTCCCAAATGCTAGACATTTGTATAAATAATGCCTTGTTAACCTACAAAAGGGACAACGACTGAAGGCGTGAATATCAGAATGACGGGTGTACGTTAAAAAATGTGATTCTATAGTGAATATCAGAATGACGGGTGTACGTTAAAAAATAGCGATTTTATACACATGAAAGCAATGTTCTAGCAATGTGCGGAATGTGCGTAAAGTTTAAAGCAATGTGCTTTTAAAAAACAAGAATTATTTCGAAAAATAAATGAGCCGCCAACCTGATATCAGAATGACGGGTGTATTTTTAATACGAGCAAATTACTTGATATCTAAGGATAAAAACATTACCATAGCAATGTTCTGGCAATGTGCTCGAACATACAAAAAGCACAATCAGATGCGGTGAAAGGTTTAAAAGTAATTTTGTTAATCAAATTCTAAATTTCAGCGCCTACTAATTTCATACAGGCAATCCGTGTGCGGTGGGTCACGGTGGAGCAACTGGACGTCCGGCCAGTTTCTTAGTATTTTACCCCGCACAGTATAACCTCTTTGTTCAAAAATTATAATTGTCGTTGGTTACGGATCGATGCGTTACCATGTCTGAACATTTCGTTAGATCAACAAGTTCATCAAGTTGCAGTAGTGAAAATGAAGACTCCGATCAGTTCTGCTGTGGCGAGCACATCGAACGGGTCGAGGAGTGTCGGAAAGAATTTATCGGTGCATTTTCAAAACATATCTCCGGTAACATCGAGCGGGGAGGAATCAGACAACGAAAACCAACAAACCCATCTTCCGAAAAACGAGTTGGGCGAATTTCTACAAATAAAAAATGTATCTCAGCAACAGTTGCAGCAGACAATCGACTTGGTGGAGCTCACACGCAATAGATGGTAGACGAGATGGAAATCAAAGCGGAAAAAACAGTAACGAAAAAATTTAACAAAAAGAGAACTCGAAAAGGATCCGTATCGAAAAAGAATGCTCCTCCTCAGAAGACTTTAGTTCAAATGCCGGATCCCCATCCAGATTGTTTTTTGGGTGTTTTGGAGTTGATTTGGACGCCCAACATTTACAATCAAGTGATAAAGAAACTAAAGTACGGCGAGCAGAAAGCCATGGAACAGAAAAATTTACTGTTGAAACGGGAGTTTTCCAATCTGATATCATTGTGGAAGACCGTGTTGAAATTGATAATTCACAAACTGAGACAGAAAAATTGCGAAGATTTATCCTGGAATGTGTTCAAAACCATCTTCCATCGATTCCGAGTTATACATGACGTGTTTGCAATTCAAAATGACCGATATAGCGATACAAATATTACACGAATATTAGAATATTTCAAGGAAGTTCCGGTCGTAGCTTCAAAGGGACCATCTTCTGGGTTGCAAACCACGGGGGAGACCACATCCACGTTGTCCACGACTGTGCCTATAACGGAAATACATGTAGATGCCAAAGAATCAAATAAATCAGAAGCGAATGCGGACAGCCCAGACTTAATAGGAGATTATTTCGGTCTTCAGAATGCACCATCGAGCACTGGCTCAATCGCGCAGTGTATTTCGAAACAGGCGAACGGAAAGCAATACATTTTGAGATCGCCGGGAGAATGTGGTCTCAATGTAGTAAAACTAGAAGTTTATCCATTCGCTAAAATCCAAAACTTAAACAAGAAAAATTGGTGGAAGCATGCGGAAAAGAAAATGTTGTTCTTGACGAATTCAAATATGGATCCGACGCAGATTATGTTGAACAAAATACAGAATCAAGTTCTAAAGGAAATAACAAAAATAAAAGGCATACAAAAAGAAACAAAGGAGATAAACTATTGGAATTCTTTTGGCGCTTTCCAACCGCGCCAATAAATAATGTATTCAATACTAGTGTATGGTTTGCAAGTAATTGGGTAATTGGAAATACTTGCCATTAAATAATTCTCATATAAAAGCTGTTCAGCGTATTTTTCAATTGGTAAGTAATCAGTTTCTCATTACTCCAGTACGTGTGTTTAAACTTAAATGTTATTGTTGTTAATGCTCATAAAGTACCTCATAGGTAGATAGGTACCTACTTACTGAAAGAGTGCTGCGTGGCTTATGTACCTACTTATATATTTTTTTTGGACGAGGGAGATTGAAGAGCATTATTTTAGCATTAGCTTACTGACCTAACCCAAAATCTTAGATAAATTCACACAATGAAATCAAGTGTATCGTCGTGAAAACACTGATTTGATTTAATGCTCTTTAAAAATAAAATAAGAGAGCAACCAACAGAATGAATATAGCATGCACGAACTTAAAAATAATCTTGGTTAATTTTAAAAAAGCACCTAGCGAAAACTTCGATGCAAACTATTGCGCGACACAAAAACATTGAGCTTCATTAACAGGCATGCACGTAAATACTTATCAACCTACCTACAACTTTATACTTTATTTGTATATTACAGATTTTTAAAAACTATAAAATATTAGAGAACCTGAAATTGTTTTGCTTGTTTAACACTATACTTACCTTAAGAGTCCGTCCTACCAAACGACTGATTTCGGTCAACTTTGTTTTGTAATTGCTAGAAGGTGTAACATAATATCAGCAAAACTATGGACGTTATGGGTAGCTCAACTAAACTCTTCATCTTGCACGTGGCTTGAAGGTATTTACAAAAAAACTTCATAACTAATGGCAAACCTTCAATTCAAAAAATTCAAAGCCATTTTTTTTTAAAATGACGTCTGAGTGAAGTTTGACCATCGCTTCAGCAAAAACTACGAGAAATTTTGACCATACAAAAATAGAAGTAACAGCAACATATAACCCTTTTGCATTTGTGTTGATCACTTTTTTCCATTCCCATATAAAAATCTGCAGAAAAAAAATTATGGAGTTACGTCATTCTACAGAAAAATGCAGCCACTTAGGGTGGGTAGGATCCTAATGCTAGCACTGCACCAAATAATCAGCACTCGAATAAATATTAAAATTATAAGGTTTTCACTAACTAATTTGGGTTACCACTTTAAAAAATAAATAAATTTATGTTTTTGGAATCCTACTCCTGGCAACACTATACTTTCCGAAATCAAAATGGCGAAAATTCTGTAAACAAACGTTTGTGTCCTGCAGTTGATCCTATTTTTGCCTGTTCTTAGTGATCGAAGGTAAGTTCACGTGTTAACATTTTATACTATATTAGATCTTTTAGATATTTTATACTGAAACTTTTGATTTATCTGATTTCTTAGATAGTTCATGAGGATAGTTTGAAAAGTAAAATTTGAGGTTATGGTGATATATTGTTAAAAAATGTGATGCTGATATATGGATCTAATATTTTGCGAATTCCAAATTATCAGCACTGGTGCTGATAAATGGAAAATAGTACGTAAATACTTATTCCATATTTTTTATTGTAAACCGTGTTTATTTGATGCATAAAATTCAATTTTTTTCGTAAAAGTAGTTTATACCTTCAGAATCCAAATCTTAGCATGATGCTGATAATTGGATCAAAAGTATGCTGATATTTTGGTTCTCCTAGCATTTCATTATTTTTCCTTTTTTCAGACTCACTTGCCATGAAACCAAAGGAATAAAATATGTCAAGTAAAAGAAAGAAATACTCTAAAGAAAATCTATTAAAAGCCTTAGATGCAGTAAAAAAGGGTATGTCCAAAAAACTGGCCTCGAAAACCTTTAATGTACCTAGAGGAACTATCCAGTCGCGATTAAAAAGCCGTGCAAGAAGTCCTCGTCCTCCCCACCAGGCCCTGATCCAGTATTGTCGAACGAAGAAGAGGAAGTTTTAGTAAAGTGGGTTTTAGATATTGCTGTCGGAAAGGATTCCCAAAAAGAAAGACTGATTTACAATTGAGTGTAGCCAATTTCTTAAAAAAGACAGGAAGAGATAACCCCTTTAAAGATGACATCCCTGGTAGAAAATGGTATGACCTTTTTTTCCGTCATCCAGAACTCAGCGAACGCACTGCCGAAGCTGTAACATCAGCCAGTGCTAATGTATCAGAAGAAGACATCAAAAGGTGGTTCCACAAAATTGAATTTTATCTTAAGGAAAACAACTACTTCGACATCTTACAGAACCTGTCTCGTTTTTTTAATGGGGACGAATCTAACTTTCAGTTATGTCCCAAGAGTGGCAAAGTTATTTCATTGCGAGGAGAAAGAGACGTGTATGAAGTTGATCACGCTGCAGCCAAAACAGCCCTTACTGTACTGTTTACGTTTTGCGCCAACGGAGATATTACACCTCCACTAGTTGTGTTTCCTAACAAGAGGCTTCCCAAGGATATAACATCATCAGTCCCAAATGAGTGGGGCATTGGTTTAAGCGATACTGGCTGGATGAAATGTGAACTTTTCTATGATTATATCAAGAATGTATTTTCACCTTATCAAAAGAAAAGTAACATTTCCCATCATACTATTTGTAGATGGGCACAAAACACATCTTAGTCTTGAAGTGAGTGAATTGTGCAGCAAATTGGAGATAATTTTGATTGCTCTATACCCCAACGCCACACGGATACTACAGCCAGCCGACGTGTCAGCCTTTGGACCTCTCAGATATGATATTTGGAGACTCTCACAAAGAACAATTTAAAACTTCGCAAACGCATTTAAAACTTCGCAAGTTGATCAAAGAGATGATAACCAGAGTGACCCACTGGACAAAATAATCAACAATAAAAGAAAGAGAAATTACTCTTTACTAGAACTAGAGAAGATACTTGCTGAGGATTAGAATTGATTGGAGATGCAAGAACGATTTCTTACTATACTATTTTTTTATTTAATTTTCTTACTGCTAGTGCAATTTTAGGTTCCTTAATGGTTGTACCTACCTACCTACTAGTAATACCTACCTACCATATTATTAAGTAAGACACTTTCTAGTGAGATTGAACTAAAGTCAACATAACTATAAAGATGTTAAACTTTGTTAAGTTTATAAATAGAATTATTATTAGATTACCTATAAGTACAATATTTTTTATCCTTGTTCATATATTACCTACCTATATTAAAAAAAAGTCAATAAAAGAGATTATAGACTAATAACCATATTTTATTTCATATAATGTCAATACCATTATCACAGTGCTGATGATTGCCTCACTGTATGCTATTAATTGGTGGTGATGGTGCTAGTAAATGGTGAGATGGTCATTTTTTAATATTGCCTATGTAAAAAAAAAGGATAAATATAAACATATTTTTTTAAATAATCACCTCACTGATTGAATATTGAAACTAGAAAACTCGTTATAACGGGTGAAACAGTATTTTTCAATGTGATAAACGGGCTTAAAGTAGGACTAACTCTTAAAGTGCTGATAATTGGATCAGTCACCCTATATATTTTTTTTCTAATTTTTGTGTCGTTATTTAAAGAATTAAAAAATAACGTAATAATCTTAAGTTATTTTTATAGCAAAAACAAAATTTTAATTTACAAAAAAGAAGAAATTAGTATAGAAAATAAATTTCAAAATGTACAGGGTGGCCCATAAGTCGTTTGAAATGTAAATTTCGAATAAAATACAAAAGGCGCGCATGAGTGGCGCGCGCGGTGCGGGGGGAGTACCGACGGTTTCAGGGAATTCAGTCGCCATGGAGCGTTTCACCGGTGCGGTCGAGCATTTTGTGTGCGCGAGTTTTTATTTGATAATTTTAAACGTCGCTTACAGGAGTGCCGCGATCGTAAAGGATTACATTTGGATGATGTAATTTTCAAAAAATAATTCCCATTTTATAAGGATTATGACAAAATAAAAACCTTTTTCATAATGTCATTAGTTTTTTTTTAATTATTTTTTTACATTTCAAGGGACTTATGGGCCACCCTGTACTATTATGTACAATTTTTTGGGAGGGTAGTTGAAGTGACAACACAAACTTAAGGAGCTCCTATGAATTTTAATTTTTAAAATAGTTAATTCACGTTATATCTATCTGTTATGTTATAAAAGCCCTTATAAACCTTCGGTGCACTTACTCTTACTTTTTCTCTCTTGAACTTTCACTGATCCAGTACTTTCCTTTAGCTTTCTTCAACTTCATAATGGACCTGTATGCAAAGCTTTCAAGTAGCATGGAGGAACTCACTGCAACATTTACTGCAAGAATGAACCACTATGAAGAGGAGTTGAAGTCTGCAGGTGGCAGTGAAGTGACCCACAAGACAGTTGCCAGTCTCTCACGTGAGTTCTCGGACTTCAAATCCCTTATCTGGAAGACTGTGGGTACTCTCAAGACTCAGATGGAGCTGTTGATTGTCGGTTTAGACCGTCATGAGATGGCTTCACGCAAGCAGATCCTGCTCCTCCACGGCCTTCCAGAAGATAAAGATGAGGATCACATGGCACAAGCTGTCAACACAATTTCTGAGAAAGTGAAGATAGCTGTATCTTCTTCTGACATTGTAAAATGTCATCGGCTTGGGAGCACTACAGGCAAGCCACGACCACTCCTTATTAGGTTTCAGGGGCACAACTTGCGTGGTGATGTGTGGCGCAATAAGACAGCTCTGAAGGGCTCCGGCCTTATACTGTCTGAGTTCCTAACCAAACCCAGACATGACACTTTTATGAACGCCCGCAAGCACTTCGGAGTCAAGCAATGTTGGACTTCAGATGGGAGAATTGTTGTTTTGCTGCCAAACAAGTCGCGACGTAAGATTGAGACGGCAACAGAACTGCAAGAACTTGTGGCGCAGTTTCCCACGGCCGTGTCGGAGTCTTCTGGTGATGCGTCAGCTGGGGGCTCCAAGGTGACGACAGTTCAAACCAGCAAGTCGGTTCTTGATAAAAGATCACGCAAGCCCGCCAAGTAGGTAGTTAGTAACACCCGCAATTTGATATACTTTTTCATAGTTTTTACTCAAAGTTATGTAGGTAATGATTAAAATTGTATTCATTATTTGCGGGCATAATAACTTATTTTGGTTAAGTTTAATTACTTTTTATATGTCACTGTCAGCTGTCATGTCGTGGTTTTCTTTTGTGACATTTCCAAATAACGTTCGGAAACATTGTCCATTACTTGACTATTTTATTTTTTAATATGTGTTGTCTTTGGTTTTTGTATATATGCATAATTTGTATTGTACCGGAATACGTGTTCTTTATCAAACTGGTGAGTGCATCGGAGAATTAAAATAGGTGTGGTTAAAATACACCTCATTTTAATTAGTATATTTAGGTTGTATAATAGAAAAATATTTATTTTTTATATTATTTATTATGTGTGATAACTCTGATGATAGTTTTGTCTCCTGTTCTTCTTCCTGTTTGTCAGACGTGAGCTATACCAGCGCGTTTAATGATGATTGTATACACCTGCGCGACCAACTTTCTTCTACTTTTTCATCTTTACACAAATTTTTCAACATCGTACACATAAATGCTCAGAGTATTCCTGCTCATCACTCTGATTTGATCTCTTCCTTTGACTCTGATGTTGTTCAAGCGGTCCTTGTCTCAGAATCCTTTTTAAAACCTGCTCTTCCATCTACTCACTACTCTCTGCCCGGCTACAAGCTATTGCGTAATGACAGGATAGGCAAGGGAGGTGGGGGTGTGGCCATTTACCTTAGAGGCGACATTCCTTATGCGGTGATTGATAAGTCTCCGAGTGTTTATTCAAAATCTGCTGAGCACCTTTTTATTGAAATCACGATTAACAGCAAAAAACTTCTTTTAGGTGTTTATTATAGTCCATCGTGTCATATAGATTACTTCTCATCTTTTGAGTGTCAACTGGAAACTTTTTCACCACTATATGACGAAACAATAATACTCGGGGATTTCAATACTTGCCTGCTTAGGGATGATATGCGCAGCCGTAAACTCCGTTCCCTTGTCTCTTCTGTCAATATGGAAATCCTTCAGCTTAATGCAACTCATCAAGCGCCTCATTGCACTCCTTCTCTTCTTGATCTTATTCTTGTCTCTGACCTTCGAAAGGTAGCCACTCATGGGCAATTATCTGCTTCTTTCTCTTATCATGACCTGATCTTTCTCTCGTATAAAATACGCCCTCCTAAACGTAAGTCTAAATTCCTTTTCCTTCGCAGTTTTAAGAACATTGATTTGGATCGTTTGGGGCTGGATGCGAGCAAAATCGACTGGTCACCTGTGGTTGACTGCGTTGACGTAGATCTAAAGGTGTCTCACTTTAATCAAATAATATTAAAATTGTACGATGATCACGCTCCTCTTAAGAAAGTAAGGGTAAAACATCTCCCTGCGCCTTGGCTATCTGGCAGCATAAAAAAAGTGATGGCCAAAAGGGATCAGGCTAAAAGATTGCACAAAAAAATACCCACAGATGAGAACTGGACCAAGTACAAAGGGCTGCGTAATCGCTGCAGTCGCCTGTGTAGGGATGCAAAAAGGCGCCATATACATAACTCGGTGAAAAATATGAACACAACTCAGGTATGGCAATTTCTTAAGTCCCTCGGTATCGGCAAAGCTACTTGTGAAGAGGCCCTTGTAATGGACCTTAACGCTCTTAATCGCCATTTTTCAAAACCACCCGTTACCGTGGATGACTCTACTAAATCTTCTACTCTTAACAGTATTTCTAATCTTTCCCTGCCAACATGTACCTCATTCTCATTTCAGGTCGTTGAAGAACGAGACATTGAGAAATCAATCCTATCCATATCTACCAAAGCGGTGGGAGATGATGGCCTACAACTCCAGATGATCCTTCCCATCCTTCATTACCTGGTTCCTATTATCACCCATATCATCAACTTTTCCCTTACTACCAGTTCATTCCCTTCTGCTTGGAAAAAGGCCCTTGTCTTACCGCTCCCTAAAGTCGCTAATCCTACAACATTATCCCAGTTCCGTCCAATCTCTATACTGCCAGTCCTATCCAAAGTCCTTGAGAGTATTGTTCATAATCAACTGTCTCTTTACCTTTCCTCTCACAGCCTGCTGAGTCCGTACCAGTCTGGTTTTCGTCCTGGCCACAGCACAGTAACGGCTTTAGTTAAAATAACTGATGATATCCGACTGGCCATGGAGAAGAAGATGCTTACAGTTTTGGTACTTCTTGACTTTAGCAGTGCTTTTAATTCAGTTGATTTTGACATACTCTTGGGAACCTTATCCTCTCTTAATGTCTCTCCTTCTGCAACGGCCTGGTTTAACTCTTATCTTCGGGGTCGTTCGCAGTTGGTTCGTTCCGATGAGGTCTCCTCTGAGTGGTGCGATCTTGCTGCGGGTGTTCCCCAGGGTGGCGTCCTTTCTCCTCTTCTTTTCTCCGTCTTCATTAACTCTATTACTGAAGTTCTTTCTTCGCATTATCACCTTTACGCAGACGACTTGCAGCTGTACCGGCACTTTCGTGCTGAGGATCTCTTTGACAATGTTGCGGCCATTAATAGTGATCTACGTAAAATTGGTCAATGGGCGAAATCTTTTGGGCTTGCAGTTAACCCACTGAAATCTCAAGCCATCATTATTGGTGGTAGGTACTTTTATAATCAATTGGATATTGAATCTCTTCCACCAGTAGTGTTTGATTCCGTTCCCATAGCTTATGTAGAGTCGGTAAAGAATTTAGGTGTCCTCATGGACTGCAATTTATCGTGGCAAAAACACGTCGCTGGGGTAAGCAAGAAAGTTTATTGCTCGTTCCAGTCTCTCAAACGACTTCAAAAGTTCCTGCCTTTTCAAACAAAAATTACTCTAGCCCAATCCCTTCTTCTACCTCTTTTCGACTACGCTGATGTGTGCTACCTTGACGCAACGGAGGAACTTCTCAACAAACTCGAACGTCTGCAGAACTTAGGCATCCGCTTCATTTTTGGCCTCCGGAAATATGACCATGTGTCGGATTGCCGGGCTAAGTTGAGGTGGTTGCCTGTTCGGCGACGACGAGACTCACATGTTCTTTCTTTTTTATACTCCGTTCTTCATAATCCCAACACTCCAAACTATTTGCGGGAGCGCTTTGAATTCCTGGTGCCTAGGGGAAATCCTTGCCGCACTTCTTCCTCTCTTCTTCTTCGCACTCCTCTTCACTCCACCAGTCGTTATGGTGAATCATTCACAATCCGTGGCGTGCGGCTGTGGAACTCGCTTCCACATGCCTTGCGGGATAGCCCCTCGTTAGACGTCTTCAGAAAAAGAATCAGGGAACATTTCCTTTCGGCATGAGTTAGTGTATAGTGTATGTATGTTTATATAATTATAGTATATATGACATTATGATGTGTATTTTAAGTATTATTTTGATGTATGTGTATTTTTAATTGTGATTGTACACTTCTTTCTATCCTCATTACATATTTTGAATCACTCTACCACTCAAAGGTTTGCTGTTAGAGAACTCAATTTTGAGTTAAGCTCGCCTATGTACATAAAATTTATTATTTTATTACTGTTTTTATGTGTTATGTGTACAATAAAGAATTAAGAATTAAGAATTAAGAATAATAACCACCGCGCAAATTCAGTGATGCCAACTTAGCAACTTTATAGCTAGACCTAGCTATTATTTGGTGACAGACTGCTACAATTTAATGAAAATTGTAGCTAAACTTTTTAGCTATTTTTTTTAGCAACTTTTCTTTTCATTATGAGACGTAAGGCTATCGAAATTCGTGAAGTAGGGTACCGAGTCTCGAAAGAAAAAATAAAAACTAAACGCGAGTCTCCGGTCATAGTTGCACTATGGAATCAGGTTGACGTTGGCCGGGAATTGGCGGGAATTCCCCGTTTAATGCTGCGCTGCGACTAGAGAACTAGTAAGCCAAATTAGTACGCGCTACTCGTATTCTATCTTGTGTTGTTTTGTTTTATCCATATAAAACTAATGCTCGTTGTTTCAATTTAATTCGAAAATGGATTTACCTGTGAAAAAGAAAACGTACGCACAGAAATACAGACCGGAGTGGGAAAATATGGACGAATTTAAAGGTTGGTTAAAATCGGCAAGTGAAGACTCAAGCAAAGCGTTTTGTACCTATTGTTTGTATTGCATAAAATGGACACCGCTGAAAAATATTCAAAATCAACGAAAGATACTGAACCCCAGCCATCGACATCGTCCTCTTTAATTGATTAATTTTTAATATTTTTTTTTAATCAATTACGTACTTACACAAGACATTTTTAACTCTCTTGTTGGAATTAATGAAAATAAAAATGATTGTCAGAAATTGTAATTTTATTGTAACCTACCTACTGTATGTAACATTTAACTACTTTTTGGGGTAAAAAAAACTGGCAATCTAGCAACATTTTAAAAATTGTCTAGCTACTGGGTAACGCTAGCAGTTTTCAACACTGCGCAAAATCGATCGCCTCTGTGTCAGCTCAGCTAGCGCAGCGGGAGGAAGTATCGCTTTGTATCACTGGAGCTCGCGAACTTTACGTTAAAATTTTAGCAAGAATATACTAAGACGACCACAATTTGATCCGGTGAGTATTTATTTTGTTTTCAGTACATTTTACTGGTATTAACAATATAGTTGTGAAATTTTGTGAATACATTGTGTGTTAGGGGCTGTCCATTAATCATGTGAGGCTCGAAAGGGGGGGGGTGGGGTCCATAAAAAATCACGAAATATCACAAGGGTAGGGGAGGTAAAGTATTATATCACGTGTACTTATTTTTTCGGCAAGCGCGCGATACTCAACCGAAAAGCGGCGTTACATGTATTTATTTTTAGTCAAACGCGTACAAAATCGAAAACGGCTTGTAGTGTGACCTTGATTTGCCGTTGCCAGGCAACGAACGAAGTGAAGTTCCCGCGAGACTATTGTCCGCCGGACTCAGCTTGTCAGTGTCAGTTATTCTGTTGTTTTAACACTGAATACACATGCGTAAATTGTTTAACCTCGCACGTTTTGAATTAAAACAATGTCTAAACTAGGTGATCTGTATAAAGACCTATTTGCCGAGTATAAGAAAGGCAAAAAACCTAGTGTGGCTCAAAAAGAATTCAATGAATTGTGGGCTAATGCGAAACAAAAATATACTACGAAAGAAGAATTTATGAAGTGCGCTAATGATCTTTTACTAGATTACCGCCGAAAGCACCAAGCAAAGAAGTCTTCCAATATCCTCTTTTATTGTTCTAATACTAAAAAGGTAAGTTAAAATTTGTATGTAACTATATCTTTTTATGGACATTGTTCTAATAATAAGAATTCACCTATTAGTTCTACCTACCTTAACCCTCTGTAGGTCAAGATCTCCAATTCTTAAAATTATTAGTGAAAAATGTTCATCGTGAGAAATAAAAATACACGTGTTTCTGAAAAAACCTTAATATTTTAATTTATTTCAGATAATCACATTTGAAGGGAGTGTGACATAAATGTCACACTGCATTATAAAGGCAATTATAAAACTTAGCATAAGTGAAATTGTTTAAAGCAGTTGTTGTGTTTATTGTAACATAGAGCAACTCCACACTTCTCACACATGGTTTGTGACACACAAAAGCATTTGGGAAATTTGCAGCGTATTCTCTTTTCTGTCCAGACAGGCCAGTGTCCTGTCTGATCCTGCCTTATTGCCACTGGAGGTACATGTTGCGCTGGACCTTTGTGTCGTTTTGATTGCAGCTCGTCTTCGATAGATCGACGGTTCTTCATCTTGGATGGAACACCAAGCTTACATAAAGTCGTTCCAATTTCGAGCCGAAAATCAGCCGAGTTCAAAAGTTTTTCCTGCGAACCGTTTGCTTTATGAATTCTTTTGTAAAGAAGCCATGGTAAAACATTCGCACCTGCCACCTTTTGCTGCGAAGCTGTATTTTGTAGCATCCCATAATGCTATCGATCAGATCCACGCCACCCATGTGGCGATTATATTCTCCAACTATATTTGGGCGATCAATTGTTATGTACTGCTTTGTCTTCTTCTTATACCTCCTCACTTGTGCTTTTGGCATTTCTCCTACAAAACTTGATGCTAGATTAACTACGTTGTTATCTTTCCAGGCTACGGTTGCTACATCCACACCGTTGACATCAGCAATATACTCAATAGAATAGCCCCTGTCTTTTTTGGTCATTTCCTTGTCTGTAGGTAATTTGCAATCCGGAATCCTGTTTCGGCGTATTGTACCAAGACTCAGAATACCATTTTTTTAAAAGTATTCTAGCAGTGGCAAGCTTGTAAAATAATTGTCAAAGTATAATCTGTAATTTTGGTTGCGAGGTATTTCTCGTGATAGACGCATGATAACATTTGACGATGCACCAAGATCAGGTTCGTTGGGCAGTACCACATTTTCTGAGCCAGTTTCGGGTTCAATTTTTTACGCAAATCCAGATACTCCACTGAGAACGTAAATCTTATATCCCCATTTGTGAGGCTTCTTCGGGTTGTATCTTTTCAAGTTATTCCTTGCTTTCGTGGAGCATATTTGCTCATCGATGCAAAGATACTGCTCTAAAGGGATTTCAGCAAAGGATTGGTTTAGTTTTTGTACAACTGGTCTAAGCCTGAACAGTCTATCAAATTCCGGATGTTCGCGAGGCAAGTTCTCGGAGTTGTCATTGAAATGTATGAATCGTCGAATCTTTTCAAACATTTTTACGGGCATTATTTCTTGAATCATAGGAGTTCCAATGGTGCTACTCCAGTGATTAGTAACTCGAGGAAGATGGATCAAAGACATTATATACACTATGCCAATAAATTGCTGAATGTCTGTCACGGAAACTCGAAAATTATTATTGGGATCCTTTTGCACAATGTATACAGGGTGACTGGTGAGTCACTGATGATATTTAGGGAGAGTACTTGGTACTCGATTCTCGTTCTAATTATGTAATAAAATTAGGTACATAAATTTTTAGCAAATTTCCCTAAAAATAAATTAAGTGTGGATACATTCCCGACGCTGATGACGTTGATTCAGTCACGTGGCGGCGCGCGTGTCTTTCGCATAGAGGACAACAAAGAAGGACCCCCGCCACCCCCCGGCGTCAAGCCGATACCTGTTGCATCAAAGCACTCGTGCCGCACGACTTTGCACGATTACGTACGACACTAACGAACGAGACGTTAGATAATCGTTAGTGTAAGCGCGAGCGCCGACAGGTGTGTATGTCCGGCTTTCCGCTGTTTACTTCCGCGCTTCCGCGCCCCGCGATTAACGCGTGTAATTAGTGTGTCGTGTGTGACCCGTGATAATAATTATGTCTTATCAATACACAAACGCAGAGTACTTAGATATGATTCGCGCGTATGCGTGTGCTAATGATAGTTTGCCAGGTGCCATCAATTTGTATAGGGAGATGTTTCCCAACCGCCGAATACCTACTCCCAGCGTAATCCTAAATGTTAATCAAAGATTACGAGACTACGGACAGTTCACTGTTCCAACACATGCTCAAGGACGAGGAGGGGTGGCATACCCTGTCTCGCTACACGAAGACATTCTCGAATACTTCGAGACAAACCCACAAGCGAGTACTCGCAATGCTGCTAGAAGATTTGGTGTATCTCAGTGGACTGTGTGGAATCAACTTCACAAAGATGGGTTACACCCATATCATTTTCGACCTGTTCAAGAACTCAATGTCAGCGATTACGAGCCACGAATAAATTTTTGTCGGTGGTTTTTGCAAAACACTGACAAAAACATATTATTTACAGACGAAGCTACGTTCACTAAGCTGGGTATTTTTAACGTACATAATGAACATTGGTGGAGTCATTCCAATCCTTACGTTACGCGACAGGACGCTTATCAACACAGATTTAGTGTGAATGTGTGGGCCGGTGTTCTAAATAACTGTTTGTTAGGCCCGTATTTTATCGAAGGAAGACTTAATAGTGTGTCCTACTTAAACATTTTAAATAGTGTGATGAACGATATGCTCGATGATGTACTCTAAGTTATCATCGAAACTTATTTTATCAACACGACGGAGCGCCCGCGCACTATCAGACGCAAGTACGTGAGTATTTAAACCGTAATTTCGGGGACAGCTGGATAGGTCGCGGAGGGCCTGTGCCATGGCCAGCTCGCTCTCCAGATCTCACTCCATTAGACTTTTATTTATGGGGTGACGTAAAACGTCTTGTGTACTCAACCGACTATTCAAACAGGGAGGAATTAAAGACAAAAATAATTAGTGCTTTTGAAACAGTTAAAAGTGATCCATTTGTTTTGAATCGTGTGAAAGACAATTTGCGTAAACGTGCCGCACTAACTATGCATCACACGAGGAGGTGCACATTTTGAACAATATTTAACCCTGGAGAGGTCGCGCGGACTACATATGTAATCCACACCAACAAAATCAAAGATTCCCGAAAATTTAGTGGCGTCAAACCTTTGAGTCTCCGTGTACTTGAAGTTCGTTAGTTCGCGGTCGCGCATGCGCTCAGTGCAGCGCGAGCGCCGGTCGCGTGTGGTTGCGTCACAGGAGCTCCGCGAATCGCGCGATCTACCATTGTAGTCCACGCGACCAATTACGTTAGTATTTTTGATATTTATACATTTTCCTTTTCTACCTTATTTGTATGAAATTATTGTATTTTTTATTAAATTATAAATAATTATATTGTGTTCAACTATTTTATTATTACTGTTTACAATTATTTAATGATTATTATGTTTATTTTAGCTTCTTCAGACTATTTATCTCTAATATTTGTCTAAGACAAATCGCACGCTTAATCATATACTGACCGATTGGTGTTTCGGTCAAAGTTGAGTTAAGTATACCAAGAAGTTTATTTTAACGCCCTCTTTCGGCCTATCTCGGATTTTTTTTGATATGTTGTTTCTAGGCGGAGTTATACCTATATCTGTCTCTATCACACGCAAACGTTTCGGCAAATGTTTTTACGAGACAAAGACAGATATCAGTATGCATCAAGGACTAACATAGTTAACATCACGTGTGTTTATTTAAAAGTGTCAAATTAGTAGTTAAGTCACTTTAGTGTAAAAATCAAAGGTAAGTTTTATTGAAATAATTTATACAAGTGTGGCCAATTGTTGAATATGCCTATTTAGTACAAAATAGGATCGAAATATTCACGAATTATTCAGTGTTAGTTCTGTTTTATACAAAAACATGTTAACAATGCTTTGACTGATTGTGTATTATGCCTATATTTTATAAAAACTGTTCCGTTTTGCCGGTAGTGTTTTGTCGGCTTTAGAAGTTACGTCAGTTTTTTACAAAAGTGTTCTTGGAATCTGAAGTCATACTTTGTTATGATTCTTTATTTTATAAAACACAATTGTCTTTTATAAAATTGTTGTATGCAGATTAGATATTGTGTCACTAATGGATTAAAATAATTAGTTTAAAAGAAATAAGAAAGTAACCTAACTTTTTTTCAGAATGTCTTCAAGGTCGAAAAAAATAATGGAATTGATTAATTCTACAACTGACCCTTCTCGTGACGATACAGAAGCTCAAATTCAAGATCCCATTCTAAACCCAGACCCTAGTCAATCTCCGATTCTAAATAATACGTCTGATAGCAACAAAGAGGCGTGTGACATAGATGAAGATAGTTCAGTTCAGAATGTTGTAGTTGATGTCGAGGTAAGTAGTCGTAATTATTATTTTATTCTTTCGACAGGTTTATCCCTTTTTATTATGGTATTTAATTTTTAAACTAGAATTCGCGTCGCGTCACTAGAGTCGCGTTATTAAGTTTTCCTGTCATCTTTTATTTTAGGTACCCGTTAGGGAGTGTAGTTGTGAATACTAGATGATTCATGACTTTTTAAACCTTGTATTTTGTCAATCGCCATCGGTTCAAATTGCGTGAATCTTCAAATACCTATTCTTTTTTACAGATGTTATGTGATATTACTAATAAACCTGAAAACCAGCGTTATTACAATGCTAAGGACTTTTTTGAAAGCGAGGCCACTCATCATCATAAATATTCTAGCCGTAAAAGAGACCAAGTTGACTACAATGTTTCACCCGTACATTCTGGTGAAGTCAGTCCAGATATCAGCGACAATGACGATCCCACCTATGATAGTCAAATAAAAAGAAAGAAAATAGAACCAGTACATCCTTCATCACGTCGGTCATCATCTAGCTCCAGCAGCTCTTCATCCTCCAGTTCAAGCAGTTCCAGCAGTTCCAGCAGTTCTTCATCTTCTGATGATACAGTGGTACAACCTTCTACTTCCGATCACGTGAATGAAAATACTATCAATAATACAGATACTACAGCTAATGGACAGTCAACAAACGGACAAGAAACAAGTGAAATTGAAAACTCCGAAATGAACGAACTCAATATAGAAGAAGAAACAGAGATTATTAAGAAGAAAGGTAGAAAGCGCACCAGTAATCTTCAAAAATGGAAACAAAACATAAATAAAATTCTAAGAAATTCTGGACACTCCTATGAGACCGCGAAAAAGAAAACTGTTGCAGCTCGTGAAGTGAAACCACCTTGTACAGACAAGTGCAAACTTAAATGTTCTGAAAAGTTTACATCTCTTCAAAGACAAGCTATTTTTGATGCTTATTGGAATATTGGTGAAGTCAATCAGCAGCGATCGTTTATTCAGTCTTGTATGTCCGATGTCACTCCTAGGTATAAATATACAAACGCCACGCGCCCAAGGCAAGCTAATAAAGCTTTTCATTTTATAGTAAATGGTATATCAATCCGGGTTTGTAAAACATTTTTTGTTGGTACGCTGAATATATCCGATCGTGTAATTCGTACAGTAATCCAAAAGTGTCAAAACTACGGAGTTTTGCAAAATGATCGAAGAGGTAAACACGACAACCACACCACTACTGATGAAATACTCATTTCAGACATTAAAACTTTTATAGACTCAATACCAAGGGTTCCGTCACATTACACAAGGCAAACATCTACTCGCGAATACATAGACGGGGGAAAAACTATTACAGATCTCTTCAATGACTTCAAGGTAGCGCAAGAGAAGAACAGTAAGCCCTATGGTAAATATTGCATGTTTTACCGTACATTTACTAAGGAATTTAATATTTCATTTTTTTGTCCGCGAAAAGACCAATGCGATCTTTGCCTACAGTATACAAATTCAAACGCAGAGCAAAAAAGTATGATTCATGATAAGTATATAGCTCATATAAAAGAAAAAAAGCTATGTCGTATTGAAAAACATGATGACCGTTGCAAATTAGATGACAAAAATAAAGTCTTAGTGTTCGACTTGCAGGCGGTGTTACAATCGCCACGAGGCGATACATCAGCTTTTTACTATAAATCTAAATTAAATAGTTATAACTTTACCATCACACTCTTAAACAAAAAAGTTGAAGCCCAGATGAAAGATTCCTATACTGATGTAAACTGCTATTTCTGGAATGAAACTGATGCCAAACGCGGTGCTAATGAGATAGGCTCCTGTTTATTGGATTGCTTTGAGAGACTATGTTGTGAAGCAGGGGTAAGTGCTAGTAATAGTGATGGCCTGAACTTGATTCTGTATTCAGACAACTGTTGCGGTCAAAATAAGAATAAATATATAGTAGCGCTTTATCTCTATGCTGTAACCCACCTGAATATAGAATCAATCACACACAAATTCTTAATTAAAGGTCATACTCAAAATGAGGGTGACAATATTCACAGCCTGATCGAAAAAGAAATTAAAAAGAACTTAAAATCAGGACCAATTTATTGCCCCCACCAATATGTAACAATTATCAAAAATGCCAAAAAGACTGGTCAAAAGTTCCGCGTTCACGAACTTACATACGACTCATTTTTAAACCTAAAAGAACTGCAGGAAAATTGGGGATACAATTTTAATGAAACTGAAGATAAAAAAGTTATATCATGGAATGATATCAAAGTTATAAAAGTAATAAAAAGTGAACCTTTTTCATTCTATGTGAAAACATCATACAACAACAATGCAGAATTTGAAAAGATAAACGTACGAAACAAGAGAAAAAAAATGAATCCCCTATCAGAGCTGACAACAGTAAAAGCATACACGGGCAAACAAGAACTCGGTGAAAATAAAAAAAAGGATTTAAAAGACTTACTTGATAAAAATTTGATACCCAATTTTTATAAAGATTTTTATGATACGATTCTGTAATTAGGGTGAATACTTGCAAGGTGCAAAAAATTTGTATGTGAAGTTTAGTCTTGTAGTGACTGATTAAGAGCCTAACATTTAGAAAATTGATCTCTTAATTAATAAATAAGTACAATTAGGTAGTATCGTGTTGTTAAATAGATGATAAGTGTGACTGTTGTTATTTCCTTGAGAATCTTTATTCAGATTTACGGTTTGTTTTTAGATTACCTATAAATTAAAACTGACTCTTAATATTGTAAATTTAATATTGATCTCTTCGTTAAGTTTAATTCGTTAATTTTATAACCTAGGACAAGTTTTTACTGCTTTTTTTTATAAAGTTTATAAATTACATTATTATGAGTCAAAGTTTCTTTCAGAGTTGATTTTAAAATATCTACTTACTCGTATATACAAATTGTGTAGTAGGTACCTACAGTTAATTATTACATGACTGTTGTTGTATACAAGATTTATTTTTAATTAAAGTTTGCTTTGCAAAAAGGTACAATGCACGAATGAGGCTACTGTTATCCTCATTGGTGGTAGGGACTGACACAGGTCAGCATTTTATTTGAACTTTACTATGTTTTTGATTATTTTTTTAATGAAAAAAATAAATAAAACGAAATATTTTGTATACTTATCTTTTATTTTATAAACCTTGATAGACTCATTATCATAACAATGAGAATACATTGAATAAAATACGGACTCATTTCAAAATAATGTCACCAGTATTAAAATTTTAATTCATAGTATATTAGACCCATAACTTAATAATGAGTATTCTTTAGTTATATATTAAATAAAACACGGACTCATTTCAAAATGTGTCACCAGTATTTAATCAATGTAACTTTATCTTTTATATTAAACTGACGCATCTTGAGGAACATTTTTTTAACCGACTAATTTATATTAAAAAATCTAAATTTCTTTAAAAAATATATTTAAATACAATACTCACTTTATCAACTATCCCTTCAATACATTATTTCATAATATAAAGCTATTTTCTTTGAGTAATAAGCCATTTTTTAAGGAAAGTCAGGTTTGCTAAATCGTATTTTGCGATTTCTCGAAAAACATCTTTTTTGAGTTATGTCAGTATATGATTAAGCGTGCGAAATGTTGTTATGGTGATTGGTTATATAATTTTTTTTTTTTGCAGCATAATGAATAGACAAGAAGCTCAGATACAGGCGTGGTTGGAAGAGGGCGATAGCAATGAAAACCATTTCGACGACTCCAAGTTCTAATGACGAGGAAGACCACTTGGAAGAAAGTGATCATCGTTCGGAATCGGAACAAGAAGAAGACATCCCAGGTGAGGATTCTATTAGTTCTGACGAAGACGAACCCCTTCAGAGTAGGAGGCGCACAGATTTTTATGCTGGAGTTGATAACACTCTGTGGTCAAAGACTGTTCCTCTTAATAGAGGAAGAATTCGAAGTCACAATATTGTTTTTGTACCTACTGGTCCCAAAGGCATTGCTCGTCAAAAAAATACTATTGAAGACTGTATGTCCCTATTTATAGATAACAATATAATTGATCTCATTACCAAATATACAAATATAAAAATAGATATGAGAGAGAGAGAGATGCCAAACTAACAGACACAACAGAAATAAGAGGTTACATAGGACTACTTTTATTAGCTGGTGTCTTGAAAATATCACGCTCAAGTACTGGTCAAATTTTCGAACATGTTAAACATACAGGAATAGATGCCATATATTTGACCATGTCAGAACAGAGATTTAAATTTCTAAGTAGAGCTTTACGATTTGATGATCTCAGAGACCGCCAAATGCGAGCAGCCATTGATAAACTGGCCCCAACCCGCGAGATCTTTGATTTATTTCTTGTAAATTGTCAACAGCATTTTGTCCCAAGCGCTGAAATGACCTTGGATGAACAATTATTATCATTTAGAGGTCGCTGTCCTTTTAGACAATACATACCAAGCAAACCTGCAAAATATGGCGTGAAGATATTCGCTCTCGTGGATGTTAATTACCCGTATACCTACAATTTGGAAATATACGCTGGCCAACAACCTGAAGGTCCATTTCGAAGAAATAATGAAAGAAGCGCTGTGGTGATGAGATAAGTGCAACCCGTGCTTGGCAAAAATATCAATATTACGATGGATAATTGGTTTTCTTCACTCTAAGTTGCCAAAGAACTCTTTGAAAATAGGACTACCATGGTTGCAACAGTGCGTAGGGACAAAAGGGAAGTGCCGAGAGAATTCCGTGTAGCAAGAGGAAATCCTATATATTCTTCCAGATTTGGCTTTCATCCTCCTTGTACGTTAGTATCTTATGTACCAAAACCAAATAAAGTAGTAATATTAATGTCCACAATGCACAATAATGCAGCAATAGATAACGACACCGGAGACATTCAAAAGCCTGAAATGATAACTTATTATAATCGCACAAAAAATGGCGTCGATCTAGTCGATAAGATGTGCTCGCTATATGATGTTTCCAGAAACTCAAGGAGATGGCCTGTTACCATTTTTTACGATCTTCTAAAGCTTAGTGCTCTAAATGCTTTATGCATATATACCGCCAATAAAAACTACGAACCAATTCGGCGTCGAGATTTCATAATAGACCTAGCTCTGGTGTGGATGAAGCCGCTGGCTAACAGAAGACTAGATACTAAAACATTACCCAGATGTCTTACTATAAAAATAAAAGACTTTCTAGGCTTGCCTCCAGCGGAACACCAGGCGTCAGCCTCAATTCAGACATCAAGGAATTCTGTGGGCCGCTGTTACGACTGCGGCAGAACGCGAAATAAAAGCACTCGGAAACAATGCAATCCGTGTGGGAAGTATATATGCGGTGAGCATTCTAAATTAATGTGTTTGCCCTGCTCAGAATTAGCGGGTTAAATAAGTTTTTGTTCATTTTTTTTATATTTATGTCATGTTAAGCGGAGCATGTAATTTTTTGTTAAAAATTGAGATTGTTTTTGTTTTTGTTTAATTTTGATAACATTTCAGTTATTTTGATAATTTGTTGATTATTTCTAACAATTAATATTAATGTCACACATTTCGTACCAAATAAAATAACTTTTGAATATATCTTTTGTATTATTTTCAAGTTTAAAAATGGCCTACCTATGTAATCCACGCGACCAATTACGTTCGTTTTATGAGCGCGACCACTGCAGGGTTAAGATTAGTGTAGGTAATTATGTAAATAACTCGTTTAATTGTTTAATTAAGTTCAATCGTTGTAAATAAGTATGATTTCATTTTTTAAATACGCCGAAAATACCAAGGTAAGTATTCAGTTCATCTTAAATTACCTTGTCTCAAGTACACATTGTGTAGTCAACAAATTAGTGATTTAAATGAGTGAAATACTTAGGTATTTTTGCCTGTCCTAAGCCAGGATTAAAGTATGAAGGGAAAACGGATCATGCTTCTTATTTGCTACCCCGTAGCACGTGGCAAAATGTTGACGTGGGTAAACAATAGCTTTATCATTGGTAAGTAAATGTAGGTACCTATTCTGTGTTAATAGCGCAGCGCATGCATGCGGCCGCGCGCGCGGTGTCCATGCGTTGCGTAATAATTTACTTAATTTTTAGCTTAGTTTGCTAAGTAGTCAATTAGTATTTATTTTTAATGTTATTTTTTTTTCTTCATATATGATCGTCAAATATCACGTCCTCAAGTATCCTTATTGTCTCACCAGTCATACTGTATATTAGTTTGTGTTGCTATGAAATCCATCAAATCTTTAGAAAACAAAGTCAAAAATATCTGGATCGGCGTGTCAAGCTCTAAAATATTTGTTGGTAAGTTTTCGTTTCCTAGGAAACGTAACTGATGCTCATTCAAAAGCAGACTTTTCTTCTTCCATCGTAGGTTGAGTTTTTGTGGCTTTCTAGGAGGTGCCACAGTTTGAGTTTGTTGTAATCCACTTGGCACAGAAGACGTATAAACTCACGCAAATATGTGATAATCCTAATTTCGTGACAGTCTGTTTCGAACTCGAAACATAATAAAGTGAGACAAATACACATCTTTAATATGGACCGTATGTTAGAGGGATAAGTCTTAATTTTCTCTGAAAAAGTTGGTTCGAATCGTGCGAAAGAGATAGCAACAAATGTCAGATTTGTCCGATCGCGCTTAGTTTTGTGCGCTGCGCGGCCATAGAATATTAGTATTTAGATTAATAATTAAAAATAAATACTTAATGTGCATAGATTGCAACAAAACTTACACAGATTAGAGTTCGACCAGTGCAGATTGTTACTTGTGGCTTGGTGTTAGCAAAAGGTGAGTGGTTTTCATATAATTTGTTATTTAGTCAACCCATCAAATTAACGAATTTTCAAGTTTTGAATTGGAGCTGTCACGGATTTAAAGTAGGCAAATGTGATTTACGTAGAAAACTGGGTTAGGAACTATTGATTTTTGTGATTTATTAGGTTAATGTGACAGTTTACGTCCAAGTAAAGCCAAATAAAATATTTAATACCTACAGAAAAAACTTTTCAAAATTATTTATCACACCCCATAATAATTACATTTTTAAATAAATTAAAAACGGAGATAGAATCAAGATTCCATGATTTGGAATCAAGCATACTATATGCTGATACCACGATTTTGGATCCGAGGTTTAAACGGAGAGGGTTTCGTACAGGTACGGCATATGAGAACGCTGTTTAGGGTCTAAGACGTAGAATATGTGCAATACGCTTACAAGTGGCAAATGAAGAATGTATAAATACACGACCCACTGCAGCAGTACCGCCAGCAGATTCTAGCAGTATTTGGGCTGAATTTAACAATTAAATGTTGCAAGTAATTCGCCCAGAAAACTCTGTCGCAGCTGGTATCAGAGAGCTAGACAAATATCTAAATGAAGAGTACCTGCAAAGAACAGAAGATCCATTGCAGTGGTGGCACAGTCGCAAGGATATCTATCCACACGTGTACAAATTAGTCTTAAAAAGGTTATGCATCCAGGCTACGTCAGTATCGTGTGAGAGAATATTTTCAGGAGCAGGGCAAGTCATTACAAACAGGCGTAAACTACTAAAGCCAACAAAAGTGTCACAGGTGCTGTTTCTACACAACAATATGTAAAAAAAAAAAAACAAAAAATATATATAAAAAAAATTAAAAAAAGGAATTAAAAGATCATTGTACATATACTTATTTGATTTTTAAATACGCCATTCTAACTCTATACCGTAACTCGAATTTATGTATCTATAATTTTAATTATTAACTATTATAATTACGTGCTTATTTCAATAGTTAGAATGACAGTCTTAAGCCTGTTAAAGTATGAAGGAAAATCAAATTGGTAATTGCCAATTGGTCCGTTTAACTTACAGTTTCGCTAATTTACGTAGTTAAACGTTAGTACAGTTACTTAATACGCTGTGTGTTGACTGTACTATTAGTACTAAATGTACTAATAAGACGTACTAGTACATTATCGCAAACGTACTAGTACAGTGCGAACTCACAGATGTCCGATTAAGCACAAGCCTAGCAACAACCGCTATTGCTAAAAATTATTGTCGATTTGGCTATGTTTGGTGCTTCTGCAGAGGAACGACGTCGCTCAGAAATTGTTCGCAGTTGCCGAACACTAACTGACCTCCATGAGAAGCTAAAAGAGCACAGATTTTAAATCTCGAGAAGTGGCACGTACCTTCGATTGCTCCCAAGAAATTATACCACCATGGAGGGTAAAAGACATGTAGTCACTGTGCCTGTCAAATTGAGTCGCCCTGAGGCAGATCACCATAAAGCTCACGTCGATCAACATTTTTGTGTCGCCACAATAAGATCCTTAGAAACGCTAGCATCTATTCTTGGACCAAACCAAGTATTTTTTCTGTCGCAAGATGACAAAGCTCGGGTGCCTATAGGCTTGACAGCGGCAAATAAACAAGCTCCTCTCCTGATGCATGTCGAATATGGTGTCTCATTGCCTGATCATGATTGGGTGATTGCTACGAAGCACAAATTGATCCCTAGTGTATACGCTGGGTGCATCATAAAAGAAAATGAAATGGGCCGTGCTGAAGCAGTTACGTACTCAGGGCCAACGTACGTGGCGATTAGAAGTGGCAAACATTCCTCTTCGACAGCTTCTACTCATGCTGTGGACTTTAATAAGCTTGCTACTTTCAGCAATTTCGAGGAAATCATGCGGGATGAAGAAGGACGCCTGAAACCAGTTGTTTTGATTTCGTCTTATGGAGAACCCGACGAAAACCCGAAATATCCAAAGGTTATTTCCCATGCCATACACAACTTTGTCAAGCATGATCTAGATGCAATATTTATCTTTACGAATGCACCTGGCAGAAGCGCGTTCAATCGCGTCGAGAGAAGAATGGCGCCTTTAAGCCGGGAATTATCTGGACTCATACTTCCGCATGATTCTTATGGAACCCATTTGGATGAACAAGGGAGAACAAAAGACCATGACCTTGAAAAAAAAGACTTTCAGAAGGCTGTTGAAGTTCTCGCAGAAGTATGGAGTAATATGGTTATTGACGGTCATGGCGTCGTAGCAGAGTATGTAGAGCCAGATGACAGTGCTGAAAGTTTTATTCCGGATCTGCCCTCCCAGCAGTGGTATAGCGAACATGTACGAGAGAGTCAATATTTGCTACAGGTCACTTATTATTATTTTATCATTTATATTTCATAAGTAATAATATGACAATACAATTAAAATATTTTAATATCATCACCAGGTGGTGAAGTGTGACGATCGCGCTTGCTGTGGACATATGCGGAGTTCTATACGATCCATTCTGTCGGAACGCTTCCTTATACCTCCTTACCCGATTTTGCAGTCATCCAGAGGCCTATATATTCCAAAGCCTCAAGAGCATGATGGCAAGACGTTTGCTCCATTTCTTCTGCGTCGGTCTCTTGAAATTACTCCTGTTATTATGACCTGTATTGTCCTAGCCTGCAGAAGCATCGGCAGATACTTCTAGAAACGACATGCCAGCGGTGTGCATTGTACTTCTGTACAAAGAAAAAAGCTAAGGAACATGTGAATTTTTGTCACAAGCAATATAATACTCCAGAGATGCACAGTGTTCATCCTTCCCGCATCCTCACGCGACGATCGAACGGTAGATCGAGAGAGATTCTCTGCGTAGTGCGCGAAAATGATGACGCCGAGTGGCTTGATGAAGCCGATGTTGATCTTCAACAAAGCACTGTGCCAACAACTGACTTGCAAGATGCTTATCCAGTTATTGGTGTTGAAGAAAGTTTTGCTAATCCGTGGTCCGAAAATATAGTACATTAAATAATGTTCATGTACTAGTACAAAAAACTTTTTCGCATTTCTTTCATTATTTTTATGTCAGTCAAAAACAAACTGCAACCTTTCTGTCTACCTCTGAACGTTTATTATAGTAGTCTTTAATTTTCTATAATAAAATTAGATGATAATTATACCAGTATTTTTTTATAAATAAAAAAATAGATTCTTTGCAGGTACGAAAAAATACACGTGATATAGGGGGGAGGGTATAGTCGTGATAGAGGGGTAGTCTTAAACCTCACCACGTATCACCAAGGGCCTCCCCCTTGTCAAAAAATTATATAAAAAACACATCTTAACAAGCGTTAGTTTCCACCATTTTTTTTTTAAATTACAAGGTCGATGTCAAAAATATAAAACACCACTTACAAATCCACTTAAATAAAAAAATGTATATTATGAGACATGGATGTTTGGAGACTTGACAATTTTGCAACTTGGAGGTTTCGAGACTTGGGTCTTATAAGATTTGAACTTTTTGCAACCATATGTTATTTTGCAACTTGAACGTTATGAGACTGAACCGCTAACACTTCGTCGTCTGTAGATGGTGTAAGATTTAATTACTATCAGCTCAAATAATTGCAAATAAATTGCGTTTTTACAGCACTTCGAGGCTACTGATTGTCTTTGTGCTTATTGCTAAGTACACATACATGCATTTTGCAAATAAATTGAATAATAGGAAGATATTACTGTAATACTAATATTTTCGTATTTTTAGGAGGCTAATGATAATAGAAGCCCTGAAAAAACTGTCATGCGTGGTGATGTCGACTATTCAGTTCCAAATAATCTAGACATGGTATGTTTCTCGTATCCCATAAATTTAAATCGGTGATCGAAATTCGGTCTGGGGAGTATTATTATTAATATTGATACGATTTATTGCAGAGTAAAGAAAATATTCCGTATCCAAGAAAGCTGTCGGCCAATAGATCTAAGTGCCCTGTAAACGATCAAATTGTTTGTCAAATTTTACGTGTTTGTCAAATTATTTGATAGTGCACTGCTGTGTTTGAGGCGTTTGTCAAACAATCTACGTGTTTGTCGTGTTTGATGAAAATCTGGATTGATGTCGAATTTGACAAACAGGTTTGAACGTGAACTGCGGTGTTTGTCAAACAAGATCTCACTCGTTGTATTGCCATCATGGAGGACGCTACGCTCAGTGACGATATGCTAAGTGGCAATATTACGAACAAATAATTTACGTTGCATTTCATATCTGTTTATCGTGATATGCCGATGTTATGGAAAATAAATTCAAAAGATTATATGGACAAGAACAAGAGAAGCACAGCAATAAAAAGATGACAAATTTACTAAAGATGCGTCGCCGGAACATTACGGAGGAAGACGTGAAGAAAAAAATTAATGTTTTACGTACGAGTTTCATTCAAACGCGAAAACAACAAAGTGAAAAAGTCTATGCTTTCTTGTTCTGGTACAGATGATCTATATGTACCATCATTATGGTACTACAAAGATTTAGAATTTCTGCAAGGTCAAATGGAGGGAGAATCAGGAATAAGCACAATAATAGAACTAGAGGTAAATAGTAGTACTGTTTATTGTATTGTATTTTTTACACGTAGGTACACACGACTACACATCAATTTATATTTAACCGGTATAAGCTGACTTCTGATTGTACGAAAAACATATACAATGCGAGGTCAGCTAAAACTGGTTTAGTATAGCTTGATGTGTGTATAACATTAAAAATTACTCTAAACATTTGTTTTGCCATGGAACAGCGCCCGTTGTATTAAATTATTCTCAAAAATCATCTCTTACTTGTTTTGCTAGAGTAGCACTATTTCCAGCTCGAGTATGCTCAATGTCTAACAATATTGACTCATTTCTCCATGTCGAACGTATTTTTTTTGTTTCATAAGTAAATTGTGTAGATGGCAACACGCCATTACTACTATTTTTGCTTTTCTTGGAGATAATTTAATAGGTTTTTGGAAAATCTTAAAACGACTTGCAAGAATGCCAAATACATTTTCAATTATTCGTCGAGCACGAGATAATCTATAGTCGAAGATCCTTCTGTTATCATTTAACACTTGTTTATTGTAAGGTTTCATAAAGTTTGGAAGTAGTTGGAAAGCTTCATCGCTTACAAACACAAAAGGCATATTTATATTAGTGTTTGGCAATTCTTCTGGCTCTGGAATCTGTAATTGATTATTCTCAAAGCAATGCCAAAATTTTGTGTTTTTAATTACCCCTCCATCTGACACTCTGCCATTTGTACCGATGTCAACCATAATGAATTCATAATTTGCATTGGCTATACCCATAAGTACTATGCTGTATGTTCCTTTATAGTTATAATAGTAGGAACCAGAATGCTCAGGTTTTTGCAAAGTGATATGTTTTCCATTTACAGCTCCAATGCAATTATCAAAGTTCCAAGCATTTCCAAATCGTCGCGCCAATATCTTCCAATTTTCTTTTGTTCTGGGTACCTGAAACAGAAAAATGTTTATTATAATGTTGTTTTTATTTCCAGGAATCACCATCATCATAATCTTTAACATCAACACCTTCGCAACCTTTGGCATCACCAAACCAGTGCAATCAAAAAAGAAGAAAAGTGAGGACTTGCAGCATGACTTATTGACATTAGCCAGGGATTATTAAAAAAAACCTGAAAATGAATATCAAGCAATGGCAAAAAACTGGGCCTTTAAACTGGAGAGGATGTCTGCAGAACAAAGACGACTGGCAGAAAAGTTCATCAACGAAATACTCTTTGAAGGCGAAGAAGGAAATCTTTGTAGACATTCAGTAATAATTAACCCGAGCAATCAATATACCATTCCCTCATCTCCATCTTCTGTTCTGTACATTCAATCTCCTATCTCTCACACTCAATCTCCTGTTCCACAATCTCCATCTCCCGTTCCGTACATTCAATCTCCTACCTGTCACACTTAATCTACTGTTCCGCAATCTCCATCTCCCGTTCCGTACATTCAATCTCCTACCTCTCACACTCAATCTACTGTTCCGCAATCTCCATCTCCCGTTCCGTACATTCAATCTTTTATCTCTCACACTCAATCTACTGTTCCGCAAACTCCATCTCCTGTTTCGTACATTCAATCTCCTATCTCTCATACTCAAAATCAAGCTCTAACTTTGTCGAATGAGGAGCAGCCTGTGTAAATTCATATTCCAGACTCGCAAACAAACGAAACTGAAGCTGTGACAGCAGCAAAATACTTGAAACATTTTTGTTGATTTTAATTAGTATGATTTAAATAAAACCTTACCTGAATATTGTTGCATAGTGTTTCATTTATTGCTTCACAAGTTTCAATGATAATGTTGCTCAATGTTCGAGGTGCAACGCAGGCTTGAAATTTTAAGTCTTCGAAATCGGCGCCACTAGCCATGTACCTCAAAGTTATTGATAGCCTTTAAGAAACTGGTATAGATTTGCGCATAACTGTGTCCTTTTTTTCAATACGAGGACGGAGTATGGTCAGTAAATCTTCAAAAGTTTTATGGTCCATGCGCAGGAAGTTTGCGTAGTCTTCAGGTTCTGTGCGCAATATTTCTCGTAGCAAATTCTCGTGGGTATATTTATCTCTTAATTTCAACCATTCTCGATTCCATCGTCTTCTTTTTTTTGTCTTGATACACAGTGCTAGAGTCAATGCCAAAAATGCGTCATCTGAATTACTCATTGTAAGCGCTCGGCACGGCGACGTCACGTCACGAAAGAAGAAACCCGAATCTACTAGAAAGTTAACAAATTTGTTTGATATTTGGTTTGATCGTTTAAGCTATTGTTTGATGAAAACGTGAAGTTTGACAAACAAATTTGTCAAGCAAATTTGATCGTTTACAGGGCACTTTAGATTTAAGCGATGACTTCGAAATTTAATCAAACAAGGTATGATATACCTGCACACATTAATGAATATAAAAAAGTCCCATTCATAAGACAGCACACATGAGTTTAAAACTCTTGTTGTTTCAGAAATCACCGGTATCATCAGTGCTCATCGAAGGGCGAAGAATAGTGGATTTTCAATATTTTTTTGATCAGTGGATAGATATTACAAACCACAGTCTTCAATTCGGATGCAATGCATCAAACTTGAAAATAGTAGAAGAAAAGCAGCATTTTCGTCAACATTTTCTCTGTCTTGTACTATGTGTGGTAGTAGATTCCTGTTGAAAACGTTGTGACACGTTTTCTACAGGAATCTACTACCACAAATGCATTGGACGTCAATCAAAGTGCAGTTTCGGGAATTATAAGTATTGGATGTGGTCGGGCCAACTTGAATGAACTAGCTGCTTCCCTAAATTTGCCACTTATCAGAAAAACAACATATGTAAATTGTCACGATAGCTTATTTAACTGGTGGAAGGCTACAGCCGAAGCAACTATGATAGAAGCAAAGAAAAAGAAGAAGCTTCTCTAGCTCTGGAGAGTGGAAGTTTGAGTCCTTCAGGTGTTCCTACTATAGCTGTAACAGCGGATGCTACTTGGGAAAAACGGTCATATAAAACTAACTTCTCCTCCGCAGCAGGCGTTGGAGCTATAATAGGGTTACAAACGGGTAAAATACTACATGTGGGCATTAAAAATAAATATTGTGTCGTATGTTCCCGTGCAGCAAATAAAAATATGACACACCCGGAACACCAGTGCAACAAAAATCATACAGGTTCTTCTACAAGCATGGAGAAAACAGTTATCGTTGAAGGATTTAGGAAATCCGTAGAAACGCATAATTTGGTGTACGCAAAAATAATTGCAGATGGAGACTCAAGTGTGTACAAAAATATCTTAGAAAGCAGACCATATCCCAACGTAACGGTGGAAAAAATTTAGTGTTCCAACCACTTAATGCGAAACTATAACGGGAAGAATTTGAGTTTAATTAAAGACGCATCCATCCCATTAAACGAGCGTAAATTACTCAGTTCGGATCGCGTAAACCGATTACGTATAGCTGGAAAAGCAGCAGTAAGATTTCGAAAAGCTTAAAATATCCCGATAGCTGAGCAAATAAAAAGTTTGCAGAAAGATATTATAAATAGTCCAAATCATATTTTCGGAGATCATTCCCATTGCGAACGTTACTACTGCACAGACGAAAAAAAGGTCGTTTTGCCATGTTGTATTGCTGCAACATGGTCAAGCGTATTCATATTTAGCTACAATTGCATTAAATTGTTGAGGTCTGTTATTATTTAAATTTTGTAACAAACTCCGAGCATGATAAAATAGATGGGACGCGTTTGCCATTAGTTTGAGCATCAATGTTTTGATTTGAGGCACAAGATTCATCTCTGTGTTGAGGAATTTGCAATTTTAAAAGCCGCCGCAACTTGTGCCGATTGGGGATTTCCACTCACCAGTTTTGACTTACGAATGTTTGCAAAATCATATTTAGAACAGCATGGAAGATATGAGGCTAAATTTACAAATAACATTCCTGGCATTGATTGGGCGATGAGTGTCCTAAAACGCCACAATAATGGATATGGTCAAAGAGTTGCCACCAATACAAAAAGAGCAAGGGCTGCAGTAGGCCGGGATTCGATCAACGCTTACTTTGATAATCTTGAAAAGGTTATAGAAAACGTACCACCGTCGAACATATTTAATTATGACGAGTCAAACTTATCTGATGATCCGGGCAAGAAGAAGTACATTTACAGGCGCGGTGTAAAATACCCCGAAAAGGTGATGAACCACTCGAAGAGTTGTATTAGTATTATGATTTGTGGATCTGGCGATGGGACTTTACTGCCACCATATGTAATCTACAAGAGCATGCACTTATACGATACGTGGAAAGAAAGAGGCATAGCTGGATATCCTTGCTGTCAGCAGCCATGTTGCAGTCGTGGCAGCAGATATAATAGGACTGCAAGCGGGTGGATAGACGCTTCAACCTTTAGAGACTGGTTTATGACCTGTTTCTTACCTCATGCTAATAGGCTCGAAGGCCAAAAGGTGTTGATTGGAGACAATTTGTCGTCACATTTAGATTCTGACGTATTAGAAACATGCCAATCACATAACATTAGTTTTGTATGTCTTGTGCCAAACTCTACGCACATCTGTCAACCTTTGGATGTTAGTTTTTTTCGGCCTATGAAAGCCGCTTGGAGAAAGACCCTCGAACAATGGAAGCTTAGTAACCCCAAAGCTTCAGCTGTACCAAAAGACGTTTCCCCACGACTTCTGAAAGAAAACTTAACAGAAATGGACAAAGTCTAAACTCCTGGTGACGCCAATGAAGAGTTCACATCTGCTATAAGAAGAAATTTGATCAGTGGTTTCAATGCAACGGGAATCTATCCTTTGAATAGAGCAAAAGTTTTAAACAAAATCCCTGCGTCTCAAAACGAAGCAGAAGTAACTGCGGCTGTGAGGGATTCATTGACTGTTTTTTTTAAAGAACAACGTTTTGGCAAAGATTCTGAACCAACACGTAAAAAAAAACGACTAGCCGTTGAGCCAGGCAAGAGCATTTCAAGTATCGATGATCCTGAACCTTCGACATCCACTGCCGAAGCTGAACCTTTGACATTTTCACCCATTAATGAATCTGGTATCGACGAAATTATTTTGGAAGATAGCATAAGCCAGCGATATTTGCGCCAAAGCGTTCTAGATAACAACGATGATGCAACAGACTGCGAGTCGGTTGCAGATGACCAAAGAACACTAAGTGAAAATGTTAGGCAACGTCCAGAATCTGGTGAATTTATTTTGGCTAAATTCAACTCAGCCAAAGGAAAAAAACATTATCAGTATGTTTGCATGGTTGAAGAAAATGTCGGAGACAAACTCGTTGTTCTAGGATTCAAATCTCATAAGAAAAATAAAACTATATTTCATGCAGTAGAGAATGATGTCTCCATTATAGATCAGTCTGATGTCATCGCTTATCTTTCCAAACCTAAACAGGAAAGAGACTTAAACATATTCCCACAAAATATAGATGTAAAAGAGCTGTAAGCTATAATTTCTTATTTTCTTGTATTAATATTAAGTAAAATGTTGATCTCAATGTTTAAATTAAAAGACTGTAAGTGATACTTGCCGTAGTTAAATACAATTTAAGAGTTTATTACTACTTTAGAAGTACACGTTGATTTTGACGATTTTTCTAGTATTTTTTGAAAGCACTTAAGTGAAATAAAAAAGCAGAAGGCTGATTATCCGTAAGGAATCTGTTGTTTTGTTAGAAGGCTGATTATTTGTAAGGAATCTGTTGTTTTGTTACTAAGATTTTGTGTTTAATTCACTACATCTTGTCTATTTTATAATATTATATTTGATTATACTACAAAACGTGTTTTTTTACCATACTATAGCTTTAAAATCAATTCTCAATGTTACCCCTGTAATCAAACACACCCCGGTGAACTTTGAAGTGTTTTAATTTAAAAACTAATGAGTGAACAATTTTTTTATTTTTTGTTTTTATTTCCTGTTACTCTGTTACTCTCTTATTACATACAAAAAATGGGGGCAATCAAAGCGACCCCATATCAAGTATAAAGATGATAAGCCACTTAATGTTTTTTTCTCGGAACCTATAGGGCGTAAAAAATAAATAAATTATTTTATCAATTAAAAACCATGAGTCGCCATTACACAATTTTTTTTGTTTTTTTTTTTGTAAATAACTGAAGAAGTTAGTCAGTTTTATTTTAAAATTAATCAATGTAACCCCATTTTACGGTAACCTATGGTGTTTCTTGCCGGTTCTTCTCCATAGGAAGGACACTTTGGAACCGCGCATCTAGAGTCATTTAGTTCTGTAATTTTAACGTTTCTTAAGCGCCTTTTTGAGGTTTATGCGAAATAAAAAACTTTTGATTTTGATTTTAGAGTCCAGGTGACCTATGGTTCTCGAAAAAGAGAATATTTCTTGTAATATACCTGAAGAAGAGGAACTTATAAGTAAAACAAGAGGAAAAAAAATCATAAGATGAGGTTTTTGGGAAAAAATTACACGGGACATAAGGTCAACAAAGATAGCGTTACAAAATTAGAAGAGATTTCAAAGAGCGACCGGCAGCTAAGAGAAAAGCCATGTACTCACGGGGCAGAAAAGAAATCAGACAGGAGTTATTTATGTGCTGCAATAAACGATGAAATTAAAAATGATTGCTTCAGGTATTTTTGGCAACTAATAACATGGGACGCTAAAAAATCATACATAAACGGACTGATTCAGGCAAGAAAGATTTTACGACGACGAAAAACTTCTACAGATGAACAGAGAAAATCTTTTGGGTTTGATTGCTATTTACCAGGCTTTGACGGTGACAAGGTTCGTGTTTGTAAGGAATTGTTTCTGGCGACGTTTGATTTGAAAAAAGATATGTTTCAGCTTTGGATCTAATATAAATATTTAGAAAGTAGTGAAAGAACTCCTGTTCGAAGAATAGATAAGGTCCTTAACACATCAGGAACTTCAACTAGGACGCTCAAATCTGATTCTGTTCATAAGTGGCTTGAATGTGTGCCGAAAGTTCGAAGCCACTACTGCCGAGCAAACAGTTCCAGGATATATGTTGAAGAGTCTTTCGAATCTTTTAGCCACATGCATTCTGTGTATACTGTTGGCACCAAGATGCCAAACTAATAATGTGCATGCAGTGAGGAGATAAAAGTTTCAGGAGATTTTAAAATGGCTATAACCCTTTAACCTTTTGACATAATAGTTTCGGACTTTTTTGTAACAAACAATATATTTGTTACACTTAGGTACATAAACTAGATAAATTCTACAATAAATCATAAAATAAAAAAATAAAATCTAAAAAGTGTACGAAGGGTAACGACTTTCCCCGTACATTAAATTTATTTATTAGCATTAACAAAGTATGTTCCTTTTTACTGCCAATTTTTCGAGTTGGTTCCTTTTAGATGGTTTCTGACAAATATATTTTTATAAAATAGCTAAAAAGATTAAAAATGATTTTTTTATGGGCTTTCCAAATCGATTTGGGGCACATGACTCTAAAGTTAGTAAAATAAACATATTATATTTCAGGAAAACAATGCAACGCGGGCGATTTTTAGTAAATATGGTAGAAGAACGGGATAACGAAAATATCGCTCTTCCTATCACTTTTACTCAACATGCAACCGTGGAGGATAACTTGAAGATGTCGTAAGTGATGAAGTTACATCCACAGAAACTCATGCTGTCTTGACACCGGTTACTACATCTTTTGCTAGCCTAATTTGCTAGCATAAAGGCTTATTATAAAATTAATGATTATTTAAATGATACATATAGTTGGTCGCCGTGACAGACACAAGACGGTTCTGTGTGGATTTTAACATTACACTACGACGTTATTTAGTTAACTTGATCGGCATAAACTTTGTATGTAACAACATTTGTTACCTATTTTATTTTATTTTTAATACGATTATGCGTATGTATATTGCCCACAAACGCTTTTGGCGCGGTCCCTAAATTATACTTTGTATTATTGTTATTACAGTAAGACAGCGTGCTGCTGTGGAGTTTGTTGCGCCGTTTCTTCTCCACAGCTAGAGCACTTAGGAAGCGGTGTAGGGTGGGCAAAGCGGGTGCTGTCTTTTTTATTATTTTGACGTTTAAAAAGTGCTACTTTGTAGCCTTATTTAAATAAATGAGTTTTGATTTTGATTTTAATACATCTATTCCTAGAACTACTATATTTCACCGATCCAGAGCGATGAAAGTGATATTGACAACTCCGATAAAGATCCTAATTTTCAATTGCTAAACAAAAATGAGCTTCCACCTAAGGTCGTACCTTTATCATCATCGGTGACTTCTTTCAGCACCAGCAGCAGCAGCTCGAGTTCGTCGGATACCGAAGATGATAGTAAGCAAGTAGGCCCGGAAAATGTTATGGTACCTGAAACTGGTAATGAGATCGAAAAAAACCAGCAACGTGGAAGACTAAAACCGCGAAACAACTGAAAAATTCTGGCAAAGCCTTCCAGTCCCTGTCAAAGTCTAAGAAACTAATACTAGAAAGAAAATTTGGACCACCCTGTGAAGACAAATGTCTAAAATGCAAAGATAAAGTGGACGAGATGTCAAGAAAACGGGTCTTTGACGCATATTGGGCACTCAGCGATCTTGAAAGGCAAAGAGAATTCGCCATTCGCAACAAATTAAGTCTAAAGATCGGTGCTCAAGTAGGGGAAAGCAGGTAGGCTTCGTACAGCGGGAGCGTTCGTACAGTAGTCTACACTATCCAATACGTTGCCGCGTTGATGTTTGTGTGCGTGCCGCTAACTCACACGCATGTGTGAACCGCGAGGTAGCGGGTCAGTGCGGCTTCAACGTGACGAGTCGATACATGTTTTCGCTCCCGGTAAGTATTTTTCATATTCACTTTTGAACACGTTTAGTTGTTATAAGTCTTGGTCGAACTGTTAAAGTAATTTTATTTATTTTATGTAGTGATTACGTAGTTTATTACGTCAATAGTCATTTTAGGCTAACTGTTACAGTTATTTCTATTTTTATTTTTACTGTGGATTTCTCCGGTTGGGGTACCTTCGTGCAGCTATGAATGGGGTAGATTCGTACTGTACGAATGCTCCCCATTATTATTTGTGCCAACAAAAACATCAATCACTAAAGTGTTGTTACAGAACCATGCCGCGAATATACATAAAAAAGGGGACAAGGACAGGAGAACTAGATGAAGATGCAATGAAATCTGCCATGAAAGAAGTTTTGGATAATCTTCATCAATAAGGAAATCTGCACAAAAATATGGTGTCAAGCCATCAACTTTAGAAAGTCGTCTATCAAAATTTCATAAGCAAGCAACTGTCAATAGAGAGAATAATACACAGGTGCGTGTTTTTACTTCCAAAGGAGAAACCCGTTTCTGGGCCTAACCGTTACACGAATCAGATATGCACCATAAAAATCGTCTATTTTGCTTGATTAACCCATTTAATTCTTAGCCTCATTAGCAATGGCCAAGTGTAGAAAATAAGCACATTTCTATTTTTTGTTCTAAACAAGCTTTGTAAACCGTTAGAACACTTATTTCATTATATGTCACTAACTTCACAAACGCTGGCATTATAATATAATAATTATTAAATTATATAATATATAATTAAATATAATAAAATATAAATATTTAGTGGAAATCGATACTGTTACAAATAATTAAATAAAACTCAACTAAAATTGTTTATGTCTGATTGTTTAAATAGGTACTAAAATTATTATATAATAAAAATCTGGAATCTATTCGATTTTTAACGTAACCACCATGAAAAATCAAAGAAAGAAATTATATAATCGATAAAATCGGCTGCATCACGGAATGCACTACTACTGTCAACGTATTGTCTTATTTGTCATGGTTGTAATGTCATGTCATTATTGTCATTCGCTTTTCGTATTTTTGTGAATGTTTTTTCGTATTTCTCGGGATTTATTATTTCATAACGCTTTTGATCGAATACTGGACTCCGAAATTGAATGCCTTCTGACTGACCCTTGCTTAAACATTGGACACCGTACCCTGTCACCCCTGCTGACCTTTGCTGGATCTGTATTTGCTCTTTTGACGACTGACTATATCAACATCATGAGCCTGTGCATTTATAAATAATATCTTGGGACAACTCACACACGGCCATCTGATCCCACACTAGGCAGAGCCTGTATTATGGCAACCAGATAACTGATAAACATACTTATATATTTCTAAATACATACATTTTATAGATAAATAACACCCAGACACAGAAACAATAATCGTGCTCATCATACAAAGATTTGTCCTGGGTGGGAATCGTACCCACGACCTCCGGTTTAGCAGTCAGGGTCACTAACCACCGGACCGCTGCAATTCAATAGGAAGGCGAAGATTGGAAGATAAAATTATTCTTTCCATTGTGCAGGAATGGGTCGCGCCTCAAACGGTTAGTATCCGATATTTCTATATAACGTAACGTTTTTGTAATATGTAATTATTTAATGTAATAAACTGAATAGTGTTTTCGCTTATGTCTATTTGTCTGTTAATAGTTGTATTTTATTTTATAAAATGATACCATAATGTGCATGTTAATTTCGGCCTATTTCTTCTCTCACAGGGGAGACCTGACCAGACCTTATTAAAAATGTTATTTGGTATGCTAAAAATTCAAATGAATTACAAAGACCGTGTGATAATGGTCAAGCTCTGAGCTCCTCAGGATTTCTTTAGATCAGTCTTTTTCAAAGTGGGCAATACACATATCACACATCTCTGGCGTAAAGGCACCCTTTAATGTAGATAATTATTTTCAGGTGGGTGCATGTAGATAATTATTTTCAGGTGGGTGCTTCAAGTGTTGTCTGTCACTCTTGTTGGGTGAGAGCAAATAGAGCAACCCGGCATTTCCATTCAGGCCCCTCAACATCTGGTGCATCTTCATCAGCTGTCAATGAGCCAAATAGGACAATCTTCATCTAGAAGATCTCCAACAAGGCAAGAAACTCATTCTGCACCAAGAGCACCTACTGTTGGAACTCTTATTGTTTTACCTCTTTTTTATAGAGCTGTTGAAACTGAAAGTAGATGTTTTGTGGAAGGATGTCAGAGACGTGAAAGAAACCGAATAACAATTACAATGCGAAAACAGTTTCTTAAAATGTATAACTATTATGTACCTCCAAATAATCGCCTTTGTGATGTCCATTTATCATGCACATCATGGGACTTTCTTAATGATATTAGTGATAATATTATCAACACATTCAGTGCAAGTCAAATTGAAGATATGTTTTCATTGAGAGTCCGAATGTAATTTTTTGAATTTTGAAAATGTTGAATCTATGGAAGACCATATTTTTTACCACTGGGTTGGTTTTAACAAAGAGCAATTCAGACAGATATTGAATGAAGTGCCTCAGTTTTTGAACCTTAAAAGGGGATCTACTATGTTAGCGGCTTATTTAATTAAACTTAGGACTGGGGACTCAGATGATCGACTGTCAATACTTCTGCAAATTCCTAAGTCTACTTTAGGAACCCTACTGGGTAAAGCTAGAAGTCTCTTGTACGACTATTTTGTGCCCCATCATTTGGGACTTAATCATATTAATAAGCAGCAAATAATTGAAAGGAATCTTCTTATTCCAAATGCATTATTTGGTAACCATAATAATGAAGTAAAACCTATAGTTGTTTTAGATGGCACATATGTATACGTGCAAAAAAGCTCAAATTATAAGTACCAAAAAAAGACATACAGTTTACACAAATACCAAAACCTAGTAAAACCATTTTTGATTGTTTGTACAGACGGATACATAATTGATGTTTGGGGGCCCTATCCAGCGACAACTTCAGATGCTGAAATAATTAATAAAGTATTTAGAAACGAATCTGCTCTTAGACAGTTCTTTGAACCTGGTGATGCATTTATATTGGATAGGGGCTTCCGGGATGCCTTGCCATTACTAAATGAATGTGGTTATAGAACACATGTACCATCTTCTTTGCAACTGGGTGAACCTCAACTTTCAACCCTCGAAGCCAATAAAACAAGAACAGTTACAATATGTAAATGAGTTGTAGAAGTAGTGAATGGTAGGTTTAAGCGAGATTTTAAGCTTTTTCGCCAAGATTTTTTTAATAGAGCGTCAAAACATTTAATGGTGCACTTTGAAGTGGCTGCCGCTTTAATAAATGCTTTCCACCCTCCTATCGCTAACCGCAGTGATGCTCAGGAAATTATTCAAAAAATTAATCACTTTATGCATGTGGAGAATAGGTTAAGCAACTATGTGATTAGCAATAATATAAATCGACGAAGCGCGCAGTTCCAAGCAATAGATGTAGAGAGAGATAACATTACTGAGTTTCCTGAATTAACTTACAGCGAGCTAATTCTTGTCTCCTTGGGCACTTACCAAATTAAACAGGCCCGGTCTTACTATGGGGAGCACGTGAGAGAAAATGGCTCATATGTCATAGAAGTATGTAGGGAGGTGGATAGTGACCTACAGAGAGAGATATCCTTATCGGATTCAACCTGGATGTTAAGAGGAAGAATAAAATCCAGGCATATTAGCAGTAGGATGTATTTTGTATATCGTCGTTGATAGTCCAATACCGCGTAACTAACAATAGTCAAAACCGCGAATCTACAAAAAAAACAAAAATGACATTTCGCGTCTGTAGGTAACTGATTTTGATTGAATCGACCAATAGGCAGACGAGAATATCAAAAATAACAATACCGCGTATCGTTTGACGAACAAGTTACGACACGAAAACCGCGTATCCGGCAATTTTTATTTGTGTGTGCAGTGTTCATGTGGCCGCTCCTGGTAAAAATTGTTTTTCCAAGTAAATACTGGATTAATTTTATTGTAAGTATGTCACACGTATTCTATACTTTATAATATACAGGGTGTCCAGTAAATAGCACGACATACTGCAGGGGGTGATAGCTAGGGTCACTACCTATCAATACAACACAATATATGTTCAGCAAAATCTTACGGATTTACAGTTTTACAAAATTTTCCGAAATACCGAAAAATCTCTACCTTGAAACAGATTTTTAAGCACCTCGTAATGAAAAAATCCTTTTCTAGTGTTTTTTTTTACATCAAATTATTCGTGAATAGTTACTTTACTCATTGATAAGTCTTTTTTCTATCAAAGACAAGAATGTTTTCAAGAAATACTATTTTTTGTTTAAATTTGCACAGAACTATTTTCTTATCACTTAAGTTTAACCAACAGTGGTGAAAAAAAAATGTATGTGTCAGTTTTGTACAACAAACTTAAAAGATAGCCTGTTTAATGGTGATTTAGGAAAGATACAATACTAGTGCATTTTCATTAAAAAAATAAAAAAAAATGCTATTTTAGTTCCAGAGAAGCTGATTTTGTTGAAAATTTAATTAACGTAATTTTGACAAAAACCACTATGAGAATAAGTAATAGCTGCTCATTTACGCGAATGATTATAAAACTAGTTGTGACACGTAAAATGCGACATGCACGCGTAATGACTAAAGGTTTTTACCTGCTCGCCGACCGACCCGACCCGACCGGTTACTGTCTAACAAAAGAAGCGCATGTGCTATCCCGCTCTTTCTTGCATTGTGATTTTGTGTCTCACTCTCAACCTTATTTGCGACACTTGTCAGTACGCTACCTTAAACCGTGCGCAACGCATCTCTGTGTTCACAACTTATTGTTTCGTACTGACGACTGTTTGTGCCTTGGACCCCGGACTTTGTTTGCCTTACGATTTGGATTTTTTATTGTGATCTCGACGACTTGGCGACCACCTGGACTTTTGTGTTTTATAACATGGCCAACCGCCGCGTTTTTCCTGGTTATACGCAGCGAGAGTATGCTGAGATGCACCTTATTTACGGAGAAGCTGGGCATAGTTCCCGAGCTGCTGCCACCCTCTACAGGGAAAGGTTTCCCGATAGGAGACATCCACACCATGAAATGTTTACCAGAGTGCATAACTCCTACATGGAAGGCAGACTCCCTGGTCAACGTGGCGGTGGACGGCCTCAAGTTGTTGACGAAGACATAGTGCTTCAGGAACGAGAACAAGACCCGACAACTTTGGTTAGGGCGATACAACGGCGCACAGGGATACCGAAGTCCACTGTTCATTCAGTACTTAAGAGGTATGGATACCATCCATTTCACGTACGACGCGTGCAAACTCTTTTAACTAGAGACTACCTGCCGAGAGTTCAATTCTGCCGCCGCATGCTTGAAATGCATCGGGAGGACCCAAACTCTTTTAATAAGGTGTTATGGAGTGATGAGTCAGCCTGCAGAAAGGACGGCTACTTGAATTTGCATAATTTACATAGTTGACAATTAGAAAATCCGTATGTGTCAAGAGAAGACAGGTCCCAGTACCAATTCAAAATAAATTTATGGTGTGGGATTTTTAATGGCCAGATTGTGGGTCCCGTCGAGCTTCCACCTACATTAAATGCCAATAATTACTTGGAGTTTTTACGAGAAACCCTACCCACGCCCCTTGAAAATGTTCCGAGTGAGCTAAGAGAGGTAATGTGGCTTCAAAATGATGAGTGCCCTGCTCATTTTGGCCGGGAAGTAAGAGCCTACTTAGATGAAGCTAATCCAGGCAGGTGGATTGGGCGACTGGGACCGATATTATGGCCACCTAGGTCTCCGGACCTAAACCCCCTGGATTTTTTTTATTGGGGTGCCATGAAGGACAAAGTCTATGAAAAACCGATCCAAAATGACAATGAATTGAGAGCAAGGGTTAACATTTCAGCAAGAAAAATATCGGAAATAAGCCTGAGAAGACTCAAAAGCTCATTTTTAAGAAGATGCCGAGCGTGTATTAGGGCACAAGGGAAGCAATTTGAGCATTTATTGTAATTTATTAATATAATATAATAATTTACTATCACCTTATCCTTCAAGATGTCATTTACAGACCGGCCGGCCGGTCGGCTGTAGATTAATTATAAGAAACTTTTTGGTCTCGATCTTGGAAAAAGAAGAAAGTATTTGTATGTTCTATGACGGACATAAAGCCAACTCAGAGGACAACATCGAAACCTACCTCTCGGCGTCTCAATACAAAGGAGTATCACCTGCACGTAAATGGCATAAAAAAAAGAGTTTGTCTTTAAACATTTCTCTCTACATTAGGCATCAAGGAATGGACTGTCCGCTATTGGCTAGGAGATAGAAATCAAAGACGGCTTGATACCGAAACTTCAAATGTTTCACTTAGCACTGAGACTAAAAGACATTCCGTAAAAAGTTACCTGAATAGTTTACCTAAGTTACCATCACACTACTGTCGTCAATCTAGCACAAAACAATATCTTGAACCAATCATTAAATCAAAATCTGAGCTCTACAGAATGTACGTAGAATATTGTACTGCATCAAACTCTGTGCCGGCCGCATCACGAAAGCTCTTTAACGATATCTTTGAAGAGGAGGATATAGGGCTTTACCAACCAAAGAAAGATGCTTGTGATTTCTGTTCCTCCTATAAGGCAGGTAATGTAGAAGAAGTAGCCTACCAACAACATATCAAAGCAAAAAATTTAGCACGTGAAGCAAAGAAAAGAGATACAGAGAATGCAAAACTAAACATAATCCACGCTATCACTGCTGACTTGCAGGCGGTGAAGTTATGCCCTTCTTTAAACGCTAGTGCGCTTTATTTTAAAACTAAATTAGCAGTACATAACTTTACAGTTTATAACCTTGGAACAGACCAAGTTGACTGTTATTGGTTTGACGAGACAGCGTGTGATCTTAAAGCAGCCACGTATGCATCTTTTTATGCTGATTATATAACAAAGTTATTGGAGACAGACCCGAAAGATATTATATTTTGGAGCGATGGATGCACAGCGCAAAATAGAAACAGTGTACTATCAAACACACTCCTCCGATTAGCAATGGAAAAGAACGTGACTATAACCCAAAAGTATTTAGAAAAGGGCCACACGCAGATGGAGGTTGACTCTGTACATTCAGTAATAGAGAGGAAATTAAAAAACGTCGAGATTTTTTTACCGTCACAATACGCATCCATAACAAAAGAAGCTAGGAGAAGACCATTTCCATACACTGTCATCCAACCAGACTATACTTTCTTCAAAGATTACAGCGCTAAAAAGTACCAAATATACGACTCGATACGACCTGGACGAGGGGTTGGTGATTGCTGTGTTGTTGATCTGCGCGTGTTGAAGTACAGCCCTAATGGAAAAATCGAATACAAAAATAATTTTCAAACTGAGTTTAGCCCCCTACCTCAAAGGCCTAAAATTATTTCTTCACCTTTATTCAGTATTCCTTCGCTTTATTCATCGAAACTACCTATTCAAGAAACAAAATATGAACACTTGCAACAACTGAAAGCTGTCATACCCCGTGATTGTCATACATTTTATGATAATTTGCCATTTAAAAAGAAGTAGTTTTATTAATGTTTATTTTATTGGGCATGGTTGTATTTTTTTTAAAGGTTTTTTTTTTATAATGATTATAACTAGATCTCATTACTAATTAAGAAAATGATAATGGAAAAGAAGACTATAAAGACTATTTCTAGAATTTTTTAGTTATAAATGATAATTTTGAGACTGTTTTGTTTGTTCCTAAATGATAATGGTATCAGATTACCTTAGACGCTAGAAAACTTTTTTATGTTTTAAATATATGTTTTATTAGAGGTTCCTACATATTTAATACTGCAGTTTAAAGCTAGCAGGTAAATAAATGATTGATTGAGTTTCTGGCATTATTTTATTTCACTTACAATTTCGCGTAAGTACTCTCTATGATCCAATATCGTTTGAAACTATACAGCGTAAGTGATTTTGTAGATAAACTATTGGGAGTATTAACGTTAAAAAAAGTACATTATATTATGGAGAATGAAAAGGTCATATTATACTCAAGTTCGTTTAAAATTCGGCCGATTAGTTTTCAAGAAACTTAGTTTTTTTGCCCTTGTGTAAAATTTGCATAAGTGTACATACGCGGTTTTTAACAATGTTAGTTCCGCGAAATTGGACTATCAACGACGATATAGCAAAAAAAAATAATTTTCAATGTATTTGCAAGACAAAAATCAAGAACAAAATGATCTGGAAAATGTACGTAATATTATTGATTATTATTCAAATGACGTAGACGAACATTTAGTGAATGAGTGCATTCAGTTAAAATCTTACTTACTGCAGTTAAAGACAGAGTCTTACACCTCAGTGAAATTTTTTGGCTAATTTATGAAAAGAAACTTGTTGATGTTTTCCCAAACTGCTATACCATCTTAAAGATTTTTTAACGATGCCGATCACTAGCTGTGATGCGGAGCGCTCTTACTCCAGGATGTCGTATATAAAAAAACAAATACAGGACAACAATGTCGAACTATCGACTAAATCATTTATCAGTTCTTTCCATAAATTGCGATTTAACAAACGACTTACAGTGCGATGACCAAATAAAAAAAGTTGCAGCACAAAAATACAGAAAGGTTGCTTTATATAATAACATAACCATTCATAACCTGTCAATTTATTATGCAATAAATAATGTTTTAATAAATAAATATTTTGTTTTCCTATTTTCTTCCTACACTTAACATATATTACATATACCTACATCACTACAAAAAACAGTTTCTTGTCAAAATGGCAATTGGTTGAGTAATTAGGTAGGGTGAGCAGTATTAGCCCAGCGCCCCACAAATTCAAGATCCGGCCCTGAGCAAGGAGAGCTATTTAAACAAATAGTAAACAATCGATAGAAATATATTTTTTCGATATCTCTTCCCATATGACAGGGTATAGTTTTGAACAAACGACTTGACATTTAGGACAACTTTAATAATCATAAAATAATACTAATAAAGTTAAGGTTACTTTTTTTGTTACAGTTATAATTGAAACAAAACAAACCAAATTCAGACATTGATGGCCCATTGGAGAATGCGCAGGATTGTAAGAAAATAGTAGGTGCAACGATCTTACCACAATGAAGACTACTAGAAGTAACCTTACGGAACAAAACAGATGAAAATATACAAAACAGATGAAGACAAAAGACTTTTTAACACAAAGGCAAAATTTTTTAGCACAACTCGTAAGCAACCACAAAAATAATACTATTTCTCGTCCCAAATGATTTTTTTTTTTATATTTATACTTCGAGACTCCTAAAAAACACTATAAAGAAAGGTCAATGAGTAAACCCTTACCAAAGACTTAAAACGTATTGTAAACAAAAAGTAATTTTATGTATTAAACCTATCTGTTAAAAAAATATGTATTTGTAATCTTAACTTGGATTGCAAGTACACAAAATTAACATTTGAAAATTAGTATAATTCGTAAAAGACAGGCATATTAACTAATGTAACAAGACTGTAACGGCTTTGTTTTTTCTGTCTAGCCTTTTCACAAGCTCAATACCATATTTTACATACATTTTACAACCCATTTTACTGGGTAACACAGTATCCCAAAGTATGACTGGTTGTCAGATTTGTAATGACTTAACGACTGTCACAGATCAACGTATGAGAGTCGGGACCAACGGCTTAACGTGCTTTCCGAGGCACGGAGGAGGAGGGGTCTCGGTGACCCATCCACGGACCAACCGCGGCGAACGCGGCTTAACATATATTATCGTTCAAACCGTATCGCATACACTTCGCAACGAGCCCCTTAATAAGTTTTGAGGGAGACGCTTTAATTAATATAAATAAATAATATAAAGGGAGTAACGCCATTACGGCATTTTATTTTGTTTAAAAAATAAATAAAAGGAAATAAAAATCATATAGTCGTGTTCTGATATGGCTCTGCCATTTATTTAAGTGCCTCCCTGGCATATTGATTCATGTTATCATTACATATCAAAAATGAGGGTTAAATTTACATCCATAAATATTAATATCTAGATTCGACTTAGTACTAAAATATGACAGGATAATCAAAATCTATTACTTAAAGTAGTATAAAAAACGGATATTCTTATTCATTGGTTACAATATTTAAAATACTTTTAGAAATCTATAGACTGATTCAAGAGAAAGGTTTTACATTACAGCTATGCGAAGCCGGGACGGGTCGCTAATTACTAATAAAGTTTAAGAGGCCTAAAATATAGGTTTCAAAACTATAACCTTTGCTTGAGTAATATTTCATACAACTCATAAATCAAAATAACATTTTGAATATGCTAATGCTACTAAATTACTGATACTGACTATTATTTCACATCAACCTTATCATTGTCTGTGTCTTTAATGTCCTCACTAACTTCAATTTCATCTTTACTGCTAGTGATTTCATCATCTTTGGCAACTTGACTGCCTTTCACTTCACTATCGATCACTGTTTCACTTTCGTCATTCTTCTCATCATCACAGTCGTCATCAGCATCATCATCATCATCCACTAGCTCCTTGTCATCAACTTTATCTGTAGTCTCTTCTGAAGGCTCGTAGGAATGGAGTCTGAGTTTTTCGAGCCATCCTGCTATAGATTTATTCTCAACCTCACCCTTAACTATAACAGGGTATATGTGTTCATGCTTGAACTTATGAATTTCATCGTCCTCGGCTGACCAAGTCAAACTATCATGGCTATCCTTGAATTTGGCATCGTATCTATCATAGTGGACCTAAAAAATTAGAGAGGTGTTGAAAAGAGCCCTACATTTTAACAGATTTTAACTCTGTGTATCGTGGTCATGGATAAAATAATACAAGCATGCCTTGCATGCCAAGCACAATTATACACTGATTACAATAATTATGCAATAAATTCGCAGTATTAAGGCAAATACAGAGTAAATATAATTATAATGAAAGCAGCCATATAAGGCACATGCAGTAAAGGTACTTGAGATTTTTTTTACAAATAGATATATAGACAATAACTTTATGGAAACAATGTATTAATCTTGATAATTAGAATGGTGCTATAGTATTAAACTTTTAGGAATCACATGTTTATCAGATCTAAGAAAAATACAAAAAAATATAAATAATAATGTGGTAAATACATACTGTGTCTAACACGAGGCCAAGTCCTGGCGCAGTTGGTATCATAACCTTATCTTTGCCAAAAGCCTTCTCCAGTATCGAGCTATCAGTGTGTCCACGTAACACAGCAATCGCTAGACCCACCATCTTTCTGATCTGATGCAACATGAAGCTTTGACCCTGTTGCGAAAAAAGCCATTTTTAGGGTAAATAATAAATTATATGAAATATGGAAGACCACCAAAAATTTATGGACACTGGCCAACTGAGCACTAACATTAAGCAATATCATCATTGATACTACAATACCGCGTAACAGTAGGGAATACCATGGAAGTACAAAAGTTTTAAATTTTAGATTTGGCGGCTATGAGCTAACGATGCTGATTGGCTACGGACCATATTCACAGTTCCGCGTATCGCTCACTCAATATGCGACCAATCACTCACTAGTTAAAATCGCGAGCGAAAATAAGTCAAAATAAATTTGACTAATACCGCGCATTCGCGCGATCAGAACAACAAGACGCATTGATTTTGTGTGATGCTGCAAAAATTGATATGTCACTGTCATTTAACAAAACACACAAAACCGCCAATTATTAAAAAATTGGTTTAATGAATTAATTAGAACCTTTTTTTCCTAGTAGCAATGACTATATTTAGTTACAATTTTACCTTCACTAGAAGCACCGCAAACTCCATATCAGATTCAACAAACAGTCTGTCTAAAGTGAAACCCATCATAAATCTCAATGCTGAAGGATCTTGAAAATGCCTGAAACAAACAGTTCATAAATAAACATAAATTTCATAAAGTTCATAAATTACTATTTTTGTAATTTTTTCTTAATACAAAGAAAAAATGTAATAGAAACACTTACTTCTTTTCTGTAAAATTATGGTAACTCTTTGTACCTTTATAAACTTCTAGAACCTTTCTGACTTGTTCTTTTTTCTCTTCTGTAATTCTATATTGTTTTCTCTCTTCATCACTGACTAGACTGGGCTCCAACACATACGTGGGAAGAGTGTAACTATATGTCCGTGCATTGCACTTAGATTTTGAGTTGAACCGGTTTGTAACTCTCTTTATACCAAATACTTTGATGCATTCTGGCAGTCTTTTGTTTATTTCTCCTACATCCACTTCAAGTGCTGGTTAAGAAAGATCAAGAAAGTTGAGCGAATGTCAAATAAATATCCCATATATAAATATATATGGGATATTTATACATCTACAAGAAAATGGATACAGGAAAATGTTCAGTTCTAATCACAACTATTATGAACTGTGAGTGTAGCATGAATAATATCATAATAATATGGAACCTTGTTATATGTGAAGACATGCAAGGAAATATTATAACTCTAGGACATATGAAAAATCCATCAAACATAAAACTATGAGATTGGTTTAAACAAAATATTAAACTTTTATGAATATTCTACAATTTACAAAAGATCAACCAAATTTTAAATGTCATAAAATCACAAGCTAACTCAGCATACAATAGAGATGAATCAGGAGTATATCAAATAGTGATAGCCTGATATGTATTGGATAAGTATATATGTTTAATTTGGGCTCATATTACATTATCAAACTATTACCATTTCTATTAGAGAAATAATGTGTGTAAAACAAAAAAAAATAATAATTAACATTTTTATATTTCTATGAAAAAGTATGTAACGAATTTAGAAAAAATAACTTTATTTGCTTTGAAAAAAAGACATTGTCACAAAATTCTGGATACAATGGTTGCCACTGTGTTGTCTCTGTGTCATGATAATGATGTTGTGGTGGCCAAGCGGTTCTACAAACGGATTTGTATGCACAAGTTTGCAGGCTTGAACCCATTATAAGCAAGTACCAATTTGACTTTTTCAAAGTCATATATACTTTAATTATTATTCTTTAATTTTTTAAAGACATCGTTGATAATCTGTGTAGGAACAGACCATGAGAAACCCTAGATTCCAAAAATTTGAATCTGAAATCGCCAACCCGCAAGCATGGTGATCAATGCTAGTTCCTTTTCTGTATGAGAAAGGGCCTGTGCACAACAGTGGGACATTTATTGGGCAGTATTATTATCCATTTATATACTTATAGTTTTTACATGTATTGTTTTATATTGTTCCACCTTATGTTAAGTGTCTACTAAATACGACAACGCAACTAGGCCCATTTTCATGCAACATAAAAATTCGTGATAATAATGTGAACGATACTAACGTAGTTTAAGTGACACAACCTGTCTGGCAGCGGACACACCCTTGTCGGTTCGGGAGCTTCTCTGAAACTGTGTGTTCTGTTGATTGTTGAAGTCATCTTCTGTTATGTATTTAGCCTCCATTAAGGCTCTTAGAAGGTCTTCTTCTATAGTTCTTACTCCAGGATTTCTACAAATTAATAAGTGTCCTATACATTTGGAAAATAGTTTGTTCTCTTTCCAAGAGATTTAAAAGTTCCTGTTTTATTAGTAATACATATTTGAAATTCGATACTCACCGTTGCATGCCATAGTAATCAACACCGCAGTACCCTAGCAGTAGAGCCATTTTCTTCCTCTTAATCCGTTCTACGGGTCTATCAATTTTCCTTTGCTTTGAATCACCATTCTCATTTCTGTTTGCATCTGTTTCCTGCCATTGTCGCTTCATGAAACGTTTCTTGAATCTTGTCAAATTCTTGTTTGGTACTATGTTCTGTGTTTCTATAGGCTGTTCTTCAGATTCTTTTTTCTCTACAGTAGCTACCTCCATGATTGATAGCTTTCGTACTTGTAATGCTGAAATAAAAAAAAAAATATTTACTAATAAGTAATTACCAATTACTACTATTAGACTGGGACCTAGTGAAGGTCGCCAGAAACCGCTGGATGTGGACGGCGCAGGACCGTGAGTTGTGGCGATCCTTGGGGGAGACCATGTTCAGCAGATGAATTACCAATTTTACTAATGCTTTAATTTATGGTTACTTGTGATATGTCAATCACTGGGTAGTAGCTTGTCTCTGATTGGTGGAGAAAGACAGATAAACCTAATGCGACTCTAGAGACAAGCGTAATTTTGATTCCTGATAATAGTCCATTGCAAGAAAACAAGTAAACATTTCAAAATGGGTCTACACTATCATAATATCTATGCTACAAGTGCACATTGGCATATGATTTAATGGAAGTTTGTTAAGCATGCTAAAATAAGATGAAACAATATTTGCCTATAAGACAAGTAAGGTATAGCCCAGTCATATTAGGTAAAAAAAGGGGTCAACCTCGGAATAAAAGATAATAAGCTGCAAATTGGTATGAACCTTTGTTTTGTCATTCTAAATGTTGTCTCAAAAGTCACAATCGTTATCGTGTCCGCGTCTCAAGATATTCAAGGTCAAAGGTCACAAAAATCGGTTTTTCGCGAATATCTGGCTTCCTATCGGTTAAATGAGATTTGCATTTATTATAAAAGTTGTAGGCTATAAAATTCCCTACAACTTTTGTTTAAACTTTTTTTTCATACGACCAACCGTTTTGAAGGTAGAGCGCGAAGTGCACATCGTAGAGTCATATACGGCCTAATGCAAGGTCAAGCGTGAGTTATGGTTATCAGTACGTTATAAAGTCAATTATTTACTTGGAAATTATAATTATTAAACAATGCCTATTATTTATGTACTAACTATTAATTATTTATATTTAATTAAAGTAAGTAACTTGATTATTTATATATAATTATTCATGTTTAACTATTTAAGTATAAAATATTATTAATTCTGGATCAACAAAGACAATTAAAATCAACAAAGATACTTTTGATATTTGAACTCACATTTTGATAAATGTATATTATGCCGTATTTAATAATAAATAAAAATATGTGTAAAATATATACTCTTACTATCATTTTAACTTAAAATAAAACTAAAATATATAATCCAGAATTAATAATATTTTATACTTAAATAGTTAAATATGAATAATTATATATAAATAATCAAGTTACTTACTTTAATTAAATATAAATAATTAATAGTTAGTACATAAATAATAGGCATTGTTTAATAATTATAATTTCCAAGTAAATAATTGACTTTATAACGTACTGATAACCATAACTCACGATTGACCTTGCATTAGGCCGTATATGACTGTACGATGTGCACTTCGCGCTCTACCTTCAAAACGGTTGGTCGTTTGAAAAAAAAGTTTAAACAAAAGTTGTAGGGAATTTTATAGCCTACAACTTTTATAATAAATGCAAATCTCATTTAACCGATAGGAAGCCAGATATTCGCGAAAAACCGATTTTTGTGACCTTTGACCTTGAATATCTTGAGACGCGGACACGATAACGATTGTGACTTTTGAGACAACATTTAGAATGACAAAACAAAGGTTCATACCAATTTGCAGCTTATTATCTTTCATTCCGAGGTGAAAGCCCTAATATGACTGGGCTAGTAGGCAAACTTATGAATTGCAATGTGATAAACCTGTTCCCTAACTCTCCAATATAATTTTAACTCTAATACAATGCCAATACAAAATTGATATTAGTTTAGCAGGCAGATTTATTTATTACTATATTTATTAAATTTTCTTAAACGATAGCTTGAACTTAAACAGCTTGTCAATGGAAGGAACATCTGAAATCTAATTTGCTGCATTGGCTTTAAAATTAAATTGAAGAGTAAGGGCACTACTTAGGTTGTAAAGGTGCGTACAAACTATGTAACATATTATATAACTTGTGTTTTATAACACGTCCACATTATGTAACCTTGTTATTCAACATTGCAACATAAAACAATACTGTACTCATTAGAATAACAATGTTATGTAACCATATTTTTCGTTTGTCGTTCTTCAGTGCTATCTACAATGTCGACACGAGAGGACGTTTTGCTGGCTGTGGCAGCAACTGTTGTATTTACAAATAACAAAAGAATAAAAAAAAAACGCGTTTGAGTACCTACACGTGACGTAAGTTGTATAACATTGTTGTACATATCAATAACATGTTATTAAACATGTTTAATAACATTCAACGTCCACATTATCTGAAACATGTTATATAGCAATGTTGAATAACATGTTATGTTATATAGTCTGTACGAGCCTTAAGACAAACTTAATGGGAATTATCCCTATCAGTAAATATTTTGTAAAAAAAAATGAATAGAACCTATTGCCAAGGAGTGTAACAATACCAACTTACTCAATTAATTTTTCTGATTAGTTATTGCTCCATCAATTTATTGATAAATCTGCTAACATCAAAATTAGGACAGCAAGTTTTGAGCAATTACTTAGAAAATATACATTATAATACATTTTGACATTAAAAAAGTTTGACTAGTATTTAGTTATTAACAAGTTTTTCTGACATAGTTTAGGGTACAAAACAGGTCCAGGTTATTATCAAGATTTCCACGTATCATGTTAGATGAATTGTCAATAAAATATACTTTGCCAGTCCCAGTAACCTAACCTAACCTTAAAGTTGATTTCTAAATAATAGTAATTTAGGTAGTCAACTATCTTACTACTAATATTTACGTGAACGAGTGCGTTTATTCATAAAATCTATGCGTTTGTTAATAACTACGGTTTAAACTAGGGGTTCACAAAGAAATATCTATCGAAAGCTCTTTGAGAAATGCCGGCAATATGCAATAGAATAAAATAATTATTTATTGACTTTGTTTAACACGAAAAGTTAGAAAACAAACAACATGTACCACAAAAGAATATGTGATTAAATGTAAGCATACGCAGTGACTATCACATACAAAATACCGCGATTCCCAGTGTTATTTAACTTTTACCTGATCTAATGGGATGTCTCGGCAGATTCTGTCTCAAGGTATTAACGAATAATCTGAATAACGGGACGGACATACCTAAAGGTGATAGTTATTTTGTTAACCACAACTTATCACAGAAAACAACGTGTTTTTGTGATCCACAGACGTTTGAGTTTGATTTGACACTGTTTCGACATCAATCAGCCAGACAGCCAATAGCCATTTTGGATTTTGGTTGGATTATTTTGGCGGAATGCTTCAGTGTAGGGACATAACAAGATTATCGATTAACTAGTGATGTTGTTTGTTACCTTGTTACTAAAAGAAGTTCAGTAACGGTCAGACAAAAAATATTACTAAAAATTAGGTCATTTTAGAGTAAGGGTAGCTGAACTCATACCTAAAATATATTTTTATCCTATTCTCTCCTCTAATATCATAATAATACTATTTAATTTCAATAGGTAAAAAAAATACATAAAACTTGTACACAAACTATGAAAACTCGAAACGAATTAATATATAATCAGGTTTAGATATTTAACACTTCCCTTTCCTTAGATTCTGACGTAAATTTATTATTTGATGTGTAAATATTTCTTTTTAGACTTGTCATTAACAAGCTTTATCAAGTTGTTCCTAACGCGCATGTTTTACTTGAGCGCATGCGTATTTGGCTAATAGAAATGGGGCAAGGTTTTTAATACAGCATGGGTTGACGCAGTGCTTAGAAAATGAGGGGTGGAAGTTCCGAACGTTTGGTCGTACGACCATCCCGCCGCAGAGGAGAAACTCGTGCTAAACTAACGCGATATATAACCGTGATATTAGCAACATTACTAGGAGGAGGCGGTTCTGCCCTGCTCTTCCTGGTCCCATTGTACGCTGATCCAGCTTTGAGTGCTTTGGCAGCCGATTTCGATCCAGTACCTGCAGAATGCGTCACCGAGAGACGCGACGATCGACTTGGCTTAGACAACTGTACTTGGGCGTCATGCAGAGAAGGATGTACCAGTGACGCTTATAAATGCACGCAGTTACACGTAAAGTACAAAGCCCATTCAGAAGATTGGCGGCCAGCAGTGTTGTTTGTGAATATAAAAGGATGTGGCTACCCACCATCGGTCGACTGCGAAAACTTTACAACGAGCTACGGATATGTAGGGGCAAAATATCCTTGCTTTTGGTCGAGAGCTGATACGTCTGTGGTGGTGCCGCGTTGGTCTCGAGGAGAGCAAGTGGCTACTGTGACGAGGACCCTGGCGGTACCGCTGTTCCTGTCCGGCTGTGCGGGCATCGGTCTGTGTGCACTGCACTGCGAGTGCAAGCCGCGCCGTCGCCGTCGTCCGCCGCGTCGCCCTCCACGTCTACCCACTCTCTCCCCCGATGACACGTCGGTCTACCGACTAGCTTAGGCAGCTTAGTTATAAGAGCACAAAATTATATTTTCGATGATGTAAATAAAAAATATCTGTGTAAATATACAGTAGTTACCGATATATTATTTTAATATCTCAGATGTTCAGAGTTTAAATATTATCAATTACATAAATATATCAGAGAATGGCAATAAGAAAAAATAAAAATTTGAAAATAATCCTTTTTTTATTTTGCCCTTTGTTAGACATTTAATTGCTAGTTCAAAAAATAAGTAACCTTTTTTTAAAAGGAACATTAATAGTTTGATTTTTGTCAATGTCAAGAAAAACCAGTATTTCTAAACATACATAAAAATCTATATTTACCATAGATATTTATAATTACAATTTTTTTAAACTTAGGCAGTTTCTGATTTGTCGTTACCTTAAATAAGTCGGTACGTAAAAATAATGCACACTATGCGTCACTACAGGCTTAAAACTGAAAATATGATGAGATTCATATTCTCAACACCTGTTTAGAAGGGAAAATAAAAACGAAGCTCATAAAGAAGTAAAATATTTATTTCAAGGTTTTAAATGTGTCTTTATCTTAAGTTTTTAGAGGTACAAAATAATTTTCATCTTCAGTTCAGTCCAATGCCAATGTATGCTAAACCTTCAGTCTTCGAATCATCCATTCACTACACCGTCAAACATTATGTACTTATAATTTATAACATTTTGAAGCTATTATTGCTATATTTATGTACTAGATAAAATACATTGCGAACACGTAGTTTTTGGTACATTTTGGGCGTATTATCGTTCGATGTTAAATACGCAATGTAATTATTTTCTATCATATAAAGCAAATTTACAATCGTAACTGGTATATTTGTTTATTTTTCTATTAGGTTAGCAATAATACATAATACACCATAGGAACATACTAAATATGACGTAGCTAATTAAAACTACATAAAATCGGTTATTTACGAAAATATAGATACATCCCAAATTCCTTTACGTATGATAATACGGACAAAGTGATCGTACGGCAGTATTATTTAGGAAGCACTGTTTACTAACAAATATATTTACTACAGTTGTTACATTTTTTTATAAGTTAATAATAACAAATACATTAGATTAAAATTTAAATAATACACAAATATTGGTATGTACCCTACTTTTACGCCATTCTAAAAAAAGGTCTGGTAACTCTTTAGGCCCTGAGTATCAATGAGCGACACACACAGTAATTTAAGTATTGAGTATATATCGGATTTTACAATTGCAGCAGCAAACAAGCTAGTTTTGTCTCTCTCTATCTTAATTAGATAGAGAGAGACAAAACTAGCTTGAGTATTGGAAAGGAAAAAGATAACACAATTAAATTACATTATATTGTCAGTAGGAACGTTGCATATTTTTAAACATAACGTTTGTTTTTAATTGTGTTCTATAGAATTACAACTTGGTAAGTCTGAAAATAATCTTGAATCATAATTTTTAATAGTTTTTTTGTTATATTTTTCATGTGAATGTATTTCTCATTTAGTGTATACTTTTTAGTAAGATTATTATTTTGATTGAAGTACTGCCTGCCTACCTAGTTCTACAAAACTCAGCATGACCAAAAGTGCTCATATAGGTATGATTAATTAATTATTCCATAATACATACTCTTTAATTTAACATCTGATCTCAATCATTAAAATTTCAGAACGAATGAACGTGTCACAATGGCTTATTAATTTAATTTCCTGTTTTCTTTGATTCTAAACATTATTAAAGACCTTAAAATAATGAAACAAAAATTATAATTAGTATGGAAGTGGTAATAACGAAATATGCGACGTGCTAATTAACTACATTGACAGAGAAAATAAGTACTTTTACAAGTCAATATAAATGGTCAATTAATACGTCTTACATTACATGCTCACTCATAAAATACTACACGATAACACAATATTAACATGGAACGGAATCTTAGATATTTTTCAAATAAAAAGTAGTAAAAAATAACTTAAACAGTGAACTATAAATGAGCAATAAAAACGATTAAAACAAGATTCTATTCCATAACTTATTATTCTGCTTATAAATGTTATGTATGCCCATGTCACGTTCTAAATTCAAATATAATATGGCGCTGTTTGCCACCGTAAAAGGATGCATTATTTAGTTGAAAACTTGTGAACGCTTTTTTTAATATTTAACAAGATGGTTGGAGAAGCACGCTATTTTGCGTGTCCTAATGTAGCCAAATTTAAAACAAACACCGGTGACATGCACAGTAACATTTATAAGCACAAATATTTTAACATACAATAATTTAAAATGTACATAATCACAACCTCTCTACACCCAAAACAGCAAAATAATTTAACTTACATGACTCGCATCAAAATAAAATTGGCATAATTTACTAATTGCTATTTCGGATACAATATTTAGAAAAATATACTAGATTGTTAAGCTATGGTGAAATTATGTGTAAATGACATCAACGTAAGTTCTTCTCAATGTAAATTTATTACTTGAAATGTATTTTATCCGCATGCAACTTGACTGTAATTCGCCTTACCCCGGTCACTCACATGCGCGCGAACATTCGATCGAGGTTCGGGCGCTTTGGTGTCTGTTAATAACGGACACAGCTTGTGAAACCATGGATGCAGCGAAAACTTTGCATAATCATTTGCAAATGTCGTTCTACACTTGTGGGTTTGCGAATTCGTGCGAATGTGAGTGATCGGCATTAGGCAGCCCGTACACGAACTGCTCTGACAGTAAGTGATCAACATACACAGAATGTGCGCGAGCTATCTAGATATGCCATAGAAGTCTATGGTTCACCATGAAGTCACAGCTTGAATCAGTCGAAGTCCATGTGGCAACGCAAGCGGAATGTAGGAAAATTGAAATATCAACCTATAGCATACCTAGCGCCCTTTGAAATCCCGCAAGGGCCGCCAAAAGGACCCTAGACATATGACATCTGCAAGGTCATTGTTCAACTTACTTGCCGATACTTTTAAATCAAGAAAATTTATTAAATTGGCATAGCTTTATAACAGAATAGTAAAGTTTAAAAAGTTTTGCCCTTTATAATTACAATTCACCTGAATAAAATACACAATATATATAGTCCTAAAAATAAAATAAGGAAATATGTTCGTCGATATCGATTCTGGCAATCGTGTCGTTAGTGATACGTCATTATAATATTAAGGCAGTCAGTAACTTGGACTGACATAACATGTTCAACAATATAATACCTAAGTTTTAATAGTTTTATAGGGATGATAATAACTTATGTAATATTTTTTTGCATTAAGATAATATATCATAATATCATTTTCTGGATATTTGGATTATGGAGAGTTTATCGTAGGAGCTTTTTTGAACTTTTAGATTTGACAAACACCATAAACTAGTGCAGGGGTGGCGAACCTTTATGGATTTACGTGCCATTTATTTAAATATTTATATAAGAAGGCCATGGACGTGCCATAAAAAAATAATCTTTACCACCAAACACAACAGTTTGGTCTGTATTGTAATAAATGTTTCATTTAATCGTGTAATTCAAAACGGTTTACTCTTTTTAAATAATTATGAATACTCCTCACGAAAATTATTATACACTATTATATATTGCATAATTTATTTTTTAAATGTTGTTATTAAACTAAAATGCAGACTGTGCCCAAAATATTGAACTGTTCGACTCGCGACACCACCGCCGCCGCGTCAGCTCATGATTAGGGACTCCTATTGAGTCTGAAACTAGTCGGGCGATCCCGAGAATATACGTGAGTAAACCGTTTTGTATTAAATAATTATGAATACTCCTCACGAAAGTTATTATACAAATTAAATTATATTATTAATGGCACGCGTGCCATAGGTTCGCAATCCCTAAACTAGTGTTTGTGAAAACGGTCAAATTGTTTATTTAAGTTACCATTTTAAACATGTTACGTCAATCACATTAGTTAAACTTTATAAGCTTAGTCGATATCACTATTCAATGCAAAACAGCATAACATTGCGTTGGTAATTCGAGATTTGATGATCATTCGAAAATTTGTCACTAAATATTGCTAATTATGAAATGCATAATTGAGAAGTTTGTTTTGAGATAATATTACGCGCCGCCTTTTTTTAATGTCTCGTTATTATATTCAAGAAATTGTTAGTTTTGCTTACAGATGGTAGACTGATATTGTGTACAAGCCGCAAGTTAGGTGTTGCCATCTAAAAAGCTTGGTAAATTACTAAATACGGTTGATTGGAATAACAGTTAGTAGGGTGAGTACCTCATAAATATAATGTAAGTATAGATAAAAAATTGTATAAAGAATTAATATAAGTTAAAAACACTGAATGCCTGTACCTAATTATGTCGGGAAATCGAAGATGGCCGAGTAGTTTCAAACCAAACGGAGCGTTTAAATATGAGCTAATAATATGAAACAACTAGCGATGCCCCGGTTTCACCCGCATAAGTAGTCGCCGTAGACATTTTTTTTGAGACTTTCTATGTTTTTATTGTTTTTCTGCTATTCGGGATGAAGACGAACCTAACAAATCAAAGATCATGAAAACCGGTCCATCCATTCTTGAGTTATAATGGTGTAACTAACCCGACTTTGTTACATATAAAGATTCATTTCAGACATCACTATGTATGGAATCAATCGTTTTTGGAGAAAGTTTTGTTAGTTTCGGCTCTTATTACAGAAAACTATGTTTAGTAAAGATTTATTTAATATAATAACGGGACAATAATTAGTGAATATGGTGCAATTTGGCCCTCCACCTTCCTAAAGTTCATTGTATAACAACCCTATCTCAACATTATTAATTAATCGTACTTACTAAACTTCTCAATTATTATTGCTATTTGATAATATATTTCTTTGCAAGTGGATTTTATATTATTTTTCTTTATTTACGCGTATAAATTTAAATACATATTATGCCATAAGAAAAAGAAATATGTCGCTTCGAAAGCAAATTTTAAATGTTGTAATGTTTAAATATTTATTGAAATAATAAAATAACATTATCGCCACTTGCAATGAGTTAAAGCATAAGAGCTTGAGCTACCCTTTATTCAACATATTATGTATTTTGGAATATGAAACTAAGCTAAATATTGACCGCAAATACTTCCGATCTAAAACATAAATAAATATTTTAAGTATAATAACGTACGATGTAAAGATTTAAAATTATCAATTAAAAGTATTCGCAATCAATTCTGTATTCAACATTTTACAGAACACATACACTTTGTTACATAATATTCCTTTAATAGGAACGAAAATGTATATGTATACTAAGTGTAAACTCCATGTAACGTTACTCGATTTAACGACTCCCTAAAGCGTCAAAATCAATTGGCTATGGTTGGTTTAGCTTGCTAGCACTCTACATAGCATTACACCCACTCTCATTAACGACTTCACAATTGAGTAATAAAAAGTACCTTTTAAGTTGCTAAAATTAGTAAAAACTGCGCAACTGTGTACGTTCTTTTGTCGCTTTATTATCCTAGCCCGCAATAAACTCGACTGTCGGCATCATGCATACCGAACTTTCTAAGAAATTCGCCCTTTTGGTTACAAATTGGGATTGCTTGCACGAGTAGACTGTTGTTGACCATGATTAATAAGTAGGAGTTATGGATTATCTATTCTTAGTTGCTCACAAACTTTCAAACTGTAAACATGGTTACTAAAAGAAAATCACTGTGTATTGACGAAAGTTTTACTGATACGCGCAATAGAAACGGGAGGAGAGAAAATAAGTGATGTTGGCAAACGCTTTGAATTTAGTCGCTCTACCGTGTCCACAATATGGAAAAACAAAGAAAAAATTCTTCAAGCTGAGGTCAAGGGGAAATCTTCCAAAAAATTTAAGAAACCTAGATACGAAGATTTGGATCAAGCAGTACTATCATGGTTTCACCGACAGCGCCAGAATAATATTCCTATCTCGGGGCCGCTCGTGAAAGCTAAGGCGGAGAATTTTGCTGAAGAACTTGGTATATAACTTCTTTTAAAGCATCAGAAGGATGGCTCGGAAAATTCAAGCAGCTTCATCATATCAACTATGGTAAAATAAGTGGGGAAGCACGAAGTGTTGATACCATTGTGACTCATGATTGGATTAACAGTGTGGTCAAAATTCACAGAAAAATACGCCCCAAGTGACATTTTCAATGCTGATGAAGCAGGAATTTTCTATAAGTTGACTCCAGATAAAACTCTGAAATTTAAAGGGGAAAAGTGTGTGGGAGGAAAGCTTTCCAAGGAACGTATTAAAAGTAACCAGGCGCCTGTTTCCTTTTTATTACGGTACAGAAAAAAAAAAGCTAATGGTAATAGGCAAATCGAAAAATACGCGCTGTTTTAAGAACATTAAAAAATTACCAGTGACGTATAAAGCTAATAAATCAGCTTTGATGACCAGTCAACTTTTTGAAGAAGAAGTGCGAAAGTGGGATGCAGAACTAAAGGGACCAAAAATTTTACTTCTTGTTGACAACTGACCTGCCCACCCGTTTATATCTAACCTTCAAAACAAAGAGTTGGCATTTCTTCCTCCAAATCCGTCTAGTGTCTTACAGCCAATGGACCAGAGTATTATTAAAAGCCAGAAGGGTCACTACATAAGGAAATTATTGATGGAGCTAGTCGAATCTGAGGGTGAAACTTCTGTTAATATGCTGCATGCAGTAACTTTTTTATCTAAAGCCTGGGAAGAAGTGATACCCACAACTATACAGCACTCTTTTCGACATGCTGGACTTTGTACCAATTCTAAGGGTGATGAGGTGGAAACTGAACCTGAGTTTGATAGCGACGACGACCTTCCATTAACCGAATGGATTCAACAGTTCAACATTACAGGAAATACGGTAAATCTTCAAACCTACATCGAAGTAGACGACTGCCTGCTTACAACGGTTTCACTCACAGACAAAGACATTTTGGATTCAGTAAGAAAAACTCAAGTGGCAGGGCGGGGCACATTGCACGTAGAACGGATGACCGTTGGGGCCGGAAAGTTTTGGAGTGCGACCGACCGCGTACAGGAAGACGCAGCGTGGGCAGGCCTCCTACAAGGTGGAGTGATGACCTTGTACGGGCTGCGGTAACTGGCTGTAGCGCAGGACCGATCTTTGTGGAGATCTTTGGGGGAGGCCTATGCCCAGCAGTGGGCGTCTAATGGTTGAAATGATGATGATGATGATGAAGAAAAACTTAGAATCAGGAACAAGGCGATGAAACAACGGATGAGCTTGAGCTTCCGCCGAGCATTAAAGAAGCTCTGAAAACAGCTAAATTATTGGAAAATTATTTCCTTCATAACCAAGATGCCTCAATATCACCATATATGAATAAAATAAGTAAAAAAATACAACAAAATTACTGGTGCAGCAAAAGACGTCAAATAATCAAATAACATTCTTTTGTATGTAGATACTCGTAACTACTAACACTAGGCTGAAATAAACTTTTTCTTTTTCTAATTCTGATTTCTCTTCTCTCCATTTAACGACAACTCTCTACAACGCCATAAAATGCACAGTCCCTTCAGTGACGTTATATAGTGTTTACACTGAGTTTATTTACTGACAAATAAATAACAATATAGATAACACAAAGCAGGTCAACTGTATCGTGTCACCGTATAAGACACGAGAATGTTATATAACAAAACGTGTGTCGTCGAATACAGAGTTAAATAAAGACTAGACGTGATCATAGAATTACTTGCGACATTTGCGAGGCGAGTCTGTACCTCTTCCTGTCTATATCGACATTGGAATCTATGCCACGTTTCACAGCCATGGAAGTGGAGGGTTGGACTTCTAAGCTAGCGTCGACGAGTCTGCGAGACCGGCAGTACCTGAGGTCTGTGGCCGTGTTGACCCGCTGCAGTGTCATGTCGACAGCTGTCGGTAGCGTGTACTCCTGTGTATTTTGTGTGGTGGAATCTTCTAGATCGAGTACAGTGTAGTTACCGTCTGGCCGTCGTTCTACGTGGAAGCTTGGCGACGTGCTGGGCGTCTGGTTGGGCGAGGTCCGCGCACTGCTGTAGCCCTGATCCACTTCAGATTCGACTGATGCGTCACGAGACTTCAGTATTTGCATCATCCTGTAAGACAAATAGTTATGTATATTCTAGAATCTTGTTTGTTACTTCTATGTGGGGTATTTTAAAGTTCAGGTATTCGCTTCGTTTTTATAACCATAGAGGGACATCAACCAAAGGGATATCGACCTTATAGCTCTTAGAGCGTCTTTTCGGCCTTTTTGTCATCATAAAATCAAAAGAGTAAATAGAAAATTTTATTGCAAAAAATTCCATTGCACTTCTAGTATTGCCTTACAGAATATGTTTTGGATTATTGTAAATTAGTTAGCATAAATAATTGTCAACTGATAACTTATGTATGGAGAAGTCACTTTTTAATGACGGTTTCGTTTTTTGCCCTATTGACCCGAGACAATGTAGAAAAGTGGTTTTCTACATTAACCCGGCCGGGGATCGAACCCGGGACCTCAGAGCTGGCGACACCTTGAAAACCGGTGTGTACATCAAGACACGGACACGGAGGGCTGAGAGATGAGCGTACCTCTGCAGCAGGCGCGCGAGCGGGGCCACGGCGGCGGGCTGGCGGCCGGCGCGCGCCGCCAGCCACGCCGGCCACGCCGCCAGCCCCAGCTCCGCGCGCGCGCACGCCACGCACGCGCAGCCCACGTCCACGCACTCCACCACCTTCAGCCGCACGTCTGCAACAACACACACAACTACACTCTCTACCCTACAGCAATATATTTTTATAATAACTTTCGTGAGGAGTATTCATAATTATTTAACAACAAAACGGTTTACTCACGTATATTCTGGGATCGCCCGACTAGTTTCAGACTCAATAGGAATCACTAATCATGAGCTGACACGGCTGCGGCGAATCGATTCGACTTGCAACACCACCGCCGCCTATTGAGTCTGAAACTAGTCTAGCGATCCCGAGAATATGCGTGAGTAAACCGTTTTGTTTTTAAATAAAAATGCAATATAATCAAAAAACATTAAAAAAAACATAATTTTTCTTATCTTAGAAGTAATATGAGCATTATATTGTTAGGTTAAGGGTGAATTTGCTATATTAACTTTTCGATTAACGCTTTGATGCGCTCTGACCGAACGATAAAAATATTTCCGGCCTTAATTTTAATATCAAACAAACTTACCAGACAGGGTCAAATCCAAGTAAGCCTCGAGTAGTTTAGCGCCATCCCTCTTAAATCTCCGCACAAACTTCGGGTGCCGTGTGGTCAGGTCGCTGTCAGTCACCACATATTGGGCCAACAGTGCCGCATACGTGACAGGTGTTGGCGCCAACAACCTCCATCGCACATGTTGGCCGACCATCCATTCGAGCTGCCTAAATGTCTTCCCACAAAGTTGGACCCCACTTATCTTGGATAGAGTCTTTAGTGTTGGCGCTCGACTGAACTTTTCTTCGCTTTTTGCTGAGGAAAGATTTTTTTGTAGGTTAGTATTATTGGAAGCTTTTTAAAACAAATTTAGTTAAAAAGTTCAAATTTTGTTTCGATTCGTTTTGCCACTTGTCCGTTGCCTTTCGTTTTTTCTCTTGTCCGTTGAAGTTTCAATTCTAAGATGTGTCCAGTATGTCCAACACACATTTAGATTTTTTATTTTATAGACTAAAAACTTAATAGTACGAGAAAACATAAGAATATTTGAACAAAGAAAAAGTATTATATTTATGACATGGCATGGGATCAAGAATAAAATATAAAAGATATCTAAATTGTTTAACTATTAATTCTTCGTTGGGTCCTTGTATTGTAAAATAGTAACAGAAATTTCAACAATACTTGATCATCTCGATCACCCTAGTATACGCACCAAAATCTGACATCAGACACAGACAGACACACAAAAGAAAAAGTTAAAACTTTTGAGTACCTTTTAAAATATCGATTCAAAAAATATGTTTCTCTGCCTAGCCTTTTCCCATGCTATGCTGATATCGGCTTCCAGCAACAGAATTCAGCTGAATCCTTACCAATATTATAAATGCGAAAGTAACTCTGTCTGTCTCTCGCGCTTTCACGCCAAATACTGAACCGATTTAAATGAAATTTGGTACACAGATAGCCTGAGAAGGGACATAGGCTACTTTTTGCCGCGATAAATGACATCCACGCTGGCGGATCCGCCGGAAACAACTAGTATGTCTATCTGACCTCCACAACTCAAGGTATAAAAGTAACTCTGAGTAACATAGTATCCCATATTAAGACTGGTTGTCAGAAATAAAAAAAAAAAGTAATTAAAACTTACCTGCTAAACTCAAGCAAGCCAGAGCGACATGTGTCAGTCGATCCGCCCTCAGTCTATGTGAATCCATGAACAAATCTAGCTGAGCGACCGCTGAGTGTAGCGTGGCGATACTGAGGCCCAACTTCTTCGTGACGTCACGGAGTTGCTGCACCAGCGAGCCGCGGAACTCCAACTGTAATGGATTAACTTTTCTTTAATAATGATTTGAGGTTGATTAAAGAAGATATCAGAGGCGCCCAACAAAGTTATTAGACAAAGATTTCTTAAGTTTACATAAATGATTATAACCATAAATTACCCTTATTTTTTCTAAATGCTTTACAAATGTTCATCTATAGCTAAGAACCATTTCGATCCCGTCAGCTTTCAAACAAAAAAACCTGCATCATAATCAGTTCATTCGTTTAGGAGCTATGACGCCACTAACAAGTACGCCTTTATAAAATTAGTTAAATATAGTTTCATTTCAAATCTTTGTTTTTCGTAGTCTGTGATCGTATTTTTAATCGAAACAAGTTTTCAATTCGTTTGTTTTTTTTTGCATGCAGAGATTGGCCAGTAATATTAATTAGAATTCCGTACCCAAAAGGTCCCAACGTTACCCTATTACTAAGCATCCGCTTTCTGAATTTCTGTGATATTATGTAGTTGAACACTATAACAAAAAAAAAAAATCAATGGGATTTTTTATTTAATATATTAAATTCTTTCCATACAAGAGACGTGTTTTTTTTTGCTTAATTTTAAGGAATTAATCTTCTAAAACGGATGGTAACATGGTACTTGTAAAACGGAACCGTTCACGCGAGAGGCCGATTCACACTTGGCCGGTTTATTTATACTACCATTGAACATTTGGGGTTCAATTGCATGCTTGTACAATTACAGGTAAAAGTTATATTATACAGATACCACCATCTTCTTTATCAAATTGTTGCCATAGATAGAGTATGGGATATACGGGCCCTAAATTGAAAATCAGTCTTTAGGTCTGGACATTTAGTTGTAAGAAAATTGTTATTAAAATGTCTACAATTTCACTTATGAGCGGTTATTATTAATTATACCGCTAATAACTGTATATTGTTATAAATTTCTGAAAGAGTTTTCCTCCCTACGTCATTAGAACAAAAAATCAATCAGACGAACCGCACGTGTTAGAAACTGCGCAAATTACGGTGCTCGATCAATATCGTACCTTATGAACTTGAGCATAGAGTTTATTGTCTCGTGCAAAAGGACGCTGACCCTTAAATGTCTGTTAAGTTCATTAAACCTTTAGTACACGTTTTTTTTGTGTCTCGCAGTTCAACCTGGGAGGTTGTCGACTGAACAACCGGATTTATGTATAATAAATTAGATTTTAGGTAAAATCTTTAAAAAATTAGGGCCTCCTGACAACACTAAATATATATTTAAAGCAACTCCCGAGGAACATGAAACTGCCGACTGCATCAGATCACATTTACAATTATTTCTAGTTATTTTCATAACTCGATTCAGTATTCATTATTACATTATACAAGTAATCATATTTCATTTTAATCGGCATAAAGTTGGTATCGTTAATTTTGCAACATGTAAATATTTTTTGATTTTAACGACATCAAGTTAGTATCGTTAATTTTGGCGCATCTTCACTTACTGACGAGAATGCCTTTGCAATTCACTATGATAACTTTGACTGTAGCTCTGTACTGTATTATTTCCTAATATCGATTTAATATCGACTTTTTACCCTGGGTTAGGCAGGGTGGCCTTTACCAGACTTTTGTTTAAACTAGACGGGAATGCAAGTATATATTACTGCACCGGAGCCCCGCCGAGCATGCTTTAGCGAACCCGGGACTCCGGCAAAGGCAAGGACGGGACCGGGGTTTGTTTAGTCGGAGCAAGTCCGACATATCCCCACGTCGTGGGTTGAAGTCATTAGATTTTCAGCCCGTAACAAAAAAAAAGTATGTTTTACTGCTATGGTTCACATTGTTTAAGACATTTTCGACGAATTTGAAGTAGGTTACCCTGTTACCTAAATCCTCTAGTATAATTATAGCATTTAAAGCGTTATTAAAGCGTTGATTCATACTGTGATACACATGTGTGATCAAAGTAAGCTTTTTTATCCTAAACTTACACTTACAAAAATATTTAATAACGACCTGAATAATTAAACTTTCGTCTTAAATACGAAAAAGGTTAATAAAGGTCGAAAACAATTCAATCATAAGTGCTTTTAATCATGGTCATATAACTTTGTTGAACAAGTTATACCAACGGAGAACAAGTGTCATACGTACTTACCTAAATAATATAAAGTTACAAAAAAAACATTTAATTTAATGTCGACAACCCTGTATCCTATTCAAGGACAAACAATACCTCTTATATAAACAAAAAAGTACCTTTTTCCTACTTAGATCAATACGAGTCCTTGTTCCAAACTCGTACCTGAGAAGTTTAAGTTAAGAATGGGACTTTTTTTTTTAAATCTGTCCTTACGTACCAGTAAATACTCTTTTGTTAGAGCGCAGCTGTACCTGTATTACAAACTCCTTTTAAATGTCGTTGAATATAATTATCTGTATCTTTACAATAAGAAAATACAAATGTCTCTTTCTACAGGGGAAGCAACTAACCGTTATATGGTGCAATAAATGCGATATTCAAGTAATCGCAGACGTGTTACGCGATAGTGTACCTTATTCTCGACAGTTTACGGTGAGAGTCGTGCGTTGTGTTTTTATGATGAAATATAACTATTGTACAGATCACTTTGGATATGAATCATGAAATAACAAAGGTATTCAATATTCATATTATAATGTATGCATTCTAGTACTGTAGGTGCCTATATTGATTAAATTTAGACATTCGTAAATGATGGGCAAAACAAAAAATAATTAGCAGGTATGGCGTAATATTGAGTAAAGAGAAAGATAGGTCATGTAAACTATTTTAAATGATTATTTTACTGCTTAATAAATAACTGGTGGTTTTTCTTAATTTCTTGGCTTTACTGTATTAAAATATGCATGTATTATACATATAAATCTTATTCTTGAATCACAATATCTATTGCTGATAGAAATCCGTTGCGTAGTTAAAAAGATCTTTTTTGATTTAAAATTCCTAACATTTCTATAAGTATGAGGATGAGGTTCACGGCTAGATCATTACTCAAACTACTAGAATATTAGGCAAACATATTAGATATTGCGTAACGAAAAGCAATAGCTACATACTTCAAGGCTCATTAATTATGTTTAGTCATATATACCTACTATGTGTCTAAAATTTTCTGTCAATCCAACATGGTTGGTTGACTGGGAATTATGTTCATTTTAAAATTGAACAAAAGTAGTAAATGCTTCGAAGTTTGACAGATAGAGCGTATAAGGCAACCGAACCAGTGCCTCTCTGTGAACTTGCACTGGTTTGATTGTGTAGACGAATCTACATACCAATCTTACAGTGCGGTGACACGGAAAAATAATTGCGCAATTATTGGCAATTTTTGTTAAAAAATATATTCCGGCAACACCTAGCTACGTATGGCTATACAAAAATTGTTTAGAAATTGTCAAGAATTTCCCAATTTTAAATGCCCGTGTAAGATATTACAACCGTTACAAAATATAATAAATATACGGCCGCCGGATCGCCGAAAACTAATCAACGCTTAGGAGAAAAAAAAAGTCGGAAGCACATAATTGCAAAGATAATAGATAACATATCACTTAAATATCAGATATCTTACTGGAAGGTACTTAAAACACTAATTAATCATTGTAATATCAACTATATATATTATAATATCTAAATAAAGATAAGTTATGAAGGAATTTGTATAAATTTGTAACTTCTGTTGTAGATTTGGGATTGTACGAAAATTGAAATTAATTCAAGAGTAGCCCCTGTATTAACATATTCGACACTTTTAATCTCAATAAGTCTACAAGAATAGGTGACTGCGAGTAAAGCTACAGTGTGCAGCTAGTAAACATTGAATCTCACTTTACTATGTCTATAGTTATCAGTAGCATTCATAAAATCATCTATTGTTGGATAAAACTTAACTTAAAGGCATTCTTAAAGTGAGACAGCATGAGATTGTTCGAGAACTGAAAATTAAGTTGCTTGTATGCTTAGATCTTTTTAAACAACTTCCAAAAAGGAGGAGGTTCTATGTTCTACTGTTTTTTTTAAAGTAACATGTTTTCAGCAATAAATAGAGTGATTCAGGGGGATAGTTTTTGTGTATAATTAATTATTATTTTGTCTACCTGTGCAAAGGTGGTGGGTTGTTATTTTTACCATATATAAATAAATCTAACTTACCTGAGGTGACTGTAGGTGGATAGTTGGTTTCTCAGCTTCCTGTTCCAGAAGGTTCTTCCATATTTCTTCTTTGTATTCGCAGTGGTACTCCTCATCTTGGTCAGTTAAGGACTGTAAAAAAAGATAACTGTTCATAAATACAGCCTTTTGATGCTTATGTTGTGGGTTGCGGTTATAGATAAGTATATTTTAAAGGTTATCTTATACTAGCTGCCCCCCGCAACTTTGTCCGCATGTTTGAGTTTCAACAGTTTTTCATTTTTGCAACATTTTTCATTATGCTCCGCTCCTTTTGGTCGCAGTGTAATGTTATATAGCTTATAACCTTCCTTAATAAATGGGCTATCCAACACTAAAAGATTTTTTCAAATCGGACCAGTAGTTCCTGAGATTAGCACTTTCAAACAAACAAACTTTTCAGCTTTATTATATTATAGTATAGATGCTTGCAAACATAAATTGCATTAATGGTAAAACAATATAATTTGTATTTTCAAAACAAATAATTAACATTAGTAGGGCTGACATTTAAAACTACAGAATTAATAAAAACAGTTTAAATTTTAATAACATTAAAAGTTAAATAAAGGTTTAATAAAATAATTGTTGATTCAATTTGTAGGATACACAATAACATGTTGTATTTCATTATAATACATTCAGAAGAACTGAGAAAGCAAGGCCTAAACATTTTTTTGTTAGTAAATACAACATGGCACTATGACATACATGTTAAGTATTGAGTAAGCTTAAAATAAAATAATTTTAGTGTTTTGAAAATCCTTATTCAAATATTTCAAAACATATTTATTCGTAATAGATTATTTAATTTTGGATATATTACAAAAATATTAATATTTAGGGGTTGAGTTTCATAAAACAGCTGTTTAGTTGCATCACTGTTGTATTGATGCAAGTTATATGCATTTTTTGCACCAATGTTGTCTATTGGTTACAAATTAAACTGAATGACTTAATCCTCCGAAAATAACACAAAACGAATTTATTTTTGTGTAGTATCATGAATTTTGACAGCTTAATTTGGTCATGAAAAATGATCTGATTTTGATGGTTTGAAGCTACTCCCAAATGCAAAAACACCGTTTGATTAACCTAGAGATATAGTGGTTGTATCTAAAATGGATAAATAATAACGTTTAATTCAATAATGATTATTTTTAAATAATTTTTAACAGCCTGGTATGTCCTTACGTTGGTTTCGAATTTTTCCTCATTCCTTTCGAACTTAACGCCGTTGTTGCTCTGACTTCTGCCGCTATACAAGTTCAGCTTAGAGATGTTCAGTGACTCCATTTCTTCTTGTAAATGCGGCCAAGAAGTTTAAATTAAAACAAGAAAATTAACACGTCGACCAATCGTGACATGAACCACGTGGAAACAAGTGTCAAATAATGAAGCCGAAAAATGCAACAAAAGTAAATCTGTCGCGAAAATATAACGAACCGCACGCAAGCATCACTCTTCCCATTCAATGAAATCACAAAAACGCCTAATAAATATCACAAGAAACTATATTCTAAATTAATTTTGTCACATGGCGTAGCAAGATCATTCGTAACATTTTTGACAAACAGAAATGCGAGTTGCGAGTGAAGTGAAGTGAAGCAAAAGTACTCTGTAAAGTGAAGTGAGTGCAATTTTTCGTTCGAAAACGTAGTTTTAAATTGTGGCGCGCTCTGTATTCATGAAGTTAATTGTTCCATAGACATATAATCGACTAATTATTACATAATGTAAACGAAAGTTAACTATTAATGAGCAATTAATTATTTAATTTAATCAAAAATCATGCTTTATTTTCCATGTTTATTTTCGTTACGAAAAATCGAAGGCAGAGCTAAAAAATGAAACGGTATTCCTCTGCCCATATATGGTAATATCAATGAGCGACAGTCGTGCCAACATAGCAAAAAAAAAAATACTATACGTCATTTTTTTGGTAGGCTATGGGGCATAGCGGCTGACTGTATTTCTCTAAAAATAATTAAAAGTACTGAGTGACCAATAGTTTTAGCATTATCAAAGTAGTGTTTAGTTAGTGAACTGTGCTAATACAATGTCTTATTCTAATAGTAAGTTCTAATTTGAATCTTTTACGGGGTATGGGCAGCATGGTAGAAGAATCTTGCGGGTGAAATTGATGATAAAACTGTGTGTTTAATAATATGGTGATCAGTGGTTTAACAGTGTGGTTTTGTGTCCGCAGAGTATACTTGGGCGGCTCTGCCGAGGACCCAGAGAGGTACACCGTTAGTATTAGGCGGAGATCCGAAAGGCAAAACTTTCCTGTATACTAACGGCAATTCCGTTATCATAAGAGATATTGAGAACCCCGAGATCTCGGATACATATACGGAACATTCTTGCCAAGTTAATGTCGCTAAATATTCTCCGAGTGGTTTCTACATTTCTTCCGGAGGTAAGATATAGATCAACCCATAATTTAAAATTACGACATTTTGAATGTAGAACTTGTTGCTGATTTACTTTCCTTTTTTTTTTCGTATGAGCACTGTACCGATAGCAGTCTTCCTCTTGTTTATCAATAGTTACGCATGAATTAATTTTATTCGTCACAAACATTGTTACATTAAGCATTTATAGTTCAAGTAGTTTTCCTTATTAAGTGTAGCTTTGTTTACTTATTTATTACACTTTAAATCATGTTATTAAGCCATTGATAATACTGTACAACTCCTTGCCAATGATTGTTTAAATCTGTTGTATAAATCTTAATTTCAGATATGTTTAATTTCTTTCTTTAAACCCTTATTGCTTGAAATTGCTTTCGTTCTTCTCCAATATTCTTTTTTTTTCCTCTTTCTAGGTGTACTGTATTTGTATAAATTGTGTCCAATATTTCCTACTATTTAACTTAAGTAGTAAGTCTCATTGACTTGGCTAATAAATACATAAAAATTACTTTAATTCTCCTAATTACAATGTTGTGCAAATGTAATTTACAATAGGTTAAATCTGGACTTCAACAGTCTTTCATGAAATAAATAGCCTAGAATTGTGTTTGTCATATAGAATATTCTGGAAAAAACGTGTTATGATTATAATAAAACAATTTATAATCCCATTAGTCAGATGACATAGTTCTTAAACTTGGTACATGTAGATGTACTTGAACTTGCCTTAATCCTTCCTATAATATTATAAATGCAAAAGTAACTCTGTCTGTATGTCTGTTGCGCTTTCACTCCAAAATTACTAAACGGCGGAGTTGTGACTAAATATTTTTACTATATTTTTATTTAGTTATTGCTGTCTCATTGCATGGCAAACACCTCCCTACCATTCTTCGTTTTACTGTATTACAATTCATAATTCAACAATGTGGTATGCTGTTTCCACAAAATGAGCTTTGAGTTAAACAATGTTTCAGAAATTTACTGTGTCTAATAAGTATCCAACTATAAGAAATATTGTTTGATGACCTCCGTGGTCGAGTGGCGTACACACCGGCTTTCAAGGTGTCGCCAGCTCTGAGGTCCCGGGTTCGATCCCCCGCCGGGTCAATGTAGAAAACCATTTTTCCTCATTGTCTCTGGTCTGGGTGTTTGTAGTACCTTTATTGTCTCTGAATTCCATAACACAAGTGCTTTAGCTACTTACTTTGGGTTCAGACCCATGTATGTGATGTTGTCCACATTTATTTATTTATTTATTAATGTTACTTAGTTGTTAGAACAATAGCATCTAAAATTAATCTAGATTAGCTTGACATCAAAGTGTTTAGTATAAATAAATACAATTACGCAACATATATATGTGTCTAGATAATTTAGTGTTGATCATATACTGTTATTTTATTAAATATAAATGATTCATAACTTGTTGATAACAACACTCCTATATTTCATTTCTTTCGTTACTATCAGTAACACATAAAAAATTGTCTGTTTCCACAAAATTTACAAAGATATTTTCGAATTCTGATTCTATTAATTTCAACTAAATATGAATGCGAAAGTAACTCTTTCTGTCTGTTACGTATTTTTGGGTAAATCGCTGAACCGATTTTAATGAAACTTGGTCCAAGGAAGCACATAGGTTACGATTTTTCCGCGATCACCGACACACGAGGGCGGAGCTGTGAGCAAAAGCTAGTATCTTATATTTTAATTTGTTATTTAAAAAACCATTTCGTTATATAAAATACAAGAGCATTTTTAGATTAAACATTAGGCATTATGGACCTTAAACAAAATTCTCATTATTGTTTCACAAGTTCATATAAACATATTAGAATACATTTAGTTTTATTCTTAAGTTTGTGTTTACACCATAAAAGTGCTCGTTAATATTAATATTATTATTAAAAAAATACAAAATCCTTACTGCTGTAGAGCGTCACAGATATTCAAATCACGTAAACGAAGAAGCTTAGAACAATCATTTGTGGATCACAAAAATGTCTGAATGTCTTCATAAATTCTTAGCATCAAGATTTATTTAAAACCTAACTAAATTCGTTATTGTAATTACAACAAGCATTAGCACTGAAATCAGTACTGCCCTTGGAATCTCTGCCAAAGTTTGTAACGATTCATTAACTTGTTACAGAAGATTTTCGTAACAAGAAATAAATATTTTAAGTATATTACGGAGGTTAAAGAACTTATAGCATGATTTTCCACGATCCGACTTTAGGGAACTTGGTGTCCGCAATCCGGCTAGCCGATCCAAGTGCATCCATCGAGATGCTTTTATACATACCGGCTCGTTTTTATAATCCCTTTATATGTTCCGTTTGTCATTTTCTCTCTCTCCTCCTCTCTTTTAAACTTTTATAAACAACCATCTCTCTCTATCTTAGATCTTCTTTTTTTTCGAATTGATAGTATCATATTTTTATTTAAATACATTTGTTTGCGCTCAGTCACCCACACAGTCAGCCATATTAATTAACTGCGGCGTCATTGGCGAGGTATAAATCCTCCAAAGTGCAGGTGTCCCAACATTTTGAGCACTCCATCAGGTCCGGCATCGTCTAGTCGGGAAGGCCGGGATCCAAAAAGCTACGATGTCACAAAAAGACATACGCACACGACAACTCATAACACTTTTGTTTTTGCCTCGGGAGTTAAAAAGAGGTCTCAATTCGCTTGCTAATGAAGAGGTTTTTTCATGCGCCTCTGAATCCTAGTGTGAAAATGCTCTTATAATATTTAAAGCTTAGGCAGATTTCTTGCCAAATTACCGCAAATTTTCTCTAACCAACACATAATTATTCTTAATAGTCATTAGATACGTAGATTACATTTTACGACTACATTTAAACCCTCTCTGCACAGATTTATAAAATTGCGAAAGTTTATCTATTTATCACTTGCAACTAAACCACTGAACCAATCTTGAAGTAAATTAGCAAAGATTTAACCACAGAATAATAAATACAAATGTAACTTTGAAAGTAGTGAATATTATTTTCCGTAACCACCGCAATTCGTGTAGGTGAAGCCGCAATGCGAAAGCGTGCTAGAAATAAGATTATGTTATGATATATAATATATAGTATAACCGGCCTATAAATGTCCCACTGTTGGGCGCAGGCCTCTTATGTAGAGAAGGAACGAGCATTGATCACCTCACTTGTTCATTGCGTGTTCTTGATTTCAGATCCCGGCTTACTCACGACGTCTTCCTTAACCGATTGTCAATTATGTCTTAATTAGGAAAGTACATATATTTTGAAAAAATTACTTTGGGTCTTGTTTGTAGTGTTTTCGAACCTGCAACCTTGTGCACACCAATCCGTTCATTGAACCGCTAGGCCACCACGATATTATTATGTTGTAGAATTTAAATTATTCTCATAATTTATAATGCATTCACTGTTTAGAATACATATCAAGGCGGATTTTATTATTCTTGCTCCAAATCATATTGTTTTTATTCTTTTTTAGTTCATTTGAGTTCAAGGTAAACGATTGCAATCGCCTAAATATTTTATAAAGCTTTCAATTTATCGTATCTTAAAGGTCAGTAGTTTTAGTCGATTGCTATCCGATCCATGAAGCCGATTAAAGTGTTATATAAGTATTTTATTATATTGCACTAGCTGTCCCCCGCGACTTTGTTCGCGTGTTTTAGTTTCAACGGTTTTTCATTTTTGTAACATTTTTCATTTATGCTTCGCTCCTATTGGTCGTATACTATACTAATATATAAAGCTGAAGAGTTTGTTTGTTTGAACGCGCTAATCTCAGGAACTACTGGTCTGATTTGAAAACTTCTTTCAGTTTTGGATAGCTCATTTATTGCGGAAGGCTATAAGCTATATAACATTACGCTGCGACAAAAAGGAGCGGAGCATAAATGAAAAATGTTGCAAAACTAAAACACGCGGACGAAGTCGCGGGGGACAGCTATTCATAATATAATGATTAGTTTTTTTATTTAAATAACTCAATAAAATACAAATATTTGGACGAAACTTGAACCCACAACTCGATTAGAACATTTATATGATACTTTTATCCCAAAAAGTCACGGGATACGACATGTCGCGGATACAACCGTAGGCCGCACCTAGGTCTTCATAATTCGACACTGAAGCCTTAGTAATGAATTCGTGTGTCTAGCTTAGACTAGTTTTTTATTTAACAAGATTATAATGATCCAATAAAAGTATTTCATTTCGAGTATTTGCTACTGTTTTCCCCTAAAACCTGTGGGTCATATGCTATCGGCACTTATCAACATATGTAGAAGCATTTATTATGATTTCGTGTATAATGGCTTCCATTGGCGCCAAGCCAGCCGGTCCGCGGATCACTCCAGAATTAAACACAACTTCTGTTGCTTGTTTACTAAGATTTGTATTAGTTGTGTTCTCTAAGATCTAAGCTAATAATATCGTAGGATTTCTGGCCCAATTTCGCTTCTATCTATAATTTCTTTATACCTTTGAATTTGTAGTTTAATAGTTATGAATACACAAACAGTTTTTGGCCTCAAAAAGCTTTATATTTTGTGGTCAATATAGTTTTGTCTCCTGTGCTTTTACTCTCCAATTAAATTTTAATTACAAATACAATGTTAATGCAAAATCGATATTAGTCAAGAAGGCAGGAGATCCTGTTTTCTTAAAAAAAATGCTGTCAATGGAAGGAACTGACTGGAATCTAAACATTGAGAGTATTTTTTTGTACTGTGTTTTGTTATGTGCCTGCTTAATGAATAGCAATATTGCATTAGCATTATATTAGAATTAAAATTAAATTGGAGAGTAAGGGCACTGGTCTGTTTGGGATGATCTCAAAAACCGATGACTCTCAAAACTGATTTCTTCAAAATTTTTAAACCTTATCAGATGTCTTACAGAATTCTGTTTATATTGCAACATAGAATTATTATTGTTTAAATTCTTAGCAGACGACGTTGCGAGATCGACGTAACATTTTATTAAGAATTGTGACTCATTGTAGGTACTTCGTAATCCGTATTTCTGTGTAATAGATAACTTAGAATACCTACCTTTATATAAATTAAGGTTACTCACATCTTTTTTTCTGTATAATATGATAAATTCCTTAATTTTTTTTTACGGGAAATTAAACATTTTGCCGTTCTTTAAATTTGATACGTCACAAAACAATAAAGGTAATTAATTTAAGGTAATTTACAGTGGATCCGTTGTCTTCAAAGGCTTAAATGTTCACAAATACAGTCAAAACCGGTAATCCAACAAACGTTTTAAAGGGCGGTGTCGGACTGTATAAGTTGTCGGATTGTAGAGTACTGTCTAACACCGCATATGCTACCCCTATAGTCCGGAATATTTTGAAAAAGCCATACCTTGTACTTCGACAAATTACAGAAAAAAGATTCTATCTGAACTAAATATTATGTACTAAATAAAATGTTATGGACCGACGGATTAGACAGGGGCCGCCAGATTAGACAGAGGCCATATAACCAGGGCTCCACTGTATGTACATATGTTATATAGGTCTCACATTTCACTTACTCTAATTGGCGTCTTATCGTGCCATAACGTTATCATCAATTACGTTGACAGTTTGACCTTAAAGGTTCTATAAAAAGGTTTCTTATCAACCAGGTCAATACCTTTTAGCGGTTCGAGAACCTTGCCACTGGAACGCACATATATATCTGTCAAGCTTATAAAACATCTGTTATCAAATTTATAATTCAGGCATTTTGGTTGGTTACATCCTTTGCCCAGCAGAGGGACAATAATGGCCGAATACTAAAATGTTAATCAGTTTTAAGTTGCCGTTAAGTTTCATGCTGTCTCTGTCACTTGAAGGTGTAAAGTAGCGACAGATACACATTTAAGGACATCTTAAAGTTGATTTGCGTTTTATTATTTGGAGGTAAGGCCTTCTATTTGATTATCAAAGTCCCTTGCAGTGGTGAAAAGGTTTCTTGCCTCAATGCATTTTTAACCCACATGTACCCAAGTGGCGACCGGTCACCGCGCATGACGTCACGGCTAAATCTCAGTTTAAACCCTTTTTTTTTGTTTTTAAAGTCTACTTTTGTATGAAGAAGTTTGATGATATACGATCTCTCACAATCAATGGGTTAATAAACAGTTAGTTTGCATTGAAGACTAACCGGTCTGCTAAATATGGAGAATCTTTAATTTAAATATAAATATGATTATCCTCATTCCATGATGCATTTAATTAAAGAAGTCAATGCGAATGACTTTTTTTACGAATGCTTGTTAGGGTCATGCAACTTGTTTATATTTTACATTAATCTGTTCAAAATATGATTTAAACGAAGGTTTTATCAATATTAAGTTAAACTCAACGGGTTTTTACTGGCACTGCGCCCGCGCATATTACCAACCAAGAAACTTAAAAAAATATTTTACCGTAGTTTCATGAATGATTAACAGACATTCAAATTCATAAACTAAACTAGCTCCAGCTAAATAAAACAATCTGGAATTCGACCTATGGTTCAAAAGATTAAAATCACTGCTACCAGCGCCACCTATCCGACACTAACGTAACTATGTTCATCGGAGTGGTCATCTCGCCCTTGTACAAAGTTTTATATTATTTGGGCTAACGGTTCTCGAGTTTTAGGTGAACATACATACACACATACATTATTTTTTTATATACCTATGTAGGTTAAAAGATTAAAAGACATTGAAACTTATAAAATAAATTAAAACATACATTTTTAATATAACGTTGATTTACATTTATTGTTATTTGAAACTAACAATGAATCAACTTACTGCAAAGGATTAAAGGGATCATAAAACGACATCCAATTTAGTTATAGTTTTATCGCAAACTGAATATATATAGATAATGTTATCGATATTAGCTGTAATTTATTGATTAAATTTTTAAGTGAACACTCCTTTTTCACGGTAACTTGACTTATAGTAGAAAATCGATAATTTTCATGTTTCATATCTATCTACTGTCTCTCCCTGGGTGGGTAATCTTGAATTTCCTTGAAAACTGGAGATCTAACCGTTCGCACAGTAGACGACGCAAGTCTCCATTACCTGACGATTTTTCTATCCAATAAGAAACTGCCAACGTACAAACCATAAAGGTTAGTACGTGGCACGCGCACGCGTCGATCCAGAACCCTCCGTCTCTAGATCAAGCTGGCTCGAGCCAGCCAAACTAGCAATAAAAATACGTCCTTAAATAATAATAATTTAGATCCAGCCCTCTCTTGCTGTTTTTGCCTTATTAAGATTGTTCGCAACGCACTAAGTCGAGGTTCGAACCCCACAGGAGGTGCCCTTAGTGAACGTTGCTGAAGCAGTCAAAGCCTGCGCTCAGGCTAACTGCGTAAATCTCTTTTAAAAAAAAAGCGTCGATCCTGATTGAATTCATTGGGTATCGGAGACATCTAGTGTAGAAACGGGCGCCTGTATGTACTAAATTTACTAAATTGTTTTCAGATATTTCTGGTAAGATCCGGATCTGGGATACGGTGAATAAGGAGCATATCCTCAAGAATGAGTTCCAGCCTATTGGTGGGCCAATCAAGGACATCGCGTGGAGCGCCGACAACCAGCGCATGGTTGCCGTCGGCGAAGGCAGGGAACGGTGAGACAAAATCGATATAATACCTTATTTTTTAAACCTCGACGCAGGAAGTTAGATATTATTCCTTTTTAAATTTGTTTATTAATGTAGGAATCTGCTTATTGTGATCTTTATTTCCTTATTGATGGGATATTAATCTGACACGATTTGAAAGAGATCATACACAACATAAACGATTTGACATGCTTCCTAAGGGATCGCGGTTTAACCCTACTTTTCAAGTTTGAGGCATCCATACTGAGATATACATTTCGCGATATTTTCGAACCTCGGCACTACATTTTTTGCACCCGTACATGTGCAAAGCGTATCTATCTATCTGTTTTAAATACCCACATACTTTAAAAAATCATATGTTAGATCCAATTTTGTGTGGATATAACTATTTTAAATTCAAGGCCACTTATCCTAGAGTCAGAATAACGTGACGACGAGTATTGTTATCAATGTCCTTGTAAGTGCACCGTAATGGTCGAATAACAAAAGTTTCGTTAGCATTACATATTAGGTTGGTCATAACATTGTTGACGTAAAGTGGTGTAATGCCATATCGGAATATCCAAGGATATATTAGATGACCTTATGCCCTTGAACAGATTTTTAGAGACCTGTTCCGATGGGAAGCAGAACTCTACGCAAAAATAGCATCCTCTATGTGTTATAATCGAAAAGTAGTTGATCAGTGACAAGAACACTGTTGACGCAAACTTAAAATTGTTGTTTTATTTTTTTGTTACAGTTAAATTTATCTATTATTATCTATTATTAATTGTTGTTTTATTTTTTTGTTACAGTTAAATTTATATATTATAACAAGTTAAATTTATCTTTGGATCCGTAGAGATAGCTGTATAAAATTAATAAGAAAAGTAGCCAATGAAATGGAGAAGTTTTTTAAATAATCAAAACATGAGAAGCATACAGGCATGCTGTAAATAACCCTTCAAATATTTCAGATAATTCCAAGATTTCAAAAGTATACACTTTAATATTTTTAACCATGGTTACATCTTATCGTAGCAAATTCTCAAACATCCGATAGGCACGCTATTTAGCTACTTTAGAAAAAAATATGGTCTATGTATTGCGACTCACCATGGCGGTGTGAGTAGAAATATTATGAAAGTTGTTTGGTTAAAAAGCAAGAAAAAGTCGCATATCTCGAAAACTGCAAAATATCGCGGAACATAGGCGTGATTCGGATACCTTTAAGTGACCTCTACCTCTGGTCACCCGATCGTCCATACTTTCTGGGACATCATGTATATCGCTTATTGTTCATTATACTTTAATCTTTCATTATTCGCAGGTTCGGCCACGTATTTATGTCTGAAACAGGAACTTCAGTCGGAGAGATCAGTGGGCAGTCGAAGCCTATTAACTCTGTGGACTTCAAGCCGACGCGGCCTTTCCGCATCGTCACCGCCTCCGAAGACAATACTATTGCTGTCTTCGAAGGCCCGCCTTTTAAGTTCAAGTGCACTAAACAGGTAATGGTTAAAGAACAGAAGTTACGTTGCTACATGTTTTCGGAATATAACTAAAACATCTCAAATACAAATTTCAAAAAATAAAAAAAATAAACAAGAAGTATATTTTTTATGACTGACCTGTTGGTTTAGTGGTTAGTGATCCTGACTGCTAAATCGGAGATCGTGGGTTCGATTCCCGCCTAGGACAATTTTTCGTGTGATGAGCATGATCATTTGTTCTGTGCCTGGGTGTGGTGTATCTATATTGATATTTAGAAGTATTTTTATCAGTTGCCTGTTTGCCACAATATGGGCTCGTTTGGCCTAGTTTGGGGTCAGACGGCCGTGAGTGAATGATCCCAAGATAATATATGTTTTAATAATATTGTCTTTAGTTTGTTCCAACATGGGGTTATTTGACCATCAAATTAAAGTATCCTTTCATCCCAAAATGGACAATTTATTAATGTATTATGGCACAGTTTTAAAATGTTGATTATTTGTTTTTGGCCTTCTAACATATTACCATACAACTAACATTTTTTTGTTTTTTTACTTTATTGGGACAAAAAAGAGTTACACATTACAATTAAAATATTACAGAATAAAACTATATTTATCTACTCGAGAATTATAATGTAACACTAACATTGTACCTTGATATCTTAAAATGCTGTATCTATTTTTTTTTCTGGTGTACAGTAAAGAATACGGTATATATATATATATTAAAATGTTTAATAATTTGTTTTATCAGGAGCACACGAGGTTCGCCCAGGCGGTCCGCTACAGTCCCGACGGCAGTCTGTTCGCGTCCGCTGGCTTCGATGGCAAGATCTTCTTATTCGATGGTGCTACTTCCGAACTCAAAGGAGAGGTTAGTAATTATGTTATTATTATTTCTTACTAGCTGCTAAGTGTGCCCCGCGGTTTTACCTGCTTCAATCCCGTTCTTGTGGATTTTTCAGTGGCACTAATATGACTTATTTATTTGATAGTTTTTATACTTATTATAAAAACTATCAAATACATGTTTACTCATTTCAAACAATAAACATGTGAAACTTTTTGTAATTAAATGGTCCTTCTTACTTAAAAAATCGTGAATTATTCATATAAAAATAATAATGAAAAAAAAAATGTAGACAAAATCACATACCTACATGGCCCTAAACCCAAAGTCAGAAACAAGGAAAGTACCAGAAACACCCAAAACAATGTAGAAAAGTGATTCTACATTGACCCGTCCTGGGATCGAATCCGGGACCTCAGAGCTAGCGAAACCTTGAAAACCGGTGTGTACGCCGCTCGACCAAGGAGCTTTGAACACGTTTAATATCACATGATAACAGAAATAAATTCAAAAAAAAATTTTTTTTTGACAATTAATAAAAAATAATAAACTTGATAATAAATATCTATCCTAAATCAACATTATTTCTCCAGATCGGTTCGCCAGCCCACAAGGGCGGAGTGTACGGCATCGCGTGGTCGCCGGACGGCAAGCAGCTGCTGTCGTGTTCCGGAGACAAGACTTGCGCCATCTGGGACATCGAGACCATGCAGAGGACTATCCTCTTCAATATGGGCACTGCCGTTGAGAACCAACAGGTAAATACTCAATATTTTAAACGGTACTTAATGTATTATCCATAAAAGTGGACCTTAGAGTAAACATGATAAGCATAGAGTGCGCGCATCGCTAGTAGCCCTTTGTGCAGAGCGTAAGCAAATTTTTAAGCTTAAAGTACTACGCTCGTTTATTGATTTAAGTTATTTTCCGTGCGACGATAGACATTGCAAAAGTATCAATGGTATAGATATTATTCGGTTTTGAGATAGTTTCAATAAAACTCGATATAATTTTTTCTGTAACCAATATGACCAATTTTTTTTCTCTTATCAGTTGGATGACATTTGGCTGTTTGTTTTAGTTAAAATTATGTCATAATATTATTGTTACTTAAACCTATTTATTGTGTTGGTTATAATAATCTTTTTGATGTAAATTTTTTTCCCAAAAGAACAATTATATTTTTTTCGCTATTTCGAATGGTCATTAAGGCCTTTCTAGACAGATATAACTGGTCAGGCAAGAATACTTTTTGAAGACTTTTTAGACAAATGGAGAAATATATGGGGAGGTTGCGGCCCAGCAGTGAGATATTTTACTAATAATAATAACTTCTTTACATAGTATAAAACAAAGTCGCTCCTGGTGTTTGTACGTTTAGCTCTTTTAAACTACGCAACCGATTTTAATACAGTTTTAGCAATAGATAGAGGGATTTAAGAGAAAGGTTTATATGTAACTTTACCGGGCGAAGCCGGGGAGGATCGCTAGTATATTATAAAACAAAAACTTACTGTGGTTACCATTTCATCCAAAACTGACTGTGGTTACCATTTCATCCAAAACTGAATGTGGTTTCCATTTCATCCAATAACAATAGTAATACATTAAACCCTCAGGTATCGTGTCTCTGGCAAGGCAAGAACCTCCTATCTGTGTCTCTCTCCGGGGTGATCAACTACCTCGACGTGAACAACCCCGACAAGCCTCTGAGGGTACTGATGGGTCACAACAAGCCCATCACCTGCCTGACGCTGCACCCGGACCGCCACACCGTGTACACCGCCAGCCATGACGGCTGCGTGACCGCCTGGGACGTTAGCAATGGTATGTGTTACTAAACATACTTAGATAGAATGGATTTACTAGGGTCGGAACATATCCCAACACCGTGCCCTCCTTTATTTCTCTGGGGTCTTAAATAATTAATTTAGGCTAATGTTTTGTATATTAGAAAGATGCAGCATTGAGAAAACTTCTTCTTAATTCTCTCAATAGTGTATATTAAAGTTATAATATATTATAATGTATAATACGAATATAATAATTTTATAAATTTAAACTTTATTTGACAGATTAATAACCTTTAAATTGACTTTGATTTGAAATACATATTCTAGGCTGGTATGGTATGTATGTGATAACATCGTTACGTGTAGTAAAGTTACAAGTTACAATTTTTTTTTAAAGTTCTTGTTTTTTTTCTGTTTTTATCTTGAACTAGCTGTCCCCCGCGACTTTGTTCGCGTGTTTTAGTTTCAACGGTTTTTTTTATTTTTACAACATTTTTCATTTAATCTCCGCTCCTATTGGTCGTAGCGTGATGTTATATAGCCTATAGCCTTCCTCAATAAACGGACTATCCAATACAAAAATAATTTTTCAATTCGAACCAGTAGTTCCTGAGATTAGCGCGTTCAAACAAACAAACAAACAAACTCTTCAGCTTTATAATATTAGTATAGATTTTTAGTTTTGTACCCACTTCAACGCAGTTTCTTTTTTTACCGAGAGTTTGGCGGGCGGAAAATGCCTAGTGGCATTAAATCCACGTTGTATACCATTTTGTACATAAAGTTTTAAATAAATAAATAAATAAAGTGATCTTTCTTTAGGCTCGGGTCGTCACATATCGGGCACGGGTCACGGCAACCAGGTGAACGGCATGCGGCCGGCGGCGGGGGGCGCCCTGCTCACCTGCGGGATCGACGACACGCTGCGGCGGGCACAGCCGGCTAGCGAAGGTAATAATCTTGATTATATCCTATCTTCAAATATTGCTCTCAAATATGGTATCAGGCGGGTGACCACAGCCACCAGCCAGCGACAGTGACACACCGCTTAACGCACTTTTACATAATTATGTTTTGTGTAGACGCGACGCACAACTGTGTGATGGCAGATCGCTGACCAACGGCGGCTGCGGTCAGTGGCCAATTAGCGCCGCGACTTAAAGTGGGTTTATTTAAAAAAAAAATATCCAAGCTGCTTAACAACTAGGCCTAAGTGGGTTCTAGATCTCTTTTCTTTATTATGGTCTATATTTTATTTTTGTCTCCCGCTTTCTGTGGAGGTAACTGGAAACTATTTTTCCTACTTGTCTTATTTAAAATATCTTCCCTTTTTTGTTGTGATCAGGTGATGTCCCGAGCTACACCGACGTGTCGATCCCGCTCGGCTCGCAGCCGCGTGCAATGGACCACGTTATAGAAGACGATACTACTATTGTTGCTACTGTTAAAGAGGTATTTACATTATTACTTAATAGATTATTATTCTATAAGAAGCGTCCGTCTTCTGTGGCATGCGGTATATATAATGTTGTATACCTTAACCTATTTAACTTACATAGCTTTTGACAATCTCCGTGGTCGAGTGGCGTACACACCGGTTTTCAAGGTGTCGCTAGCTTGGAGGTCACGGGACCGATCCCCGGACGGGTCAATGTAGAAAACAACTTTTTTAAATGGTCTCGGGTCTGGGTGTTTGTGGTACCTTCGTTGTCTCCGATTCGATAACACTAATGCTTTAGCTACTAAGAGCAAAGGTTCAGAGCAATGTATGTGATGTTGTCCACATTAAAAAAAACCCTTACGTATATAACTAAATCATTCGTCAAGGCTATGGGGAATAATCCTTACTAATATAAAAGCGAAAGTAACTCTGTCTGTCTTACTGTCGCACTTTCACGCCAAAAATACTGAACTCATTTAAATGAAATTTAGTACACAGATAGTATAGAGCCTGAGAAAAGACATGGTCTACTTTTTACGCGGGAAACAGTTAGTATTTTAAATAAATAAATGTATTATTTTTTGTTTTAGTTGGCTGTGTTTATCGGCACCAACAAGCAATCGAGTCTGCCGCTTAAGTACGAGCCGACTTGCGTCACTATCGACGCCAAGACGAAACATGTGGCTGTTGGAGGTAAGACACATTTTTATTTATATTTTTTAAATTCTTATGCTGTCCATACACAGACCGCTTAAAGCAGTTAGTATCGACTTTGAGCTGCGAACTGCACGCCAAACTATAGTTGATATTTCGAATGTATACTTATACGGAACCGCTCTTATAGTTCAATTGCTTCAAGCGATCGGCGTCAAATGACTGCTCGAGCTGTCCACGACCGTCTTTTCTCGCGCTTTTTGACGTACAATTCAACTGCTCAACAATATATAAACTGCTGCAATAGTCGGTTTTAACTTGGCTCAATAGCAGCTTCAAGTATTTTGTTTGCTCAAAAAGTCCGAATATACTTTTGTTATCATTGACTAACTGCTCGAAAAGTCTGTGTATGTCTAGTGTTAGACTGCATTATTTTGAAGTCTTAAGTCCGCAAAAAGTAGCCTATGTTTTTTCTTGGGATCTAAGCTTACCCCCATACTAAGTTCCATCTAAATAGGTTCAGTCGTTTAGCTGTGAAAGCGTAAAAGACAGACGGACAGAAGAGTTACTTTTGCATTTATAATATTAGTATGAAATACTAGCTGTCCTCCGCGACTTTGTTCGCGTGTTTTAGTTTCAAGGGTTTTTCATTTTTGCAACATTTTTAAATTTTGCTCCGCTCCTTTTGGTCGCAGCTTAATGTTATATAGCTTAAAACCTTCCTTAATAAATGGGCTATCCAACACTTAAATAATTTTTCAAATCGGACCAGTAGTTCCTGAGATTAGCGCGTTCAAACAAACAAACAAACTCTTCGGCTTTATAATATTAGTATAGATTAACTATCATTTTACACTCAAATCAAATCAAATCAAAATATTTATATTTCAAGTACGCCTTTTCAGGCACTTTCAAAAAGTTAACGACTCTAGTTGCGCGGTTCCAAAATGTCACTCCTATGGAGAAGAACCGTCAAGAAACCATTTGTTTTAATAATGGCGATGTTCTCCAGGTGCTGACAACAAGGTCCACATCTACACGCTGGCGGCGGGCAGCCTGAGCCCCGGCGCGGAGCTGGAGCACCTCGGGCCCGTCACGGACGCCCGCTACAGTCCCGACTCCCGCTACCTGGTGGCCAGCGACGCCAACAGGAAACTCATACTCTACTCTACAGAGGACTACAAGGTATTGTGTAATGTTATCTATCTTTCATATCGATATCTCTCTGAAAAGTCGGGTTAGTAACGCAATTTATAACTCAAGAACTAGTTAATTGACTTTTATGATTCGGGATATGTTGGATTTGTCTCTAATACGGAAAAAAAATACGAGAAACGAAAAAATATTGTGTTTTCGCTAATGTGAACAACTTACGCAGTTGAAACTGCTGTCTATCTACTCGAGTCTATAATGGCTTGCTCTAAGGTCAAGGCCTCTTCCGACTTGCGTCAACACCCAGTTCATTGTCTTCCACATCCAGTACAAACCCTCTTCAATTCATTGTTGTAGAACATTAGAATTTTGCCTAATATACCTTGAAAAGATTGACAGAATATTATGTACATGTATTTTACAACTGTTAATGTTGGCGAAATGATGCGGATTGATTTTTCAAAAATGAATGGCATCCGTAATGACTGTGTAGTGTGTTTATATTTTAGCACACATATAATATTTCAAAAAATCCTGGAAGTGTAATTTTACCCACTTCCTGGTTTCCGATGAAGCCTAAAATTTGTATATCCATTTAGTTTTGATAATAATACGTAGCTATGTATTGATATGATTAGTTTTTTTAAACTGCATTTAATTATTTTTATGTTTTCAATAACGTAATATAACATTATGTATTTCGGGTCTGGGTGTTTTTGATTCTTTTGTTGTCTCTCATTCCATAACACAAGTGCTTTAGCTACTTACTTTGGGTTCAGAGCAATGCATATGATGTTCTCAACATTTATTTATGAATGAATGTATGTGTGCCCAGTTGGCGCACAACAAGGAGTGGGGTTTCCACACGGCGCGCGTGAACTGCGTGGCGTGGAGCCCGGACAGCGCGCGCCTGGCGTCCGGCTCGCTCGACACCGCCGTCATCGTGTGGAGCGTGTCCGCGCCCGCCAAGCACACCATCATCAAGAGTGAGCACTTCTCAATACTAAAGCCGCGTTTCCACTACGCAACACGTGACGCTCAACATGTACGGCAACGCTGCACAACAGCGCGCGACGTTGCCAGCTGGCGCGCAACATGACGCTTAAACAGACAACGCTGTTCAACAAAAGTTCCGCGCTGACTTTCAACATGTTTAGCAACTTGTTGTGCAACATGTTGCGCGTCAATTGTTGCCTAGTGGAAACGCGGCTTGAATCAAATTTATCCATTGTCAAAAATAAGAATGCTTTGAAACGGTGGGAAAGAAATTTCGATGCAATGCGTGGTATTGGTGGAAATTTTATATTATACTTACTCTCTTTGGTGATAATCTTACTTCCTTCTTCTCCCTGCTCTGTAGGCTTATTTGCTATCTCCAGTTGCTAACTCAAGCGATGTTTACTGGATTATAATAGCGGGAAAAACGCTTATTCAGTATCGGCTAACGTCGGTGACCAACTACGTCGTAATAGATCTAGTTGTCATCAAGTTAGACGATACGAAATTTGTGTTTTCTCAGTGTTTTTTTAATAAAGTTATTTTTGCTTTTCAGTTTAGCGTATAACTCTTTAGTTCCCAGTTATAGTTATTTGGGCTCGGCGCAATGTGTGTTCTTCTATTCATGATTCAGTGAATGCCGAGATGACGAGTAGAAGGGCTCGTCATCTCAGCATTCAACCCTTTTTTTCTCACATCATCTTTCACACAATCACCATTTATCTCTTTTTAGGACTTTATCTTACTATTAGTTATTTTTGTCAAAAGAGGATTTTGCCCGACAGTGGTACAGTTAGTCTTATTTATTATGACCTTTATGTGGTATCATAGATTTTTGCAGTGTGTAACAAAAACCCCCTAAAAAAAGTTTGAATATATCATCATATAAATGGCGAAAAAATACTTCTTTGTGGTACCAGTAGCGTATAACCAGCTTACTGATTCTGCACCGCTGCCGCACCGACAAATCAGAAAGCGGACTTAATCCGGTAAAGCAGTAAATCACTCCCAAAGCAAAAGGAGAGGGTGGCGATTAATTAAAAAAAAAAAAACTTTTTTGTATAATACTTATTAATACAATTTTTTTTTTCCAGATGCTCATCCTCAGAGCCAGATCACGGGCCTAGCGTGGCTCGACGACGAAACCTTCGTGTCTGTGGGACAGGACGCCAACACTCGCGTCTGGTCCGTGCCCAAGGCATAGACACACAGCAAGGAGAAATATTCTTAAAACAGTATAACAAACCGTCACTAAACTTAAAAGTAAGATGGCGGATTTCACGTCCGCAATACATAATAATAAAAAAAATTGGTTGCCTGTAAAGTCGGTATACGGGCGAAAGTTTTACGTGACAACGACTGTCAATGTCAATGTCTGTCTCTCTCGCTCTTAGGCGGGCTAACCATGCCCGAGTGGAAGGGACGCGTGCCTCTCACTCGCTCTCATTGTGAGCGCATAACGTGAGCGGAGCGTTACCCAGTTTCTTGAAGTGTCACCCGGCAAACCAATTTATAAGACGTTGTCACGTCAAAAATATCTGTAAGGAATGTGCTTGCGGGGTATATCTGGGAATGGCTGACTTGTTTTGAGCTAGACTTTCTTTGGATATCCGGAATCTAGTCTCAAGAGTTAATCATATACTTTTAACGGTTCAGTCCTAATTATAAAATCGTCTGGTCACAAGCATATATTGTCAAGGTTGTCCGACTAGTGTTGTGCTCTACAGGATTCTTTCATAATGAGCTGACCTAATAGATTGATTCGTAACTTTGACCGTTGAAAATATATAAATAATTCTTAATTAGCCGCACGCAAATAAGAACATGTTTTGTTGTCTCAATGTCGTAAAATTATTTATATATTTTTGTTTTATCGATATTAAACCAACTGAGACCAGTATATTTTAAAATACTTACTACGAAATCAATTTATTTTAGTTTAAAATGCAGAATAAGTTATTAATATGTAATAATGAAAGAATATTTCTCCAAATAAATAGTTATATACAAATAGCGCATATAAGAAAAATACTAACGTATTTATTTTGCTTAAATTAAGTTGATGAAATGACTCCATTAGTTAACAATAAATATGATTTTTGTTACTAATATTGAGTGAATGTTGTTTGCAAGAATTAAGGACTGATATGTAATGCTTAATAGATTTACATTATTATATATGCCAGCCAAGAATCGCTAAAAGATAGTAGTTTAGATAATGAAAAAATATTAGACACGTATTTTTTCCCTAATCAAAATAATAAAAATTTACAAAGATGAAGCACTTACAAGTTCAAGAGTGCTTGTGACGTCAAATTTGAGCTAAAATTGTCGTGTAATGTGACGTCACGCTAAGTTTCTATTGACTGTATCTTCGTAATATTTTGTTTACGAGACCAAAGAAAAAATACGAGTCTAATATTTTTTCATTATATAAAAGGACTTTTAAACTTTAGTTAACACCCCTATTCTAACAACCAGTCACCAAAGTCTATCACCCTGTGAAATGGGTTGTAGTCAACATCCCAACCTACATTATATATAATATCCTCAAGCTGTCCCACCAAAAGAAAGTTTGTGAATTTTGCTGTGGAGGACTGATAGGCAGTTGCTTCATGTGAACTATTTATTATGTACCATACTTTTGCCCCATGGAAATCCATAGGGACTTTCTGCGCCCTGGAAAGACGGAGGGGGGGTCAGTTACCACAGGTGTTTCTATTTTCCCTTTAAAAGGGGGGACCTGGGCATACCCTAACGCCATATTCATTAATGTGCAATTAGGTTCTATGAAATACTAATTACAATTAATAGGTTCGTTATATATGACCTCATCGGCCTATACGGCGTTGGTGTTAGCCCTTAAAAGTTAACAAATATCGCTATCGTTATCGCTATCCATGGCGAGAAAGCTCGCTCCCGCAGGAGCGCTTTTAAAACTATAGCGGTCCCCAGGTGTTGACCAACCTAGATATGCCGGACGTATTTAGGAATGGTCAACAAACTATCAATGATAACATTTGAAAATTCGCCTTTATTTCAATAATGTAAGGTCGATAATCGCAATTGGCTGTTTTCACTGCAACATAGAACATGTATGTTTTTGTCGTTCTATTTTCGTCCTATTAACTGCGTGGTACAACAAAAACCATTATTAAATATCTCATAGCTCTAAGTATTAAAATAGCTTAAACAAAAATAATTGAATTTATCGATTTGTAGCCGCGCGCTAGGAGGGGCACGGCAATTGCTATTTAGACAAGTGCTTAAAAGATAAAAATGCATTTTTAATACAATCAACAATCAGTCCTAATTCTGTGTGAGCATTGTGATTTTTAGTTTTTTTTTTATTGTAATGGTGCGATCTGAATGGTCCTTTTTTTACCCGTTGCATACTAACGGTTTGAAATCGCATTTATATATGTCCTATTAAGAATTAAATATTTGTAACTATTTGGAAAGATAAATGTGTTATTTCTATAATTTTGATGCTTCAATTTTGTCTAGCCATCTCTTAAATGTACTGTATTAATTGATTACACATAAATCTAAGAAGGAATCGACTTCGATGAAATTTATATGGGTTTATGGAACCACCTTTGAGTTATACCTTATCGATGACAAAAAGAATTTTTGAAATCGATCCACTAGTACCGGTGATATCGCGAAACAAACATACAAAAAACAATCCGTTGAATTGAAACCTCATTCTATGAAGTCAGTTAAAAATAGAAAAAATGCTACGAATTCAATTGGTTATGTAATGAAAATATGTCCAGTATTAAAAAAACAAAAAAAACTATTGTAAATGTAAGTTACTTAGTGCTTTGATCATTAAAAATAAATTTATAAGTAGGTAAGTATTTATTATTTGTATATTGTAAAAATGAATTTTAATACGATCAAAGTTTAGCAGTGTCAATGCAAATAACAATATTTTTTTGCCTAGATCTCAAACCAACTATTTTAATAAATTTGAACTGATTCTAATGAGATTTTTAACTTAACTTTATCTTTCCAAAATAGTCGATAACGTTTTCTAAACAGTATTTTTATACTAATTTCTGATGTATTTTTTCTTAGTTTTACGCGATTTCTACTAAAATAAAGTATGTAAGATGAAAATAAACTTGTATACACTTGTAAAACAGCATTTTTATTTCTCTGTTCTTTAATTTTATAATATATACTAACCTTATGTAAGTTGTCACCAGAAATTAGGTATATTGCGTTTAATAAACCGTCCGTATATTTAATTAATAACTGAAAAAGTTAAACTCTAAGACAGATGGAATTAATACTATGTGAGTAAATATATAGTGGACCGCATAACATTAGTAATACTCACCTTAAGAGCTCCTTTATTTCCTAAGCAGGAAGGTTGATTTTCGTTGTAACCACTGCTACGCAAATCACTACGTTGCGCAGATATTTATCTGGAATGAAACGTGTCCGACCGCTATTGGTTATCCGCCATTTTCCGAATCGAGTGAGATAGCAAGACTCTTTGTTTTTCTTGAATTTAAATCTTAACGTGCAGCAATAAGGTCAGTATTTCATTAGTATTCATATTCGGTTTCAAAAGGTGTTAGGTTGCCCTTTTCTGTACGCAGAATATAAATATATTTTGACGGCCTGTTGGTCTAGTGGTTAGTGACCTTGACTGCTAAACCGGAGGTCGTGGGTTCGATTCCCACCCAGGACAAATCTTTGTGTGATGAGCATGATCATTTGTTCTGTGTCTGGGTGTAATTTATCTACAATATGTATATATTTAGAAATATATAAGTAAGTTTTCAGTTGTCTGGTTGCCATAGTACAGGCTCTGCTTAGTTTGGGATCAGATGGCCGTGTGTGAGTTGTCCTAAGATATATTATATTATATTATTTTGACACTGAAATAGGCATAAAAGTACAGATAGACAAAAAATAAAAACAATATAGTTGTCAAACTATTTAATAATAACTAAATTGTCTTTTATTAATAAAATGTCTTTTTAGCTAGCTCTCGCTAATTATATGTATAAATGTAGGGACTATTTAACTTGACTAGAATATGATTGTAATGATAAATGTCGCTCCAACGTCCAAATAAATATTAACAATACATAACAATTTAATTATTGGCCATATTTATATAATAATATTTTCTTTAACATGAGTTTTTGGAGCGACAATGTTTGGCCCTAACTGCAATAACTCCTTTCAATAACAAAGTGACATTTGGTTTGTAATTCTCAAGAGTTTTGAATAATTTTCAACAATAAAGATCAATGTTTGCAGTTAGTTCCTTGTTGATATATCACAGTAATAAATAATTAGTATATTTTAACAAAACACTCCTATATGTTATAATGGATAAATATAATAAACTTTATAAATACTAGATTTACCAGCATTCACATAAAATTGTTTCTAGATGCACTTGGTCACACACCCTAAATAGACAAAAAGAAAATAAAAAATAATTAGTTAAGAAATTCAAATTGTGCCTTGACGTTAAGAGGCAAGATTGCCATAGTAAAAAAATATAGGTGCGCGACCGTTGCTATCGTCAAAAAATAAACTGAAGAAAAATAATAAAAATAAAATATGTAAACATAAAAATGAAAGTAAAACGTCTTTTACATTATTGGTATTATACCGTCGTCGGTGGGTATTCAAAAGTATTTTATAAATTATATTATAAATTTATGAATTAAAAAATGAGGGTTTTTGTTTTAAATTAAAATTCAAACATTGTTGGTTCCATAGGGATCCATATTAAGTGTAAGGCGCTCCTTGGGCCAGCTTTTTGTCAACAATATGTGGCAGCACTGATAGTATCAAACACAATGGCAACACAAGACGCGAATAAATATCGACGACACATCAAATTTCTATTAAATTTTTTTTTACCAGTGCTGTAATGAAGAATGTTAACAAATTTTGATTATTAGCTCTCCATATTCTCTGTCAAAAATAAAAAATACTAGTGAAAGAATTACTTCGATACGTCAATTAGTTTCCGATTTAGAAGTAAAACAAGTTGAACCGCACGACGCGGGCTGCCGGTGACGTTGTGACGTCATTGTACAACACGCTCAGTCTGGCTCACTAAGTACGCTCGCGGACGCGCGCCCGTACCGTCGAAATTATACTTAAATACTTTTAAAAGTGTCCAATCCAAATACTAGGAAATCATGTGTTGTGCCTAAATGTAAAGATTGTGGTATTTTGCAAACTTTACCTGAAGGATCAGCAGTATTGGCAGTCAAAGGTTTCAAAAATATTACGCATTTGCTACAACAAAATGGACATACCTAGTGTGAGCTCTGATCAGACCTAGTGTGAGCTCTAAAGTAAAACCGACCAAAAAAAAAGTTTTGGAGACAAAAAAAAATGCAGCGTTACGGATACACGTAGAAAGAGCTATCGGCAGACTTAGATCACAGAATAAATATTAGTACTGAAGCTTAGATTCTTTGAGTTCATGTTGCCACACGCTTGGGTAGATCTAAAGCAAGTCGACCTGCTAGATTCAGTGGTGATTTCTGCATGTGGAATAGTTAGTCTGCAAAGCAGTCTATTTCATTTAAAGTAACTTCCTAGTGTTTTAAGCAAAATACATTTAAGTTTATTTTATTGTATTAAAAATATAAGATTTTGAGGTTACGTACGTTCCATTTTCCACCAATGTTTGTGTTATTTATAGAGTTTTAATAAAACTATATTACACTAGCTGTCCCCCGCGACTTTGATCGCCTGTTTTAGTTTCAACGGTTTTTAATTTTTGCAACATTTTTCATTTATGCTCCGCTCCTATTGGTCGTAGCGTGATATTATATAGCCTATAGCCTTCCTCAATAAACGGACTATCCAATACAAAAATAATTTTTAAATTCGAACCAGTAATTCCTGAGATTAGTGCGTTCAAACAAACAAACTCTTCAGCTTTATATATTAAAGTATAGATTGGGATAATGTTTTGCCTAGTTTACCTTTACTATAAATACGTAATAAAAGTGTTTGCCTTGATTGGACACTTTACTTCTATAACGCAGTCATCAGTAGGTAAGCCTGTCAGGCGAGGCACCAATCATAGGTCACTTATTCTTTGAAAAAAGACCAGATTCCTCTATCTTTATATTGTGTACTTTCGGCGGCAACGAAATCTCTATTGGTTGATAAATAATGCGCAACCAATTAATCCATCTATTTTAGGTAGATTATCCGATTGCCCTTTTTCAAATCCTTCACCAATTTTATTAATCGAACAATATTTACTATTATTACACTATTAACGTAATACTCGGACGAAAACACAACAAAATACTGCGCAAGCTATAACACCTACTACAATCGCTGGCGACTTGATATTAAGCTGAGCGCAGCCCGCGCTTGAGCTTGCGGCGTTGTGATATGACGTCACAAGCGGTCACGTGACTGTTAGCGGGACTCGATATTTTTTGAAACTTTGAATGCTTATAAAATCAGAACTACTAGGTATTTTTGACTACAACAAAAACTAGTGTATTTGTATACATACAGGCTTTACTGAGACAAAATTTCAAGCGATTTGGCATACCTAGTAACATTCTTCATTAATTAATCAGTCTCCTGGTACATACAATAACCAATCTCTTTGTATTTATTTAGAACATTAGACGCGATAATGTTTATAACTAAACCGTTGAAATAACTGTCAAACCGCGTCAAGTGTTACCAGTATTTTACTTCAATTTCACTAGTCTGCTCTCCCTTGCCTGTGTTGTGGCGGGGCGTGTCTGTAAGCCACGTGTTTTCTCAGCGCATCCCTAGACCTCGACACGTGTGAACATGCCCTGCAAGCGTGTCGCCTCCCTGCGTGAGTCTCCATATGGACCCTCAAGTTGTACTGGTTTGATAAACGCTTGTTGCATATTGTGCAGACTGAGCTGTTCATTCGCCATTTCCTGTCGTAAGGTTCGATCGGTTCTGTAACTAAGATTTATGGTGTCAGTTAAACTTCAAAAGATGATGCATATTGCGCATTATTTTCAAAATGGCGACGACCATAAGTGTTGATACAAACGGAGGAAAATTCAGAAAGAGCCTGACAAAATCTTTATATTCACCAATTCAAAGATAAGTTTAAAGTTATTGAGGAATTTGTACCAATTTTAAAATAAATTTAGTTAATGTATTATAAATTTACCTCCATTAAAACTTGACATGTAGTTACTGAGTGAGAGATACCTATATTTCGATATATATTTAATGGACTAATAGAATAACAACTTTGTACTTTATTTTAAGTCTTTATTAGATAAAGCTGAAATTAAAAGTTAGTGCTAATATTACGAAGTTTGTAGAGCTAAAAAAATAATTATGTTTCTTTAATAAAAAGGCAATGGCGACACCCGCTTGTAATTTGGTTAGGGGCATTAAAAACCTAGAGGTACCTCTTATATTAGAACATTTTACACACGTCCGGCAGTATTTTGACTTGAAATTATTGGTGAAGCCATATCGGGATTCCCGATACTCGGGTGAGCACAGTCGATAAATGTTTTAACACGTACTTTCGAGTATTTAATAGTTTTATGCCTGGTTTTAGAACGAATAGTTTTTTGAATATTTCCTATATTCAAAAAACTATTCGTTAATAACCAAAATGAAGAAAATTCTACCGTCCGTCAGTAAAACGAATCATTGTTTTAAAATAGGAACAGGCCGTTAATCAATACCTAATAGAGTAAAGTATTAATTAGTAGTTTAGTTTTTAATTCCTGCGGGCAGATACTGTAATAATAAGAAGTAGTATGTAGGTAGGTAGGTACTTATCTATCCTTCTTCAGGTCACAAGCTACTACTTTGTTTTTTTTATTAAATACTGTTCGCTCCTGTAGCCAAGTGACATTTCTACAAGCATTAACGTTATTCGAATCTCAAATGCATGGAAGTGACAAGTCTAACCCCCGAATACTAGAACGCAACTTTATAATGTTCTTAAATGTCTATTTTTCGCTATTTTGCACCTTACAGTGACAGAGACAGCATGATACTTAACGGCGTCTTAAAACTGATTAACGTTTCATTATTCGGCCTTAAGTGATGTGACTTATCGATATACTTAATTAATTGTCATTTTCATTACCGATTTCTATCATCGTTAACGCTTGTCGAAATGTCACTTGGCTAACAATAGCAGTGTGTGAAAAATAAATAAACTGACACACAGAAAACGTCAGGGTAGCCCGCAAAATTCAATTTTTCTTAAGTTTCTTCAATTTGCAGGTCAGTGCGGCCGTAATACGTTTGCATTTACTGTTTTATAATCTTTTAAATCATCAATACAACTCTAGGTACATTTAATCCCATTGAATAAGTTTGTCATGAATTATCATACAATTAATGATTTTAATGATTATAATTCTGTAAATACTAATGTGTAACGGCCACGAATCATATTTTGTTCAAAAACAGTCTGCAACTGACCGATAAATTGCAAAAAAAGTAAGAAAATTTGAGTTTCGCGGGCTATTCTAACGCTTTCACCTAAGTAATTAGAAATAATAATGCTAATAAACACTTACCTCCCGAATTAACTATAGTAGCGGCTGGCGGGTTACCAATCTTGTGTGTACTATAAAGATTCTGTACAATTTGATCCAGCTTACTCAATCTATCTTTCTCACTTTTCCCCATAAAATCGCTGACAAAATTTCCATCTTTCTCGTTCGGGGACAGAATGTCATCGTAATTGAGTTTTGAACTGGAACTAGAGTTGTCGTTTATAATCTGTGGTGTATCGGTCTTATTTTCTAGATTGACAGGTGAGTTTATTTCGTCCTGAAGGTCGGGTTCTGTCGGCGTACGGGTTGAATTCTGGAATATAAGAGTTTTAATTAAGTATTTTGTCTAATATTGGCCTTGATTCTGTTAAACTTATTTTAGGCTATCGGTTTCTTTTTCACTTGTACTTACATAATTAGAAAAGGGCAGACGTACTTAGGTATATTAGAGCTGTCAAATTAAGATACAACTATAATTCTCGTCGCGGGTCGGGGACGGGTCGCGCGACCCGTAGATGTCCCAAGCGACGTCGGGCGACGTCGGGCGACATCGCGCGGGACACGTGAATTTCGTGTTGAGCGACAGAGTCGCGGGACAAATGTCCCGTGGTAAAAACGCGGCTTAAAAACCAAACCAACGGCCAAGAAGTTACGTGATGGCTAATGGATCTCATACAATGTAGATCATCACGCAGGACCAACTGATACTTTCATTTCAACTCGATACCTCCACGCGTTCCCGTGATAAAGTATTGATAGACAGGCAGACGGGCGGACGGACAACAAAGTGATCCTATAAGGGTTCCGTTTTTTCCTTTTTAGGTACGAAACCCTAAAAACGTAATACTCTTGGTATTTATTATTTATTATTATTCTATTCTATTCTATTCTATTAAGGGTGGGTGATTTGAGGTAGGTACAGTTTGTTTGAATTTTGATTTTGATTAACTTAGTTTAGTTAATTAATTTTAGCTCTACAGGGACAATAGGGGTGCGGACTGGGTATGAAAAGGAAATATCTATTTAGTCTACCAGCTAGAAAAAAAAAAATCACATATTTTGTCTTTTATTTAGTCAATGAAAAATGTCAAAGTTAAAGCGCTTTAAACTTCTGGATTGGGGGCTTGCGACGTCATGACGTATTGGTAAAAATAGTAGCTACAAGTGACGTCACGCGACATTTCAATTCAATTTATCTTCCTCATTGTTTGTTCAATTAAAAAAATTAAAATACGTGCCTAATATTTTTTAATAATCTATGTAAAGTATAAATAAAAAAAATTATCCGCACCCCTATTTTGTGGTAAAGGGTTTGGGTGGTCTGTGGATATACCGTACCGTGTCGGCATCAGTGAGTCCAGACACTTTCAGGGTCTGTGCGAGTCGTAGCAGCGAGGGTAATATCTTCTTGGAGGCGGTCACCTCGCCCGTGTACATGAAGGTGAGGAGTAGCCTCAGCTCCGTGACGTCACACCCCAGGACCACGACCAACGTGTTGTTCTCGGCTTCCACTTCCTGAAACATGAGGAAATTACTACTTTAGTGTGTCATTTGACTGAGTTAATGAAATTTATATAGGGTTATCCATAAAAAAATAAAATACTTTTGAAAATCGATGTACAAAACCTTACAGTTGAATAGAAGAATGAATTGAAAAGAGAACCTTCTCCTTTTGAAATCAGATAAAAACATCAATGTTTATAGTAACTCTGGTTGATTAACATTGAGAGACTATCGGGCAATCTCGGGTGCTATTATGAACATAATAAGTTCAAGATAATCTCGGCTATGTTTAATTAAGTTCAATGCTCCAATTTGCATTGCATCGCCATAATTTGATGTTTGATTTTTTTTTATATTTAATTACGGGGATTTTAGTTTTCAATGCAACTGTCATAATAAGCGACATGATTGATTTTGATTCTGAGTAAGCTAATGCAATGTGTGCATGCGCAGTACAGCTCTTTTTGTCTCGAAGAATCATCAAAAAGTGAAAAAAAAAATTGTAGAACAAATTGGATATTTGCGGACATCCTAGAAATTCCGCGGATGTCCAATTTGTTAGTAGTTTTAAAATGCTGGTTGTTTATCATCCTGTAAGCTATTCTGCAGCTGTACAAGTAGGTATTATCCTAATAGCATGAAATTAAAACCCGAAAAGTTTTTATTTCAAAATTTTGATACCATGCAATTGATTATTAATACACAATGCCATAGGTATAGAAAGTATCTATACCAAAAATTTACTCACAATGGTTATACTGTTCATACTCTGATAATGTTATCAGAGTATGAACAGTATGAACACCTTCATAAGTTAATACCGAAAACAATGAACCAATTTTGTTACAGTAATGTACATATCGATAGCACACCCCGATGAGAGGTGTGTCTCTATAATTAAACATCAAATAGTCTACCTGAGCGACTCTCAAGTGTCAGCTGGTGCAATAATAATAGCTCAAGTCGGAAAAAGGTTAAACAGTTACCAGGTTAATGTGTCTGGCTAGACTCTGACCAGAAAAGACGGTTAAAACCACAGTAACCTTTTTTTTTGGACACGACTAAAACTTCAGTTTTATTTATTTTTTGGAGTTTAAATGTATATATTAGTTAAGTTTGTATATATTAAAAATTGAAAATCTATACTAATATTATAAAGCTAAAGAGTTTTTGAAGTAAAACTTCTTTAGGCGCGACTAGGGAGTAACTCAGATTTTTTTTCTGACGGAAGTAACGCTTACTATAGTCTGTGTAGTTTCCGCCATTTAAAAATAATAATTCTGATTGGTTGTAAGTATATGTCATATACTACACGCTTCTTGACTTATACGCCAGCTAGTGGCAAATATCATAATCAATTAGGATTATTTATTTTCAAATTGTCAAACGGATCAATTGTGAATAGCAAAGTGAATGAAAAATTCAACAGTTTTAAAAACATTATTTTAAATTGCAAAATTTTTTGAAAATCTCTAAATATAGGTACTTGTTTATTTATTACTTTTAAAATAAGTAAATTAAAAATAAATTTTCTGACAATTGCGACATTTTATAATATTCAATAACAAGGTTATATTGACATGTGCTGATCTAACCTTCAATTTGCTACTCTCAATTATTTTATTTAACAAATGAAAGTATTTATAAAATATGAAAGTTATATTAATGAATTTTAAATAGAATATAAAATGAAATAGTGAATATTAAATGAAATGGCAGAGTCCCAGGAACATTTTACTCTTTCATCAATAAATAATAATAAAAGAAAAAATCAAGCAAAGAAGTTTTACTTCAATCGCGCGTAAAGGTTACACGCACACACTTTTTTTTGTTTGTTTGTTTGTTTGAACGCGCTAATCTCAGGAACTACTGGTTCGAATTGAAAAAATCTTTTTGTATTGGATAGTCCGGTTATTGAGGAAGGCTATAGGCTATAAAACATCACGCTACGACCAATAGGAGCGGAGCATAAATTAAAAATGTTTCAAAAATGAAAAACCCTTGAAACTAAAACACGCGAACAAAGTCGCGGGGGACAGCTAGTATTAACTAAAAATAAAACCAATTATATACTTTTTATGGAGTCGATTATTTTTTCTTTTCGTCTGCTTCATTTTGATAAAGAAGCCCTGGCATTCAGGGCCCACTGAATTATAAGTACAAATAGCTATGAACTCGGAATAGACACGACTTAGTAACAAATTTTGACAATAACGGGAATCGAACACATTGCATAGTGGTAGTTGGTAAGACGATCTGGTATAAGATATATTTGAAAATAAACGCCGTTTTTAAGAAATAATTAAAAGATAAATGGAGTCCATTTAAAAAACGCAAAGTGTCTCGAAATGTATCACCTGAATAAACGTACGGAAAACAGGCATGTTGAATATTTTTTTTTGGAATGTCTATCGGGTAGATTAATTAATTTAATTGGACACGTATTTTTTTTTCCTGTAAACTAAAAACATCAAAATACAGTGAATGAATATTTCGCGTGACGTCATAAGCCCCCACTCCTGAACTTTAAAGCGCTGTATTTTTGTACATTTTTATTGGTATCACCAACTAGATCTACTAACGACATTCTAGTAGTTCACCAAAATTACCCGATACAAAATTGTTGTTTTGACGGTTATCTTTGAACATCCCTTGAGTTGTCAACTAGTGATGATACGTGTGTAGGTGTTGCTCTCACCTTGAAGAGTTGAGCGAAGTACTGGCTGCATGATGCTAGCACCAGCCTATGTGCCTTCACAGTGGTTCCACTCGCGCTCAAAGTGACGTCAGTCAGGGTCCCAGAGCTCAGCATGCGACCTAACGCTCCTATTAAGCTGTTCTGTTAAATAAAATATAAATTTAATACTGTTACACGCAGCAGCCATTTTGGGAAATCCGTCGTATTTCCAAAATATACAAAAAAAAACAAAATATTGTTTTATTATGTAAAAACATAATTTGGGATGTATTTCCTATTTCTAATAAATAAATGTGGTTTTAAACTAACAAATACAGATAAAAGAATCAATTAATAAAATAAAAAATATGTTAATAATATATAGGTTCTTATTTGTATCTTAAATAACTATTTATGGTCAGGAAACACTTAAAAAAATATATAAAGATAATTAAATCATTTATTTTCTGACGGATTTTCTAAACAGCTGCCGACCAATATTATATTAAAATTATATTAACAATATTAGTTGTAGCTGAATAGTCGATTAGTGGGTGTGCGTGTGATCTATTAGTAACCTTACTAATTTAGTTGTCATTTGCATAGGTTCATACTGGCTAAGCAAAAGGGTAGCACCATTTATTTACATATCATTTTATACACCAAACACACTTTTTTTTTGTAATTACACAATTATCTATCCTCTGAACTATTAAAGCGGCATTTTCACTACTACTGTTACTAATTTTACTGTATGATAGTTACATAAAATATTTTTTAATTATTTAATTGTATAATTTACTTACGTATAACTCTGAAAATAATAATCTAATTTACTTATAAAAATAACAATTTTACACTATCATAACAGAAAAGTGTAAAACCATTTAATAAAAAAATAAAATCGAAAGTAGGTCAAATATAGGCTGCATAGGCTGTATGGCAGAAGCAACAAAAAAAAGTAAAATGTGTTCAACTTCAACGATAAATATGTAAGTGTACCTGGTCCGCTGTAGTGGGTGTGTTGATAAAATAAATTATTACTCACCTACCTGATGATTGTGCCAGCGCAAAGAAAACTGTTGTACATCCTCCTCATCCATTTCCACAATTATTTACTGTATAAAAACCACTAACAATGATGTTACACTCACTAGTTCGTCGCACGTACCAAGTCGAGACAATTATATTGTTAACGAATCCAGGCTGCTTTATTTTAGGTCGGTACGCCTGGAAAACCTGTAGCCACCTATTTCTGGAGCTGATTGTATTTATAAATCCAATGACATTCGGCGTGTGACGCGGCTGACATACCAAAACTCATCCAAAAACAGATTTAGTTCGCTCGTCCGAGATGATTGGCATCATTGTTCGACTGTTTGCACTAATTGATCGTTATTTCATGCATTGTAATCAATTTTAACACCTAATATTTGATTGTTGTGTGTCGTACTATCAATAATGAGTTGTTGTCGTTGCCGCACATGACACAACTTTTTTAATTGAGCATGAAAACTGTGTCAGTTAAAAATAAATCGCTATTTTTTTATTTCTGTTGTTTGTGTAATGTTCAGTTCAGTTCTGTTTTCTTAATTGAAATGATTCGTAGCGTTAATTAATTTTAATTGTGTACCAAGACAATATATTTTTATGTTTGAATAAGGTGCATGAAAAAAATAGAAAATGAAATTTTAAATTAAAAGCTTTAATGTATTATTTATAAATTACAAAAACTAAAAATAAGAAAATATTGATTTGGATATAGATTATTCAATGTTACAAAAACGCTTTTTTCTTGAAAAAAACCTAGTATATTGTTTTTTTTTTCTGGGGAGATTTTTTTATTTCTTTTTTGGCTAGGTAGGTACTTGAAGGCAACTATTAAGATCAAAATGTTAATAATATTTATTATTCTATTTCGTTTAAAAGATAGGTAGGTAGGTTAAGGTACCTACGTAATATATACCGGGCACTTCAAGATATTAGCAGCGCGTTTTTTAATTTCTGTACGAGAAGTTTCGGTGTTAAAAACTCTTTTGTATAATCTGGCTGTTTACTGGCGATCGCGTGCGATCGTTGACCTAATTCTGATTTTAAAAGTTTCGTACATTTTCCCGCCCGTTTGCGTTTCCGATTGTCAAACTTTTTAGGACGTCGAGTTAAAATCAAATAAACTTTTATATTCGGTAAAAATATTTTCGGAACTTGTTAGTATTTTTTATAAGAGGAATAAACATATTCCGTTTGTTGATTCGTAAATGTCTATCAGATTTTTCCGTTTGTTAAATCTGTTAACGGCTTAATTTGTTTTGACAACGTTTCGTGCCGGCAAATTATTCGCATACAAGACCCTTGTAATTTTACTCTTGACTGAATTATACATGAGTTTGAATAGTCGACTTGAAAATACGATCCGCTATCTGTATTTTGAACTATTTCTGGAATAGATTTAGTGAAATGGAAGGTTTTAGCAAAGCCACGGAAGATTGCGATCCGGATTTCTTCAATAACACCAAAGCGGCAATTGAAAAGGAACTTGAAAAGATGAAGAAGATAGTTAATAATATTAATCAAATGAGAGGTAACCTTTTATCCTTGAATTCAAATAGCGATGTTGACAATTTTTTTTAATGTACGTGAGATTTATTCATAAAAACTATTAGACACGTATTTTTTTTTTTTTTTTATTCTTTGTTTTTAGTTATTTTGAAAAAGTAAAATACATGTCTAATATTTCTTTATCATTTAATTTACGGACTAAATAGAATTTTACATTTCGTACCCAGTCATAATTCTTATTATCTGTACTAATATTATAAAGCTGAAGAGTTTGTTTGTTTGAACTCGCTAATCTCAGGAACTACTGGTTCGAATTGAAAAATTCTTTTTGTATTGGATAGTCCGTTTATTGAGAAAGTCTATAGGCTATATAACATCACGCTACGACCAATAGGAGCGGAGCATAAATGAAAAATGTTGAAAAAATTAAAAACCGTTGTAACTTAAACACGCGAACTAAGTCGCGGGGGACAGCTAGTATTTAATACACAGTATAGTAATCAACATAGTATAGGAAACAAAAATGTCCTTTTTTTTCTACATAGAAATAAAATATACAAAAAAATATGTTGACGGAGTCCAGAACTCCCTCAGACTGACGCCCAAAAAATAATGTGTTAATATTCAAGTTGCCTATCCATTTACTGCATGATTTTTAAATCCAGGGTTTCTTCGCTAAAATTGCTTATACCGTTTAATTATTATTTTCATAAACTAAAGTATATAGGTACTAAAATAAACTAGAGTAAGTATATTGTACTAAAATAAGTTACATTCCAAAGTAAGAATGTATTCTTAGTAAACAACTAAATAGCTCGCAATCTGTGAATCGTGTTCTAGTCGTTTATGTAGCAAAAATTTTAAGTACGCAGTGTATAGGTACCTACTGAACAAAACTAAATATTCCAGGTATACAGACTAATTTTTTTTTATCCTATAGGTAATTTTGTAACCGGTGTAAAAGATTTTTTTGACATATATCTCATTACAGTAATGAATACCTACCTACCTATTTTGTTTAAATATCCGATTTTTTTCCTACGATTTATAATACTAAGAAAAATCTCTTTTTTTGAAGTGAAAACTTCTTTAAACGCATTGGGCATTTTTTTAAGATAGGAAAAAACAATTGAGCTCGCGACACTGCTACCTTTGCTAACAGCTCTGTATATTTGTGTATATATGTTGTATGTACTTAGATTGTAACTGTGCAAATTTTGACTTTGGTCGACACTCCCGGAGTGCCTCTGTGTTTTTATTATTTTAGAACACAGCCCTCCCTTATGTCATAAAAGGCGAAAGAGGTGGTGTACGTTTTTATATTAACGACTTTGAAATCGATATTTTCAATATGAATGAATAAAATTAATATGAATAACAATAATAGAATTATGTAATACTTAATTTATAATTATTTCAGTGGAAGCCGCTTACTTGGAATCTGACTTAGTTTTAATGGTTGATGCCTCCACTTGGGATGAGATATCTGAGCTTATAGGACCAGCGCGAATGACCATGGATGACGTCACAGTTAAAGATAACTCTAATTAGCAAAAATATATAATTACTTAATTTAGTTACCTACTGAAGAATATGCAAGTTAAAAAATAGATTAATGAAATATTGTTTGTTAGTAAATAGAGTTAGTTACTTGTTTTCTATGTTTCAAAATAAAAATAATTAATAAACGAACTTCGAAGTTTAATTATACTTATATATAATATTTATTTATTAATTAAACCCCAACACTTCCTAAAAATATACCGTCTCGTCAGAAAGTAGAGTTCATTGACTGATTAACCGATGTTTAAATACATCAAATTGTAGTATCATTAGATCAAACACTTGTTATAAAAAGTTTAATATATAAATATTTAATTAACAATATTTGCGTGAACCTAGGGAATGAGGTTCTACCTCCAATGAAACCTGCATCCTTTTTGTAACACAGAAAACATTAATATTAGACTCTACTAAATAAATATACCTAAAAGGAAGTATAAAACTTTTATTATAGCAATTTCAAAGTTAAAAGCTAAGAGAAATATCTGCTATAACCGTATTATAGGCCATTTATAAAACTGAATCCTACCTTCCGCGTTCCATTCATCTGGAATTAATCTTGTTTACTCTATATCGTATACGACTGTTAAGGTTAGTTTATTTACAGACGTTCCCATCTCTAGCTACTAAAAGCTTTATTAAAGTACCTACTTTATAATATTCTGCAGAGATTAGAAGACCAATATAAATGCTTTACTCTTTGTTAAAACATATTTTTACATGCAAATTTTACTGGTTTTGTGAAGTAGCTGCTTAAAGTGCCAATAATTGGGTGGTTTACCCTACTACAGTAAATTTTATTTTGGCTATATTCAAAATTTGTATTGATTCTTGGGATATTTTTACATTGGAGAATCATAATATATAGCTACTGTTGTTTTTTTGACATTTAAATTTTCTTAATAAATTAATAATAGGCATGTTTCCTAATATTTTTTTAATGTCCGCCTGGTAGAATAAAGAATTTTATTGGACACGTATTTTTTCTTTTTTCCTACAAACAAAAAATGATCAAAATACAGAGAACGCAAATTACGCGTGACGTCACTCCTCGCTACAAATTTTACCAAGGCGTGGCGTCATAAGCCCCCACTCCGAAACTTTAAAGCGCTGTATCTTTCTAAGTTTTTATTGTTTTGATAAAAGAAAAAAATACGTGTCTAATATTTTTTTATTATCTAACTGACGGACTAAATAGATTTTAACTTTTCATACCCAGGAAACATCCCTATTGTATTAAATATTTTTTTTACTATCGCTTTATAAGAATTTGAAGAAGATTTAAGGTACGAAACGAAATTGTTAAAAAATGATTGATTACCTTTAGCTTAGTTGATAGACTTAGGTATCTATTATCCCCAATTAAATGATGAAGATGTTTTGTTGACGAATCAATGTTCTTATATATATGTCTTAAATTAACAATATGCACTGCACTTTATATCGGTCATGGTCAAGGGCGAAGGAATAATAATTATTTAATATCTACGTTAAAAATAGTCCTGGATTCCGGCTTGTTTCATTTCTATAAAATGCTTCTCTTCCGTAATTTATTACAATATACAGCGCTTTATATTTTAAAACTAATATACTATGTAATATATTTTTAAATAAACCTTTATCTGTCCAAAGGTTCGCAGCAAGGGGACGCTCAATTCTTTTTAAAAGGATTTTCAAAGCGGCTGCTTGCTAGAGCCGGTTTCTGCTAACTTAACATTGATTCGTACAATCAAAAAACGTTCTTATGCTTTTGTGATATGGTCTATATAGGTAGTAAATGTAGTTTTGTTGGAAACTCTCGTGAATTATTCGGTTCAGAGCTTCACCGAGCGCGAACGGTCGGCAGGGCGACACTAGCTTGCTATTTTACGACACTCGGCAACGGAATTCTTTCCAACTGAAACGACTAAAAATCGAATTGAATTTGATGTTGACAATTGGTATTTTATTTACTGCGAATGCTTTGACTATAACCGAGATATACCGAATACAAATTTTGTTTTTATTGTGTTTTTAAACGAAAACTCTAACATGCACTTTGTTTGTTTTTGATACACATAAATCAGATATCGAAGCGAAAACTTAGGGTTAGGAATAATGGACTTTAATCTTTTTAAATGAAGGTAGTATCTATATTAAATTAACTACTACTATATAATTGATTGTTTTATTTACTTTGGACAGAGAAGATGCTTTGGCATACAGCGTGGCAATGCCCTTAGTTTTTTGGGTACACTTACAGTTGACCGCAATGTGGATGAAAATTTTGACGTCATTTTTTTAGGTGTTTATTTTTTAGTTAAGAGTTTAATTTGTTTTATATAAAATTTTAAATTAAAATGATTATTTATTGACTAGCTGTACCCCGCGACTTTGTTCGCGTGTTTTAGTTTCAACGGTTTTTCATTTTTGCAACATTTTTCATTTATGCTCCGCTCCTATTGGTCGTAGCGTGATGTTATATAGCCTATAGCCTTCCTCAATAAACGGACTATCTAATACAAAAAGAATTTTTCAATTCAAACCAGTAGTTCTTGAGATTAGCGCGTTTAAACAAACAAACAAACTCTTCAGCTTTATAATATTAGTATAGATTACACATAAATGTACTAAGGAACCAACTTCAATGGAATTTTTGAATACGTAACAGAAATAAAAAAAAAAACTATGGAATGGAGAACCTCCTTTGGAGTCGCTTAAAAATGGAAGGTCCTAATCTAACTTTCAAACGTTACTAACTAATTCTATAATCTATTCCAAAATCTTTTGAATAGGTTACCTAAAACTATTATTTTTTTTGGCGTCTTCCCTAGGGGTTTAGATTTAATTCGGTACTTATAGCAAGTTCTGTTACCTACTTATTATAGCTTTACCTAATGGTTGAAACGGTAATCAATAGAGTAAATTAATATATCAATGCTGACTAATTAAATGATTAATCCAAATAAATAAGTGTAAAATTTAAGCAAACTGATTATTTCTCGCTCATAAATTACCTTAGTAATTAACGTCCTTAATACATAAAATCAATCGAAAATAAACGCAGTTTCTTAAAAACAGGTAAATGATAACAAATAAACCCACTCTTTTGTTTTTAACGTAACACTTTACACCATTTAAAGTAGGTATTTAGGAGGCGAAGAGTTATTAGGTAAGCCAGTAATACCTCAAGGGATAACCTCTTTAAACCTCCGTGATCCAGGGGTTTTATCACCGTTACCAGATTTGAAGAGGTAATATTTAAACGCGGTGACTTATACATGTGTGTGGTGAGGTATCTTGTAGTGGCCAGGCTTACCCCACTTAGAAATGTTAAAAAACACTTAAGGATGAACGAAAGGGGATACCTGAGTTACTAATCTCTCTGTCCGTCGATTGCGGTAATAGGCATGACGAAAGATTTTGAAATACTCTTCCGTAGTTGGGGTACACGTTTACTATTTACGAAAAAAACTTTATTTCGATAATAAACTAGAGTTTTACGAAGTTTAAAGCCATTTTTCAAATATTTTTAAATAGTGCGCGAAAATAGCTCGGAGGTGTCATGGCGACCGCTCTGACGTCACGGTAAAGTAAACAACAAGTCATTGTGTGTATGCATAGTGAAGAAAGTTAACGAAATCCGTAATAAAAATGAATTCTAAAGTGTATAAGTGGTGTGGAGTACCTCAGTGTAAAAACTCATCGTTAGTAACACCCAACAAGGTGTTTGTACATGTTCCAAAGAAGAAAATAATAAAAGATAAGTGGTTAAAGCTCATCATTAAAGTTAAACAATAAAAGTTCATTGTAAAAATAACCTATGAAAATTATATAAAATGAGATTAAGAGATCAAAACGAGTTTGATATCAACTATGTTGTTTGTATCTAGTGCTAAAAATTTATACTTAAAAAAAATGTACTTACAAGGAAGTTTTGACGTTTCTAAACTCAGACGAGCAAAACATCAATAAATCAATCCTGGGCAGATTTGAGCTGTTTGCCTTAACAAAGCCTGATTCCATTGTTATTGAGTCGAGTGGAGTCGAAACACACGTAAATTAACACACGTAAATTATTAAAAAATCAATCCAAATGAGTAAACAGTAGTACGGTCACAACAAAACACAGTGACATTTGTTTGTTTACTTTACCGTGACGTCATGCGCTGTGATTCGTGTTTCAGTCAAAATGGCCGATTGCAGTATTTTTATCTTTTATTTTATAGAAAATCTAAATAATCTCAGACTTTTAAATAAAATGAAATCAGTCTTTTAAATCCTTTTAATATGTATTTTCCCCTAAAATCATTAAATCTTTGATTATTTGATACTGTCGTCATGCCTATTTCAGCCATATTTTCTGTGAAACATTTGAAAGTATGGTAATATCTCTATATTTTTTACAATCGAATATCGTTATGTTAGAAATATTGCCGGCTAAATATTTTGTTTTTATTTTAAGTATTAGTTTTAGAATTTTGACAAATTATGTGAACCTACCTAGACCACTTAGGTACAAAACGATGGCTAAACAGTGTTAATATATATTTGTCACTAGCTGTCCCCCGCGACTTTGTTCGCGTGTTTTAGTTTCAACGGTTTTTAATTTTTGCAACATTTTTCATTTATGCTCCGCTCCTATTGGTCATATCGTGATGTTATATAGCCTATAGCCTTCCTCAATTAACGGACTATCCAATACAAAAAGAATTTTTCAATTCGAACCAGTAGTTCCTGAGATTAGCGCGTTCAAACAAACAAACAAACTCTTCAGCTTTATAATATTAGTATAGATTATGTTATATTTTACAATAAAAAACGGAACAAGAAATTTAATAATTTATCAAGTTTAATTAAAAAAAAATATGTCGCATGAATGTTTATTTCCAATTACTTTTTAAAATTATTTGTTCATTTTTATTTTTATTACTTATTTAAAATTCTTAGTATTTTTATTTAAATCTTGAGCAATAAGCTTTCCTCTCATATAAGGCTAAAGTAGTAAGCCCCTGCAGTGTACCATTTCGTAAAGTACTCGACACGATTTTGTATTCAATATGGAGGGAATTCGGAAAAGCTCATGCTTATTATTGTGGTATACTGTTATACCTACCTATGTAACTTATGATATTAACTGGAAGAACATTTTTGATCACTTCTTTATGTTGCACTGAAAAACATAATTTAGCATTAATAGTGATAAAACTATAGAAAGAGATATGATTGTAACCCACATGTTAACGAGATTGACGAAGAAATAAAATAAAAAACTGGTTATTTCTGCAACAAATATTGTACAGGATTCTAGGTCCAAAACCAAAGAAAATTGAGATTGATTTGACAGAGATTATATCTGTATATATCTGCAAGCGAATAATAAATAATGAATGAATTAACCTATTTTAATTTGTCGACAATTAATCTATTGTATTTTTACTTACTAAATTATTTACACCCTATACGTAATATCTTTACTAATATTATAAAGCAGAAGAGTTTGTTTGTTTGTTTGTTTGAACGCGCTAATCTCAGGAACTACTGGTTCGAATTGAATAATTCTTTTTGTGTTGGATAGTCCGTTTATTGAGGAAGGTTATAGGCTATATAACATCACGCTACGACCAATAGGAGCGGAGCATAAATGAAAAATGTTTCAAAAATGAAAAACCGTTGAAACTAAAACATGCGAACAAAGTCGCGGGGGACAGCTAGTTAGTGATAAAACTATAGGAAGATATATGATTATAACCCACATGTTAACGAGATTGACGAAGAAATAAAAGTAAAAACTGTTTATTTCTGCAACAAATATTGTACAAAATTCTAGGTCCAAAACCAAAGAAAATTGAGATTAATTTGATAGAGATTATATCTATATATCTGCAAGCGAATAATAAATAATGAATGAATTAACCTATTTTAATTTGTCGACAATAGGGATGTTGACTGGGTATGAAAAGTTGAAATCTATTTAGTCCGTCAGTTAGATAATAAAAAAATATTAGACACCTATTTTTTCTTTTATCAAAACAATAAAAAACTACAAAGATACAGCGCTTTAAAGTTTCGGAGTGGGGGCTTATGACACCTCACCTCGGTAAAAATTGTAGCGAGGAGTGATGTCACGCGAAATTTCCGTTCTCTGTATTTTGATCATTTTTTGTTAGCAGGAAAAAAGAAAAAATACGTGTCCAATAACATTCATTAATCTACCAGGCGGACATTTAAAAAAAAAATTAGGAAACATGCCTATTAAAAAAGTTATCGCATGCTTTGTATTCTATTGTATTTTACATACCAAATTATTTACACCCTATACGTAATATTGTATATATATAAAAATAAGTGGATAACAGACTGACTATGAAGTAGCAGTTAGATAGCGCAAATAACACGTCACTCAGTGAAGGATTGAAAATTTATTCGTTCCAGGCTACGGCCCACCAGAGAAATAATTCGTGTATTTTTCATGATTACAGCCTCCGAGTTGTGACATGTGTTAAAATAACAATTTAGATGTAAAACACTTGGAAATACATATTATATTACTTTTGGTTTTGTAGGATACCATTTTTGATATAAACTTTAACGAGACATGTGCGGGGTACCTACTTAAAGATATTGTTTTATTTTTTTATAACTGATGGTACAAGAAAATATATCACAGCTTAATCTATTTATCAAATACTAGCTGTCCCCCGCGACTTTGTTCGCGTGTTTTAGTTTCAACGGTTTTTTATTTTGCAACATTTTTCATTGATGCTCCGCTCCTTCTGCCGCGTAATGTTATATAGCTTATAGCCTTCCTCAATAAATGGACTATCCAACACTGAAAGAATTTTTCAAATCGGACTAGTAGTTCCTGAGATTAGCGCGTTCAAACAAACAAACAAATAAAAAAAACAAACAAACAAACTCTTCACATATATATATATTATTATTAGTAAATTAGTAATTAGTAAGTATATAGATAAAAAACTAGCTGTTTCCCGCGTCTTCGCCCACGTGGATATCGGTTATTGCCTATGTCCTTTCTCATCCTCTAGACTATCTGTGTACTAAATTTTATTTAAATCGGTTCAGTAGTTTTGGCCTGAAAGCGCGACAGACAAACAGACAGAGTTACTTTTGCATTTATAATATTAGTAAGGATTTATTGTATACAGATTCAGTACTTAAGATACAAAAAAGAACATAAAAAACTGAGTACCTTTTAAAAACTAATAAAAGACACACAAAAACGCAATTGTACACAAATTATTGCAATTAAAATATTCCCGACTCTAAATCACTTTTTCTCGAACCTTTACTGGCATCAAAACTATCTTCGAAAACTAAATAGCATGAATATACATTAATAGAGCCCCACTAGTTGGTCCCTGTAGTGCTTTAAAACGTTTTTGTGGTTGCCAGAATGCCATTTCGGCTAATAGTACCGTATTCCCTCACGCCACATTGAAATAAGTGGAATATTATTATCTCACGCTAAGACATGACATGGTTAGTAACGTATTTGAATAAACATTATTTGTTACATGTTTATATGAGGATACTTTAATTGTTTGCAGTTTAGACTATTCCTTAAATATTATACAAAAAAAAAAAATACATAGATACCCATGCTAAGAAAGTTTTGGGTCCGACAATTTTTTGCCATGAGCAGCGCGTAGCAGAGGTAGATAGATGGTGTGGTATACCACTCGACATCTTGGAAGAAGTCACGCTGTTAGCACAGCTATGATCACTTAACTATGCTTACTTAGGTTAGTTCTTGATAACCTGCACTTTTTTGACGGCCTCCGTGGTCGAGTGGCGTACACACCGGTTTTCAAGGTGTCGTTAGCTCTGAGGCCCCGGGTTTGATCAACGGACGGGTCAACGTAGAAATAACCACTTTCTATATTGTCTCGGGTCTGGGTGTTTGTGGTACCTTCGTTGCCTCAGATTCCATAACACAAGTGCATTAACTACTTACTTTGGGATCAGAGCAATGTATGTGATGTTGTCTCCATTTAAATTACCACCAATAATGACAAATTAACCTGCACTTGAGTAGTGCAGCATTAACTATATTAAATAGAAATAAGCTAGCTACCAAGTTACAAAAAAGTACATAATTAATTACACTTCTTTTAAACACGGTAAGTTAAATAACTTAACTATAGTATGGTAGGCCCTCTGCTTTACTTTTTGATGTGCCCGACAGTGTCCATTAATGGTTCTATAACTTATGGAATGATATAAAGGCAAGTGATGAGTATAGATTTAAGAATCAAATTTATATCCAACCAAATAAAAGCTTAACTACCAAGATTTGTCAGAGGTTGTCAAAACATTTTTATTGTCTTTCTATGGCTTTCAGAAGGTTGTAAATAAAGTGAAAAAGGAACATTCACAATAAAAGGTGAGTTTTATGGCACAGGAAATGTTTCCTTGTTTTGTTTTTATTTTTGTTGTGGAAATAAATGTGTATGTCGCGCCCAGTTTACGGGCTATAGCTTTCCTGATTGACACTTCATTGAATTTGATTTTTTTTTCTATATGTCACTTTATATATAATAAAAAGATAGGTATTACGTACAGAATAGAGGGCTGACTGATTTATAAAATCAAGGAAACTGTCATTTTCACGTTGTTTTTAAACTAAATCAGTATGGTTGAATTTTAGGAACAATTGAAATTTTGAAGATTAAAATGTAAATGGTTTAACGAACGGATTTGTACGCACAAGGTTGCAGGTTCGAACCCACTACAGGCAAGTATCAATGTGATTTCTTCAAAGTTATATTTACATTATTAATTATTCTAAGACACCAGTGGCAAACAGTGAAGGAAACCTTTGTAAGGAAACCTGAACCCCAAAAATTGGGATCTGATATCGCACTCCCGCAAGTAAGCAAGCATGGTGATCTTTTTATTTATTAGATTTTTAGATTTATTTAATAGATTTAGTTTTATTTATTTATTGAGTACTTTAGCAATAAGCCTATGTACTAACGCAATGCCTCACAAAACCGTTTACATAGTTTGACTGTGGGTGTGAATACTAAGATGACAATAGCGAGCTAATTTAAATGACTTAACTAAATACTTAAAACAATGCTTGTGCGCTCTCTCTACACGAGAGGGATTGCCGGAGCTGCGCTGAGAATGCACAAGCGATCCCGCGGCTCTGGCTAAGGCAAGGACGGGACCGGGGTGTTTTTAGTCGGTACGAGTCCGACATATCCCCACGCCGTGCCCTTGGCGTGGGTCGAAATCATTAGCTTTTCACCCCGTAATCAAAAAAAAAAAGGCCCGTGTACGATTAGTGAGTTTTCTTATTAATTTTTTACAAAATTATTACAATGTTTGCTTCCTATTACCTACCAATTGACAAGGCACGTATTACAGTTTTAAGACAATTCTATAATTTATAGTTAAAAGGTACCTTCATAAACCCTCGTCCTTTCGCCAGACATTAGGCTTTTAATACAGTTTAGGCCTACACCCAAACGTGAGACCTGAATAAGTAATTACTTGGTAATTTTTGCTGGCTTGATCCGGTTAGAAATAGAACAGGACGATGATTAATTAATAGGCCTTCAGCAATTTTTTTTTTATTTGTGATTAAGTTTGACTGGGGGCTCGTGGCTAAGTGTAAGCAATAAGGTTTGAATGGTTAAGCCGCGCTCGCCGCGGTTAGTCAGTGGATGGGTGACCATTTATAAAATATACCCAGATATATATATTCCATGCCTCGGAAAGCACGTTAAGCCGTTGGTCCCGACTGTTATATGTTGATCTTTGGCAGTCGTTAAGTCATTACAATTCTAACAACCAGTATTATGAGTTACTGTGGTACTCAGTAAAATCGGTTGTGAAGGTCAGATAAGCAGTCGGTCCATGTAAAATACGGTATTTAGTTAAATCCCCTCTCGTCCCTAGATCAAGCTGGCCCGAGCCGGCCAAACTAGCAATAAAAATATGTCCTTAAATAATAAAAACTTAGATCCAGCCCTCCCTTGCTGTTTTTGCCTTATTAAGATTGTTAGCAACGCACTAAGTCGAGGTCCGAACCCCACAGGGGGTGCCCTTAGTAAAAAAGTTCGTTTTTCTATTGCTCTTTCTGGAGGCCCTTAAGGTTCTCGCCAAAAGTCCGGTGAAGCAGTCAAAGCCTGCGCTCAGGCTAAGTGCGAAAAAATTATCCAAATAAATCTGTTAAATCGTGTAAGACTATAAGCCGACCCCAACGTAGCTTGGGAAAAGGCTAGGCAAAATATTTATTACAAATATTTCTTTCCTTTCATACAATCACACTCAGCTACTTATATTTTTAACTAGTTTTAAAACATGTATAATTGCATATTTTTAAAACATGCATAATTGCACATTTTTTTAAACATGCATAATTTTATATTTTTAAAACATGCTTAATTGTATATTTTCCAAAGTGTTTTTTATACTTGTATCAACAAGTAGGAAAATCTCAATTATAGGAAGCAATTTTTAAACATGCTGGATTATTGTAAAAGAATCATAAAAGCGTACAAAAATTTATTTAGTTCTTTTTATATAACACTGCATTCTATTTATTACTAAACAACCTATATAAAGACAGACAACCTTAGAGATATAATATCGTACTTAACACTAAATAAAGCACACTCAAAAACTCTGACAAAAAGCTTGTCTTACTTAACTTCCCAGCTACATTTGGGGTGTTGACAGGATATAAAAAATAAAAATATATTTAGTTCGTAAATTAGAAATCAAATAATATTAAAATCGTTCATTAAAAACCAAGAAGATAAAGCAAAACAACGTTCAGGAGTGGGGGTTAATTACGTCACAAAGTTACACAAATCGTACAACATTGTGACGTCATGCGACATTTCAAATCAATGTATCGTCGTAAATTTTTGGTCACATAAAAAACAAAAGATAGTTGTCTAATATTTTTTATAAAAAATATATTTCCTATATCTACCTGACCCACATTAAAAAAAACAGTCGACTGTCAAAACCTATTACAGTTGTAATTAAATACAAATAATAGGACTCGAACCTGCGACCACTGGCTTGACGCGCCAGTCGCTTTACCAACTAAGCTACCGAGGTCACTACCTGGAAGTTTAAATTTTGCCTTCTATTTTATTACGTCTTTACAGTTTTCCTATTACAGTTCTTAATATCATCTCTTACTATCCTCTAACTCCTCTTTATACCATGACCTAATTAAGGGGACATTACAAAGATAATAGATTACAAATATACAAACAGGGGTTATCGAATTCGTGACTTATCAGCGCCACCGTCCGGTGATCAACCTTCGTCACTGAGACCTAAATACATACAGAAATTATTTGCAGTAGATTAACTTTACACGACTAATAAAAAAATATAAGTAGAATGTTCCATCTGTGTTTTCCCAATATATGTACAAACACTAGCTATCCCCCGCGACTTTGTCCGCGTGTTTTAGTTTCAACGGTTTTTCATTTGTGCAAAATTTTTCGTTTATACTCCGCTCCTTTCAGTCGCAGCGTAATGTTATATAGCTATACACTGAAATATTTTTTCAAATCGGACCAGTAGTTCTTGAGATTAGCGCGTTCAAACAAACAAACTCTTCAGGTTTTATATATTAAGTATCTATATATTTCTCGAAATATTTCAAATCTAAGTTGCTGAAACTTCTGTTTTTCCTATATATTGGTGACACCCGGATGAGCCGGGTAGATTAGGTAAGGGCCGGTTCGTCGTACCCGAGACTTCATCGTTATAATAGTGCAAACATTTTAGGAAATTCATTAAGGCTATACAATTTTATATGTTTCTTTACAAATGCTAGCATTCAGGTTAGTTTGGGTATTTTAATTTGGCTTTTATTTGATGAAAATACGTTGTAATATTTTTTCATAAAGTTTCAGTCTCATCACTAGTTCAGCGTTTTTATTTTTATGTTTAGTAATTTCCACGACCATTATTTAAATAAACAAATTTTCTGCATCATGGCATAAACCATTATCTGTCAAAAATTACATTTGATAAGCATAGTTTTCTCCATAGGGAGTTTGGAGAATTTGAAAGACCAGTTCTTAACCCGTTCACAGTCTTCCCGAGATTCTGAATGGGTTTTCAACTGGTTTCAGATGAAGGGTAGAGTAATGGACCCTAAAGGTTTTTACCGGAAAACACAACAACAAAAGCAGATAAAATTAGATACCTTTATCTTTATCTTTACCGGTAACAATTGGGCAATTGATGACTTTACCAGCGCGAAGAAAACAAAAATATGTTGCAAAAAAAAAACAACCATAAAGTAAAGTATGCAGAATAAAAACAAAAAACGCCGCAGTGCGTTTAACAGTGTCGTCATAAAGTATCCTGAACATAGTTTGATGCAGCAATTATAATAAATTTAGTGGGAGCGTGGAGGTTCGAGTTAGTTTGGCTGCAAGCGACTTATATTGTACAGGCCCCTTGGGCACTACTGAGGTTAAACGTACAGTCAAACACGACGGATAGAAGGATTAGTATAAACTTTGTTTGATCGAGCAACAGTTCAATAGATTAGGAGGCATCATAAACAGCTGTCGATCCCTGTCTAAAGCTCTTTTATTAAGTGATGAAATAATTATGCGTCTCTTTCTACATTGAGTTATGAGCTAAATATATTTTGTAACCATTATGATATTACTTTTGATTTGATAAGTGTTGACTAAATGTTAGGCTTATAGAACGTTGGATACTGCAGCAGTCGTGGTTTTAAGCCCTATAAAGTATATATCACAATCGAAACAAATTTGGAAGCATACCAAAAATTTCTCAATTTCAAGATTGGCTGTAGGAACGATAAGATTTATTTTTCTATAAGTATATTTATTAAACAATTAATGTAGGTACACATTAAACATGGCACGATATAGAAAAAAAGAGATGTACAAAACACATTTCTGCAAACTTGCGACAGGAAAACTGATAAATAATGTAGCCAATATTATTTAAAAACAAAAACCTTACTAACAATTCGTCATCTTTGCAATGTCAGATAGTGTCAAACCTGTCAGCGATCCACTACAGTTGGATAATGTCCTTTGAACACCTGTGTGCGCGACAGTACATCCACGTTCAACTTAAATTAACTTTGCGTAGATCAGGTCTTCCGTTAATCTGACATCTACATATGTTGTTGAAACGAAGAAATCGTTGTCTATCTCTCTCTAAAGCAATTTATCCTTGTCTCGCGTAGATATATATCAAATGGAACTAATTTGTGCTCCGTTCCCTTGCTGAACGGCTTTACAACACTTGAGAGTTGGCACAGACTTGTTTTTGACTGAAATCCAAGGAAACTGTGTTTAGAATTTGAAATCTAATGCTTTTATGAATTATTTTATGAATTTTCATAGAATTACGAATGATTCTCGAGAGGATAGGTAGAGATTACTAAATTTTACGTGATAATATTAATATATGATCTTGCCAAACTTTTGTTTTATAATTATATATATATCATCTTTCTTTTTCTATAGGAAAATGCCAAAACCACAAAAAAAAATATAATTAATAAGCAAATAAATTTTATTTTCGCCACAAAACTCAATCTTAAGGAGGCTTTTCTGGTGATTCAAGCTTCTTGATTCCCATAGTCCAATGTGACCGCAATCTGATACTACCGGAGAAAGATCAGAACAAAAAATGTCTGAATCTTAGAGTAAAAATAGACAAGCCTAGAGTGCGCGCACCGCTGGTAGCCCGTCCCGCCGAGCGTAAGCAAATTTTTACCTGTAATTACTACGTTCGTTTACAGATTTAAGCGATTTTCAGAGCGACGACAGACGTTCATGTAAAAATATCGATGGTTTCGATATTATTAGGTTTTGAGATCGTTTCAATAAAACGGCGCGCTCTATTTCACAATTAACAGAAATTTTACGATTTTACTTGTTCATACCATTGCCAACAGTTCATACTTGTTAGGTTTCTATAGTTTACTTTTTGTTACTCTAAGGTCTGACTCATAATTATTATTTTTCGGTAGTGAAGATTAAACAGCTGGATTTTATAAGCTAACTACGAGACCTAGTCTTTAGGTAAATATAGGTTATAAATTATAGTTCATATGAATGTGTTTATAACACACATTATCCAATGTGGGCTAAATCCTTCGCGTTCCACATTTTCCGTTATAAATTTCACATTATTACAGACACCAACTTTTGAAGTAAACAGTGCCCTATTGTTCGCTAATTCGTTTGTACTTGGTACAATTTATACGCGGACAAAGTATATTTAAATATAGTGTTCCGTCTTTCGTTCTGCACAGCTCAATTGGTAAAGTTTTGGAATTCTGAACCTAACACAACGCCATTATGAAAACCTTTGAAATAGCTCATGTTTACATACGTAATATACGCTATCATACTTTACATGTAGTCCTTTCCAAACGGAGTAAGAGATCGAATACCAGTATTACTACGTCGAGCGACATCCTGCTCTATACAATCTTAATATTGAGAAAGGATCAAGACGAAATTCACCGCCAATATATAGTGCTTGACGACTTGAGTTAAGCTAATCGGCACATGTTTTTGATCCAGCAGTAACACATGACTTTTTATATTTTAAACAAACTTTAAATTAATACTGCCATTAAAAAAATACGAGAAATACAGGTAATCTCGTTTTTGCCTTGTTTCTCGTATAACTTGGGCCACACGGCACATATCGCCGAGTCAGCCGCGCGGGCTCGCGGCCGGGACTCGCGCAAATTCCCGGAAAATTTCCTGGCAATCAGACACAACGTCCCCCAAGAGGGCGCAGCTCTTGTGCCCATGATCACTGCTCAACGGGATTTGATGCACTTTTCTAACCTCGTGATATATGTGGAAGTTTGTAAGATTGTGTTCAGCTATTTGTTTATATGAATTTATATCTTACAGAATTAGGAAGCTGAAGTAGCAGTGGGGTCATGTCTGCAGAAAAACCGACGTCGTTTGGAGCAGTTCTTGAGTAGAGGTAAAGAATCAGCAAGCAGAGGAAAGGAACCCCATTTTTTCTTTTTTTTTTTTTCCGGTGTGATAAGCTTATGGCTTCTTCACACGCCGAGGGCACGGCGTGAGGATATGTCAGACTTCCACTGACTAAAAACACCCCGGTCCCGTCTCTGCTCTTGGCCGGAGTCGCGGGATCGCAAACGCATTCTCTGCGCAACTCCGGCGGATAGGACGCCCCTAGCCGGATGAACCGATAGCCTGAAAAAATTAGTTGGATCGGACTGGTTGCGGAAGATGAAAAACTGAGTTGGTTAATGAATCTTATAGAGCCTCTACAACTAGTGAAGCTTTATTCAATATTTAATTTTTTTATATTATCTATCCTTCCAGGACCAGCGTATACATACTACAGAGAAGCAGGCATCTGTTTCCCACTCGATTCTGATGCGGTGCACTATTTTACTTTAGACTTCGATAACGTATTTTAAACGGCAATACGGGTGGATTTTTGCGCTTTGAATTTCAAACAGTTTTTGTCGCTTTTGTCACACGACACAGAAATTCTTGCGATCTGGGAATTTGCGGCGACACTGTATATTCGAGCGAGGTAAGGTTTTTTAACTATTGAGGCTCAGAAACGTATAGGAACAATAAAAAATGTATGAATATTTGTTCAGAGGTTTTTTTTTATAAGTCTGCGTTATTATTCTTAAGCATTAACGGCCTGGCGTCGGAACAATAGTCCCGAATGAAACGTTAAGATAAATAGGTACTCAAGAACTCTAGGCGAATGGCAATCCGACATGGTCGTAGAAGTATTGTGAAATATGGAAATGATTTTCTTTTTTCGTCTTTATATATTTAAAAAAATTGGGCCTGTGGGAGTCGAAGATTCCGTTTGATTAAATTGGAGAGATTGTTTCGGTATTTAATAATAATTTCAATAGGATATCACCACGCATTCCTTAGAAAAAAAATCTTTACAAACAGACAACCGAGTGATCCGATGAGCGTTCCTTTTCCCTTTTGAGATACGAAACCTTTAAAACGACATGACGCCCATATTTTAAATCAAATCAAATCATTTATTTTTGTAACTAGGATAAAAAATCATCACGTTTACAAGTCACAGAAAACATTTTTTTTTGAGCTTACTGGATTCGACATTACCTAACTGGCTACCCTGAGAAGAAATATCGAAACAAAATCATTGAAACAGCAGTTATTAAGCTTAAGTTTAGTTTAAACAAAATTACAAATACTCTCTTTCATTACAAAAAGGAATTAGGTATAAGAAATTAAATAAAATATGTATAAAGTTTTCATTTCAGCAGTTTTCCTACATTTACGAAGGCAAACCGGATTAGCTTCAATTAAAAAAGGAATAACTTCAGGAAGTGAACGTTTACTTTAGATTCGTTGATATTAAATGTTGAAGAGCTTGGCTTCCCGCCAACGTTCAAGTTATCCATACTTTGTTAAGTGTATTTAGGTAAATATTAAATGTTTACATACACTACTTAAATGCGAGTATGATTGATATCATCCTTTATACCTTTCTTTCCCATCGTTTAAATAAATGTATTTAGTGAAATTTAGAACTACTAGCAGTTCCCCGCTGCTCCGCCCGCGTGGATATAGGTTGTAGCCGCAATAAAATAAGTTCGTCGGGTAGATTAGTAAAAAATGTTAGACAAGTATTGTTTCTTTATTTCCGTATATTTTTCTTTTATTACGATGCATTTCTTACAATGTACCCTAAAAAGAAACTATTGTAAACAAGTGAAACAATAAATGTATTCTTATTCTTATTATTCTTCTTATTGATTTGAAATTTCGTATGTAGTCACGATATCGTACGTTTTGTTGTAACATCATGATGTAATTAGCTCCCACTGCAAAACTTTGATTCACTTTATCTTCTTAGTTATTTGTGTTATTTCTGATTATTTATTTATTTAATGATTTATGTATACACACAAAATCGTAAGAAACAACCTAATCGAACATATGTACAAAGGATCTGCTTATTTCTAAAGAAATCTCTACCAGCAGACCCGCGAAAGCAGAAGTAGTAGATTAATGATAGCCAACAGTGTGCAACTTATTTAAAAGAAAAGAAAAATTACTTAAATTGCCGTTATATTTTTCTACGGGCGAAGTGATGTGCATTCACTAGTGCAGGTATACTATCTCGTTTAATGGAAGGAACGCTACAAAAGCGGTTGCAGGTCAGACGGATCCCAAATTACGTTTGTACAATGCTTTTGTATTTCCACGGTTTAAATAGTTTTAATAGCAGATGTTACGGGAAAACAAATACGCAGCCAACAAGAATGTAATAAAATAGGTGAGAATGTTGCATTATTATATTTAAAACTAGCTAGTTCCCGCGACTCCGCTTGTGTGGATGTCGGTTATCGCGGCAAAAAGTAGCCTATGTCGTTTCAGAGGCTCTAGACTATCTGTGTACCAAATTTAATTTAAATCGGTTCAGTAGTTTTGGCGTGAAAGCGCGACAGACAAACAGACAGAGTTACTTTCGCATTTATAATATTATTATATGTAATATATCATTATGTTTTATTTGTAGACAATGCTAAAAGTAACACTCATAGTAGGTAACCTATAAGATATTTAGTTTCGAATGATACTTTAAAAAAAATTATACAGCATAAACATATTATGTACTTTAAAGCTATTTTTAATAATTAAATACAAATATTGGAAAGGAAAAATCGAACCTGCGACTACTTGTCCAACGCATCAGTTGCTTTATCAACTAAGCAACAGAGGAATGTGTATTTAATTACAAACATTGGCTGTAAATAATAAATAAACTATTATTATTGAGAAATGAAGAAATTTTATTTGCCTGCAAAGGTACGAGTACATATTAGAGATTTTGTAATTGTATTTTCAATTCCAAGCGTTCTAATAAATGTTTTTATAGACGAATTTATTCCAAAAAATCCTAAACTGAATTTAAGATTTTTCGGAATCATTTAATTTATTAACACATTATTAAATTAAATTCTAAGAATCTTATAAACTAATATAATTAAAACGTAAATCCTAAAAAACGGCATTAAAAAAATCGTCTACATCGCTGTCCACTGGACTATCCTAACCCAATGTTTTTGGATAGGGCAGTCAAATTTAGTAACAATAACTTTCAGAATGCTGTTGCTAGCATATAACTTCTTCAAAAATCCTTAAATAACATTTAAGAATACGAATTACATCAGTTATACCTACATTCTATAAAATAAAAATAGATTTATTCATCAAAGGAAAAATTGTTATAGCTACAAAAAAATCCTTAATGCAAGGTAAAGTTTCCTCATAGTTCAATCGCTAAAGTTTCATTAGTAACCTGTTTAAGTATTTGATGAACAGCTAGCAACTAGGTGGTTCGCGTATCGAGCTATGAGTATGCATTTTTTATCATTAACTTAGTTTTATAGAGAACTTTTACGGCAGTTTTTAACCTGAGCAAGTGGCGACACGTAATTAAGACATTAATACTTCGCCTATTTATTTATTAAAAAATATATTTGCCGTATAATATTATTGGTTCTTGTGTAGTCAAGTTGCATATTGTTTTCTTTTGTTTTTGTTTGTTCGTTGTGACTTCCTTATACGTCGATACGATTATCAAGACTATTACAATGTTGTTGCTATTTGGGATATGACACTATAAACGACAAATATAAATGTAAAACCCAGACTAGCCTTTTCCCAAGCTATGTTGGGTTCGGCTCCCAGTTTTACCGGATTCAGCCGCATACTGCATTTTATTTGGAGAGATCTGAACTCCATGACTCATTTTACTGGGTAACACAGTATCCCAAAGTAAGACTTAACGACTGTCAAAGATCAACGAATAACAGACGGGACCAACGGCTTAACGTGCTTTCCGAGGCACGGATCTCAGTATGTTGTCCAATGGTCACCTATCCACGGACCAGCCGCGGCGAGCTCGGCTTAACCTGTATTATCGGTCTAACTGTACGGCATACTTAGCCAAGAGTACCTCTAAAATAAATTTAAAACAATTATGCAATTTATTTTAAAGTGTCGTAATATATTGCAAAGATATGTCAAACTTTTATATACAGTACTTAAAACACCCAAAATATGCTAACAAAGATCTGAAGTGTCTCAAAATCGTATCAAATTCCAATTTCTAAGCGTATCCTTCTGTTCACATCGGTGTAAAAACAAGAAGCCAATTAAACTGGGATCATTATCGTTGGAGATTTGTAGCTAGGAAGGCGACACGGAGGCTTAATTACGATCACAACGTCTCTTACAAACTTTCGAAATAAAACTCTAATATCGAACGAATTTGGCTTAAGTTTCTCTGGACATAACATTTCGGAAATTTTCAATTACGAATGTATTTGAACTTTTTATTGTTGTAACTATCGGATAGACGAGTAGTAGGAATAAATGCCATGCTGTTCTTTTGTTTTTCGATGCGCTAATTGCCTTATGCAATGGCTTCTGTCATAGTGAAGAGATTGGCCAGCCAATAAGTGTGTTAGTTACATGTAAATGGTACTTCTGTTCCCCAAATATTGTGATTATCTGTACATAATCCTCACTAATATTATAAATGCAAAAGTAACTCTGTCTGTCTGTCTGTTCCGCTTTCACGCCAAAACTACTGAACCGATTTAAATTAAATTTGGTACACAGATAGTCTAGAGCCTGGAAAAGGACATAGGCTACTTTTTGCTGTGATAACCGACATCCACGCTGGCGGAGCCGCGGAAAACAGCTAGTGTTATATATTAAAATTAATTCCCGAAATGTATGTATGCATATAACTTTCGAACGAGTGTACCAAATTGTATAATTCTTTTTTTGTTTCTTAGTGTAAAGACAAGTTTTATATAAACGAAAAAAAAAAAAATTTTTTTTTCAGTCTTTTAATTAATTTGAATACGATAATGTGTGACTGAATGAGAAAATAGGTAGGTAGGTAGGTAGTAGTGTAGGTAGGTAGGTAGGGTGGGTAGGTAGGTAGGGTATTGTGGTAGGTGGGTAAAGTAGGTATAGTAGGTAGGTGGTCACTTAACCGGAGCGAAGCCGCGGGCACAGCAAATTTTAATATAAAATCTATCGTGACAAATCACCATGATCATTTATATAATATATGTGTGCGGAATAAACGAGTACTTGCGCACTTTCATTTATAAATAAAAATATATTCAGCGAATCGCTGAGTTTTCATCTATTAACCAGTCCATATTTTTCTTTGATACTAAAATAAGCATAAAACATGCTACGAGAACGTTAAACAGGATTCTAATTGAAAATGTTTTACAGAGAAACTTCTCACAAACGTTCATTTTAATTTAACTGATTGCATATACACGAACAATTCGACATCATTTGGTTTGAGTGCCCAAATGTAGCTGATCAAAAAGATCCTTTCGATATATCGGCAAAGGAATCTATAAAATACATTTGTGTATCGGATATATCGTCCAATCTGTTCAAATGGACTTGTACCGATCAATACGAAAATAAGTAACATTATATCATTTTTACTTTCGTAGTGGCACGATAAGATAGATGTGACAATAGTATTTATTTAAATTATTTGCGGAGCGAATATTTGTAATAATGTAAGAATTTACACATTGTTAATCAAAGTCGGAGAGACCAAACGAAAAATTGGTTCACTAGATGTCGCATACGTCGCCCTAAGACGTAATGAGTAGAAGGTGGAATTTAAACTTCCAGGCAGTGACCTCGGTAGCTTAGTTGGTAAAGCGACTGGCGCGTTAAGCGAGTGATCGCAGGTTCGAGTCCTGCTTGAGGTTTAAAGTTTTCTTTCTACTATTTGTATTTAATGACAATAGTAATATTTAGTCATCTGCTCAGAAATATTTAGGCCGATTACAGTGGTACCGATCGACCGACGGTGTACGTCAATCGCGCTTGTCATATATATGAAAATCATAAAAGACAGTGCTGGACTGACCGTAGTACGCGTGGTACGCGTATATTGCTGCGCACTGGGTACGAGGTTTGTATGCGTACCTTCCGTCGACTAAAGCTATGGAAACAACAGCGCGTTCAGTACTGCACCGACCAGTGTAGACTGCAGTTAACATCGTCGCTATGTACCGACTGACTTACGCACCGGTGGTCGGTAGAACACTGAATGCTACAAACTGACGGTCAGTCGATGCGTGTCGTCAGGAGCAACTGTACGCACTGAGGGTCAGTCCAGCCCTATTACCTGCCTAAAAAAGAGTTTTGACTGTTTAAGGCCTATCTCTAAAATAAACTGAAGAAGACTGGCTTGGGCCTGGACTGGATAAATACAAAATACATATTCAATTACATAAATATATTATGTAAATACGATTAGTTTGATAGGACTACACTCAGACAAAGGATAGAGATAGACCAGCTGCAATTTGTAGGAATTTATGAGGTATAGACATTTGGCATTAAAAAAACAGTTGAAAACTTGATTTATTTTCTCGTATAGTTTTAAATCATGAGCTTTTCTGACTTCAGGTATCATTAACTGTGTTTTATAAATTTTATTGATTGTTTTATCGAGACTAATTTGTTGAGCAGATCTTAATAAAACTTAAGAAGACTTGAAACGCTCGGCACATGCGGACCAGGTGCACGAGCTCTTTTTAAGGAACTCGCAAAACGTTTGGTCAATTATTCTACCCGTGACCAGAAGGCTGGCATTTTCTTTGCCCAAAGAATATGCATAGCCATTCAACGTGGCAACGTTGCCAGCCTTCTGGGCACGTTTCCCGTCATTGACAAGATGACGATGAATTTTTTGATGCTTGTTAGCCATTACTAAACAATTTTGCTTGGTAATGGGTAATAAGTCTTCTTCTTTTTATTGAGTTACTTTACTTAGTATTATTAATAAAATAAGTTTTAATTTTAATGCAGCTTAAGTTTTTGTTTTTGTATAAATTTTTTGTAGTGCAGTAAATAAGAAAATTCAAGATACTAAATATAGAAGACTCGCCTCAATAATCGACATCCACGGGCCAAGCCGCGGACGAAATCTAGTGTCAAATAAAATCGAAATCATTTTTCAATTCTGCTGGATCCTGTGGCACGCGAGCGAGTACTGTAATCGACTTTTTACGGCAAACAAATGCTTCTGTTTTCCTTTCCTTTCGTAATAGAAATACATTGGAATGACGTCACAGGAAAACGGGTTATGGTGAATGGAACTTCGTTGTTTTACGGCTAAGAGATGTCACTGCTTTGCACCACGCGGTTGAATGTCAATTAACCGAAATCTTTTAGTAGGTTACAATGAGTCATCAAAGCAAAATATTGTACAGCACTACACTAAGAATTTAATGATAAGTATACACGTCGTCTTAAGAAAAAACAAATGTAAATATCGACAAGACTATTTACTCTTGAATCAGTATGGGAAACGTAGATAGTAGTTTACCTATATGTATAATAGTTAATACACCACGAAACAATAGATTGTTTGATAACGTTTTCTTCACTGAACCTATAATAATGATGAATTTTTCGCTTTATCTTGGAAAAAAAGCTACCTACAAAAAGTTTTAAGACGTTCATTTTGTAGCCTTAAATGTCTTACTGCCGGTCAAAAGCCACACCCTAAAGTTCCGAAAAATCATAGGAATATAAAAAAGTAAAATACTTTTCTTTAGACATGTATCTACTTGTCTCCTATGTAAATCTAGCCAGTAAACTCCTAGGATACAAAGGAAATATGTAGACGCTAACAAAGAAAAAGTAATTTTCTTAAACTACTTATCTATATGCACATAATTAAGAGTGTAGTCTTAGCAATCCAAGCATACTTCCAGCCTTTAAGCATACCCTTATTTTTAGCTAAAAGGTAAAAAGCCCACCTGACGATAAGTGGTCATTGTATGGGGGAAAGTCTCACTGAGAGATGAACGAGAAATGAGCTTGGAATAAGGCATCAATTATTTCAAGAACATTTTTATAGAAAGTGTAAACTTTAGTCAGGATTTGCGACTATTATATTCATATTTTTAGCCTAATGCCGGTCACTCACATTCGCACGAATACGCGAAACCCACAATGTAGGGCGACATTTGCTAATTATTTCATTTCCAAGCTGTGTCGGTTTTTTAACAGACATCAAAGCGCGCATGGTGTGTTTTTGGGGTAAGAACAAAATAAAAACAGCAACAACCTATTATGCAACTGACATTACATGTTGTAGATAGAATTCTATAAGACATCTTAACTGACATTTTAAATGCGAAAGTAGCTCTGTCAGCGCGACAGACAGGTCGCGCTTTCACGCCAAAACTATTGAACCGATTTAAATGAAATTTGGTCTACAGATAGTCTAGAGCCTGAGAAAGGACATAGGCTTTTTTCCACAATAACTGACATCCACGCGAGCCGAGCCGCGGGAAACAGCTAGTATTCTGTATTTTATTTATTTTCTGTAACTTAATCTTCAAAGTGACATAAAATATGACACAAACTTCTTAAGAGACAAATAAGCGATGCATAGAATACTCAATCAAAAATGTGCATATCTCAGTTTCCAGTTAGACATGTGCTTATGTAATGGCCAAGCAAGTTTCTCATATACTGCCTTTTGTAAGCACTTGCTTAAAAGGCTCTTTTACTTAGCAACAATTTCGTTAGCGACTTTGTCCAAGATAAATGCATTAAACATTTTCCTCCGTACCAGTTAAATCACCTGAGCAACATGGTCCAAACCAATATTACTTCAAATAATCTTACGGGAAACCCCGATAAATAAATGAACATCTAAGGAATCGAACTAAATACTAACCCTATAGATATACAAAAATGATATCACATTAAGTGCTACGGAATAGTACTCTTTGCCGAGTTGAGATTCATTAAAATTTCAGCAGCTACCCATTTCACAGCGAGACTGAGCGGGCGAATTATTAATTAATTGAATCACTGTAAACCTATTTTTCTTACCTTCTATCTCAGGTTGAGTTTCGTATTAAAGGGTTGTATTTATACTTGTGGGTTTAAAACGGAGAACTTCAGTAAAAACAAAATTTAAATGAGGATTTTTTGTGTTACTTTACTAGTTTTAGCCTTAAACGGAGTCGTCGCTGAAATCTAAGCTGGCGTCATGGTGTCCATAGATTTGTAATAAATACAAATTGATTTATAAAACATAAAAAATTTAAACCTAAGGTAGGACTCGAACCTACGACCACTGGCTCAACGCGCCAGTCGCTTTACCAACCTCGGTAGCTTAGTTGGTAAGCGACTGGCTTACTTGACTAAAAAAATTCACTCCGCATGCGTTAATGCGTAACAAACAATTAAAACTAATAGTCCACAGATTTATTAATTTCGTCCACCATCAAGTGTTCACTCTGGTTTCAAGTAGGTACAAATTAAAGACTATTGTAACAAATTACTTATAGGTAAACTCTGCATAGGTATAAGATTGCATGCCAAGATACAATCCTAATATATTTGATTATTATTTGTTCAGTAATGTATTTAACCCATTCGCTTAAGCAAAATATCAGAGGTAAACTAACAAATGTCAAAAACAACATGACAGGTATAACTCGCCGTAATTCAAAAACCTTTGTTCTAATGTTAAATAGTCTGTATCAGTACTCTTTAAATTGGTCAGCTTATATCGTCATTTTGAATTCTTTATAGTGTTAGTTAGTTTATTGATTGTTGTTTTATAAATTTTATACGTATTAATATTTGCTACAATTATAATTTATAATTCCTTCTTCTTGTTTACAAAATATAATACTTACATGTAAGCTTTTGCTCACGATATCCTTCGTGTAGTAAGAATTCCCACGAGAGCACAACCCTTATAAGCAAGTAGCCTTGTCTGAGTCCAAGGCTATCTTTAACGATATTTATCATGATTGGTATACTAGTTTAATAGGAGATAACAAACAAACAGCCACAAACTCATTTAATCCATAGCAGGTATAAAGATCAAGCATGTAAAAATAGTCAAATACCGTCTTTTTTATTTTTTACTCCATTTTTCACTAAACGAATTGAATGAAAAAAATACACTATGTTTTTAGTTATTTGAAACGTAATGGAAATGAAAACTCAATTTGTCTATTCAAGGATATAAAAATATATGTTTTATGAGCAATTTGAAAGGAAGTTAAATAGTTAATCCTGTTAACACATAATCAATACTATTTATGCTAGTAGTAACATTGAGTTCGCGTGAAATGTACAGGGTGTGGTTGCAATGACGTAATAATTTTACTGTTTTATGTAAGATTTAAATAAAAGGAATGGAATAGTAATAAAACGTTTTGATTATGTCTGACTCCGTATAAGAAAGAAATATAGTAACAGAGTGGTTTTGTACAAGGACAGTGGTTTAAGGATTGTAAGAAATCAGGATTTACCTTATTATATAGACGTAGTGTTCCAGTGTCTAATTTCGTAGTATGAATTACCAAGGCCCCACGTTGGGTGCCATTTTTTTTTTCCAACTACCGCCAAATTTATCACAAAGAAAATGCTAGTCGCGTCCGGGTAGAAACATAGTCTTTCTAAAAAGCGTACTTGTATAAAGAAAAAAAGGAATTTATCTAACCGAAAACCCCTGAAATCCCGTAACATTACCAACTACTACACAAGATTACTGAGTCCATCATGAAGATGGCTGGGAACGTCTCAAACGCGCGGATATCCCTCAGTGTTTACCGCAAACAAGTAACAACTGGCGATATTACTTCAATTTCTTCGACGGCTCTTATCTGCGGATACGAAATGGGACATACAGATCAATTGCACAGCCGACTAGTTTGATTGGCTGGAAAGATACCTAAGATGGCCGAAAACAATTTAAAGTTTAGTAGTATTTGTAACTGTCTAGTCTTTTCCCAAGCTATGTTGGGGTCAGCTTCCAGTCTTACCGAATTTAGCTGAATACCGTATTTTACATGGAGCGACTCCCTACCTGACCTTCACAACCCATTTTACTGAGTAACACTCCTTGCTGGCTAGCACTGGCTTAACGTGAGGCTCGAGGCCCGGAGAGGTCTTGGTATATTTACAAATGGTCACCTATCCACGGACCAAACGCGGCGAGCGCAGCTTAACCTGTATTATCGGTCAAACCGTACGGTTTACACTTAGCCACGAGTTCCTCAGCTTTCGTAACTACTAATATCAAGTATGATGAAAATAATGTAGAAACTATACGCTTTGTGTTTCATCTGCACATACAGTATTTAAATGTGTTAAAATTAATCAGTTTAAATAATTATTTAAGCGACGACTTTTCTGTATTTTGAAACGTATTTGTTGAAGTACGTATTCTATATATTTCGAAAGTCGCTTTTTCCCTGGCTTCTGAATCAATGGAACTCAAAACAACATGTAGATGAGGTTGGGCTTTTTAATAAAACATAAATATTATCTCCTAATAATCCTAGCTCAGGACAGAAGTGCGTGGAAAAGGGAGAGGGAGGCCTTTGCCCTGCAGTGGGACAAAACGGGCTTATTAGATAGATAGATAAATATTATCATAAATATTATATGATGATTTAATAGTTTTAGTTGTCCGTCCTTCCAGTCTGTGCGTCCGATACCAAAGGGCAATCTCAGTGTAGGGATGCGATACGGAATGCGGTGCTTGCCCAGGGGATCGCTGCTCTAAACCTCGAAATATATAGGCTTGCACGAAAATATTAACATGATTCGTTGAGGTTTCTTACTCTTCAGCGAATCAGGTCCCAACTCAAAGACGCCGTTTTCATGTGAGATAAGCATTTTCGTTCCTTTAATAAGATTTAGGATACTTTCTTTTACTGGTCGAGATGTTTTACATTTATTTTATATGATTGAGTGGTGTTCTGCGTCCGTATTTTTACAACACGGATATATGTCTATATGTGTGTGTTAAATGTTGTAGTTAAACATGTTTTACTTGTAATTTTTACGCCGTTATCCTCCCTCGGACTTGTCAATTACAATACTGTAATTTTAAAGTATAACAGGCATTCATACATACATAAAATACAACCGGCATCGAGATGTAGTATAAGTATAAATTACGGTCGGTGGAGATAGTTTCTCTTTGTGACTCCAGAAAGAGAAACCAGCTCAAGATGTGACTATCTTGAGGCATCCCTCGGATAAGGAAATACTGCCCCTCCTCAAAAGTCGCTTAAATTGCATTAAATGTATGGAATTGTCAATTTCTCGATTCGGACATTCAGCGATTTAGCCGTGAAAACGTAACAGACAGACAGAGTTACCTTCATATTATCAAGTGCGTTAAGTACTTAATAATCCATACTAAGATTATAAAAGCGATTTTCGTCTATACAGTGCAATTTCTCAAAAATAAACTTTCTATATCATTCAAACTACTTGAGAACATTTTTCTTAAGTCCTGGCAGTATTTCCCAAACTTCCTACTAAAGGGATTAAGATCTGTAACGGTTTAAAATAAATGGCGCGTGAAACTGGTCGCCATTCTTTAATATTCGTTTCTAGTCCATTAATTCGCGATCAAATTGAGAGAAAATACAGCATTTATGGCTATCTTGCCTATGGGATTAACTAAAGAGAAATCACATCAAGGAAATAACCTTTTTGGATTATATGACGAGATTAGAAGGATGGAAGGAACTGCATCGTTCTTAGTTAGCTGAGTAATTTTCTCAGAACGCTTTGGGCGGCTGGCCTCTATACCATGGTTGCTGACTGCGTAAACTCTAAACGAAAAGAGTATTTTCGTTAAACATAACTGTGCCGACGTATGGTGTTAATATAATTTCCAGGAGCCAGGGACGACCGAGAACACGTTGGGTTGATGACACAGTTAAGTTAACAGGAACCACATGGGTGAAGGACGCGTAAGACAGACAAAAATGGCAGAAAAAAGGGGATGTCTGTACTCAGCAGTGGGGGATTCCGGGCTGAAATGATGATAATGATGATGATAATTTCCATGTAACAAATTAGCTTAATCCAATACGCATAAGCACAAGACCCGCTATGTTGGCGTACATATTCTGTAGGCAGATACCTACTAGCTTAATTGGTAGGCACTTTTATATATGTTGACAAAATTCGAGGAGCTCAGCATGAAAAAATATTTCAATTTTTTTTTGACTGGTGATCCTAATAATGTTAGATCTACATCCATGTAACCCAACCAATTAACCAGACAGTTAAACGAACAAAAGTTAAACAATAATTAACCACAAACACTTCACGTATAACGATTCTAACCCCAACTGAAATAACACAGTTAATTTTGATAAATTATACTGAACCTAAATTAGATTCGCGAACATTGTTTAACTGTCCAAATTTAACCGAGACGCCATCAATTAAGCTCTGAGTTAACTATTGTAGTTTAATTTCTCTAACAGTTTTAGATTGATTGCTATTATGTTACTTAACATAAGAGTTTGAATGAAATTTATAATTTTGTTGAAGACTTCTTGCGCTACGTCACAAGATATGTTTATGCTTTACTAGGGGTGCCCCACGGTTCCTCCCGGTCCCTGTCCTCGTAAGACATCTTTTTTTTTCCTGACTTTTTCCGATGGTTATTTGGTAATCTGCTATTCAGGGTGGAGACGGACTGCACAAATCAAACATCACGAACATCGGTCCAACAATTCTAGAGTAATTAATGGTGTAACTAACGGGGCTTTGTTATTTTATATAGCAAAGTAGCGGTGCCCCGCGGTTGCACCCGTCTAAGTATTCCGCGTTTCCGTAAGATGTTATTTTTTTATTATTAAGTATTAATTTTTTGTATTCTGCTATTCGGGGTGGAGACGAATCCAACAATTTAAAGATTTGGTTTGATAATTAAGCCACTTTCACCAGTGTCAGTATTTTGCTGTATAATATTGAAAAACAAAAGAAAATTTGTGTGTGAAAGCGCTCGTAAGGTGTACCCTTAGTCCCACTTAGTTTCTGAAACATTAGAAAATAAAGTAACATTTACCTAATGCTTTTCGTACAGATAGGCTAGTCTATAGAAATGATGCGGGATAGAATGCCCAAGAGGCATCAGACGTAATTAAGCTCCGAATTCGAAGAGTTCAGTATTTTCTAGTACAATCCGGGAAACTTTTTTTTTTTTTTTTTTGGATGAGATTTACGCAGTTAGCCTGAGCGCAGCCTTTGACTGCTTCACCGGACTTTTGGCGAGAACCTTAAGGGCCTCCAGCCAGAGCAATAGAAAAACTAACTACGTCAGCAACGTTCACTAAGGGCACCGCCTGTGGGGTTAGGACCTCGACTTAATCTGTAAAACACAATGCGAACTATACTTAATCTATAAAGAGAACCATGTATCTATGCATGTTCAATTTGTATCGTCTTTCAATTGATATGATACTTTGCAGTGATTTTTATTTTATGAACCAAACGTCGAATTGTAGACATTTTTAGGGGACGCGAAGGGCACCGGGCACCAGCTAGTACTTACTTATACAAGGTGAGTTTTGTCGTTGTACAAACGAGAACTATGACCTCTATATCTATATACTTAATTTAATATATAAAGCTGAAGAGTTTGTTTGAACGCGCTAACCTCAGGAACTAATGGTTCAAATTGAAAAATTTTTTTTGTATTGGATAGTCCGTTTATTGAGGAAGGCTATAGGCTATATGACATCACGCTATGACCAATAGGAGCGGAGCATAAATGAAATATGTCGCAATAATGAAAAACCATGGAAACTAAAACACGCGAACAAAGTCGCGTGGGACAGCTAGTCGGTTATAAAAACGATTGGTATCAAAAATTAAACAAACAAACGAAAAAAATCTCAAATATCAGTACTATTACCGTAAAACTCTTCCGCTACTGTATTGACATTCCATTTTTTTTCATTTGTTTTTTGAGTTTATTATACCAATCGTTATTGTAATCGATATAGAAGTCATAGCTTTCGTTTGTACAATGACAAAAAACTCACCTTGTATACAGAGGAAAATGAGCACAAACTAAGCTTCGATACCCATTTGAACCGAATTTAGAAATTGAAGTCCCGTTTTCTGGACTATATTTTGACTGATACAGCATGGCTTTTGTCAAACTAACGACCGTACAAATCTGTTGACTATCTCTGCATTTCTAAAACCCAATTAACCCGAAAGTTTTCAAACAGCACCATTTTATAGCAGATATAGTTTCAATAGAAAGGCATAAAATAGAATGTCGGAAATGGCAATTAAAAATTGGTTTCGATTTAAATTTTGTTTTTGTCGCATTTTGTTAACATATTAATTTAAAGTCACGATTTGTGTATATGGCCATAAATAGAGCAGTTAACTAAAAGCCAAAGTATCTAACTGGTATTTTTAACAGAATATCAAATAATAACATGTGATAGGTTGTTATTTAAACGTAAAAAGTGATAAGTTAGAAAAAAAAATACCGTCTTTATTCCTATGCTTGGTATACTGTTAACAGACCATTTCTAGAAAACTACTGAACCAATTCTGATAGAATTTACTCTATTCCCTCAGTTAAAGTAAATGAAAACAAATAAATGGTCCATTAGTAGTTTCAGAGATATGCCTGGTATAGTACAGTTCTGATTTTACATCGGTACAAGTTAAATTGATAACCTCATTTTATGAAGATGGATAAAGAGACGAATAACCTTTATATTTAGTGTTTAATTTTAAGGATCGTACGACTAATTATAATAAATTATTCTATGACCTAATTAATGTTGCAGCTAGAAGCTAGCCGGCCATAGGTCACGGCTCCGTGATTCTCATTTAATATTTATTAATGTTGTTGGTTTTCGACACGCATGCTTTTGTTTGATTTGAGTAATATTGATATATGGAGTTTTGATATTTGTAATTAATGTTATGGAAGAAGGAAATATGTAATTTGGAATGTTTTTCCGAAATGAGAAATGCTTTAATGATGATAGTAATCGACTTAAAATGACATTTAATGTATGGAAATGACATTTCATTTCGATAAGTCACGTGACTTTGACTTGTCACTTCCATACATTTGAGCGATTCGATCAGCGTTAACACTTATAGAAATGTCACTTGGCTAGAGGGACTGATTTATCACGATCAGACAGTACAATAATAATTTTATATATGTACAAATGTAAATTTCGTACCTACAGTTACAAAAGTAAAAAAAAACTACAATTGAAACAAAAAAGGACATCGTAACTTAATGTAACTATTGAAATAAAACAACTTTTAACGGATTCTATCGCGGTTTTTATTTAGATTTTTGTTCCCGACGTTAATATAAATGTAACTAAGTATTTATTTCAACGAAAGTTATAAAAACTGGGAAATAAACAACATCGAACATTAATTGCGGCATAACTATTTTAATTAAAAGGTAAATATAACAGTGTACATTGTAAAAACGTTGAGACGCCCAAACGACGAAGTGGAACTGTAGTGAAACTGTAATTACCGGCGCGACCTTATGCGCGAAGACCGTGGATCAAATATTTTCGTGGATGAGGTATAAATTATTATGTTATCCTATACTTTAGAACTAAATACAAAATATTCCTACTAACTGTTTTTTTTAAGGATTTGAAAGAAAGTGTCGCCATATCCACTTAATTTAAGTATTTAGTTGATCTCAGGTAATTTAATAGGTTGATATAAGGTGTAATGTCTAAGGAACAACGCTACTAGTAGCTAAACGATACCTGACATAAGTTTATGATGTATGGAGAATAGGGATGCTGATTGGGTATAAATAAATATTACCGGCCTATAAATGAGCCCAGGCGTCTTCTCATTTAGAACAGGAACGAGCATTGATCAACTGACTGAAAATTTGAAGTAAAAATCTATTTAATCCGTAAATTTGATAATAAAAAAATTATAGACACGTATTTTTCACTCTTTCAAAATAACTAAAAACGAAAGAGATATAGCGAATCGAAGTTCAGGAGTTGGGGGTAATTAAGTCACGATGTTACACAAAAAGTACGACATCGTGACGTCATGCGCAATTTCAAAATCTGGTAACTTAAAAAAAAAAATACGTTTTTAATATTTTTTATTGATTTTTCTACCTGAGGGATAATAAACAAAATTTTACTCTACATCCATTTATCAATGTTATCCTTCTTGAAAACGCCTAGACTGTAGAAAATAATATAATTTGCGATTTTCCATATCAGAATCTTCTTACATCCAAAGTAGGAACGAACAAGAAAATTAACTAGTAACAAATTCATTCATTGACATAGAGTTCCTAAGTACCGTCTGAAACTCAATTCGGAACGAAACGGAATCATATAAGAATTAATGGGAATACTCTAATTGGGACTAATTGAGACAGTCTACCGCCATTTTATGCTGAAAATTTTTCGGCGTTTCTTTATTAGATTAGTCTCTATTTTAAGGTTTTCGTGGGAAAATGTATGAAGTGAGATCGCCACGGTTTTAGTATGGCCGATCTTTTGAAGTATTTCTGAGTGTGTTTTATTTTTAAGTAAGAGGAAATGTCTTTTCCTTAATGATCTTATAGACGTCAGTATAGCAGTTTAAAAGATTGATTTTTGAATTCGATTCGATTGAAATTTTATTATTCATGTAATTTAGTATTTCCAGTAATATCCATATACAAATTGTAATTTTTGCCTGTTCTCCCAGTAAGTTCAAGGGTCTCAAAAAGAAGGAGCTCTCTTGGTTTATGTGTAAGGGACATGATAGTTAAGTAGGTTGTTAAAGGAGACCATTCATAATGGGCCCATAATCGAAAGTGCGGCCACTAAAAAAAATGTTTTTAATATGTTCGGGACATCATTTTAAGCATTTGGTACTATGGCACCAACACTATGGCACCATTATTTTAGCGGCTATATGAGTTCAAAAATCAGATTTCTCGTAGATTTGAAAAGGTTATTAATCTGTTCAGAAAATCGTTTTAAGCATTTGGTACTATGGCACCAAAATATGGAACCATTATTGTAGCGGCTATATAAGTTTTGAAATCAGATTTCTCGTATATTTGACCTGAAGATACTTAAGTGTAAATATAGTTTTTGATTACATACGAGGATTTACCACGTATGTAATGAAAAACTATATTACTATATTTTTTTTAGCGGCACTTTCGATTTTGGGCCCAACTTTGTATGAAACCTGAATGATCTCCTTTTTAATATCAATTTGTATTATTACCCTAGCGTTTAACTTATTGCATTTCTATTGTTGGCTGGCTTATTAGTGTAGTGATTAGTGACCCTGACTACTAAACCGGAGGTCGTGGGTTCGATCTTTGTGTGATAAGCATGATTATTTGTTCTGTGTCTGGGTGTAATTTATGTATAATACGTATGTATTTAGAAATATATAAGTATGTTTATCAGTTGTATATATATCATATAATACAGGCTCTGCCTAGTTTGGGATCAGATGGTCGTGTGTGAGTTGTCCCATGATTTATTATTAATTATTTTTTATTATATTCCACAGTTAATCTGTGAACAGCGTTGTAGGCTACAATATTGTTAAAATAGTATGTGTATTTCTTTTTTTATACTGTATATTGTAGCTGTTTGTTGTTCCTTTTGAATAAAATAATTAGGCACATTACGTCATGACAATTTAGGAACACGGTGGATTTAATAACTAATAACTTTAAAGTTTTTTCATTTGACAATAATTAAGTATTTAGACGATTTTTGTAGTGCACAAATGAGACTATTTTCTTAACTGATAGAGAGAAAGCATCGCTGCCCTCAAACAATATTGATCATCTCTTACACTAGACAACTTGGCCATTTGTTATTTGTCCAAAATTGATGGTAAATAAAAAAAAGGTTAATCCAAAAATGTAATTTGCAAGGTCTGAATTAAACAGAAAGATTTAACACCCTCAATCACTAACTAGGTTGAACTCCACAGTTTTTTGCTGTTCCCAGTTAATTGATCACTGTTCATTGGTTAGCAAACTTTGGTTGCAACTAATTTATTTGCCACATCGTTGCAATGTAAAAGTTTACAGACGAATTGCTATGCTAAAAACATTGGGTAATGAATCTATCGACTTGCGTTTTTCTAAGAAAAAACTATTTTATTTATTTCTATAATTGACCAGTAATGAAATGTTTTATAAATAGTATGAATATTATGACTCCCGTCAACGTTATACGAATGCAAAATATACGCGCCTAATATTTTTGACAGCTGTCAAAACTGTCATAAATTTTCTTCTTTTATTATTACGTGGGTGCGCTTTTTATTAAAAATATTATATGGTTTTTAGTATATCAGTATATAATAATATATATATACTTTATGATTAAACCTCGTTATTTGCTGTTACTACTGACGCGCGACGTGCTTATTGTTGATTATTGATAGACATAATTTGACAGGTTAATCCAAGTCTGGTCGTTTGTGTGTAATATACTGAAACTGTCACTTTTTTATTTAATTATCTGTGGTTGATTGGCAGTAAAAAGTAAATATCATATTCTAAATTTATACATCTCAACCGTTTGGATATTCTAAATTGGAACGCTTTATCTCAATCCAAGAAGATCAGAAAAGGTTGAATAGTTAAGGGTAACTACCAAATCGGTCGCCAGTTAGTCGTTGGAAGTTAACGCTGATAAAATTAAACTTAGAAGTCAAAGACCAACTTTTGTAGATAAAGAGCGGCTTGATATCTCGGGATACGTATTACGTAAATTACGTCAAATTGCCGTTAAACGTTAACCATTTTGAGAGATTTTAATTGTTGAATTTTCGTAATAATGTTTGGCAGTATTGTGAGATATTTTTTGAGATGAGAGAAAGATTATTGGAGATTTTATTAAATTATTAAGAGTCACAACAGTTGACCGGTACGACCATTCACGAACATTATATTATTGTAAATCAGTCACAGGGCGACAAGACTCAAATGGAGTTGGGCAGGATACATAGCTAGACGCACAGAGAAGACGATGGATTCGAACTGTGACTAAATGATGGCCAAGAACAGGTATAAAGAGTCAGGGTCAACCAAGGAAACAGATTGATGATACAGCTAAGATAACGTAATCCACCAGCAGGGTTATTTGCTATGGCGGTTGTCGTATCGTCTTTCGTAAATTACTATTTCTATTTATATTATTCTAAATCTACAAAATTTGCGTTTTACCGTTATTTTTAACCACTAAACATCGCTTGGGAGACAGATCAAAATGGCGGAAAAAGGGGCCTATACTCAGCAGTGGTGGTTTCCGACCTGAAATAATGACGATTATAATTCCACATTTTAGGAATATATATGTAAGACAAATCCAATATACATGCAAGACTAATCCTACATAATAGTACATAAGTTGAAACCATTACTTAGTTTAAATCAAGATCAAACGCCAATCAAAATCCGGACTCCCACAAGCGTAGTACATCATGTAAAAACGATGTCCTAATCGGATAACGTCCTTTGACAAACAATCGAGCATTTGGCACAAAGATAACATGGTTTTGTCTCTTAACTGCGGTTTTGATAAACCGCCTCAATCCGGATAATATTGTAAGGAAATAATTTGTTTTTCACTCTGTTTTGGGCCACTACTACTGCGAATAAGTCATAAGCTACATAGTTTTGAAATCTAAAGGATTTGTGTGCACAAGGTTGCAGGTTCGAACTCATTACGGATAAGAACCAATGTGATTTTTTTCAAAGTTATAAGTATGTATTTTCTTTATTATTCTGAGACATCATTGACAATCGGTGAAGAAAAACATCGTGATTACAGAAATTGGAATTTGAAATTGCCAACTCGCATTCAGCAAGCGTGGTGATCAATGGTCCCAAGCATTGTGACTTGCTGACCAAGCATTGTGTCCCAAGCCTGAGTGTTCTTTGATCACATGCTCATTTAAGTGTTTGTGAAACCCTCTAGCGATACAAGTACTTATTAAATTCACGACAGGTCCCTCCAGCACAGCAAAGTCCCCCACCGCGGCAGTCTAAACTCCAAAACTACCGACAGGGTTTTCATATAGTTTTCACCAATGGATAGAGAGATTCAAGAGAAAGTTTTTTGTGTATAATACATAAATGATTTCTCTACACGTGAAATGCTGTAGTAGGTCTATAGTTAGTAGAAAATAATAAAAAAAAGATTTATATGATATTTTAATTTAATTCTCGGATTCCCATTTCCATAATAGTCCTCTCAAAGTTGTAGCTACCCGCATGGCCCCACAGTTTCGTAATTAATCTGCACCAAATTTCTAGACAATGGATCTTAAGACTTAAGTCTGTTTAAACTTACTAGTTTCGATAACGGCCTGTAAGAAATTGGCGGTCGTTTGTTTTCTAGACTAGACTATTATTCGGCTTTGAGGTTTACATTTAGTTTTCAACTTAGTAACTTGTAGTTGTATAATATAACTAGCTTTTGCCCGCGGCTCCCACGTAGATGTCGGTTGTAGCCTATGTCCTCTCTTGGGTTCCAAGCTTACCCCAAACCCAGTTTCATAAAAATCGGTTCAGTGGTTTTGCCGTAAAAGCGTAACAGACAGACAGAGTTTCTTTCGCATTTATTATATTATAGTATGGATTATAATTATATTATAATGATTAAATTTATTGTAAGAATCGCATGCGTCAAAATTATTCCGTATTTTCTTAGTTCTCTGCTACAGTTTATTAAATTTACCATGATTTTTTTTTTCAATAATTTATGAAAACACATACCTTTGAAAGCTATTTACAAATGCCAGAGATGGAAAATATACAACCTGATAAGGACCTTTTCAAACCCAGTAACAGCCGCTATTTTGTTACTATTTCAAACAGTGTATGAATTTATCACTAGGTTTGCTCACTATGTGTTGGCGATTGAAATTTAAGTATGTATGAAAAGAATGACAGAGAAAGGTGAACTTGAAAGAGACAGTTATAAAGCACTACGCTCGTTTAATGATATGTGATTTTCCGTTTGACAACAGACGATTAAGCGAAAATATCGATGGTACCGATATTATTACGGTAATATTAGGTTTTGAAATAGTTTTAATAAAACGGCGCGCTCAGTTTTAATACTAATTTTGCGATTTTACTTGTTCATGTGCCATGCCACCATTGCCTACAGTTCATGCTCGATATGCGCACTGTAGTATAGATTACCAATTTTTTCTCTAAGATAAATACATTATGATTTGCAAAATACTAATGTGTAAACCTATTCAGTACCCACCAATTACCGAAGGCTCTGTATCACCATATAAACCAACCACTTAATTTATTAACACTGTTAATGATGACGAATTTATATTTGTACAAATAAAAACTTTAATTAGTTGAACCTAGAATAAGTCTTGAGAATAGGTTAAACTGTCGTAGTGGCTTAGTGGTACAACGAACGGTATTTTGTATGCACAAGGTAGCAGGTTCAAACCCACTAAAGGCAAGTACCAATATGACTTCTTCAAAGTTAGGTAGGTAATTCTTAATTATTGGCAAACGGCGCAGAAAAATATCGTGAGGAAACCTGGATTCCAAAAATTGTAATCGCAAACCCGCATTGAGCAAGCGTGGTGATCAATGCTCGTGTTCTCTATATGAGAAGAGGCCTGTGCCCAGCAGTGGGATATTTATAGACCGGTATAATAGAAGGTTAATGAATATCTGTCGGGTAGATTAATGAATTTTATTGGACACATATTTTTTTCTTTTATCCCTGCAAACAAAAAAAAATATCAAAATACAGTGAATGGAAATTTCGCGTGACGTCACTCCGAGCTATAATTTTTACCACGGCGTGACGTCATAAGCACCTGATTTTTTGTTGTTTTCATAAAAGATACGTGTCTAATATTTTGTTAATATCTAACTGACGGACTTAAACGGTTTTTACTTTTCATACCCCGTCGACCCCTATTGTGTAGAGTTATGTACCGTAATCGGGGTAAATAATTTAGTCTAAGTTCAGACATAACATTTTCTTTTAAATTTCTTCTACAACTAAGGATAGCCCACATAAAAGCAGACATCACAAATCACAAGTAAATTTAAAACAAATATCTACTACCAGAGTCATTCGCTTGGATCCACATTTTTGTCCTAATGCAGAATTGAGCTTACAACCGTCCTAATGTCGGATTGAGTGCAAAATCAAACGTTTCCTTAGTATTAGGGATCTTGCAGATGCAGTATAGTGGAGCTATTTTAGATTCAGATCCGTATCCGGATCCGGGTAAAAAATTTAAGCATAAGTAAAATAAAAATTGATTTTGCACTTCTGAATTTATATATAAACTAGCTGTCCCCCGCGACTTTGTCCGCGTGTTTTAGTTTCAACGGTTTTTCATTTTTGCGACATTTTTCATTTATGCTCCGCTCCTATTGGTCGTAGCGTGATGTTATATAGCCTATAGCCTTCCTCAATAAATGAGCTATCCAACACTGAAAGAATTTTTCAAATCGGACCTGTAGTTCCTGAGATTAGCGCGTTCAAACAAACAAACAAACTCTTCAGCTTTATAATATTAGTATAGACTAGCTTTTGCCAGCGACTTCGTCCGCGTTTCCGTCGTTTTTCGTAAAAAAGTAGCATATGTCCTTCCTCACTGTTCAGTGGTTTTGATGTAACAGACAGATTAACTTTCGTATTTTAGTAGGGAAATATAATATATCACGTTACACAAAAATAATCCTTATAGCATGATTCAGTATTCACACGCGACGGCGCGATGGCTTATTATCGTATTTCATGTATAAGTTTAGTGTTTCTATACCGATTTCTATGATTCTTTTTTTATTGAATAGGTAATAATGTAAACTTTTTTTAATTAGGGATAAGTGAGAGTATAATAAACGTAAGAGTAAACAAATATAATCAGAAATCTCCGAACTGCTAAGCTATCGGGAGTTACACGTGTTATTGTGAGTCAACCATAAAAGATAGACATATGCTGTTGTGGGATATTTTTTAGATAATTTTATGTAGAACATTTCCGTCATACATGATTTCTATGTAGCTTTAACCATTAAGGCTGCATACGCGACGGAAGCTTAAAAAATACCGTTTTCCCAACATTTCCCTTCACTGCTCTGCTCCTATTGATTGTAGCGTGATGAAAAGTATACTATAACCTGCCCAGGAGTATGAAGAATAAATGTACCAAGTTTCGTTAAAATCCGTCCAGTAGTTTTCGTTTCTATAAGGAACATACAGACAGACAGACAGACAGACAGACAGACAGACAGACAAAAATTTTACTGATTGCATTTTTGGCATCAGTATCGATCACTAATCACCCCCTGATAGTTATTTTGAAAATATATTTGATGTACAGAATTGACCTCTCTACAGATTTATTATAAGTATAGATTATGTCTTTGCACTAGTAATAATTAAAGTAACCATTTTTGTTCCGAAATCCGGATTTGGATTTATTTGTAGATGAATAGAAGTTGTTACTGTTGGAATGTTTGAAGTTGTGTATTGCATAATATCTTAAATAGTGTTATTAGCTTCGGCCGTTCCGTTTAATCCTTACTAATATTATTAAATGGAAAAGTCTGTCTGTCGGTTTGTCTGTCTGTCGCGCTTTCACATCAAAACTACTGAACCGATTTAAATGAAATTAGGCACACAGATAGTCTAGAGCCTGAGAAAGGACATAGGCTACTTTTTGTCACGATAACCGACATCCACGCGAGCGGAGCCGTGGTATACTGCTAGTAATAAATAAAAGTCCATTGTAAAGTCTGTGGAAAATATATTATGTTTAATAAAACTCTAATCATAATTACTCATTTACAAAAGCAATTTAAAAAATTAGGTTTAATAACCGGATTTCGGATGTTAACCTGCAACAAGCCTAGTTTATCTTTTTTTTTTTGTTTTTTTTAAACGCTTGGAGCGAAGCGTGTGGAGTTTAAAGTTTGCAGTTAAAGCAAATAGTCTGTTTGAACGTATTTGTGGAAATTATTGTTCAGTAAATGCGGCATTCTTTGTACTAAGCCGTTACGGATTGATGTTTAAATTCTTTCCTTTTTTTTCTGTAGATAAATTCTGTGTAACTATTAGTTTATTTGTGAAATGGGGTTGGATTATGTTTTTTTTTAAGAAACAGTTTGTATTTCGTAGATATTAGACGGAAAAAGAAGGTATGTGGTGAAGGGGTTGGGGCGGCTCTTGTTAACTGTCTTTATGTATACGACAAAATGACATGTTTTTGTAAAAATAGACTTGTACTGACCGATACGTGAATAATGTTCAAACTGAAAATAAAAGAACAAAAATAATGAAACAATACAATAATAATTAATTGGAGTAATTAACTTAATTGTATATTAATAAATGTATATCTTACATTTATTTGCTAATTAGTAAGTAAATCATGATATTAGGGTTCCGTACTCGAATGGTGCGAAAGGGACTCAAACACTAAGCCTACGCTGTCCGTGTATCTCATAAACCGTTTTAACTATGAGAGTTAAAATTTTACAGAGTATGTATTTCTGTCGCAACTATAATAAGAAATCTACTTATACTAATATTATAAAGCTGAGAGTTTGTTTGTTTGTTTGTTTGAACGCGCTAATCTCAGGAACTACTGGTTCGAATTGAAAAATTATTTTTGTATTGGATAGTCCGTTTATTGAGGAAGGCTATAGGCTATATAACATCACGCTACGACCAATAGGAGCGGAGCATAAATTAAAAATGTTGCAAAAATTAAAAACCGTTAAAACTAAAACACGCGAACAAAGTCGCGGGGGACAGCTAGTAAATAATAAATTGAAAATTAAAGGGGCTCCATAAAATGATACGGAATCCTTCATGCGCGACTCCGACTCACACTTAGCCGGATTTTTCATCGTCGTAATTACCAACGACCAGTCTCAGTTTAATTTCAAAACGAAAGTCTATATGAAAATCGTTTCCCGAACACTCTACCTACATAACTACAGCTATAGTTAAATAAATGTAATTATCGTTTCTATTACTTGCAAAATCAACACGAAATCATTTACTAACATCTATTAATGGAACTAATATAAGCGCTTCTATTTTAAACTTGAATACAGGCAACGAATTAAATGTTAACGCTATCAGTCCGTTGTGTGACAGGGATGGAGCTATGTTACGGTATAGCTCTGTCCCTTTCTAACGGTGAACGATAGTGACTCTAAAATGTTTTAATGTAGGTTTAGAGGGTGTGTTTACTGAAGCACATGATTGTACAAATATAAAGGGATTTTGTTATAGCCCTGCTAATGGGCATGTAGTACGAATACACGAAACTACGTTGTCATTGCTTAGTAGAATTTAATTAATTGAAATTTTTGTGAGAGTTATTTCGTAAACGGGCCTCCATTGGGCCTACATAGTGAGAAGGTATTTGACGGGTTTTTTAAAACTGTTCTACGTTAATCACTGATGTCTAAGGACTCTATAGATCATTTATATTTTACGGTCCATTACATATAGTGAAAGGAAAAACGGAATCAATATAATCAAATATATCTCTCGAAAACGCTTTTCCTGACAATATGGCGCCTCATATGTCATCGTGACGTCACCTGCTTGTAAACTTTGGTTGTTAACTACTGTTGAAACGCAACAGTTTACAAGTAGTTGACGTCATCAAACATTCGTACAATCATAGTCGTTTACGATCACGTGACTAAAGTAAACAAAAACATTTACTTTGTGAATTCACTCTTTATAAAATAGCTAGTAATTTTCTTTATTGACTATATATTTGATTTCCAAAATTCGTATTTAATACGGATGCCATTAATAGATCCTATATTTTACATGCTGTCAAATACCCTATTCAAAAGGGATCTGAAATGATTTTTGGTTAAGATAATAATGTAATAAAGTATTATTATGTATTTAATATGACATATACAAGAAGAACAGTAGATTAATGATAAACTTAAAATAAAAAAATAATGAATCTATAAACGCCCCATTTTTTAGAGACGTTATAATTGGTTGTAGATGCGGCTGGATTTGATTAAATTTTGATTAAACTGAAATCCAAATCCTCCTCTATTTAACTTCAAACTTCCAAGTATTTTAAATAAATGTCGAATTTCAAGGGATAATTAAAAAATATAAAAATCATTTCAAAAGTCCTTAAAACAATGTCAGCCTAGGTTAACTACTATAGCACGGTATCCAACACTTAATTTAAATAAACCCAGCTTGTTAAGATGCGCTGGCATTTCTAAACTATAAAACAATATCGCTTGCTGCGACCTATTTGGTCGTGATAGGTTCCATAAAGGGTCACGACAATACGAGAATCGATATTAGAATCGATTCTAAAGTGAAGCGAATATCGATGTTATCGATTCAACATAATCGAATTTGTTTAAATATTTGTCGCGACCTTTGTCGTAATTACTGTAATTGGTTGACTTGATAGACAACATGTTAGAAGGTAATTACATTCCTTTGAAATAATATAATCGTGAGGATTTATTTGTTACACTAATCAATTGAAACGGATTAAGAGGCGCAATCTTGTCTACTGTAGCTTATTGGTGTGCAAACAGATTTTATTTCCTAATTAATAACACCAAATCATAATATAACCAAGTTTAAAATGTTTGACATAATTAACGCACAAAAACTATATCGTTAAATAACGTTAAACCACTAAACGCTTTCAAAAAAATACGTAAGGATAAAAATACGCTCAAGTGCAAGTTGGACTCACACACAAGTGTAAAACTATGTGCTTTTTCATTATTTGATGTTGTAGCGGCAATAAAAATACTCACTATATGAAACTTTAAACTATCTACCTACCTATAACGGTTCATGAGGAATCAGCCCGCTGGCAGACAAGCGGACGGATGGACGGACAGCGGGGGCTTAGTAAAAGGATCCCTTTCGCAGGCTTTTGGTACGGAATCCTAAAAATAATTGTAAATAAAGGTTACTTGAGTTTTGAAATCAATGTAAGCAAACCATTTTTGGTCTTTCAAACAATTATTTAAAGTTAACTTACTGAGTTATCAACGACAGTAGCACGATTAAATACTTATGTATAGTCGAGATACATACTCATTCTCACCCTATTAGGCTCTTCACAAACATAGGTGACCACACAAGCGTAGCAATAACGATAGTTTAACGATAACTTCTCTACCTAATCTCACAAATCCCTTTTCCCATACATACATATAAACGTAAAATTAAACGGATTTAACGCAAAAGTCTCTTTCCAAGGCGGGGCAAACACAGCATTTGAAGCTAAGATTTCTAAGTTAACACGCAATGGACGTTGAACAAACAATAATTTCGCGATGTAAACAGCTCTTAGTTTTACGTTCATCGTAAAAGTGTTTTATTTGTAGAGTAGTGGTCAGTGATGTGTGTATGGCTTTGTAAAGGAGATTATACACTTACATAATCCCGGTACTTGAAACTTTATTTCGGATTATTAATACTGAATATTGAATATTTTAAAAAGTCATACACCTCAATATTTTCCATTCTTTCCTGTGATCTGCAGGATGTTTTAAACATTGGCAATACTAAATTTTTTCTATCACTATATTTACAATTAGAATAACACAAAGCATAATAGAAAAATCAAATTTGCTAATCTTTTATATTTATGAAAATGAATTCCGATTTCTTTTGTTTACGCCCTAACTTCCGAACGACGGCACCAAATCCGATAATTCTTATTTTGTTATGTCCTTATTGAAAGGAACGACATTTTTACAAAAGAAAAAAAACAGTATGTATGCTTATGTTTGAAAAAGTTCTTACCACCCTTGCGAACCCAGGGTGGGCAGCTAGTACTAAAACTGTCAAAAAGCAAAACAATTCGGACATCAACTAGAGCGATGTCAAAAGCTTTCAAAACCGCATCCGGCTAATTAACCGCACCGAAAACCGTACATCAAGCCGGTCCGGTAAAACCGTTACAACATAACCACATAGTGCTTTCACATCTCGATAATAACCGGACGATGTTCTCTCTAGCGGCAATTAGCTCTAGCCGTGCTGATTTAGCTGAATTGAGTCTAGACTGAATCGCAATCTAGATTTTTAAAGATTAAGACAGTTTGACTGGTCTTAAACGTTTGTAAGTCTGTGATTCTTTGATGATAAGAGCTGTTTTAAATGCGAATAAAATGGTATTATCTAAGTTTGGATTATGAAGTTAGGTAATTTAAATTCTTATTTTGTCTAATGTTTTTATCGATATCTATTAATAGTTAATTTTGTACGTATTCCGTTAAATAGGATTTTAATATGAAGAAGAAGAAATTGAAGGGGCAAGAGCCTAATGGTTAGGGCGACGGCCTTGTGATCGAGAGGTCGCAGGTTCGAACCCCACCCACTGCACTATTGACCTGAACCCACTGCTGACACAAGCATACTTAAACTACTACTACTACTAATACTTAGTTTTAAAAGATATATGGACTTTTTTCATATTATAAATGTTTTTTAATTTGCTTGGTATTTACAAAGGATACAATAAAACAAACTTGTTAAAGTCAAAATTATTAAATTAACGTTTATACTTTCACAAATTATGATGCATATATATACAGAATAAAGTGGAAACTGATGTTTTCGTCTTCCGCTTCATAAAGGCTTGTGAAGTTCTCAAGGATTTACATGAGACCTCGCTATTTTGTTTGAGAAATTTTGACATTTCGTGTAACGTATCAAGATCATTTTGTTTAACAAAAACTTGTATTTTGTGTAATATGTAATTACAAATGTATTTTAAAAGCAAGTTTGTAACCACCAAACACATTTAATGCAAATAAACAATTTATTTTTTTTATTTATTTATCCCTAATGAAAGGAGTATCTAATCAAGCAGTTTGACATAACCTTTTTATACATTATACTGAGAAATAAAAATATTAAAACTATAAAATCTAATTTGTCAGACCAGCTTTGTATTTGAGTTGATTATTTACTTGTAAAATACTGCATTGCTATCGCATTTCGCATCGACTCCAAGCCGACACCGATACTCTTAGGAATTAAAGGAAATACAAAGAATAGCTGCAATTAGTCGTTTTACAATTAATTAAGGATGTGTTAATGAACATGACAATGTCAATATTGTCCCACTACTGAGCTTTCTAATGTATAACCAAGAGAATTTAAATAAAAAAAAAACGATTGCATTCTACAAAGAAAGTCTATACGTCTGTTACACTTTATTTAAATATCGTTTAGCAGTTTAGGTGTAATTGATAAACAAACATACATTTTTTGGTATACAAATCTATACTATACTAATACATGAAGCTGAGTTTGTTTGAAAGATAAGAGTTTGTTTGAACGCGCTAATCTCAGGAACTACTGTTCCGATTTGAAAAATTCTTACAGTGTTGGATAGCCCATTTTCTGAGGAAGACTATAAGCTATATAACATTACGCTGCGACCAAAAAGAGCGGAGCATAAACGAAAAATGTTGCAAAAATGAACATGCGGACAAAGTCGCGGGGGAGCTAGTAACTATATAAATCTACTTTTAACATAGATATAATGCAGCTATGCCTATGTCTATAGTCCTAGTCCTGCAGACAAACAACTGAACTGGTTTTACAAATAAAAAAAACAAATAAAAGTTATATAATTAAATACCAATCATATCTAATTACTTTAACGATAAATTCAAGAAAAAAAAAACACCAGTTTATTAACCTCGGAGTGGCCATTTATTAAAGCTTTAATGCGTCAAATATTTTTAGCGAAAATATGGCGGTGCTCGCGGCGGGACATCGGTATATTAGGTTTGGGCCCAAATGGACAATTTCCGAGATGTCCCACGTTCGCAAGAATTGAATAACGACGACACTAACTTGGTTAACCGGGTTCGACCGGGCGCCATATTTTTTTTCATTAGCCGCGTATTTTTGTTTTATAAATAAAGGCTTGACTGTTTTTTTTTTTATATTCTATGCATATTCATAAATACCTGTGCCTATACAAATACTTTGCCTGTACGTATTATTTTGTATTTCGCTTTTTAAATAATAAAGGGGTAATTAGAGATCCATTACAATTACGGTCCTACAAGGATAATTGACGAAAAAAAAACTCGAAATCAAAAATAGAAATAGGATGAACAGTTTTCATTTGTTTTATTTGTTAATGGCCTTAATTAAAAATCTTTCATTCAAGAAAAATATTTTTAGGATAGATTGCTGCTGGGGAGTTTGTTCCTTCTCCTCTTCAGGAACACTTAGACAGAATTAAAGTTAAACCAATCTGGGAGTATCTTCAAGCATTAAGTAGCTTAATTTTAATCATTGAATTATTTATATAAAATAACACCAAAGTTTTAAAATACCAATTAAAAAAAAGCATTGTTACGTATGACGTCACACGGTTAGGTAGCTACAATGCATACGTCAACACCGCATTCACCGCGGCTCCGAAATAACCGCCCATTAAAATAACGAACCGTTATTTAGGGTTAACTTGTTGTTATAGTTTCGTTATTTTTAGCACAATCCGTTATGTAAAAGCTTCACCGTTACATATATAACTTAAATTAAATGCAGTTAGTACCTAATTTGTAGATTAGAATGCAAACCTAAGATTGAAAAAAAAAAAAAACCAGCTACAACATACATCGTCTGTCTTTCTGCCCGTCTGTCTGTCTTTTACGCATTCTCGGCTAAACCGATTATGATGAGACTTGTTATGGAGTAAGCTTGAATATGGACATGGGTTACTTTTTACAGTTATAACGTCATCCACACGGGAATAAAGTGCGAAGCCGCGGGATAAAGCTAGTATTTTATAAATTTGACTTGTAAAAACTTATGTGTTTATAGAATGCACTGTAAAACAGTTAAAGAGTTTATGTCCTAAAGAAGATATACAAATGACTTTCTTGTCTCGTCAGTAAAAAAAAAATGAAAAGGTTTATTGCAGAATCATGTACAACTTTTACAGTAAATCATACATACCTCCTGTAGATACAAACTTTTTCGAGTCGAAAATCAATGGTAAGTATCTTATCTAATCTATTCCAAAACACAAAGATGTCCAAACGAACTAAACTTTCAATCCAACAACATCAACACGTATCTTAATCTACTACAACTCTAAGAATACTTCATCGTATTTACAGGAAGTGAGTGAATGGAAAAAATTCAGGCATTATCGGGTTGGGGCAACGTCGCCTTACTTTTATAGCTCCAAAGGCTTTTTACGATCGTGTCCGCGGATAAAAACCCCTCCACCCCCTTTACCCATTTAATCAATAGTGATTTCGGTGTAATAGTTTTTTTCCCTCCACTTTGAATATAAAAGTTTTTTGATTTAGATTTCGGAACGAATAGTTCGGTCTCGTGTTAAAAAGTTGTAAACTGAATTTGGATTCGAGTGGTGTTGTGTATAGATTGCTATCTATAAAATGCAATATTTGAGGGTTAATATATGAGCTAGCTTATTATTTCGTTTCTAAGCTGTTGACGACCTAAATAAAACGTTATTTATGTTCAATCTTTTAGTATTTCTCTCCGATGAATATTTATTTATATAGATAATATTGATTGGATTGACGATTTCGATTTATCAAATATTTTATTACTTAGGTGTGTATGCGGCAAGTGAATCACCAAAAATAATGACAAGCGTGTCACTGCAGTACGAGGGACCATATGTTATTACGTCACTCGCTATGTTTATGATTTTTGGTGTCGAATAATATTGTATTTATAATATTTATTTAAAACAAATCTTTGTGTGATGAGCACGATCATTTATTCTGTGTCTGAGTAATATGTATGTATTTAGAAATATATAAGTATGTTTATCAGCTGTCTGGTTGCCATGATACAGGCTCTGCCTAGTTTTGGGACCAGATGGCCGTGTGTGAGTTGTCCCAAGATATATTTATATTATTATTATAATTAAATCTATTTGAACTCAAATTTTATAAATTGACTCTATACGAGATGTTAGTTACAACCTTTCGGTGACACTGTATATTATGTCCACAGTACTTACTAAAACAAAATTATTGTAGGTACTATTAGTTTACAGAATTACCACGGTACTTCAGTTCCGCTGTTTCCCATCGTTGCGGAGGCAAAGCTGCTTATAATTATGCTGAAAATATGCAAATAGTCGCCTCTCCTGTTTTCAACTCACTTTAATTTGACGAAATTGCGAACTACTGATTCAATTAGGTACAAGAATATAACAAAATATTTGAGAGGTAAATCTGTTATTGTATATTACGGTTGTGTTCTTTTTGTTGTTTTTTTATAGACAAATATTACTATCATCATCTTTGATTTGTTGGATTTATCTCCTTCCGGAATAGCAGAATAATTATCAAAAAGTTGCAGAATACACGAATTTTATTTCTATGTCTAAACGGGAATAGCTTACGCGAGTGATACCGCGGGGCACCACTAGTATGGTAATATAACATTGGCTGGAAATTAAACCCGCTATTGTTCCTAGTTTGCGCAAACCCTAAATCTCGTTGTCCGAATAGTCTCCTAGTTTGCTATAGCATCAGATGATTAATTGTCCCGAGACTCATCAATAACATCTCCAATTTGATTCATCAGTTGCCATCAGGGGTTAACGTGCATTTGCGAATGTAGAAAACGAATATATTATACTAGCTGTCTCCCGCGGCTTTGCCCGCGTGTTTTAGATTCAACGGTTTTTCATTTTTGCAACATTTTTAATTTATGCTCCGCTCCTTTTGTTAGCAGCGTAATGTTGTATAGCTTATAGCCTTCCTCAATAAATGGGCTATCCAACACTAAAATAAATTCTCAAATCGTAGTTCCTGAGATTAGCGCGTTCAAACAAACAAACAAACTCTTCAGCTTTATATATTATTAGTATTAGTATAGATTAGCCACGGACATTACCATTTTTTTTTGTCTATTTAAGGTCAATGCAGTATGGCAGTAAGTTAGCACATATACATATAGAGGCCATAGCAGTAAGTCGATTAATACTCAAATTATATCTTAAAATTCACTTGCAAATAATTATACAAATAGAAGCAACTTCTTATAACTTAAAACTAATTTTAAGAACAGGTAATAGTGAGCTTGTGTCTGTCAGTCTTATCTAGACGTACAACGAATACAAATTATAAGGAAAACGAACTGTAAGGTGGAGTAAAAGAAGTGCATAGAACAATAGAACTTCCTTGGACAGTTGATAACTATTTATTTATATAAGGAAAACTGAAGGTTTGTTTTATTGATTCCTATATTCGGAATATTAGGAATTCAAACCAGAAAGACATTAGTCTTTCACCATTAGGTGTAGATGACTGGGCATAAAAACAAAACAAAATCTAATTAGACCGTCGTGTTCGGTATAAAAACTAAAAAAAGAAATGAAAAAAAAAACTCATATTTTAATACTGTACCCGTAAGACTTTTGCGGTAATGGTTGGATATTCGAGATTTTTTTGTTTGTATGTTAAATTTGTGATACCAATCGTTTTTATAAGCGACATAGAGGTCATTGTTTTTAATAAATAAGAAAACACTAAATAGATGATCAAAGTTCAGGGGTGGGTGATTATGAAGTCAAGCTTACGCACAAAATGCACGAAATGTGACGCCATTTCACTTTTAAAATCAATGTTTAGTGGTTTTTTTTTTTTTGGATGAGATTTACGCAGTTAGCCTGAGCGCAGGCTTTGACTGCTTCACCGGACTTTTAATGTTTCGTGGTGAATTTTAAGTTACGCAGGCAAAACACGTGTTAATAATCTCTTTGACGAAAAAAAAAAAAGTCATCTTCCCATTGACTACCCCCGATAGTTACTCAGTACCTAATGTTAAGTGTATTAACCTTGTTCTTAATTATTTTTTCTGCTATAAACTGTCAGTACCTACTGTGGCTGGTACTGATAGATTTTTTTTATTTACTAGCGTACCAATATTTTAATAGCTATATTATGAAACTGCTATGTAAAAATGTTTTAAAAATTATAAATAAAAAATCACAACACACCAAGCAGAATAACACCCTGATATAACCATAATACTTATTCGACATGTCAAATATCCTTTCGAGTCGAATTTGGGAAGGCTCACAGGGCCCGCTTAGTGCAACACATTTAATTCATACGGTAACCGCTTTCAAACCAAAGAACTAATTATCAAAATGGAATGTGTACAGGGAGATTATGGAACATCAAAATATATGAATATCTTCGGATAGAGTTAAAAATTCTTGGATCAAATACCGAACGAATAGAGGTGCGAACTGGGTATGATATGATAAGTGGGTATGATATCAGATTTTGAGTTAGTTTTAATTTTTTTTTTATTATTAAGAGCTTTTATATAATTATGTTACCTATGTTTAAACAAATAAATTTATTCTTATTCTTATTCTTTAATAAAACAGCGGACTTTGTTTTGACGCAAATTTAACGATTTTACTGGATCATACTCGATATGCGAACTCTATAGTTTGCTTATGTTTTCTTTAAGGCTCTATTGGTATACAATCTAATAGAAAGAGATAAATAGAAGAAATAAATATTTATTTGACACAAATACGACACATAAATAAGTACACAAAGAAAAACAATAAAGATTGATAAGAAGGTAAGGGGATATATGCATCACTCCCGTGCAAAATGGCCAGCGCTCAGCATGAGCTAAGGTTCTGCGTTCGAAGCAGAGCCTTAGCGCGACCATTGAACCGAAAAATAAAATCTATTGAATCGTAACCATTCCAGTCTGATTCTAAGTTCCTTGTTCCTGACTTAATCTAGTTATAAACGTACCGCCTAATTCCTATTTGCAATTATATTTTCCAATTAAATTTTCCACTTTTCTTCCCCGAGTAATGAATTTCGTAACAATTCGGATACAATATTTTGTGGTATAATTTAAAAAGGGTTGCTCTTCATGATATGCTGTTAATATTGTTATTAATCGCTTGGCTTTTTGACGATTTCGTTGGAATCATAAAACGAAAATATAGGTAGAAAATATAATTAGGATTTAAGAGTAGTTGTACATATTTCGCCGTCTTTAAATTTGCTCCATAGAAGCAAGATAGAATTAACGAGATAGTCAGCAAATAAACCATTATTTACATGGAAATAAGATTAAAAATTGTAAATTGATTGCAGTAGCTAAAGCACTTGTGTTATGGAATCAGAGACAACGAAGGTACCACTAACACCCAAATTCGAGACAATGTAGAATAGTGTTTCTTTTCTACATTGACCCGTCCGGGGATCGAACACGGGACCTCAAAGCTGGCGACCTCTTAAAAACCGGTGTGTAGGCTACCCGACCATGGAGTCGTCAATTGTGAACAGTTTTATCACTTGTAACTTTTTTGTACTAAAGTAGCAAAAAAAAAAGTCTTTGGTTAAATAATTAAAAAGGTACATAAACTACCACCTGTTTAACGTTCAAAACGCTTGAACAATTAAACCATAAATAACAAAAACAAGCAATTATTACTTTCAACAAAGAAATTGCTTGGATGGCTTCCAAGGGCATTAAAATAATGTCGACTTAGATTTAATTAAAAAACTTCACTTACAAAAGTTTAATAGGTAGTAATAGCATGATGAGCGCTTGAACAGCCTTGTTTGAACAAGTTTCTTATTGTTAGCTCCGTAAATACCTTCTAGAAGTTTTCTAGAACGATTCATTAAGTATTAGAAAAAGTACATCAAAACAAATGAACGAGCTTTGTTTCTGAACTGTTTTATAGACGTAGGGTATTTAGATGAACGTTTTGAGTTGTACTTTTGAATGTCGTGGTGGCCCAGCGGTTTAACGAACGGATTTGAATGCACAAGGTTGCAGGTTTTAATCCACTACAGTCAAGTACCGATATATTTTTTTCAAAATTATGCGTACTTTCTTAATTTTTTTTCGAAGTCACCTTTGGCAAACGGTAAAGGAAAACATCGCGAGGAAACCTTGATTCTAAAAATGGAATTTGAAATGGCCTACTTTCAATGGTGCAAGCATGGTGATCAATGCTAGTGTCTTCTCTACATGAGAAGAGGCCTGCGCCCAGCAGTGGGACAATAGGCCGGTATTATAACAAGAATTTATCAAACAAGGAGCGAAAAACTTCTCGTAAAAGTCAGCCATGATGATAAATCATAGGAATAAATTAAAAACGTCACAAAAAAAAACATTTTTGAATAACTTCGTCAGTAGACAACTTGATGTTATAAAATGCTGTTTGTATGTAACGCATAAGATATAATTAAATTACCTATTAGGTTATCAAATAATGTTATACCTAGCTATTGGAACGGCAAACGAAATTAATTTTGAAATCCGATGAAACAATGAAACATGTACCACTATTAATTAACTGAACTGCTTTGAAAACATGCGATGTTCCTAACAAATATTCCATTTGATTCTGGAAATCCATATTAATATATTCGTAGATACTTGCCAGTCACCATACATAGCTGAAATCTTCAGACGCACCGTAATATCAAGCCTTTATGTCAAGAAGCAAATATGGTGAAGCATGGCCAGGTATAAATGGTACTATATCTTGTCAAATAATTGAGTTTCAAGTTGAATTCCATTTTCAGACTTTGTCCAAATGCACTAGGGTTGATACGCCATTCAATTGAACATAGCTGAGATTTGTAAGGGCAATTAGATATATCATTTTTGTGTGTAATATGTGTCCATTGCGTGAGACTTTGGTCTTTCTCAAGCGACGAATTAAGTCTTAGCCTGCTACCGGCCTGTAATATATGTTAACAATTTTTTTTAATGTTTGTCTGGTAGATTTGTAAAAAATATTAGACACGTATTTTTTCTTTTTTTACGTAACCGATACTAACGACGATACATTGATTTATGTCGCATGACGTCACAATGTCGTATGTTTTGTGTAACATCGTGACTTAATTAGCTCCTGAACTTTGATAAGCTTTATCTCCTTTGTTTTTTGTTATTTAAAATGGGTGAAATACGTGTATAGTATTTTTTTATCAAATTTATGGATCAAATAGATTTTTACTTTTCATACCCTTCTACATCCCTATATCATAATATAATCTATACTAATATTATAAAGCTGAAGAGTTTGTTTGTTTGTTTATTTGTTTGTTTGTTTGTTTGAACGCGCTAATCTCAGGAACTACTAGTCAGATTTGAAAAATTCTTATAGTGTTAGATGGCCCATTTATTGAGGAAGGCTATAAGCTATATAACATTACGCTGCGACCAAAAGGAGTGGAGAATAAATTAAAAATGTTGCAAAAATGAAAAACCGATGAAACTAAAACACGCGGACAAAGTCGCGGGGGTCAGCTAGTATGTAAAGAAAATCATATTATTCTATCAGATTGGTCCATACCGTTAAAGCGGATTCTAACTCTAAATGAGTATAGCTTTTCGTCAATATTTTTTCTTTGCATCGTTTAGGTTGCTACCAGTTACGTTTACGTTCAAACCACCACATTTGCAAACAGCTCGGATCTTACTAATCAAGTAAATCGTTCGAATTTTTACAATTACTTGTAAACCATTACTCAAAGACGAGGCTGAATTGAAACTTTTAAAACGAATGATTTTTCTTGCCTAGACTACTTGAAAAATCCACATGTTATAATTATTTAGAATTAAGATAATAACCTCAATCTGTACCTGAATTCCCCGTAGCAACCCTAACAGCAAGAGCTCTCTACCACAGCGTGTCCTAAATAAATAATACGATATTGTAAGAGAGGTCTTAAGAGCTATAGCCATGGCGGGCATTTCGCAAACTTTCCATACTTCATCCCCGTTTAAACGTGAGTTTGTTTATATTTTTACGATATTGTCAAAGTTAGAGTTTAAAAGGTGTCGAGGAGGCATCAAGATGGTTTTTGTTAAAGAATTTTTCATGGTTATTTCCCCTTTTAAGAACAAAGTGAGTTCGCCAATTTGGTTTTAGAATATTTTATGGTAAATACTCTTAATTGTGTTCGCTTTTGGCCTTCCTGGTGTTTGAATTGTTTTTAACTCCTGACGCAAAAAGAGGGGTGTTATAAGTTTAACGTGTCTGATCATAGGTACTAAACGAATGTACCGAATATGATGCAGTTTTTTTTCGTTTGAATGCTGACGTAAACGAGGTTTTATGAAGATCTGTTCAGCATTTTGAATGTCATCAGCAATTTTGTAGCATTTGGCGGGGGGTTCTTAAATTTCTAATTTATAGTTATTAGTTATTCATTTATATCATGGGCTTAGTGTTCTAAACCTTACTTGATGATACTCAATATCTTGTCTTGAAGGTCGGTTTTTCTCCGTTAGAAAAGTTTTTATAACCCTGAATTGGCTGCAAAGGATCTGAAGAGGCTGGTTAAACAAAAACTTTATACATATGTGAAATAAAGCACTTCACAAGCTTTCATAAAGCGAGTTTTTGCCGTGAGATATTAAGCGCTGGATTTTCTAGATGAGCTATTACGAACGTATTACACTCGTTTGTGTTGCGAGGATGATGGTAAACAGACAGTAACCAAGAGAGATTTAATCCTATACCGTTTCGAAACATCCTAAATATATATTTTTGTATACCTGTAGTTTCAAAACATATATACATGGTAGACATATATGTAATACATGTTGTAATATTAATAATAAAAAAGTCGATATGACAATTTCGTCAGTTAGCATTTGATTGATTTATTTTTAAAATGTATGTCGCAGCCTATAAGTTAAATTAGCCGTTTAATTAACAGCCTAGCCAGTTAACTAAATGGCGGCATTTATCAAATGGTCTAAATATTATTTAGTCGTGTCATCAAATACAACATTTAATGAAATGGCTGGCTGATGCTTATGCCATTCGTTTTAGTTTTCAATAAAATCGTAGGTCACTGTTCCAAGTTAACCAAAGCTAACCTAAACTAGATGAGGATGTATTTGTTTTTTATTTTATATATAAGTTTGAATCACTTGGCTGAGTCTTGGTTAGTAATCTTCAACGACTTTAAATACGCCAAGTTCTTTAACTTTGAATTTTCGAATTTCATTAGAATTTGATACTGATCACACATACCGTCTTTATTGTACGATATGTTGTTGAACAAAAGTCTTGCATTATATGCAATTATGCAATGTCATCTGTAGGATATGCGTACTAAATATGTGACGATAAGTAGGTACATAATTTTCTGAAATTAAATTGGATAGTTGACAGAAGAAATGTTGTGACCGACAAAAAACAATACACGCTGTAGATACAATGGGAAAAACACCGTCTCAAGTGAATATTCAATAGACAAAATACTATATACCTCTACCTAGCCCTTCGGTAAAGATAGTCGTGATGTTTTACGAGAGCCACTATCTATAAAGTAAAAAGTACTAGACACGGTACTGTGACTAAGTTTATGCTCAAAGTTCACTCTCCCTTAGGAAATTTCGTAAAAATTCCATTTAGTTGTACACATTTTGAAATATGCCAAGTGTTCTTCTCAAGTTTTAAGTATCTTGTGATAATATCTTGACGTGCGATTTTATTAAAAATTTGTTAAGTAAAATATTTCTGGAATATGAGGGATTTTTAACATAGGTATACGATCAAAATTACTACCCCCTTTAAAAGCTAGATGTCAACAAGTCCTAATCGATGATGGCAGATTTTTTTTACTGGAGTTGTCTGAGGTAGAATAAGATTGGGTAGGCCTTTCCCTAGCAGTTGATAATAATAATAAGTTCTATGTCTTACTACATGCAGGAGGCATGGATTTAAACATTGAACTTACGGTTGCCGCAATTTAGAGAAATAGGTTGGGCGGCGCGCCTCCTGGGCAGGCGAATGGCTAGGTTGCCGCTAGCCGCGTCGCGCGGAATTATAATATTATGTATTCTATAACCGTGACAAACTGTGCCAATACAGACAGCAACCGAGTAATGGGTATTAGAGAGTTGCAATGTTTAGTTAAATATCGCGTTAGGCGTTAAGCGCTTATGCAAGCTGAATTGTATTTTGTGGCGTCGCAGCTAGAGTCGCTATTTATATAATTTGATTTGCATATATAAACTTCTGTACACGTAGTACAATTAAATTATTCTGTGCTACTTGCTAGATTAATATTGATTTTTCTTTTGAGGACTGAAGGATACCGTTTATTTTAGAATGTTTAATTATACAAAAAATACAGTACCTAGCGATAGTAAAACAAACCATTTTCAATTTAACATTACAGTTAAATTAAATGCATAGTAGAGTAAAGTGAAACGATACATACATATGTGTCTAACATCGATATAACTAAGTAACTGTTAGTCAAGTTAACAAACAGACATCGATAACAAAACAATCTTCTCACGCGCAATATCGTTCGAAAACGGAATAAAAGTTCACAAAAAGCTCTAAGATGCCGCTTTCAAATGCGCAGACTACAAAGAAGGCTGTATTCAACCTCCGGGATATTAAAGGTATTATCTGGGTAGACGAGATCGATTACTGTGAACCAGCAATCTATAATAAGATCTCATTCTGTAGTACACCGCACAATGGTTGGGAAGCTTTGTCCAAAGGTATGGTGTTCCGCGGCCGCTAATGTGGCGCTTTTTGGTGAATTTTAGATGAATGGGTTATACATTTTTATTGTGCTGATGTTATTGTGCAAAGAGGAGAGTTTTAGTGCAACTTGGAAGAGGCATAATTATGTCATGTAGTTTGGTTGATTGATTGGATATGTTGTACATTTTATAACTAGTTTGTAAAATAACTTAACATTTTTTTAATGACATTAAATAACTAAATAAGTTAAAAAAAATATCTTCCGGAATGAATTGCCATTGTCATTGCATTACCATCTGTAAAATAAACACTGCACCAAAAATTAAGTCATCCTTCGAAAACCGCAATGTAATTTTCAAGAATATTTTAAGCGCAATTTTAGCGCTCCACTCATAGAATAGAGATTTCGCTCATTAGCAATTTTACGCTAGCTAAAAGGCAATAAGGATTAAAAGCGCCTAAAATGGCTCAACCAGATCGTTCAATTAAGCCTTGCAGGAGATATCTCTATTGATTCTCCATGACGCTTATTTTACAATTAGGTGACGCAAAATCCCCTTCACGGAATAATAGGACGGGAAATTGTTTTTAAATGAAAAAAATCTTATGCTTACAAATAAGGTTGAATGTTATTGGTGAAGCGATTTCACTATTTATTTAAATAGGAGTACCAAGTAGTAATATTTAAGCACTCATTTTGCAAATACTATAAGTACAGATAGTTCGATAGGTAGTCTTTTAGATTGCACACATTTTAACTTGTGTCATGGAAAAATTTCGTGAAAATCACCAAAAAATATTAAATTTTATTTCTTAATTTTTAAGAAATATAACAAAATAGTCATTAATTTGACTGCGATTGTAGACATTTAAGTTACACTAATCTTTTTTTTTATTAAAAACATTGGGCTATTTTTATTTCACTTTTGTTGAATTAAAAGTAAACTGCTAAACATTTTATTTACTACTAGCTGTCCCCCGCGACTTTGTTCGCGTGTTTTAGTTTTAACGGTTTTTCATTTTTGCAACATTTTTCATTTATGCTCCGCTCCTATTGGTCGTAGCGTGATGTTATATAGTCTATAGCCTTCCTCAATAAACGGACTATCCAATACAAAAATAATTTTTCAATTCGAACCATTAGTTCCTGAGATTAGTGCGTTCAAACAAACAAACAAACTCTTCAGCTTTATAATATTAGTATAGATTTTCAATCGGTATGGACAACCCGTAATTATTGTCACTTATAGGGATATACACTTAGTCTTAAAAAAAACATTAATGAATTATACACAGAAACCTCACTCTTGAATCACCCTACCCATTGGTGAAAACTCTCGAGAAAAACCCCTTTTCTACATTGTACCGTGTCTGGGTGTTTGTGGCACCTTCGACTGTCTCTGAATTCCATAAAACAAGTGCTTTAGCTACTTACTTTGGTTTCAGAACAATGTATGTGATGTTTTCCTCATTTTATTATTATTTTAATTATTTTATTAGTTAATGTAGAGAAAGTTATGCTGTGCAAGCAAGTATCATTGCAAATCATATAAAAATAATTACTATAATGTTGTTAACAATAACATTCTACAAACTTCATTAAACAATGCACATTTCTGCATTAGCGGTACTATTAAAAACCAGCTTGTGTTCACGTAATTAGATTTGGTCGCTGGTAGAGCAATTTTATACTTCAGCTTCCTTGGTAGTGCAATTACTTAGATGGCGTAATATGATTATGTACCCACTACCCATCATGCTGAGAAAACCCTTTCTGTGGGGTTAGTAAGGCTAACCACAAGGAGCTAACTAGACAGTATTACTTTGAAGACTTCTTTAAATAACTTTCTTTATCTTTGGTTAGAATTAGCAAAATTTTTTGATTGTCTTGTTTTGTTTTCATTGTCGTGGTGGCCTAGTGGTTCAATGAACGGATTTGGGTGCACAAGGTTGCAAGTTCGAACCCATTACTGGCAAGTACCAATGTGACTTTTTGAAAGTTATATTGGTACAGACTTCATTGACAATCGGTGAAGAAACATCGTGAGGAAACCTGGATTCTAAAAATTGAAATCTAAAATCTTCGACCCGCAATGGGAAAGCTTGGTGATCAATGCTCGTTCTTCGGGAAATTTAAAGGCTGGTATTATTTTTATTTTATTCTAGCTGTTTAAGTTACATAATCAGATATATTTATCGCATCGGCATCGGTCGAGATCGACATTGAAATCAGAACTGAGATCGACATTGAAATCGAAACCGAGATCGACATTGAGATCATAACCGACTTCGAGATCGTCATCGAGATCGAAATCGAGATTAAAACTGAGATCGACATCGATATCGAGATCAAGACCAAGGTCGAGATCGAGATCGAAATCGAGATCGAGATCGACATCGACATCGAGATCGAGAACTATACCGAGATCGTCATTAAAATCGATACCGAGATCGACATCGACGTCAAAACCGAGTTTAGATCTCGATGTCGATCTTGGTTTTTAAATCGAAAATAGAACTATGTAGGTACCCTGTTGATACCTATTTAGTTAATCGTTAAGTATTAACAATGCTTACAACCAGTCTTATCGTGGGATGCTGTGTTACCCAGTAAAATAGGTTCAGTAAAACGTACCCAGTAATATTTAGCTGAATTCGGTAAGACTGGAAGCCTACCCAGCATAGCTTGGGACAAGGATAGGCAGAAGAAGAAGGTAAAGTTACTATATAGATACCTTTGTACCTTTTAGGCATCAATTAGGTAGCGTATAGGTATCGCAGCGTATATCGTCTGTATATTAACAAGTATGTGTAATGCTTCCGTCACTATTACTATGTAGTAGTGCGACTATGATGTTTTAAAGTGGTGGGATAATTACTTTAATTTAATTTCCACAATAATGTGGTACTTTAATTTAGTAATAAAGTTTTTTTTTTTGAGTTGGTATTAATTAAAGTAATATAAGTTTTTTTGCTGGCTACATAATTTGTTAGTTAATTAGCGGTTTTTTTTTAATCTTTTATTTTGGAGATTTTTATTTTAAACGTGATAATGTTTCGAACCTTGGTCAGTTGCACGTATTTCCTATTTTATTAACTTATTTTATATTTTTATTAATGCATAGTAAACGATAGCCACTCTGAACTGAGTGGCTACTGAAAGACCATTTCCGGTAACGTGGAAGACCAAATGGCGATGGCCAGTACGATCCAAGATCATCCCAATATGCACATTCTTGGAAGGAAATGTTCAGGCCAAGACTCTTTTACTCTTCAATTCCTAGCCAGTTTCGAAATTTCGAGAAGTTTTTTTGATTGGAAGTATACCACAAAGATAACAGAACTTTATCTGCTTATGACCCTGCCTCAAATATAGTACATACCTAAGTAGTAGTGTAAACCTAGTATTTACCTAAATATTTCTGTAGGTACACCAAAAATAGGAGCAACCTCAAAATCCCACATATTTTCAATTTCCCAAGATGTCTTAGTAAAGTATAAACAATGGCTACCATAGAGTGCATAGTAGTTAGCGCAAATTCTCGTTAATGCCATCGTTATGTTGAACAGTGTAGGCGCCGCTTTAGCGTTCACGGCTTTCCACCAATTTCTAGCGTTTGCTTTGGAAACATACGGGACCCTTATGGACACGCGACAGACGTAAACATGATATTTAAAACTACTTTTATTTTGGCAGAAAGATCCTTGATAAATATTCGGCCTGTTAATCATAGAGGGACTGGAAAATATTTGTATTAAAATAAAATACGATTGCTGGACAAATACAAAGAAAATAGTAGAGGTGTGTTCGATCGGCGCGTGGGACAAGCACTCGTGTAATCCACTAATGCTTGTTTAAAGTCTAGGTGTTTTTGTGCATGTGATTCGAATGTTGGAAAAACTTCCCGCGACACAAGGATTAAATTCCATAGCACCCAAGTATCGTACCCGATTTGAACAAAAACAAAAAAAGTACTTAATTTTTTTCTTATAAATATTTTTTGTATGTTAAATAGTCACAAAGTCAAAACATTGATGGAAATAAAAATCAAAAAGGTTAAAAAAAAAACTTGTAGATATAATTTTAGGTGACCACGGTTTAGATAGCTAAAAACATATTGTTTTTGGTTTGCAACAAGTATACAAAGTAGGAATATGAAAACGATAACAGTTCTAAAAATTCAAATATTTTTGTTCCCAGCGAGTAAAAAAGCAAAAAGAGCAAAATAAAAAAACAGGTGTATATTGTTTTTTTTTTGTAATAAATCAAAAAAATCCGCGTTTCCTTTCAAAATATACGTCGTTATGTTTTCAAAGTTACTATTTAAGAAGATTTTAGCGACGTAGCAGCACTACGTGTTTATACTGAATGTTCCCAATTGTAGTAACACCCAAATGTAACCATTATGTTGAAAGAAACAAATAAACTTTAAAATTATGTGTGTGTGTGTGTGTGCTTATGTTGTGTAGTTTTCTTATTAAACCCGGACATAAAAAGAGGGGTGGGTATTATGAGTTTAACGTGTGTGCCTGTGTAGGTTTATGTCTGTAGTAGTATTTACGTGCGTAGCTTTTTTGTTTTTACGAAGGGGACTTTATCGAAATTGTTCTCAACTATAATTTAAGTATAGTCTGCCAACGACTGAATAACCTATTCAGTCGTTGGCAGACGAACCGAGTCGGGATATTTTTTTTTAATATTAGCTATACTAATAGTTATTTTAAAAAATATATAATCAGTTAATAAATATTTAAATATTAAAAAAAATAATAATCAAATAAAAATATAATAATAAGTTATTAAAAAAATAGTGGCAATGTTGATGCCAATTTGATAATATTAATAATATAATCACGAATATAATCATAGTTATCTTAATCTTCTTATAAGTAAACTGCTGACCCAGCAAACGTTGCTTAGCCATATTAATAAAAAAATCTCAAGAGAGACCTTAATTTATCTAGGGATATTAAATACAAAATATATCCAACAACCTATTCTCAAAACTTCCAAATTTACACAAAACAAGTCATAAAAATCGGTCAAGCCGTTTTAGACAAGATAAGAAGCAATATGACAGATGTTAGTTAGAAGATAAATAACTATACCCTTGAAAATATCACTTTGCTACTGACCTTAATTACCTTAATATGTCATCATCATTAGCCCTCACATCAATTACAGACGATTAATTCAGTGACGTACTATATATATAAAAACAAACATGAACAGTTTATTATTCAACCTTATAATGCACCCTCAACATAAATAAACACCGTTAAGTAAGTACCACCCTCCCATTTCCCTTACTTCTTATCAGATAACACATAAGGTTTAATTTCTGATAATCTTGCCCAAACATTTCTATTGTATTTGATTCTTTCCACATAAACAATCAAGTTGAGAATACACTAATACAAAACAATTATTATTTCTATTTTACAATATAAAATATATTTACCAATTAACGCAAAAAAAATAATATAATATATAACAATTTAAATGAATAATAATATCATAACACTAATTTTTTTTCTTGTATTTTTTGTTGACCACAATTTATTATTGAGAAAGGTTAAAAGTCTTCTTAAATGTTAGGATGTTGATATTCAAATAACAAACGACCTAAAAAAAGGAGGTTCTTTATTCGACCTGTAAGTATGTTTGCGATTTTCTCAAAAATTACTCATCTAAATTGGATGAGGTTGTTGTGTTATGTGATGATTCATTTTAGAGGATTTTGTTACGCGAATATTTTTATTATCGCATCGAGTATACGACCGTTAGAAGCCGACCAAAAATGCAGTGAAAACCGAGGTGCACAGTTAGTAGCATATAAAAGAGAGTACCGGTCCGAAGGAATAAGTAGAGAGGAAGCAATGAATGACCCATATTTTCTTTTTAACCTTTTCCTCATGTTCTGACGAGTCGTTTCCGTCTTAGTTACCTCAGTTACTGCCTTGAACTAATGAAATACATCGTTGCTACTTTTACTAAGCCGGGGGGCCACTCTTAAAATACCTACAGTTAAATTGTATATATATTGTTAAATAAAATAAAAGATATGAGCCTTCAAATTTTACTAAAATTGTTTTTTACAGAAAAGAGCTACGAATTAATAAAAATAAATCTTAAAAGAAAAAAAAAATATCACGTACCGCCTTTAAGTTCTATATTAGGAATGAAGCCCCACTGTGAACGTAGTCTATAATTGGTACTTATAACTTTTCTGATATTTTTCTTGATGCCTATAGTTAAACTAGTTTTCTTTATTTTAGAAAATAAACAAGAAAAATATTTTCTTTTAAGAATTTTATTTATTAAACTTTCCTCTCAGTGTGCCACCGCATTAAATCGTGTTATTTTAATAGGATGCGCGTTAATAGGCCCGTGTTAATAGGCCGATACGTGGGCAGCAATAAATTGTGCGGAGATAGGCCAGGCGGGCCGATTCTATTACGATATGTTCAGGGTTCGCTGTATTACTCGACTACTTAAAACTGAACACCCTGCTTAATTTATGCTTACTTAAAATATAAAGCTGAAGAGGTTGTTTGTTTGTTTGAATGCGCTAAACTCAGGAACTACTAGTCCGATTTAAAAAAATATTTTAAGGTTGGTTAGCCCATTTTTTGAGGAAGGCTATAAGCTATATAACATTACGCTGCGACCAAAAAGAGCGGAGAATAAATGAAAAACCGTTGAAACTAAAACACGCGAACAAAGTCGCGGGGGACAGCTAGTTATTTTTATAGCGTAGAAATCTTTGTGAAGGTATTTTTGGTATTACATGTTACTTAACTATGAAAGGTATAGTTGGTTATTTTGCAGCATTTAAGAGTATCTGTGTAGAATAAAGTGACTTAGTCATAAACTTCAATGAAAAAAAAAACATAAATAAAATCCTTTAAATTAGTTACGTGAAATAAAAGATTGATTGTGAGAAAGATGATATGAGAAAGAAGAGAGTGAATTCTGGAGATCACCAGTATTTGGGATGAATGGAAGAAAAGCACACATTACGCCGACTCAAAAAAACATATTTGTAAACAGGACAGTGCGACGAAGACGGTGCATCAAATAAACAACTCAGTTTTTTTACCCATTCTTTACTTTTAGAAATGTATTTTAATTGAATTATCTTCACCTAATTTTGACACAATAATATTGTACTCTAACAAAAAAATGTTGATATTTTAACTCATATTTGCAGTAAATTGTAACTCAATATTGATTTTTAATATTGGATCGCAGTGAGGCCTTCCGTTATTTCACTAATCAGTTGGCGCCACTGGCGGGTCAGCTGTCAAAGCCCACACACACATTTCGGTCACCACTACTAGCGCCTCTGGTGGCAAAATTGTGAATGGTAGCGCTCTTTCTTTCCACGGGACGGATGTACGAGAGGGATGAACTTAAACTCGTAGACTTACACAGTCGCAAGGCAAAAGAATTAGCAAAATGTTAGCTTCAATAAATTACTCGGAATCAAACCATTAGTACGGAGCCTGAAAATGTTTTAACATAACAACAACAAAAAAGGTTTGAGTATATAAATAGGTATTACTTGACCTATTTTCTTGAATCTGATTTTCACTACCAGGAATTGAAAAAAATGTGTTTAATAAGTGAAGGTTGAGTGGATTATTGCCGACCTTATGTTATGTGTTTAATAAAATTGGTACCATTTTTCTTGTATTTATTTAAAGCTATACTAAAATTAAAACTTATAATATAAATAAACTATGTAATTAAATAAAAATACTTATTAACCATTACAATTTTGTTTTATTAACGTTCTAGACAGTAGTAAAAGGGCTTTGAGAATGCTAAAAGTTAAATTTTCAGAATAGGCATTTTGAAGAACGCTTCAGGGCAGAAAATCAGAGTCTGTCAGGAGGCACCTTTGCCCATTACTGAAAGAGTAATATAATAATTTTAACAATATTCCGAAGACATAATAGAAAACAATATTATTATCATTATCAAAATAGTTCCAGTTTTAGGTTAATTTTATTTCTTAATTATAAAAACGTTGCTGTATTAAAAGAAAGCCAAATCAGACGCCAAAAACCAATAAACCGTTTCACAATCGTACCTAATCTTCAAAACTTCCAAATTGATTCTCAAATCGATAACCATTAAAATAAAATAGTTACAACCAAATATTCGGCCGGTCTTATCTAAGGCAATATATCCGGGGGCGTATTACCAAAAACTTGGTTACCAAACGGCTCAAGTTGTCAAATGAGCAAGGCGACGGTAACGAGAAAAGTTTTTTGATCATGTACCCCCGATACGCTGTAATCATAAGTTTGATCGAGCGTACGAATTGAGTTATGTGGTGATACTTGTAGACTTGAACTTGCGGTTTTTATATTAGCAATGCCGTATCTCAGTGTAAAATCTTTACCTAATCGTTTAAACTGAGGAGGATAGTTTAAATTAGTTCTTGAATGTGTGGGAATTTGAAAAATAAATATTTAATAAATATATTGCCGTCGCACACTTCCCTACTACTCCCGTTCAAAACTGCAGCTCAAGCTGATTGTACCTACAAAATTGTTGACCAAAAGACGTTTCTTATTCCGATGTTTTCTTTTCGAAAACTGGACAGATCCACATAATTTTCCCATCAAAATTAAGAGTAAAAATATATCTATGCGCCTATTATTATTTTTTAGTTATAAGCCTATTCAATTTGTCTGATAATCGTTGGAATACGGCGGTAAAAACGGGCATTTTTGGAGAATCATATTTCTATAAGTGATTGTTTTGAAAAAAATCAAATTAGATCACGCATTAAGTAAATCTAGTTCTTTTGGTAAAAAATAATTGGTCTAGAAGCATTTGCCACGACGAAAACAGCGGAATGCGTTGGTATGGAGAAAGATCGATTCGCGTCCCTTCTTAAAAATCGTATAAGTATCTATAAAAGAGCGGATATTCGGTTTACAGGTAGCGTTAGAGTAACAATAAAGTAAGTAAGATAGCGAAGCTTTCACTAAAGGCTAGTGATACTGCAGTCATCGTACTAGCCCAGTACCCAAAAATTTCGTCTTTTTTTTTGGAATGAATTCTAGCTTTGAACCTATGATTGAAAGGGATAATGCCTTTAGAATTATAAGCATTAAAGTAAAGTGACTTGAAGAGTTTATCAAAATAATAATAATAATATCTTGGGACATCTCACACACGGTCATCTGATCCCAAACTAGGCAGAGCCTGTGCTATGGCAACCAGACAACTATAAACTATAAAAATACTTATATATTTCTAAATACATACATATTATAGATAAATTACACCCAGACACAGAACAAATGATCGTGCTCATCACACAAAGATTCGTCCTGGGTGGGAATAGAACCCACGACCTCCGGTTTAGCAGTCAGGGTCACTAACAACTGGACCTACAGGCCCGTCAAAATAAAAAAATATTTTATTTGAATTAGACAGAAGCACTTTTAAACATCAAATTTAAAATGGACACTAGACAGCACCCTGATTCGCCCACCCGATACATGATAGTAAACTGTATTTGGAGCAGGAATTTTGAGAGTTTTCCGTAAAAAGCATCTTGTCGTCGCTATCAAGTTGCGGCTTGTAAATAAATGTGGCTTCAGAATCCCCTCTTCCCTTAAACTCTACATGAGTAACGTAGGGTAATCAACTGAATACACAAGTTGCTGACCTGTAATAGCAGCCTGTAACTGTCCCACGGTAGGAAAAGAACATCTTATACAATCAGCAGACCAACATGTTTTTGTTGAACTAGAAACTATTGGGTAAAAAGTAAATATGTTTAGTATATTATACTGCACAAAACTGGTAACAATTTAATTCTATTAGCGGTTTTATTCAAAAGCCGTAAGGTTAATTTTTGTATCTGATTTTACAACCATAGTGTTACCGACTTTACATTATCTAATCAACATTAATAGCTAAATACTTAACCTGTAAATTGCCTTATAAGAAATGTTTTTTGAGGTGGCTTTTTACACAATACAAGTGATGCTTAAAATACCAAAGATTTATTAGTGCATATAATACCCACCTATATTAATGTTTTAAATGAAAATAAGTGTTAGTATGTACCGCTGTGTTTTTCACGTGAAAACTACCAAACAGATTTTGATAAAATTTATCTACTGTTATTTTGATCCTAGTTGTGTGTTCCCGAATGATTCATTGTTTCTATTGACGTCGTGGATGAAATCGCTGGCAGAAACTTGTAGCATCATTATAATATACTAGCTGTCCCACGCGACTTTTGTCCGCGTGTTTTAGTTTCAACGATTTTTCATTTTTGCAACATTTTTCGTTCATGCTCCGCTCCTTTTGGTCGCAGCGTAATGGTATATAGCTATATATTTCTCAATAAATGGGCTATCCAACACTGAAATAATTTTTCAAATCGGACTTGTAGTTCCTGAGATTAGCGCGTTCAAAAAAACAAACAAACTCTTCAGCTTTATAAAGCTGAAGAGTTTGTTTGTTTTTATATATAAATATATATATATAAATATATTAAGTATAGATATGGTTATATTATCTCCTAAAACGAGTCGCATTCTAGTTTCTAGACAACTACTTAGTTACGACGTCAACTTTGCTTCTGTTTCTTGACTGGGGGCCATTAAACTTGCGCCGAAACTTTGGCTAACCGTCCGCAACTCTCTTGAGCAAGCTGCGAGAGACAGCGCACAAAAATGATTTAAGATTCTAAGTTTTTTATCGTTTAAAAATTATAATAATATTTAGTTTTGATTAGTTGTATAATTGCATTGAGATTAGAGTAGTAGCTAAACATTATATTTATGTTTGTTCTTTTCATTGTCCTAGGGTGAATGCTAATGCCGTAGTCTGTAGATTGTTCAAATGATTATCCATGATAGCGAATTTAAAAAATTTGGGAATGTTGTATGTATTACTTACTTTATTACATACTTTTATGCACTAATGTAAGTTCAATCAAAAAACTTATGAGTGGAGTTTTCTTTTCGTAGATTAGTCAAACTGTCATAAACATACACATTATTTGATATTGGTTTTAGGTGTAAAAATTAGATAGATATTGTTCTTTCATAATATACGGGAAACTTAAAGGTGTTTGTTGTAAATTTTTGTTATATCTATGATATAATTAGTCTGTAATCTTTAATAAAAAAATTAAAATAAATAAATATCGTATAGCTTTCTTAATTAAAGGGTTTTATCTCGATTAAAAAATATTGTATAGGTAAGTATATAACAGTAGGTACTTAAAGAGTAGTTTCTAGAGATATTTAGAGTGGACTACGATCGATGTCGCATCAGTACAACCGTACGCACCTGTATAATGGCTCTATCAATATTAAACCTCTGTTGTGAGGTCCACTGTTTGACAATTCTTCAACCTTTTTAAGCACACGACTTATCTAAAAGTATAGTCACTTCCCGTCGTCGTCGTTTAGGACAAGAGGAAAGTCGTTTGTCCACCGCTGCCGCGCCGCCGCCAGGACGTCAACGATGACGCGCCGAGGTAGCGACACATACATTTACTATTGCCGCTTTTCCACCGCAAGCCCGTCACGTCATCTTGATTTCAGCGAGAAATAATCCCGTTCAGGGTGACGGCGCGGTGGACAATCGGCAGTTTCTGTCATCGTCAAAAGCTTGTGAAGTCGATCCAAGGTCAACGTATTATGTTGTTACAAATGGTGTTATTGCACTCAGTCTTGGCACATGGGAAATATTGTATCTTGGATTTCAATGTTATGTGCGCCAACTAACATTTCTAATTTATTAGAACTGTTACTTGGATAGCGAATATGCATTTAGGTACTTTATGGCACTGTGTTGAAAGTAGAAAATTGGTTTCAAATTCCTTGATTTAACATTCCTAAACTGAAAAAAAAAATACGTTAAATATTTTCCTAATACCGACAAGACAGATTTTACACGGTCATACTTTTTTAGAATCATGCTGAACCGGCAAGAGATTTTCAAGAAGAAGTGGATGTTTAACCAACATCTTAAAGTTTAGCTCGGGATGTCGGCGCTCTACCAAATGCAAAGAGACCCAAATTGACAAACAAACAGTTGTACCTACTTGAGAACTTAATTTTTTGTGTCAATAGTTGTTTGAATGAGAAAATGTATTTGTGTGCGAGTTTTTGCGTGCCGGTTATATTAGGTTAAGGGGTATTAATTTTTTTTATACTTACTTATATTTTTGTACTTCTTACAAGACGTTTGTAAACAGGATGTCCGGTAAACAGTGCGAAATAGTGCATAAGTTGAAACTATGAAGAAAGGCCTACTAAAACAACACAGCATAAATATATTCCGCAAAAAGTTACAGGTTTCGGTGATTTCGATTTCGAAATATTTTGAAAACTGATTGTAACTTGCTTCCCGTAACTTTAAAAAAAAAAGACTCCCGCACTAAGGTATTTAATCTTTATGTCGCAGGGGGTTTTACAAACATTCAAATCACATGCACAAAGAACACCCAGACTTGGAACAAGCATTTGTGGATCACACAAATGCTTGTCCCATGCGGGGATCGAAGCCGCGACACGTCGCGCACAGAGGTAATTGGCGTGGAGACCTATACCACTCGGCTATCCATGCAGTCAATTTTTTGCGGAACATAATCATGTTGTGTTGTTTTGTTACTCTCTGTAGTATGTCGCATTATTTACTGGACACCCTGTAAGTACAGGTATATTGTAAGTGTAATTGTGTAAAGAAGATTAATTAACCGAGCTGTCCATAATATCTGTAACACTACCGTCTTGGAGATGCGCGGTTAGTGATAGAGCGAATAGATTACTAGTTAAAATTGTACTTGCCATGTAAGACATTGTAATTTCCTTCTACATACGTATAGTTATTTTGTAAACAAGAACATGTTCATTGTTACTAAGACATGTTTTCATATAATCAGAACAAGTGAGTCTTGTATACTTGGCCCAATTAGTGGGTATTATCGTTGTTTCTTAAGGCAAACCGTCAGAAATGTACCCCGCTACGGGGAAATAATAAAATCTCATGGTACAGGTCCACGAAACCATTTTAAAAGTTATAAATAATCTGTTACTGCATTTTTAGGGTTTCGTACTTCAAAAGGAAAATCGTAACCCTTATAGGTTCACTTTGTTGTCCGTTTGTCTTACAAGATATTTTTTTAAGGAATGCATGATAGTATCATGGTGAATTAATATAAAAAATATCAAATACTCAGGTCTACGAACTCTTGATGCAATAATTTAAGTATCTATGTCAACGCAATAATAAAATACAGCCATTATTTTTTGCCCATATATTTACGAGAAATTTAAAACCTAGGTAACTTGCCCTAGACCTAGAACTTTCTCCTTCACGAAATTTGGCATGGTTCTAGGTCTAACGTCACAAGTAATGGAAAAAATGAAAAATTAAATCTTCTACGATTAACAACTAAAAATAGTTAATTATAGTTTTGTAATATAAACATACGTTTTAGCGATAGCAAACATATATACAGTTGGAAATTTAATAGTGTCATACATTGATGTAACATAAGCAAACATAAACATAACATAAGCAAACATTTTCTCAACCGCACAGTGAAGTTGGTTTTTGAGAAATAACAGTGACGATCAGCAAACTTTGTACGGAACCCTCGGTATGCGAGTCAGACTCGCACTTTACCGGTGATTTACTCCAGCCTACATATTTCTAAAAACAATTTTTATTCACCGTTCATGAAGCCACTAGAAAATGATATGAAAGTTTTATTTTATATTTTTTACATTTCATTTATTACTCTCAGACCTAGACTTGGTTATCAACAAACGAGAAGCGATCAAAGTGTGTACGACCGGCTTAGTTGTCACACAAGTATATTGAACTAGGTTATGAGGAGAACAATATAATTACGGTATTATTTGAGCGCGTCGCCGCTAACAACCGATACGTTATTTGGTATACAGGTTTAGTGCGAGTTTCCATTGTTATACGGGAATAAGGAGCCGAGTTTCTTTTGTTTACCTATTATTTTTTTAACTTTTTATTTTTACCAATGTGACTTTTTTGAAGTTAGGTATAATATGTACTTTCTTAATGATTCAAAGACAAACGGTGAAGGAACACATCGTGAGCAAGCGTGCTGATCTATGCTCGTGCCTTTTCTACGTGAGAAGGGACCTGTGCCCAGCAGTGGGACAATTATAGGCTGGTATTTTTTTTATTTTAGCCAGATTTTAAGAAGGAGAGAGAGGTCTGGAAGAGGAAAGGAGAGGCCTTTGCATAGCAGTGGGATCTAATATAGGCTAATAAAAAAACTGTATTTTAAGGTTTGATGTTTATTTCGGTCAAACCTAATAAAGTGATGACGTGAAAAATATGAATGAAAAAACATTTTGTTTAGATTTGTATGGTAATTGTATTATTTATATTTGCAACTGTACTGCGTATCTAATAGTAGAAACTTCTTCTTCTGTCTAGCCTTTTTCCAAGCTATGTTGGCTGGCTTCAAGTATTACTGGATTCAGCTAAAGACATCCGATCGCACAATACTGCTGGGTTAAACGTTTGGCTATAAATCCTGCGAGATTCGTTGTATCACTCAATGATACTTATGTATGAGTTTCACGTACTGTCTTCCTTATTCCATAAACGATGTTGATAATGATCGGCCTTGTGCACACGTGTGATCATCAAATAAATGTTGGTTTTTGATTGCACGGATAGCCAAATAGCTCACCACGCCAAAACCTACTGCGAGAATCTATATCTATGTATGTAAAATGAATCTCCAAAATGTATATACGCGCATAACTTCCAAACGACTGCACCAAATCGGATAATTCTTTCTTTGTTGTATTCCTTAGTGTAGAGCCAAGGATTGTATAGCAAATTTATTAAATTTATAATTATTTTTTAAATCTGATAATATGAAAAGTGAGGCAGGGAATGAGAAAATAGGTAGGTAGTTAGGGTAGGTAGGGTACGTAGGTAGGTAGCTAAGGTAGGTAGTCAGTTGACGGGAACGAAGCCGCGGCCACAGCTAGTAATATAAATATACGCAACTTTTCCAATTATTGTCATTGACTTATATTTATTTAAGTAATGAGACTTGTAGTATGTTTGAGATGTTTGAAGTAAACTAAGCTCTGGTTTTTCAAAACAGAATAAAAACCTGAACAGGTTACTCGGACAAATATCAGTATATTTATTCTCAGTTTAGACAATTTATTCCCTGCGTAGGTCTAGTCCTAACTAAACTAAGTAAACTAACAAACGAAATAAGTTTATTGATTACTAGCTGTTGCTCTCTGCTACGCAAGCTTGGGTGTCGGTTAAAGCGGCAAAAACTAGCCTAAGTATATCATTTCTTGGGATGGAGCATATCCCATACCAAGTTTTATCAAAATTCGTTCACTGGTTTAGCCGTAAAAGCGTAACATACAGACTGACAGAAAGACGGATACAGTTACTTTCTCATTTATACTATTACTAGCTGTTTCCCGCGGCTCCGCCCGCGTAGATGTTGGATATCGCGGCAAAACGTCTATGCCCAGCCTATGTCTTTTCTCAGACTATCTGTGTACCTTGAAAGCGCGGCAGACGGACGGAGTTACTTTCGCTTTTATAATATTAGTAAGGATTATGGTTAGTATGGAACAAATTATCAAAATCTTGGTGTTCTGAATATATAAACATTATCGAATCGTGCAACAATGGACGCTACACCATCTATAACATATACGTGACTCCCCCGTTCCCGGGTAAACTACATAGTATATTATGTAAATATTCATACTAGTTAGTAGTTAGTGCCTTACATACAGTTAGACGCAGTTGATATTTCTGTTTCTAAAGAAAGGAGATCAAGTGAAATGGTATTATAAAGTTAATTAAGAAATGGATTAAAGATATGTTTTACTAGCTGTTCCCCGCGACTTTGTTCGTGTTTTAGTTTCAACGGTTTTTCATTTTTGCATCAGTTTTCATTTATGCTCCGCTCCTATTGGTCGTAGCGTGATGTTATATAGCCTATAGCCTTCCTCAATAAACGGACTATCCAATACAAAAAGAATTTTTCAATTCGAACCTGTAGTTGCTGAGATTAGCGCGTTCAAACAAACAAATAAACAAACAAACAAACAAACAAACTCTTCAGCTTTATAATATTAAGTATAGATTAGAGAAAAAACAGGCCCAGTGCGAGTCAAACTCGCGCTTGTAGAATTCTGTACCAAAATTGTACATAATCCTATATGCACGAGTCTTACCCCCTCTTTGATTTTTTATTTATTTTTATAATTTGTTGTTATAGCGTCAACAGAAATACACACTGAAAATTTCAACTCTCTAGCCTTTATGGTTCATGAGATACAACCCGCTGACAGACAGACGGACATACGGTCGGTCGGCGGAGACTTAGTAATAAGGGTCTCGTTGGCAAAAACGAATTGTTAATGTATGCCATAGTTAAAGATTTATTTACTGAAAGTATGGTCAAAAAGAGATGGAGTTACAATATATTCTATCGTACTTAATATATACCTGAACCCCTTCCCTGTCTTATAAGTTACCTACATATAAATTCCATTGCTCACTATTATGTCTACAGGCGAGACAGTTATGTTGTTTAAGATTTTGAGAATGGATACATAGATATTTGTTACTTTTTTACTCAAAAACTACTTAACCGAAATAAGCCAAATTTCGCACAAAGATAGTTTATAGCTGGATAACACTTAACGTTTTACGACCGCAGGAACTACGTATGTATAACCACGGGGTGCTGATAGAAAGAAATAAAGAATAAAAAATAGATTGATTTAAGAGGATGTTTTTGTGTGTATAATTCCTTAATAAAGTTTTTTTTTATATATATTTGGACAATATCACATACATTGCTCTGAACCCAAAGTAAGTAGCTAAAGCACTTGTGTTATGGAATTCAGAGACAACGAAGGTATCACAAACACCCAGACCCGAGACAAAAAGAAAAGTAGTTTTCTTCATTGACCCGGCCGGGGATCGAACCCGGGACCTCAGAGCTGGCGACATTGAAAACCGGCGAGTACGCCACTCGACCACGAAGGTCGTCAATTAATGTTTTGTCAACCCTTGCGAAGCCGAAGGGTTGATTGATGATGGTTTGGTAACAAGTTATGAAACACTTCAATGTTAAATGCTAATACATTACAAAGTTGATGGGGCAATTAACATTTTATATCATACAACACTTATCACGTGCACATATAACTATTCTTCCTCATTATTATAATGCCATGGTATAAAAATATTATATTTCCTGAAACCTGGTTTGTTCCAACAATAATACGGAACTGCAATAATGAGGCGCTGGTAATGTTGCTAGAGGTATTATTTTGCGCGAATTCGGGGAAATTGTACATTAAAAGTATATATTTTCTGTTCATTTTGCTTAGCTATGCGCTTTTAATTACGAGGGTGGGATAGTAAAATTGTAAAATTAGAAGCAGCTTCTTTTAATTATTACACAAAATGCATAAAGAAATTTCGTGGAATACACGGTTTTTTAAAATATCTACTGTTTGTACTTAATAATTATTTATATTATATTTATAAAATAACAGACTTAAAGTATACATAGACAAGCATGGAGTGCGCGCATCGCTAGTAGCCCGTTGTGTCGAACGTCAGCAATTTTTTTGCTCTAAGTACTATGCTCGATATCGATATCTATGATTTTCTGTGCGACGATAGTCATGTTTGCGAAAATATCTATGGTTTCGAGGTTAATAATAGGTTTAGAGATAGTTTTAATAAAACGGCATCTTTGACACAAATTTTACGAATTACTAGTTAATTCTGGTGCTCACAGTTCATACGCTTTTAGGCGCACTTTATCGTTTATTTATTTTTGTTCTAAGACTAGCTGTCCCCCGCGACTTTGTCCGCGTGTTTTAGTTTCAACGGTTTTAATTTTTGCAACATTTTTCATTTATGCTCCGCTCCTTTTGGTCGCAGCGTAATGTTATATAGCTTATAGCCTTCTTCAATAAATGGGCTATCTAACACTGAAAGAATTTTTCAAATCGGACCAGTAGTTCCTGAGATTAGCGCGTTCAAACAAACAAACAATCAAATAAACAAACAAACAAACACTTCAGCTTTATATATTAGTAAGTATAGATTAGTATAGATTTCAGTCTTTTCAAATTAGACGTTCGTGGTTGGCAGCTGCGGATCGGGAGCGGTGCGGTCCTCGTGGGGCACAGTAAACGTTCGGCGGCGGTAATATTCGACACGTCTAAATTTAAAGAGCCCTTAAAACACATTCTTTTGTACTTTTTTGTAATTACTATACCCTATTACTAAAGACCACAGTCCATTCTAATGTACTCCTGACCGAATTGCGGTCATGGCGGCCTCTCTCAACAGAGATTACCCATCTGCATGGAAGATATTTCAGTGCACGAGTGTGTGCGCGAACACAGTTGCACTCTCTATTCCTTCACTCTCATAGTCCAATGGGACGGCAATCTGACACGACCGGAGAGAGATCTGGCGCAGGACCAACGGCTTTACGTAATTTCCTAACTACCACCACCTAACTTCCTGACTTCGAGCTGAGCTGTACTAAGTATTTTTAAACGAAATACCCAGTAACTAATTTTAGTTCGACCCGGGATTCGAACCCGAGACCTCGTGCACGGCAGTCGAGCTTGCGACCACTAGACCAACGCGGCAGTCAAAACAGTACATTCCATTGTACACCTGTAAAACAGAATATACGATGTATTTTTGTCACAGCTCACTGAAAATAAAACTGAAACGTTCAGACATAACGAATGCTGCACGAGTCATTAAAATGCGAGGTAATTGTTGCTCTACGCTGGCAACACTGGCAGCAGTTAGCGCATCGCGGCCTTGCGTCGCGTCCAGAATGCTAAGCGACGGACAGACGGACAAAGACATATTGTTCGGGCCAAACACCTCGGTATTGCGAGGTTCACAACTTGATGAATATACTTGTTATTTGTTTCCTGTTTAGTTCCGTGGTAGGAATATGAGACATACTAGGTTGACTTGGTTCTGGGGCTAACATTTTTACAGACTATTTTTTTATAAGAATAATATTACATCGCGGACTTTCTTGCGTGGATATCGATTATCGCGGCAAAAAGTAGCCTATGTCCTTTCTCAGGCGCTACACTATCTGTGTGTCAAATTTAATATAAGTAAATCGGTTCAGTAGTTTGGCCTAAAAGCGCGACAGACAGACAGAGTTACTTTCGCATTTATAATATAAACTAGCTGTTCCCTGTGACTTTGTTCGCGTGTTTTAGTTTCAACGGTTTTTCATTTTTGCAACATTTTTCATTTATGCTCCGCTCCTATTGGTCGTAGCGTGATGTTATAAAGCCTATAGCCTTCCTCAATAAACGGACTATCCAATACAAAAATATTTTTTCAATTCGAACCAGTAGTTCCTGAGATTAGCGCGTTCAAACAAACAAACAAACAAACTCTTCAGCTTTATAATATTAGTATAGACAAGAAAGTAAGGATTTAATCATTAAAAGTAATCTAAGTAATATTTAAAACTGTGGTCTATAAAACTGTATTAAACAGTTCGTCTGTGGACTCCAATGATTTAATGTTTGATTATACTCATATTAATTACTAGCTGTCCCCCGCGACTTTTTCTGCGTGTTTTAGTTTCAACGGTTTTCCATTTTCGCAACATTTTTTATTTATGCTCCGCTCCTTTTGGTCGCAGCGTAATGTTATATAGCTTATAGCCTTCCTCAATAAATGGGCTATCCAACACTGAAAGAATTTTTCAAATCGAACCACTAGTTCTTGAGATTAGCGCGTTCAAACAAACAAACTCTTCAGCTTTATATATTAAGTAAGTATATAGACATTTGCAGACCAACCAGCAAATACATGTTTAGTAGTCTTATATTTTTATTATATGACTATGGTGTGAAATGTAAATTTTGCCAGACTGCAATATTGTCGTCAATCTTAGAGGTATATTAAAAAAAAAACTCCCGTTTTAAAAATCGTTGAGTGCGTAAGCATTTGTAGGTAGGTATTATGCAATGCTGCCATCATTATTTTGCTTCTTAGCTAAGTAACATTCAGGTATTGCCATCCCATATTCCTGTGTCTTTTCCATCATCCTGGATATATTTGACTCTTGCGATTCTATTTTAAACAGGACCGCTTGTTTTATTTAATTCTGGACGTTGTATAAATATCTTGTAAGGTTCTTGACCTGTCTGTTTTTAACTTGTTGCATTCCCGATGTCCGACCGGAGACCCTTTTTGGACGGGTCCGGTGGGAGGAGCAAATACGTAGCCTGTATGTCGGGACCTTAAGGACATATCGACCCTTGTTTTTTTTTCGTCTTGCGTTTTAAAATTTGGATTAGATGTTTCTTCCAATGTACTATATCTGTATAGAATAGATTACAGTGCACCAGTCCTCTATTTTATTTCATTTTTTTTTTAAATGGTTAAAACAGTTAGTTCAATGATGTGGGTGGAATTCACATTACTAGCAATCTTGTTAACCCCTCCAAATAAGCTTGTGTATGGAGTGGGTTCTCGTCAACAGTGCAATGGGTGGGGTTTGAACCTGCGACCTCTCGATCACAAGCCTCTTACCCCAACCATTAGGCTATTGCTGCTTCTTTTTTTCTCTATATAAGAACTAGGACTTTTATAAAATAAATAGGTCTTTAAAAGGAGGAGATTCTCAATTGGACAGTATGTTCTTTTGCATGTTTGTTATCCGATATTTTCGGTAATTGTGAATCGATTTCAAAAATTATTTTGTGATCGATAGGGTTTATGTAGTTCTATATTAATTTCCTCAAATTCGAACCAGTAGTTTGTAACCTGTAAAGCAAGAGTCCTTCAGGTTAACTAAAGTCAGAACTTGACAACTATTGAGTGTGGTGATTAAGGCTCGTTCGTGTTCCGTGTGATTCCTTTCTTGAAGAAAACAAGAGATCTTAATTCTGCAGTAAGCATCCTACGAAATTCAGAAGAGATTTAATCCAGCAGTAGATCCGTATAGTGAATCCCTACTTGATGATTTATCAATCTAATTCTTATGCTCCATTAAATAAACACCTTATTTCCACACATGTTTTTTTTAAATAATGGCTAGACTACTTTGAATGAATGAACGTTACGCGTCGATCGCGTGTGACAAGCCGACTGGAACGTCAGAATTGTGCAACTGTGTTTTATATATTAACTGGGAATAACACAGGTTTGCCTTGGTTTCTTTAAGACGTATTTATGTACTGTAGAAGGCGGTAACAGGATTAGGAATATGAACCTTACTGCTTTGACATAAGGATGTTGTAAAAGTTTACGTGATGACTTAGTATTTTGCCTAGTTTATTGTTTGTTTAGCGGCCTTTTTGTGATGAGTGTAAATGTTAAAATGAAAAATTTAATGTGTTGTTAATTCTTCGGAAATTTGTACTTTTTTTTAAGTTTACTAGCCTAGAATTGGGTGGAATTCACATTGCTAGCAATCATGGTGACTCAACTTTAACACGGACAAAAAATAATTCGAATATTGTCGTATCCTCGATTTGTGTGCCGTGCAGGAAAGTACGTGCTTGACATAGGCAGTTGATCGCGAGTGCAATACTAATTTGGGCCCTTGTGGTGCTTTCCTGGACAATACTATTGTATACTAGCATTAGTATCGGGAGGGGCGTGCGCGGGCGCAGCTGCGCCGATACGCTAACATAGTTAAACACGCGAAATACGTAAACAAAGTTAAAAAGTGTTTTTCAATTATAAATAAGAAGCCGCTTTAGTGTTCTGCCTTTTTATCTTTGGATAATGAAAACTGGTAATTAGTTTATTCAACCTTTAAGTATTTTATCTTAATTGTAATGATATGTCTTACCCTAATTAAAAAAAAAGTCACCGTCGTATCTTTTATATTTCGAAGCAAACTTCGTCATTGTTTTGTTTTTCACTTTCGAAAAAAGTAAACATTATTTAAAACAATTGAATTTCTCTATGAAAGTGTTTGATGGCCCTTTTATGACATTGAAATGAGTTCCTATTATAAAAGTGAAACGATACGTGTTCCGAATTTGGCCGATGAATCACGAATCTAGCCGAACGGATATCAATATGCGGATAAACGGTATTGCTTGACCGATTACTGTTATTATCGAAACGATTAGAGGTACTAAATAATCAAATGAGGTTTGTATATTTAGACAATCTTTTACATAAAAAGAAAAATAAAATTAAGTGCAAATGATATTATTATTATTTGAATTAAGTGTATCGGATTCCCTACGGTCCCATCAGGTAAAACATTTTAGTGTTGCTTTTCTTAAATTCGATACGAAATAAAATCGGAGACTCGACGATAGCAATCTTCGTAGAGTCGTTTCGGATCGGGTGAGATCGTCCGAATTGTACCGAATGGTACCGAAGCGGGATTCAAAATTGGAACATCGTTTATTGTTTAACGGTTGTTTTGTACCGTTACGTGTCCCTTCGCAAATCGAGAGCAAGTCTTGCAATCCTTTTGCCGGTACACGAGAATAGTTTATACAATTCTGGACCTTATTCCATCGAATCAAGGTATATTCATATTTTGTAGTCTCTCGATACGTTTGTTTGTTAAGTGCATTTTACGATCTTTGATAAATATTGTACGTTGACCCCAAATTTTTGTTTACAAGTTACACGCTAATTATTTTTTACGTGTATAATGATTTTTTCGGTATCTTATATTAAGTTATATTATTAATATCTTGTGCATTTTTCGATGATAATGGACTCAAAATATAAATGCACTCACACATTTAAAACCTCCTTTGATTGAAATAACACTGAGTTATGAATAAAAGGATTTTTTTCTTAATCAAATAATGATACAGCCCAATAGTTTGTGTGTCTGGCTATCTGATCAAAGGGTCTCAGATTCGATTTACGCAGATAATACAAATGTATGCTAGATAGAGATATTTATATAATATGTTGGCGTCTACATGTCTGCATGCATATGCATGATTGCAGTGTTTATAACCGCCAACACGCATTGAACAATCGAGATGATTAATGCTCGTTCCTTTTCTGTGTAGGCCATTGACCTACAGAGCGGTCATAATAGAAATATAAATAAACAAAGAAAATTCTGTAACCCTTTATTTATTTTAAAAATATATAATGATGAGCAAAAATAAAAAATAGAAAGTTTGATGATGTGACGAAGCTAATAAAATTCACTTCAGAAAGAAAAATCCTACTATTTAATAGTAGGATTTTTAAACAATAAAAAACAACCTGTCTGGGTGTAATTTATCTATAATAATAATATATACATATTTAGAAATATATAAGTATGTTTATCAGCTGTCTGGTTGCCATAGCACAGGCTCTGCCTAGTTTGGGATCAGATGACCGTGTGTGAGATATCCCAAGATATTAAAAAAATATATTAAAAAAATGTATTTTATTCAGTTGGCATATAACTTGAAATTTGGCACTCTGAGATTTATTCAAATACAATGTAATAATAGATATGGTCCTTTTTTAAAGTTCTGTACTTCAAAAGGTAAAAAAACGAACCCTTATAAGATCACTCTCTTATCCGTCTGTCCGTAAATCACCACCGATTTTCTCAGGAACGTGTGGACCTAGCAAGTTGAAATATATATAAGAAAGGTCTGAGGTCCTATCCCTATTAGGTGTACAAAAATCAAAGTCCTGAGTCAACACGATAAAATGAAATGGGCAAATATAGAATTTCGCGCAAAATTTGAAGTATCTACAAAATCATTTATTACGCTGTATGTAATTTCAAATAAACTTAACTATATATACATACACAAAAGAAATAACATAATAAAATAATCTAATTAAAACAAATTGTAAGCCTAAATTAATTATATGTGATTATATACGCAGGAATATGAAATGACTGCTATTTCTAGTAGAAAACCAACCTATAGTCCTTAAAAATTAAAACAAAACAAACATGAATCATACACAAACAAGTACATTATTTGTTGAACTGGATACATTGAGGAAAATGAATACAAAATCACGTTTTTTCTGCAAATTATTTAATGTAACATGTCATTACATGTGTTTGCGTACTCATTATTTATTAATTGAGTTTGCATATACCTAAACGTAATTTTAAAGGATGACAATTTTTTACAAATTATTTGTTTAAGTTATAATCACACAAACCATACTTACTAGAACTTATACAAGGTGATTCTTTTATCGTTGTACAAACGTAAATGATGGCCCTATATCGATTATAAAAACTATTGATAATAAAAATGGACAAACAAAGAAAAATTACTTGAATAAAAATAATAAAAAATAAAAAGTTTTATTACAGAAACGTTCAATTTTTACACTAAATCTTACATAGGGTCCTCCTTTTAAGTATAAGCAATACCTGTGCTAGGAGGACCCGGTCTCTTAAAAGGTAAAAATTGTGAACTAAGAAAACTTAAAGATATAAGTAATCGAATTTCAGTACTATTACCGTAAAACTGGGCTCAACTGCAGAACAAGAGTCGAAGCGCAGTAAAGCGTCAATTTAAAAGTTGATATACGAATTTAAAACTCAACAAAGTTATGCTGATATTTTCTTCTGAACTAAAAAATACGAGCAAGTACGCGTGCATTCTTGCAACTTGAGAAGAATTTCATGCTACGACTTTGCTGTAGTATGAATTGACTCTTACTTTATTAGCATTAATTAGAGTAATTTGTTATATTAATAGCGTTAAAATTCGAGTTTTGTTTTTGTTTTTTGAACAACCATATTAACTATATATTTATAATCTGTAAATAGAAAAGACAGAGAGAAAAATTAATCTTATTATCATCAGCTCTATAGTGCGACGTGTAGTGTAAATCATCATATTAATATTAAAAAAAAATAAAGCTATAAATTTGATGATAGAAACAACAAAAACTGTACCATCTTAAACTTCCTGTGACCAATAGAAAACAGTATAAATACTTTTTGAATGTTTTTTTTTTGTGAAATCATTTTTAAATATTCGAAAACATAATATATATTATAATAAAATAATATTATCAGTCTGTGACTGTCATAGTACTGAGAAAGTGATTCTTCTCGTACCTAGACAAGGATTGAGCATTCATCACCACGCTTGCTCACTTACGAGTTGGCGATTATAGATTCCAAAATTTGGAATCCAGGTATCCTCAGTATGTTTTTCTTCATCGACAAATAATTCGCAATAAGTTCCATTTAAATAGTTTTATAAACAAAAACTATAAATATTTTAAAACGATATAGTTCACAAAGAAAGTTCGTTTGACATTGAACATGGCATTTGCCTTGAAACCACTGCCTTGTGACAATGAATCCGGTTCCTACTCATCTGGGTCAAGTCACAATAGGCTCGCCTATATAACATAGGTCGTATACAGTTATATTTTAAGCATAGATCAAAAAAATGAAAATTATGTCGAGCTCTTTTGAATGGAGATGCTAGGAGGATGTGAAAATTGGTCATTGATGCTTGCAAAAATGCAATTTGCAATTTTTTTAAAGCGATCTCGCTCTAATCTTTGTGTCGCGGTGAGTTCTATAAACATTCAAATCACATGTACAACATGTGGATCTCACTAATGCTTGTCCCATGCGGGGATCGGACCCGCAGCACGTCGCGCACAGTGGTAATTGGCGTGGTGACCTATACCACTCGGCTATCCGTGCAGTCAAAATCAAAATCAAAATCTGCACATTTGTCCAAATAAAAGTCTCGTAAAAGCATTCAAGTTACAAATATCTTTAAATCTTAGTAAGAGTTAAACAATGAAACCTTTTATTTATAGATATCATATTTTCTCGTTTCGCTTGCGTCGCAAAAATGTTCCGGAGCTAGAGATACAAAATAAAATACCAAACGTTTACTCTACTTTGTTATTTTAACTATTTTTCTGATATAAAGGTTATATAGAAAAAGTAAGAATCGTGTCTTAAAAAAATACGTCTTTCTACTCGGAAATAAAAACATAGGAATAATCAACATTCAAATGTCTAAAACTACACTTTCCTCTAGTAACAGTGACGTCATTTAAGTGGATTATTTGTGACAGCCGCATACAGACAGCCGTTTTGACATAGAGTAAACATAGACAAGCATAGAGCGCGCGCATTGCTGACAGCCCCTTATGTCAAACGTAAGCACATTTTTAGGTAAATGTACTGCTGTACGTTTACTGATTTAAGTGATGATGACTGTGTAATAATATAAACATTCCTATACATAAGTATGTATTATAGAGATATTAAGTTTTTTATATACCAAACGTTATTGTAATCGATATAGAAGTAATTTTCGTTTGTACAACGAAAAAAACTCACCTTGTATAAGTAATATTACACTATACATGCTATTTTTAAAAAGAAAAACAAAATAATTATATAAAATTAAATAAGAAATTTAAAAGTAATAAGTAATACGTTATATCTATCTATATACTAATATATAAAGCTGAAGAGTTTGTTTGTTTGAACGCGCTAATCTCAGGATGTGTTCCTGAGATTAACGCCGATTAAAAAAATATTTCGGTGTTGTGTAGCCCATTTATTGAGGAAGGCTATATGCTATGTAACATTGCGCTGCGACCAAAAGGAGCGGACCATAAATGAAAAACCGTTGAATCTAAAACACGCGGACAAAGTCGCGGGGGACAGCTAGTAATTATATATTATCATAATATAAAATCGAAGTGAGTAACAAAAATAAATCGAAAATTGTATACCTATTGTTTAATTATTATTACAAAAAAAATACTATTTTCTTTCATATTCTTTTTGTCTCTGTATTTTGAACATGTTATTTATCTTTATTTAGAACTAAAAGAGCGTTTAATGCTTGTATCATCTTAGAAACTATGTACAATATTATGCGGCGCACTTATTCAGAAAGGTTATGCGCGCGCCATAAATATTTCTTAAAATACTCGTTAATCGTAAATTCTTGAATACAAATTGTAATCTCTAACGCGGCTTCAAATTTCAGGGTTGACATGTTCTAAAAATTATTAAACAAAATACTTGTGACACTATAATATATTTCAACGAAATAGATTATTTAAAATAAAAAAAACAAGTACCTATGCTATTTTATTTGCGTAAAGTTTTAGACTAAATAGTTTTCTTTTAATTTTATGTTTTTTTTATAAATTAAATGGAAATAAATATTATATAATATATTAAGAGTTGCTCGCCGTTAAAAATAACAATAGACTGAAAAAAAAGAATAGATTTAAATTAAGAATAACCTTTGAAAATGTTTGTAAGTATAAATAATTATCATCTATTAATTTGCTTTGAAATATTAAAATTTATTAAATAGAGATAATCGTAAACATTTGCCTGTTTTATAGAGAACTAGCTTCGGCCTGCGGTTTCACCCGCGTGTTCATAAAAAATGGTGATTATGATAATGATAAAAATTATCATGTCCGCTATTCCAGGTAATAAACTATCTATGTACCAAATTTAAATCAAACCCGATCATTCGTTTTATCGCGATTGAGTAAAAACATCCTTTCAAACTTTCGCATCTTAATATATAAAAGAGAATGTGTGTACGTGTATGTTCATCTAAATCTTAAGAACCGTTAGCCCATTTGGTATTAAACTTTGCACACTTAAAGGGCGACATGACAGCTACGTTAGTGCCAGTTAGTTTATAATATTAATAAGGTTGTATGATTACATGCAATAAGCAGCGCAAGGAGTCTTTAAAGGCCAGTTCTTATATTCAAAAGAAAAATAAAGATCGTACAAGCCAGCCCTAAGGTAGTTCTAATGTGCAAAACAATGCATCGCTTACATTTCGCACGGTTCAAAGGTTAGCAAACTTAATCCTGCCGCTACATTCCATTTGCTTAGAATTATTAATGTAAATAGCAACACTGTGTTCCTATCCGTGTTCAGTTCGTCGTTAAAGGTGCTAAGTATTTTATCAAGGATAATAATTTTGTTATTATTTAATTTTTCAAAAACTCTTATTCATCTGCAAACGTAAATTATTGTTTTTGACGTAGAGGAGTGACAACGGCGAAATTAGGTAGCCATAGCTACCAGATATCTATTTTTTATAGAATATAGTAAACTCTTGGCTGAATACTAAAACGTCCATCAATATTAAGTCGCCATTAAGTCTCATGCTGTCTCTGTCACTTTTAGGTGTAAAGCAAAGACAGATAATATTCATTTAAGAGCGTGTTAAAGTTAAGTGGCGTTCAAGTATTCGGGGGTATCTATCGTAATAAATAACTTGGGTACGATTAAAAACGAATGTTCTTACTGATCCTTTAACTATAACGTACCTAATAATGCGCGGGCGAAACCGTGGTATTAAATAGTATTTAATAATGGGCATTTCATGTTAATACTAACTTTGAGCTTAAAACCTAAAAAGGAAAGTTGTGTTTCAAGACTGTTTCTAGTATTTATAGCAGATTAAAATGCAGCCTGACTGTTCTAATTGGCAATTTGAAAGTTATTTATTTTATAAATATCCAACAAAAACTAAATCCTAAACTACTACTTTATTTTTATTATCGATTTATTCCAATTTCAAACATTTAAATTCAAAAATAAATATGCAATCTTAAATCGAAAAGCCGCGCGAACTGCCTAATTTTTTAATATTCTGAAGCGATGGTCGTAATTCATTCAGCTTAAACATTGTAGAATACGAAATGATTTCGTCAGTGTGTGCGAAGATCAACATTATCCTTGCTTAGGTCACAATAACCTCTTTATGTGGGGCCAATGACCATAAAAAGTAGCATTTAAAGCTTTCATTGTATGCAAATGGTGACATCAAAAAAACCTTTGATTATTTTTTACAAATCCAATGATGTATTGTTTTGTATGGATTTAGATTGGTGCAGATTGGCCTAGATTTTTTTGGCTGTTTGATGACAGGCTTTTGCCATAGATTTACGAGAATATGTGGGGTACTGTAAGTACTTTTACACAGCTGTATTTTTATAACGTGTTTGTTTTTAATGCGGATTTATTTATAATTCTTTTATTTTTTATTTTATCGTAATGGTCATCGATGGCCCAAATTGATAAACAATATAAAAAATTATTTAAGTTTAAAAAATAAAGTTAATAAAAAGGGCGAATGACACTTTATCAGCCTTTTTTAAAATCTTGGAACCAGGATGTTATACATGTTCATAAAAAAATTGGTTGCCTGTAAAGTCGGTATACGGGCGAAAGTTTTACGTGACAACGACTGTCAATGTCAATGTCTGTCTCTCTCGCTCTTAGGCGGGCTAACCATGCCCGAGTGGAAGGGACGCGTGCCTCTCACTCGCTCTCATTGTGAGCGCATAACGTGAGCGGAGCGTTACCCAGTTTCTTGAAGTGTCACCCGGCAAACCAATTTATAAGACGTTGTCACGTCAAAAAAAAAAATTGTACACAATAAATATTAACGTAACTTTTTAATCCTTTACGGTGTTTTCCAAACAGGTACTAACATAAATCAAGATAAATAATTACACAAATATATATTAAAACATCAATTATAAAAAATAATTTAAATTGTATTCACCATTTGTGGTGAATGAAGTGGTTTGCCACTATTGCGTTCAAAAGGTACAATATTGATAAAAAAACAAAAGAGTATTGTATTTACTGTTACTCATAAAAACATTGCTAAATTAGGTCAATACCTATGTTATTGTTATCTAAGTATGAGTAAAGAGTTAGTCATAAGTTAACCAAGACTCACCCAATTTTTGTGCGTCAGGCAAGTAAACATTAAATTAAAATTATTTTTAGTACTTAGACTAGATAGAGTAGTAGGATGGCGCGTTTGCTTTATTAAACAGAAAACGAACCCATTATATGTTAAATTAACTTTAAGAAATGCTTTTTTATGTTAAATTATTGAGCGTCATTTTTGTATTCCATTGTTTTTTTTAAATTAAATGAGTAATATTATTATTTTTTTAAATGGCATTTGTAAGGACCGCTGATGGTGTTAAAATTTAAAATTTCCAGAATAAATACGAAGATTTAAAATAATTTTAAAGAATATAACATCTTCAAACGCCAAAATAAATGCGAGGGTTTCAAATATTTTTCTGTTTTTTTTTTTGTTGAATTTATTTAGTATTTCTAAATACTAATATATTTATTTAGTACTCACTATTGTACTGCACAATGATTTTAAAATTAAACAGTCTTAAGTATGTAGGTGACGCGAACCCACCAAAGAGTACCCAACGCGGCTAAAGAAGTTTTCACTTCAAAAAAAGTGCATCACTATATGGCGCTATTATTTGTAGGCTCGATCTGTCTGCACTATATCAGTGCTTTTACTCTCCATTTTAATTTTAATTCTAATACAATGCCAGTGCAAATTTGTTATTAATTTAGCAGACAAACAAGCAACACAAAGTACAAAAAAATACTGACAATGTTAGATTCCACTTAGTTCCTTCCATAGGAAGTATTTTTTTTAAAGAAAACTGAATTGCGTGTTCGCTAAACTGATTAGCTAATATGATAGCATTGTATTAGACTTAAATTAAATTAAAATTAAGTGTAACCCGTTTGATCTGTAGAGAAGAAACAAAAATAAATTGAATGTGATAATATTTTTATTCCTATTTATAACTTTGTTCTAGAAGTTGACATACTGGTTGTTTAAACACGAATAACGGGTAAAATCTAGAAAATATACGAAATACATTAAGCGTTTTTTTATTCATATTATGCGAATGTTTAAATGTCAATAACTCGAAGACGTCATTAGTACGGTAGTATCTTTGGACTTCTTAGTTGTAAAATAAACTCTATATAAATAACACTACCTAGAAAAATATTACTTAATACATAATTTAATTATAATCAGGATAATTCCCGAAGGGGTAAGTAGTAGTTTTTTTCTAATCTATCTATTTTTTTTTATATTTAGTAATATTAACGACTAGCTGTCCCCCGCGACTTTGTCCGCGTGTTTTAGTTTCAACGGTTTTTCATTTTTGCAACATTTTTCATTTATGCTCCGCTCCTTTTGGTCGCAGCGTAATGTTATATAGCTTATAGTCTTCCTCAATAAATAGGCTATCCAACACTGAAATAATTTTTCAAATCGGACCAATAGTTCCTGAGATTAGCGCGTTCAAACAAACTCTTCAGCTTTATAATATTAGTATAGATATCAAATATGTGTAACAATTTTCGTCTGTGGCACCATAGCTTCCAAATGAAAGAACATATTTCGATTATTAGTTTTTGTTTCAAAAGGAAGATTATTAATTAAGTAATTATTCCCACTGGCCTGTTGGTCTAGTGATTAGTGACTCAGACTGCTAGGAAGTCGTGGGTTCAATTTCCAGCCAGGACAAATCTTGTGTATTGGATATTGATTGTTGGATTGGATTTGTATTGGATAGTCCGTTTATTGAGGAAGGCTATAGGCTACATTACATCACGCTACGACCAATAGGAGCGGAGCATAAATGAAAAATGTTGCAAAAATGAAAAACCGTTGAAAATAAAACACGCGAACAAAGTCGCGGGGGATAGCTAGTACATTATAAAACTTAAAATCTCTTTTTGAGTTTAAATTAAATATTTTTAAAATTATTGAATCATATTTTCTTCCTTAATTCCTACGACTTAAGGTTTTAATTTCTATAAAGGCGTTTGTTACTTGAGCCACTTATGTTTGGTATTTATTAAATAATATTTGTCTTATCAACTGAATTCTTCGATCATAACACTGTCAAACTGTCAAACGAGTTAAGTGTTGAAATTTTAAATAGTAAACATAACTGAATTGAAAATGAATGCGGGTAGTAATTAAGGGGCCATGTTATTCTAAATAATTAATATTACACAAATATTATGTACTGTTTTTAGCGCCATTTTGTAGAATTCTCTTGCAAATAGTTTGTAGAGTCTACACCTACCCTTTTTTAAAGTTTATTTTCGGGGTGAAACGTTAATGCCTTCAACTCACGCTGAGGGCACGGCGTAGGGGTATGTCGGAATTTTACTGACCTTAAACATTTTCGACCCTTTCTTCTGCCTAGGCTGAAGTCGCGAGATCACTAGCGCATTCTCTGCACGACTCCTGCAGGTTGTACAGGTACATATATGTTAGCTGAACTTAAGAGATATAAGGAGTCCTAGGCACGGATTCCTTCTCTATATGAGACAAGGCCTTTGCCCAGTGGACACTTACAGGCCTATTGTAGGCATGCATTATGTATGCAGTGCAGTGGGTCGTACATTAGTGTCAGAAATAGTCTTTGACTCTACTACCTCGAAATATTGCAAGACTTCGAGTCCTTCCGAAATACTTTATCAGGTCAAGATATTTGACAGGCCTATTGGTCTAATGGCTACTGACCCTGACTGATAAACCGGAGGTCGTGGGTTTGATTCCCACCCAAGAAAAATATTTGTGTGATTAGTATAATAATTTGTTCTGTTTCTGGGTGTAATTTATCTATAATATTTAAGTATTTAGATTTGTTGACTGGTTGCTAGAATACAGGCCCTGCCTAATTTGGGATCAAATGGCCGTGTGTGACTTATCCTGAGGTATTATTGCTGTTACGCTTTTACGGCGACACCATACAACAAATTTTAATGAAATTTGGTATGTAGTTAGTTTGAACCCTAAGGAAAGACAAAAAAAGAAAGGCAAAAAATAGTGCATATGTCATGCACCATTTTTTGCCGCGATAACACACACGCGGTCGAAGCCGTGGTCTAAAGCTAGTAATATTATAAAGAGGAAAGATTTGTCTTTTTGTATGTTTGCAACGAATAAACTCAAAAAACTACTAGACCGATTTTAACAAAATATTTCACCATTATACCTTATGCTACATTATCTCTAAGTAACATAGGCTACATTGGGGCGGGTCTCTAGCCAATTATAAACTCATTCTTTAGAAATATATGGGAGATTTAATTTGTATTAGTTATACAGATAATGTCACTTCACCACATGCAATTCAATCGTATATATTTTCCGTTAGCGTTGTACTTTCGGTTAGGTTTTTCCGGGGCAACCGCATCCAAACTATTGGCTATTTGTTAACCAACTATCTTTGTAGTGTACCTAATTAATATCAAATATGTAGTCTGATTTGGTTTGTGTGAAAATGCAAATGTTTGATTTGAATATAAAATCATTAAGATGATAGATATCTTCTCGAATGTAATAAAATAAGTCTTAGTGTTTCTAAAAATAATTTTCAAAAAAGAAATTTTCGATTCTAATAAAATTTATTTATTTATGTAATTAGGTATGATATATCCTTCTTTATGAATAAATAAGGTTATTATTCTTCTGTGCTAAAAAAAAACAACATTTTGATGAGTCTATTTGACAGTTAATGACAATCTAAATAAATTAGGTAACTTTATCATGAATCAGTCACCGACTATGATAGAATAATATTATCAAGTGACTACTTAATTTCATCGGAAATTAAGTAGTATTAATCGCGCTTCCCAGTTAGGCCTTATCGTATCTAAATTACGGTGAAACATTAAAAGAATGAAAGGTAAAATTTTATTTCTTCTCACTCATAAAAAGCAAACAAACAGTATTAAACAAACAATTAAAAACATTAGTTACCTTGACCGACCTACTAACGTGACCGGGATAAAGAACTGTGCTAACGATATTATTACGTATCACAAAATCATTCCAATATCGGTATTCTTTACAATGCGGGCTCCTACATGTTAGCGGTTGGCCTACTATACTGGCTGTATATAAAAGATACCACGGAGATGCAACTCCAGTTCCAACTCAACTCTTTAATGAGAGGTTCGTGTATAATTTTTTCGTATTTATTTTTTTAGAACCGGTTATGGGACGTCAGATGTTGGCGTTAGTGATTGGCGCGGGCCTGCTCGCAGTCGTGGCGTGCGCGCCTCCAGGGAAGCCGTCCCTGGGCTGGGGGGAGCGCACCTTCGCCATCGTCGAGGTCAACCAGGCCGCGACAGCCTATAACCAGCTAGTCACCAAGAGAGACGCCGCCGATGTCTCCGTCACGTGGAACGTCTGGTCCGGGGACCCAGCTAACAAGGCCAGAGTACTGCTCAACGACAAAGAATTCTGGTCAGGATCCGGCACTGCCACCTCAGCTGCATTCAAAGTCAAGAAGGGCGGTAGGTACCAGATGAAAGTGGAACTGTGCAACAAAGACGGATGCAGCTACAGCGACTCGACTGAAATAGTTGTCGCTGACACAGACGGAAGTCATCTTCCACCCCTGCAATATTCTCTGGGTGAGAGGAACAAGCCTTTCAAGCAAACTTCAGGCAAAGTCGTCGGCGCGTACTTCGTGGAGTGGGGAGTCTACCCAAGAAAGTTCCCCGTTGACCGCATACCTATTCCCAATCTTACTCATCTTCTGTATGGTTTCATCCCGATCTGCGGTGGTGATGGCATCAACGACAGTTTGAAGGAGATTGAGGGCAGTTTTCAAGCTCTGCAAAGGTCTTGCAGCGGCAGGGAAGACTTCAAAGTATCCATTCACGACCCTTGGGCTGCTCTTCAGAAACCACAAAAGGGTTTGGCTTCATGGAACGAACCTTACAAGGGTAACTTCGGTCAATTGATGATGTTGAAACAAGCGAGACCAGACCTTAAGATTTTGCCATCCATTGGTGGATGGACTCTTGCTGATCCTTTCTTCTTCTTCACCGACAAGGAAAAGAGAAACCGCTTCGTAGCTTCAGTGAAGGACTTCCTTGAAACCTGGAAGTTCTTTGATGGAGTCGACATTGATTGGGAGTTCCCTGGTGGTAAGGGCGCCAACCCAGACCTCGGTGGTCCTGACGATGGTCACGTCTATGTTCAGTTGATGAAGGAACTCAGAGAGATGTTGTCCGAGCTGTCTGCTCAGACTGGCAAGAAGTACGAACTGACTTCAGCCATCAGCTCTGGTTGGGACAAGATTCAGGTTGTGGACTACAAGGCTGCTCAGCAATACATGGACCACATCTTCTTGATGAGCTACGACTTCAAAGGCGCCTGGTCTAACGACACCCTCGGCCACCAATCTGGTCTATACGCCCCTGCATGGAAACCTAAGGAGACTTACACAACAGATTTCGGAGTTAAATTCCTTTTAGCTCAAGGAGTTCAACCTAAGAAGATTGTTGTTGGCGTCGCTATGTACGGTCGTGGTTGGACTGGTGTCAACGGTTACAAAGACAACAACCCATTCACAGGCGTAGCTACTGGCCCCGTCAAAGGTACCTGGCAGGATGGTGTGGTCGACTACAGAGAAGTGGCTAACGAGATCACTCAAGGCAAATGGGAGTACCATTATGACAAGGTGGCACAAGCACCGTACGTATTTAGGAAGGAGACTGGTGACCTGATTACGTATGATGATGCTAGATCGACAATCGAGAAAGCAAAGTACGTACGAAATAACAAGCTCGGTGGTTTATTCGCATGGGAAATCGATGCGGATAACGGTGACATATTAAATGCCATGAATATGGGTTTAGGAAATAGTTCGTGATTCTAAATTGTGCTCGATTTGTGCGTCAAATGTGATTGTAATGATAAGGTTTAGTTTTAGGCAAATGTCTCAAATTTTACTGAAAATTGTTGAGTGACTGAATTCTGTATTTGTAAGTAACATTAAAGATTATAAATACTAGTTGTTTTGTTTCCTTTTTTCTGTGTTCTAAAGGCTTTTATACCCGCTTTCTATTTAAAACGGATTCTTAGAATCTTTGTAGATATTGTCGTTGCTTACCTGCGATATAAATAGTGTATTTTTGCAGAGATCAATCTATTTTCACATGAATAGCTATCAAAATTATTTTTGTTTCGGGTACGATTTCCTGTTTTAAAATGTCCTGTGCTTATAAAAAAATTATAGAAGGTTTGATTGTACCTATTTTTATAGAAAATAGATTCAAAGATTACTTAAAAGACATTTACAAGATCGATTTCTTGAATAATGCGAGCTCGTATTTGATTACTAGACGCGTTTAATGTAGAGATACGTAAGTATTTGTACCTTATGAGAATCAAACACGTTACACTGTACACAAATCCAACCAATTAACCACGAGATCATCAACCTGTTATGTAGGTACCAAATAATGTATTAACAAAACTACAACATCTGTTTACCCCAGTTTATAACACAAGCGTCGTAATGTATGTCAAAGCTACCGTTTTGTTTACAGTGCGGTCATTGAACTTCATCGTAGTCGGACCTTGACCTACGAATTAACATGTTTCTATTGTTTTAGTATGTTCTATATAAGATATATATAGGTTGAAGCTACAAAGAGTGCTGCGATAGACGGGAGTAAAATAAAATAAGATTTTGTTTTTTTAATGACTGCCGCTCTGGATTTATTCTTTAATCCATGTTACGGGGTGTTTAATAACAAATTAAATTCATATTCACACAGACTTCAATTAGGCCGCTCGTACACAGACAGTTTGAGCAGTTGGCTACGGATGCTTGAGAAGTCGACCGCTCTCGCCTGCCTGCTTTTAGGGTTCCGCAACTCAAAAAAAACCCTTATAGGGTCACCTAGTTTGCCGTTTGTCTGTCTGTCTGTCAAGATTTTCTTAGGAACGCGTGATCATAATAATTATCATATCATGTGGAAATTAATATCAAATACTCAGGTAAAAAAAAGAAATAAACAAGCTTATATGTCAAGGTCACAGTCATTTATATTGTTTTTCCCATACATTTTTGACAAACTCAAAACTTATAGGTCACTTCCCGTGGACCCATAATCACGAAATTCGGCATGATGCTAGGTCTACACCTCCTGCAACATTAAAGGTGTGGATCCTGCGCCTAATATTTTTCTTTCTATGTCGGATTGGCGTCTCATCGGACTATGACATATGGGTTAAGTATTGGAAACGGCAGTTCGCCAGTCTATAGGTGTAAGTAATTAACGCTACTAGCTTAAGGTGTAATAAAATAAGTAGTAATACTAATTAGTCAATAAAAAAATAAGATTTTTAAGTTCTCTATATAAATAAAATTCATTTAGGTACCACATGTATAAAATCATTTACGAATAACTGAAGAACGCCTCAACTGATTTAGGTACCTTTTTTTTTGTTGTGATGATACCAATTTTTTATAAATTAATATATTTTTTATATATGTACTTATCCTTGAAAACATCTTTAACAAATCTGTCACAATAAAACTGTCATTCTATATTATTAAAAGCAAAACTGTATGCTATCTTTTTTTACTGTTAATGTTTGGTTATACCAATTGGATGATTAACTCGCTAACGGGTACCGGGACAATGCATTTTAAGTGACGTGCTCGATCATGCTGCGGTTTACTTTTTAAAACTGATCATATCAATCTTTCTGAGAAAGAATGACAAACAGTATGAATTGTCATATGTCATTTGAATATTATGGTTTGAGAGTTTGAGAAGAATTGAACGCGTACAAGAAGGGGTCGTCGTTCGACCAACATTGAGGATTGAAAACAGGAAAGTCTTTACCCTGCAGTGGGACAGTTTTGATTTAAAATACTTTTACTATTATTATATATATTTATATAAAATAGAATGTATGTGTGTCTGTATGTTCACCTAAAACTAAAGAACCTTTAGCCCAATTAATATGAAACTTTGCACACATATAAAGGGCATGATCAATCCGACGAAAATAGTTACGTTAGTGTCGGATAAGTGGCGATGGTGGCAGTGATTTTTACATTTTAGATCATAGGTTGAATTGTAGATTTTTATAGGTAAAGCGCCCCTTGCTGGTTAAAGAAAAAAGTTTATTTTAGCTAAAGAATTAGCGTTCCACACAAAACACGAAAACCCCCATGAAATTCAAACACGCGGACGAAACCGCATCGTGCTCCTACTAATAAATAAATACAGAGTTTACGTTTTCTTTACATTATTATGATTTTATGTATAAGTGAGAGCAGTACTGTGGGTTTGATATCCATTAAATAAAATGTGTGTTATCTAAAAATATTTGACCTGACTGACTGAATAGTTGGTTTTTTTTAAGAAAAAACCCATTTACATATTCTGTTTACCATATTTATCGCAAACGCTTAAGCGACTTCTTATTCTAAATATATTACGCAATTTATACTGTCAAGAAAAAAGGGATTATTGTAAATCATTTTAATATAATAAATGTTTAATTTTAATATGAACATTTTTTATCAAAAATAATAATATATTATCAGTTTTGTACCTTAGCAACCTGCCCATAAAAAACACTCAGAAATTATTCGGTAATGAATTTTTATTATTCAAAATTATGCAACTGTCTCCGTGAGAGGGCTACTGCGGTTGTTAACCTTACGCTGACAGTGAAAATAATGAGGTAAGTAAGAATATTATGTTATGTAGGTACAGTGGACCACTTGACATTAGTTAGTTTAATCGATCTCACAGACAAACAGTTTTTACTGTTTTGTGGGACACTGCTAGTTTATAAGATTACCATGTACCGTTCTATAAAAATAATAATAAAAAAAAAATAATAGAAAAATTAACAAATTAAAAAAATCGACATAATCAAATCGAAATAAAAAGTAATCCCTATTTCCCTTGGTCATGCCATAACTTCCGAACGACTGCACCAAATCGGATAAGTCTTTTTTGTAATGCCGGTCACTCACATTCGCACGAATACGCAAACCCACAAGTGTAGGACGACATTTGCAAATAATTTCATTTCCAAGCTGTGTCGGTTTTTTAACAGACGTCAACCTTGTTCGAATGTTTGCGCGCATGCGAGTGACCGGGGTAAGGACTAGGCTTTGAAAAAAAGATTTAAAAATTCAAATCAAGGAAAGGGGGGGGGGGGAGTAGAGTATCCGCTGGTTTTTGGTTCATTGTACACTGAAGGTCGATTGTCTTTTATTTCATAAACTAATCGCATTTGATGATTATTATATTTTTTTATCTCCACATCCACGAACCCGCAGGATTAAACAGCAAGATTATTAATCAATATACAGGATAGCTGAGTGATATAAGTCGCCACGCTAATTACCGCTGCGCGACGTGCTGCAAGTTCGATCCCCGCTTAAGACAAAAATTTGTGTGATCCATAAATATTTGTCCAAGTCTCAATATTCTTTGTGTATGTGAATTGAGTGTTTGTGAAACCTTTGGCAATACAAGTATTATATTCGCTAGGGCAGAAGACGTTTTTTTAGTATTATGGGATGGCTGTAATGAAGATGATTTGTTATAGTAATCGCATCTGGTAAAACTCCATAAAAATCTAGAAAACTTTATGACGATTATATATTCTATGTCAATAGATGATGCTAAATTTAAACTGTGTCAGTAGGTTTGATCACAAGCAACGCTATGACAATGACAATTTGGTTTAAGGCCAGGAAACCGGAGAGAAAGAGATTTTTTTGTATATATAATTAAGGTAAAATGGAGCTGGGCTGGTCATATTAGCCACATGGGTATAGGGATAGGCGAGGATTGGCACTGAGTACTGGGTACCTAGAGCCGGAACTCGAAAACGGGGTAGGCCGAAAAGACGCTGGCGAGACGACATCGATCGCTATTTGCCGGATTGATGGGAAGCGGCTTCAGACAGAAGATCTTGGAGCAAACTGGGGGAGATCTCTGCCCAGCAGTGGGGCACCTAAAAGTTTATGAAATCAAAAATAGTTAAGTTTCTGAGAATTAAATTAATATTGTGTTACTGAATAAATATACCCCATAGAAACGTGTTCCACAGATCCAGCCTTATAATAAGCAATTCAACCATTTTGTTATAACGAGTGAACCATATAATAATGGGACGGATGTTCGCTGGTAGGTTACCAGCGAACATCCGTCCCATTATTTGTGACATGGTCTTTAAATACTCTTTTGATTAAACCTTAATTCCCTTTTTTTAAAGAATCTGTCAATTAGAAATGTTGTATTGACATTGTGAGTCTACTTTTTATTATTAGGCGCCAATTTGAGTTTCCGTTGCTTTGGGTGATTTTCCTTCAAATCAAATCAAATCAAAAACATTTATTGCAATCCATAATGTACACTTACAGGTGGTAGATAAATATAAGATTTAATAGAAACAATCATGGACCCTGTCGGGCACAGCAATTTTTTAAATAAGTAGAGAGACTTCTTCGTTAGTTCTGAACCCTGAGATTCTCCGCATTAAGCCTAGAAGATACGGTAATTAGGTATATTTTTTCATGTGGATCATTGTCCAAATTTAAAAGGTTTAATTTTATATTTTTATTGTATCTTATCTAGATACTATTTGAAATCTACTATATACCCATAAATTAAAAAAAATGAGAATTCTAGCGATTTCAAATTTAAAACTCATATATTACAAATAGACTTAATGGACTTCCATAATACAATGGACAGCACACTAATACGTCCACGCTTCACTGCTTCCTAAGTGCTCTGGCTATGGAGAAGAAACGGCGCTATAAAACTCCACAGCAGCACGCTGTCTTTCCGTTAACAACCTTTTTCTAAGCTATGTTGAGGTCGGCTTCCAGTCTCACCGTTTTCAGCTTTATAGCGCACCTATTGAACATAGACAACTGCAACTGCATGGGCAACCGTCTATCTGTCGCGTGTATCGTGACGACGACGAACACTGATCATAAATCCACGAATATTCAAAATAACGTCATTAATATTTTACACGCGTCCCATACTGATTTTTAAATCATTAAATAATTTTCGCTTTAAAATCGCTGTTCCCAACCTCAAAGTGCTCAAAATTATCGGAACACGTATCAATGTAAATTACCATACTCGCATCGCAGCTGATTGCCTGACTGTATCCGAAATTACACTAACCACTGTTGTAATTTCCCATATTTATGATTCTCGTATAGGAAACAAGATACTTGGGACTTGAAAATTGATATTAAAAGAGTCCTTAATCAAATGTATGTATGTGATAATAAGCAGAAGATCAACCCCTTTAGCCAAGTGACAGACAAGCGTTAACAATCATCGAAATCGCTTAAATGCCATCAAATGTATGGAAATGACATTTCATTTCGATAAGTCACGTGGCGACTTGTCTCTTCCATACATTTGGGCGATTCGATTAGCGTTAGCTTGTAGATATGTCACTTGGCTAGGAGGGCAGTACCTATAGGCTTCAAGTAAAATATTATATGGGTTAACGGTATCTAACAAATGCGATAGATACCCTAGGCAAAACTGACGAAGTAAATACTATAATATATATAATATGATCTAGTAGATCTTTTGCTAGCGTACTGCACGCCTACTTGCGTACTGCACCTTTAAGGTTTTCGTACAATAGCTTCATACCTCCTGAAACACTCACAACATGCCTGGACAGGGATGGCGGAATGGCCCACCATTTTACATATTAATCGATTCATTGTTTTACAAGTACATATTATCTTTTTAAATTAGGTACAATTTTTTAATAAATATTTTTCAAGTTGGTCTTCTGAATTTCCCTTATTTTAAAGGTCAACAAACCGCTAGGACTTTGTAAGATGGAGCTTCATGGCCCAACATTGAACGAGTTTATTTATACCGGTATATCAAGCGAGCGGATCAGTTAACGGCACCTTATGTGTTATAAGTGTGTTTAAGTGGTTTTATATATTTGTCACTAGTATTGTACAGGCTTTATTTTGTTTATGTTGCAGTATTATGTGTAAGTTAAACGCATCGACTAAGAAACAGGTAAAGGGTGTAAACAAATAAGCGTAAGCAAATAAAAAGGTTTTATGACGTGATCCTACCCACAGAATTTAGCAACGGCATTAATTAGAGGAAAAAAGAAAAAAAAACACGCATAAATAAAAAATATTCTATAATAAAAAGAAAAAACATTTTTACTGCAGTAATAGTAAACCGGGAAATTTCCAAATGTAAATATTTTAGGTAACAAATGTTATTTTAGGTACAAAAAGAATTATGACACTGACAATTTTTCAACTGCAAATTTAAGTAAGTTTGTAATCGCAAAAATCGTATTTTTGTGTGGGACTTTTTCTTTACTTGTGACGGGAAGTATCCGTTTAAATATCGGTTTACTAGCAAATTATGTATATGAAAAATTACATAAATGGCTATTTATTTTTGCGTTGACATAGATACTCCGTTTCCAGCACTTGCAACCCAGTTCTAGAAACTGTAGAAAACTACGTGTTTCTTGGTCATAAAATTGGGGTAGCATAGAGAGCCATGGAGCGCGCTACGCTTGGCATCAAACTTCAATCAGTAGACATGAGTATTTGATATTAATTTCACCACCGCGGTGATCCCTGATAAATAAATTTTTAACAGACAGAAGCACAGCGAAGTGATCCTATAAGGGTTCCTTTTTCCTTTTTGAGGTACGGAAGCCTAAAAATTAAGCTAAGTGCGAGATTGACTCGCACACCAAGTATTCCGTGCGAACATTTACGTAAGGTTACGCGTTTAGGTTTACGAAAACGAAGGGTGACAACGGAAACCTATAACTAACCCTTTGCTGCTATTGTTCTTAAAACAACAACTAATAAAAAGTACACAGATTTTTTTTATCTGGTACGATGGTAAGCAACCCTCGGTATGCGAGACCGACTCCACTTGTCCGGGTTTTCTAGTTCTACAAAGGAGTAAATCACGCTGCGGTGTGATTCTGTAAGACCTCATTCTAAACTTCGAATCTGAATCCGCTGTGAGTTTATTGATTGGCATTCCAAAAACTCGGTTGATAATTCGAATGTACACTAGCGCTACACTTGCGAGCGTGTCAGCGAGTTGAACTTATTTGACGTGAGATTTTGACTGACAAAGTATGAGATGACATAAGAAGTGGGATTCAGTAAGGTAATTTTCTTGTCACTTCGACGCTCACTTCGCACTCGAATCCGATCTAAATCAAGGTCATTTTGAACCTTATGCGAAATGAGAGTGAATAGCGAAGTGAGAAGCGAGTTGTTGTTTGAACTTTACAGAATCGAGTGCAGGTCTTGGATCGTTGCCGAAGATTGAACTTGTCCGTCATAATTCTTTGAAAAGAATAATGACGGACAAGTTCAATGCTAACAACATATTTATTAGCTGCTGTTAAACGATTGTGATAAATAAACCGGTTCTATTAATATTGAATGTTATTAATCGTCGCTGATGTATTTGTCATCAGCTTATATAAAAATTTCCACATTAGATTATAAATTTTGTTATTTATACAAAAACATGTTATGACTATGTTGTGATTGACATGTGACTTGATAATGAAAAGTCTTATTTGAAATTTTACATTTTGCTTGGAGATTATTTTAAAGATATAGATAGCCCTACGAAAAAAATATCAAAATCGATTCGCAATAATAATTATGACATTATTTTAAGTAGATTAATGAAAAGTATAGGACATGCAACTTTTTTTTTATATAAATATTTAAAAACTTTCGAAGTCATAATTCATTATATACATTTTGTACCAATTTATGACGAATTAGTGAGGGTAGTTCCTCGCTTTAATTTTCAATGTTGTTTTTTCTTATTTAGATAGAAAAAAATACGTGTCTAATATTTTGTTATTTACTAATTGAGAAACTAAGTTGTATGTTTCTTAGATTATAACTATGTTTAAATGGACTGTCAAAGGAATGGACGCGTCGAAAAAAATAGTCGCAAACTGTTTGCGATAATACAACGCACACTGGTAAAGTTGAATGTCATTTCGCGAGTGTAATACGTAGCTGTCACGAACACCAGCATACTAAAGCTGGCTCGTTTGTTTTAGTTCTTTTGTAGAGCGACACTCTATCTAGACATATTTATAATCTAAGGTATGTTTTAAATATTTATTTCATACCCTGGCATACCGTTTAGCAAAGATAAATAGATTAAGATACCTACAAAACTGGGTAAAGGAAACAACGTGAGAAAATCAGGATTAAAAAAATATCATCAAATCGCCAACCTGCTAGTGAACAAGCGTGTTCGTTCCTTCTTTATATAATATACTAGCTGTTTCACGCGGCTCCGCCCGCGTGGATGTCGGTTGTTGCGGCAAAAAGTAGCCGATGTCCTTTCTTAGGCTCTAGACTATCTGTGTACCAATTTCTTTTAAATCGGTTCAGTAGTTTTGGCTTGAAAGCGCGACAGACAGACAGAGTTACTTTCGCATTTATAATATTTGTAAGGATTACTTTTTTTCAGCAGTGAAGCGATTCATAGGTCGATAGTATTCACACGATGGCAGTATTTGGTCAGCACTGACTTGCCTCCAATCTGAATTCTGTGACTTGATCAACTTAAAATGCCTTAATTTGTTAATACTTCTGACGTCACGGACGCTCGTTGTATTCGGCAATATCACATAGACATAGAAACAAGGTAGATTGGCTAGCTCTTTTTGTTTAAAATCAAATGATCTAATGCTCCCATAACGCTGTAGTCCGCAACAAGTAAAAACGCATCGGTAGGGCTGTAGCTCACAGAAAAGACATGCATCATCATAAAACTACGACCACACAAAAGTGAACGATTGAGACGGAGTTCGGAAACCGCTATCGCCACACTACTACATGCGGACTGCGTTTATAATTATATCAGAGACTCTCTTGGTGATTTGTACGTCCGAAAAACTTTTTTTCCTCACCAGTGTATGTTCGTTGGTCTTTAGTATGCTTGTTGGTAGTTGCATCAATGATAAATGTGAAAAGAGCATGGCCAATTTCGTGACCTGGCCCGGTCGTGGACACTAGACATTATTAAACAATGTTAGCGAATTCCTCATAATTTTCATGTGTTATCAAAAGTCAACTACGAGTTTGTTTTGTTTTAATTATTTTATCTAATCTTTTTCTATAAATAAAATAATATTGCTCTTTTTATTGTATTTGATTTAGTTTTACAGATTTGAGAATTAAATAAGTAAAATTGACGGGCCTTTTAGTCTAGGTGTTAGTGACCCTGACTGCTAAACCGGAGGTCGTGGGTTCGATTCCCACCCAGGACAATCTTTGTGTGATGAGCACGATCATTTGTTCTGTGTCTGGGCGTAATTTTATCTATAATATGTATGTATTTAGATATATATAAGTATGTTTATCAGTTGTCTGGTTGCCATAATACGGGCTCTGCCTAGTTTGGGATCAGATGGCCGTGTGTGAGTTGTCCGAAGATATTATTATTAAAAAAAAAAAAAAATTAAGTGGTTTTAACATTCTTTTTTTAAGTTTTGTATGATTTGTTAGTGAGGTCATGAAAACGGGAAAAGCATTTTCTATTTAATATCTTTGTTTTGGTGGACGTTTCCTTAGATTTTATCTTTTGCTTAATCTGTTAACTATTTAAATAAACATACATAAGTGGGTTTCCCAACAGCACAATCTACGTGGCCCGAGTGAAATTGTTAGTGCAGAAGGCTCATATATCTCAACCGTTTATTAAAATGTCTGAATGCCCTTAAGTCCACACATTAACGATATCAAGAAGAACAAGAATCTATAGTTAAAATAAAGAGAAACCCAATAGCAAAAAAGTTAACCGATATCACAATAAAGGTGACTTGTTAAAATTCACCCAAATGTATTGAGTATTTTAATGTTCGCCTTCTGGGCATGAGGTTCTATAAGTGTTGGGCCTTGCTCGCGCAAGTAGGTATTGCAAATTTTGTTTTTAATATTAATTGTGTTAATTAATGACCTTTGGTATATAAGCCGACCTATTTGCTGCTTTTAATCATTGGACTTAAGTAGTTCAAGCATATAACTTGTGTAAACTCATTTTACACTCAAATATTATAAAAATGAAGTTTATGTTGGCGTTGTTGGTTTTGGCGCTGGTAGCTATGGCGTACAGCAAACCTCAATCACGCAGGGGCTGCCTTTATATGAAGGGAAATTGTAAGTTTATTCTGTTATTTTTCTGTTTGTGTTTGTTCTTAGATAATGCTTGTCTGACAAGAGGCAATGCACCTACAATGGCATTATTATTGGCTAGTATTATTGAAGTTGTGTTTTCGAGGATTTTTATCCAGGCTTTATATAGTAGGTACTTCTAACATTTGACTGCCTCGTGGGTCTTGTGGTCACAAGTGCGACTGCCGCACATGAGGTCTCGTTTTCGAATCCCTGGTCGATTCTAAAAATAGTTACTGGGTTGTTCCGGTTAGAAAACGTCAGTACAGCTCAGATTCAGAAAATTAGATGGTGATAACAACCCCGTGCTTTGGAAAGCACGTAAAGCGGTTGGTCCTGCGATTGATTCCCATTGCCAAATTAGAGTGAAAAAATAGAGTGCAACTGAATAACTGACCAAAAAAACCCATCTTTGTAATTTAATCTTCTAAATCAATGTGTTTCTGTCTCCAGGCACCCGTGAATGCGAGGAAGGTACACACTTCTACGTCCAAGGCAACTCCGGCTGTGGCGAGATGACCCCCGAACCAACCTGCAAAAACCCTACCCCTCAGAAGATTCAGGCCATGGTCTGCGACCACTCTGCCTGCTATTGCGACGCCCCTACCGTCAGGGATCCCATCACCAAGCAATGTGTTACTCTCGACAAATGTAGCAAGCAGTAATAAACAAAAATTAAATATAAATATAATAAAAATGAAAACAAAACAGTTTTTTTTAAGTTCACCAAATATCTCAATGCCTTTTGACTGTCTGAAAATTTCCCGCACATGTGTATTACTATAAGTTTCATGCTAAAGTCATAACCGTTTATGTCGTTGTTTTCTACGATGACATCTTTGGTTTTATTAATTTTTTGTTGTTTTTCATTTAAATGTATTATAATAGTTTTTAAAATCAAAGTTACAAAGTAACTTTCGTTGCTAGATTGTCGTTTACCAATAAGTAAATAGCTTTTTAATTGCATAGATATTTAGTAAGACAAACCGGACAAGTGTGAGTCTGACTAACGCAGCCAGGGTTCTCTACACATTTTGCTGATTGTGAAAGTTAAATCGCTAAAAACTAAACCGACACGTTAAAACAGTGGCACTCCGGGAGTGCCGACAGAAGTGAAAACTTGAACAATTACAATATATGTTATGTACATACACACATTATAAACGGAGGTGTCGTTAACTGTATCGTTACCAATGTCGCGAATTTATTTTCCCATCCTAAAAAATGCCGAATGCGCTTAAGAAAGTTTTTACTATCAAAATGTGCTCTCATATATCGATGTATGACACTATCAAATTTCCAACTGTAAATATAGTTAGGCTAAACGCTGATAAGTATGATGACATGTCTGTATGTACGCGAGAGAAGTTACGCGAAATCTTATTACTAGCATCGTCTTTATCGTCTCTCAGGGCAAAGTTGAGATATTAGTATTCTAAGTCACCAAGGACAATCGATAAAGGAAAACATGGTGAGAAAACCTGGATTTAAAAACATGTGATCTTAAATTGCCAACCCGCAAATATACAATCGTGGTTATCAATGCTCATTCCTTCTGTATTTAAGAAAAGGCCTTTGCCGAGCAGTGGAATAATTACTGGCCGATATTATTTACACGATGGCAGTATTTGGTCAGCACTGACATGCCTCTACTAGGCATCTGTCCTAAAAAAAGTTTGAGTGTCCATCGGAGTAGATTTTGTTGGGCACGTATTTTTTTTTTTTTTCTAAAACAAAAAGTGATCAATGTACAGTGACTGAAAATTTCGCGTGTCGTTACTCCATGCTACAATTTTTACCACGGCTAAACTTTGACGCGCTAAACTTTGTCTTTGTAATTCAGACGACCTCCGTGGTCGAGTGGCGTACACACCGGTTTTCAAGGCGTTGCCGTTCGATCCCCGGACGGGTCAGTGTCGAAAACCACTTTTCTATATTGTGTCGGGTCTGGGTGTTTGTGGTTCCTTCGTTGCCTCTAAATGCCATAACACAAGTGCTTATGCTACTTACTTTGGGTTCAGAGCAATGTATGTGATGTTTTCTACATTTATTTCGTTTACGGATTTAAAAAAAAATGCTTTGATAACCAAATAATTCGTGTCTGGTATCATGCCCTTTAGCAAAGATAAAGAGATTAAGATACTTACAAAACTGGGTAAAGGATAACATCGTGAGCAAATCAAGATTGCTAGTGAACAAGCGTGGTGATCAGTGTTTGTTCCTTCTCTATATAGTAGTAGCTACTAGTATAGTACTAGCTGTTTCACACGGCTCCGCGCGCGTGGATGTCGGTTATCGCGGCAAAAAGTACGTCCTTTCTTAGGCTCTAGACTATCTGTGTACCAAATTTCATTTAAATCGGTTTACTTGTTTTGGCGTGAAAACGCGACAGACATACAGACAGACAGAGTTACTTTCGCATTTATAATATTAGTAAGGATTACTTTTTATCAGCAGTGAAGCGATTTATAGGTCGATAGTATTCACACGATGGCAGTATTTGGTCAGCACTGACTTGGCTCCAATCTGTAGTCTGTGACTTGATCAACTTAAAATGCCTTAATTTCTTGTTATTTCTGACGTCACTGACACTCGTTGTATTCGGCAATATCATATACATATTAACAAGGTAGATTGGCTATTTGACTATATGTTAGAAAAACAATGATCCAATGTTCCCGTAACGCTGTAGACCGCAACAAGTAAAAACGCATCGGTAGGGCTGCAGCTCACAGAAAAGACATGCATTATCATAAAAGTACGACCACTCAAGAGGGAATGATTGAGACGGAGTTCGGAAACCGCTATCGCCACACTACTACTACATGCGAACTGCGTTTATAATTATATCAGAGACTCTCTTGGTGATTTGTACGTCCGAAAAACTTTTTACCCTCACCAGTGTATGTTCTTTTGTCTTTAGTATGCTTGTTGGTAGTTGCATCAATGATAAATGTTAAAAGAGCATGGCCAATTTCAGGCCCGGTCGTGGACACTAGACATTATTAAACAATTTTAGCGAATTCCTCATAATTTTTATGTGTTATCAAAAGTCAACTACGAGTTTGTTTTGTTTTAATTATTTTATCTAATCTTTTTCTATCAATAAAATAAAATCGCTCTTTCTAATGTATTTTACATGGATTTACAGATTTGAGAATTAAATAAGTAAAATTAAGTGGTTTAACATTCTTTTTTAAGTTTTGTATGATTTGTTAGTGAGGTTCTGAAAATGGGAAAAGCATTTTCTATTTAATATATTTGTTTTGGTGGACGTTTCCTTAGATTTTTTCTTTTGCTTAGTCTGTTAACTATTTAAATAAACATAAATAGGTGGATTTCCCAACAGCACAATTTACGTGGCCCGAGTGAAATTGTTATATGGTTGGTATATCTCAAACGTTTATAAAAATGTCTAAATGCCCTTAAGTCCACACATTAACGATATCAAGAAGAACAAGAACCTATAGTTAAAATAAAGAGAAACCCAATAGCAAAAAAGTTAACCGAAATCACAAAAAAGGTGACTTGTTAAAATTCACCCAAATGTATTCAGTATTTTTATGTTCGCCTTCTGGGCCTAAGGTTCTATAAGTGATGGGCCTTGTTTGCGCAAGTGGTTATTGAAAATCTAGGTGTCAATATTAATTGCGTAAACTAATGACCTTTGGTATATAAGCCGACCTATTTGCTGCTTTCAATCAGTGGACTTAAGTAGTTCAAGCATATAACTTGTGTAAACTTGTGTTACATTAAAATATTATAAAAATGAAGTTTATGTTGGCGTTGTTGGTTTTGGCGCTGGTAGCTATGGCGTACAGCAAACCTCAATCAAGCAGGGGCTGCCTTTATATTATGGGAAATTGTAAGTTTATTCTGTTATTTTTCTGTTTGTGTTTTTTGTTAGATAATGATTGTCTGACAAGAGGCAATGCACCTACAATGGGATTATTATTGGCTAGTATTATTGAAGTTGTGTTTTCGAGGATTTTTATCCAGGCTTTATTTAGTAGGCACTTCTAACATTTGACTGCCTCGTGGGTCTTGTGGTCACAAGTGCGACTGCCGCACACGAGGTCTCGTTTTCGAATCCCTGGTCGAGTCTAAAAATAGTTACTGGGTTCTTCCGGTTAGAAAAAGTCAGTACAGCTCAGATTCAGAAAATTTGATGGTGTTAACAACCCCGTGCTTTGGAAAGCACGTAAAGCGGTTGGTCCTGCGTCTGATTTCTCTCCGGTTGTTTGGATTGCCATCCTATGAGAAAATAAGAGTGAAAAATGGACAGTGCATCTGTGTTCGCGCACATACTCGTGCACTAAAATATCTTTCGCCTGAAATAAAATACCTTATCTGTGTTATTAAGTCTTCTAAACAAATGTGTTTCTGTTTCCAGGCGCACATGAATGCGAGGAAGGTACACACGCCTACGTCCCGGACGTCTCCGGCTGCGGCCAGATGACCCCCGAACCAACCTGCAGCAACCCTACGCCTCAGAAGGAAGAGGCTATGATCTGCGACTACGCTGCCTGCTATTGCGACGCCCCCACCGTCAGGGATCCCGTCACCAAGCAATGTGTTACTCTCGACAAATGTAGCAAGCAGTAATAAACAAAAATTTAATATAAATATAATAAAAAAGAAAACAAAACAGTTTTTTTAAGTTCTGCAAATATCTCAATGCCTTTTGACTGTCTCAGAATTTCCCGGAGATGCGTATTAGTATAAGTTTTCATGCTAAAGTCATAACCTTTTAGGTCGTTGTTTTCTACGATGACATCTTTGGTTTTATTTAGTTTTTGTTGTTTTTCATTTAATTTTTTAGTATTATAATAGTTTTTAAAATCTAAGTTACAAAGTAACTTTCGTTGCTAGATTGTCGTTTACCAATAAGTAAATAGCTTTTTAATTGCATAGATACTTAGTAAGACAAACCGGACAAATGAGTCTGACTAACGCACCCAGGGTTCTTTGCATATTTGGCTGATTGTCAAAGTTAAATCTCTAAAAACTAAACCGAGCCGTTAAAACAGTGGCACTCCGGGAGTGCCTACAGAAGTGAAAACTGGAACAATTACAATATATGTACATACACACGTTATAATATACAGAGGTGTCGTTAACTGTATCGTTACCAGTGTCGCGAATTTGTTTTCCCATCCTAAAAAATGCCGAATGCGCTTAAAGAAGTTTTTACTATCAAAATGTGCTCTCATATATCGATGTATGACACTATCAAATTAACTGTAAATATAGTTAGGCTAAACGCTGATAAGTATGATGACATGTCTGTATGTACACGAGAGAAGTTACGCGAAATCTTATTACTAGCATCGTCTTTATCGTCTCTCAGGGCAAAGTTGAGATATTAGTATTCTAAGTCACCAAGGACAATCGTTAAAGGAAAACATGGTGAGAAAACCTGGATTTAAAAACATTTGTGATCTTAAATTGCCAACCCGCAAATAAGCTATCGTTGTGATCAATGCTCATTCCTTCTGTATATAAGAAGAGGCCTTTGGCGCAGCAGTGGGATAATTACTGGCCTAACTAAATAACATCTATTTACACGATGGCAGTATTTGGTCAGCACTGACATGCCTCTACTAGGAATCTGTCCTAAAGAAAGTTTGAGTGTCCATCGGAGTAGATTTTGTTGGGCACGTATTTTTATTTTTTTCTAAAACAAAAAGTGATCAAAGTACAGTGACTGAAAATTTCGCGTGTCGTTACTCCATGCTACAATTTTTACCACGGCTAAACTTTGACGCGCTAAACTTTATCTTTGTAATTCAGACGACCTCCGTGGTCGAGTGGCGTACACACCGGTTTTCAAGGCGTTGCCGTTCGATCCCCGGACGGGTCAGTGTCGAAAACCACTTTTCTATATTGTGTCGGGTCTGGGTGTTTGTGGTTCCTTCGTTGCCTCTAAATGCCATAACACAAGTGCTTATGCTACTTACTTTGGGTTCAGAGCAATGTATGTGATGTTTTCTACATTTATTTCGTTTAAGGATTTAAAAAAAAAATGCTTTGATAACCAAATAATTCGTGTCTGGTATCATGCCCTTTAGCAAAGATAAAGAGATTAAGATACTTACAAAACTGGGTAAAGGATAACATCGTGAGCAAATCAAGATTGCTAGTGAACAAGCGTGGTGATCAGTGTTTGTTCCTTCTCTATATAGTAGTAGCTACTAGTATAGTACTAGCTGTTTCACACGGCTCCGCGCGCGTGGATGTCGGTTATCGCGGCAAAAAGTACGTCCTTTCTTAGGCTCTAGACTATCTGTGTACCAAATTTCATTTAAATCGGTTTACTTGTTTTGGCGTGAAAACGCGACAGACATACAGACAGACAGAGTTACTTTCGCATTTATAATATTAGTAAGGATTACTTTTTATCAGCAGTGAAGCGATTTATAGGTCGATAGTATTCACACGATGGCAGTATTTGGTCAGCACTGACTTGGCTCCAATCTGAAGTCTGTGACTTGATCAACTTAAAATGCCTTAATTTCTTGTTATTTCTGACGTCACTGACACTCGTTGTATTCGGCAATATCATATACATATTAACAAGGTAGATTGGCTATTTGACTATATGTTAGAAAAACAATGATCCAATGTTCCCGTAACGCTGTAGACCGCAACAAGTAAAAACGCATCGGTAGGGCTGCAGCTCACAGAAAAGACATGCATTATCATAAAAGTACGACCACTCAAGAGGGAATGATTGAGACGGAGTTCGGAAACCGCTATCGCCACACTACTACATGCGAACTGCGTTTATAATTATATCAGAGACTCTCTTGGTGATTTGTACGTCCGAAAAACTTTTTACCCTCACCAGTGTATGTTCTTTTTATTTATTTATTTTTTTTTTTTTTATACTACTCCCGCACTAAGGAATTTAATCCTTGTGTCGCGGGGGGTTTCACAAACATTCAAATCACATGCACAAAGAACACCCAGACTTGGAACAAGCATTTGTGGATCACACAAATGCTTGTCCCATGCGGGGATCGAACCCGCGGCACGTCGCACACAGAGGTAATTGGCTTGGTGACCTATACCACTCGGCTATCCGTGCAGCCAACACAAGCGAAACAACTTTTGTCTTTAATATGCTTGTTGGTAGTTGCATCAATGATAAATGTTAAAAGAGCATGGCCAATTTCAGGCCCGGTCGTGGACACTAGACATTATTAAACAATTTTAGTGAATTCCTCATAATTTTTATGTGTTATCAAAAGTCAACTACGAGTTTGTTTTGTTTTAATTATTTTATCTAATCTTTTTCTATCAATAAAATAAAATCGCTCTTTCTAATGTATTTTACATGGATTTACAGATTTGAGAATTAAATAAGTAAAATTAAGTGGTTTAACATTATTTTTTAAGTTTTGTATGATTTGTTAGTGAGGTTCTGAAAATGGGAAAAGCATTTTCTATTTAATATATTTGTTTTGGTGGACGTTTCCTTAGATTTTTTCTTTTGCTTAGTCTGTTAACTATTTAAATAAACATAAATAGGTGGATTTCCCAACAGCACAATTTACGTGGCCCGAGTGAAATTGTTATATGGTTGGTATATCTCAAACGTTTATAAAAATGTCTAAATGCCCTTAAGTCCACACATTAACGATATCAAGAAGAACAAGAATCTATAGTTAAAATAAAGAGAAACCCAATAGCAAAAAAGTTAACCGAAATCACAAAAAAGGTGACTTGTTAAAATTCACCCAAATGTATTCAGTATTTTTATGTTCGTCTTCTGGGCCTAAGGTTCTTATCTTCTATAAGTGATGGGCCTTGTTTGCGCAAGTGGTTATTGAAAAATCTAGTTGTCAATATTAATTGCGTAAACTAATGACCTTTGGTATATAAGCCGACCTATTTGCTGCTTTCTTTTAGTAAACTTAAGTAGTTCAAGCATATAACTTGTGTAAACTTGTGTTACATTAAAATATTATAAAAATGAAGTTTATGTTGGCGTTGTTGGTTTTGGCGCTGGTAGCTATGGCGTACAGCAAACCTCAATCAAGCAGGGGCTGCCTTTATATTATGGGAAATTGTAAGTTTATTCTGTTATTTTTCTGTTTGTGTTTTTTCTTAGATAATGCTTGTCTGACAAGAGGCAATGCACCTACAATGGGATTATTATTGGCTAGTATTATTGAAGTTGTGTTTTCGAGGATTTTTATCCAGGCTTTATATAGTTGGTCTACTAACATTCGACTGCCTTGTGGGTCTTGTGGTCACAAGTGCGACTGCCGCACACGAGGTCTCGTTTTCGAATCCCTGGTCGAGTCTAAAAATAGTTACTGGGTTCTTCCGGTTAGAAAAAGTCAGTACAGCTCAGATTCAGAAAATGTGATGGTGTTAACAACCCCGTGCTTTGGAAAGCACGTAAAGCGGTTGGTCCTGCGTCTGATTTCTCTCCGGTTGTTTGGATTGCCATCCTATGAGAAAATAAGAGTGAAAAATGGACAGTGCATCTGTGTTCGCGCACATACTCGTGCACTAAAATATCTTTCGCCTGAAATAAAAACCTTATCTGTGTTATTAAGTCTTCTAAACAAATGTGTTTCTGTTTCCAGGCGCACATGAATGCGAGGAAGGTACACACGCCTACGTCCCGGACGTCTCCGGCTGTGGCCAGATGACCCCCGAACCAACCTGCAGCAACCCTACGCCTCAGAAGGAAGAGGCTATGATCTGCGACTACGCTGCCTGCTATTGCGACGCCCCCACCGTCAGGGATCCCATCACCAAGCAATGTGTTACTCTCGACAGATGTAGCAAGCAGTAATAAATAAAAATTAAATATAAATATAATAAAAAAGAAAACAAAACAGTTTTTTTAAGTTCACCAAATATCTCAATGCCTTTTGACTGTCTCAAAATTTCCCGGAGATGTGTATTAGTATAAGTTTTCATGCTAAAGTCATAACCTTTTAAGTCGTTGTTTTCTACGATGACATCTTTGGTTTTATTTAGTTTTTGTTGTTTTTCATTTAAATGTATTATAATAGTTTTTAAAAACAAAGTTACAAAGTAACTTTCGTTGCTAGATTGTCGTTTACCAATAAGTAAATAGCTTTTTAATTGCATAGATATTTAGTAAGACAAACCTGACAAGTGTGAGTCTGACTGACGCACCCAGGGTTCTCCACACATTTTGCTGATTGTCAAAGTTAAATCTCTAAAAACTAAACCGAGACGCACACCGGGAGTGCCGACAGAACTGAAAACTTGAACAATTACAATATATGTACATACACACGTTATAATATACAGAGGTGTCGTTTACTGTATCGTTACCAATGTCGCGAATTTATTTTCCCATCCTAAAAAAATGCCGAATGCGCTTAAAGAAGTTTTTACTATCAAAATGTGCTCTCATATATCGATGTATGACACTATCAAATTTCCAACTGTAAATATAGATGCTATATGCTAATAGTAATGATGACTTGACTGTATGTACGCGACCATAGATACGCGAAATGTTATGTCTAACATCGTCTTTATCGTCTGTCAGTGCCCTTACTCTCCAATTGAATTTGAATTCTAACGCAATGCAAATGCAATTGTTATTCATTTAGCAGGCACACAAACAACACATAGTACAAAAAATACTCCCTATGTTAAAATTCCAGTCAGTTCCTTCAATTGACAGAATTTTTTTAAAAGAAAACTGAATCTCCTGCCTGCTAAACTAATATCATTTTTGCATTAGCATTATATTAGAATTAAAATTAAAGTCTAGAGTAAGGGCACACGGCAAGGGAGATATTAATATTCTAAGTCACCAAGGACAATCGGTGAAGGTAAACATGGTGAGTCAAGCTGGATTTAAAAACATGTGGTTCTAAATTTCCAACCTGCAAGTATACAACCGTGGTGATCAATGCTCATTCCTTCTGTATATAAGAAGAGGCCTTTGCCGAGCTGTGGGATCATTGCTGGCCGTTATTATTTACACGATGGCAGTATTTGGTCAGCACTGACATGCCTCTAATAGGCATCTGTACTAAAAAAAGTTTGAGTGTCCATCGGAGTAGATTAGTTTATTTTGTTGGGCACGTATTTTTATTTTTTTCTAAAACAAAAAGTGATCAAAATACAGTGAATGAAAATTTCGCTCGTCGTCACTCCATGCTACAATTTTTAAGGCGTCGCCATCTCTGAGGTCCCGTGCTCGATCCCCGGACGGGTCATTGTAGAAAACCACTTTTCTATATTGTGTCGGGTCTGGGTGTTTGTGGTACCTTCGTTGTCTCTAAATGCCATAACACAAGTGCTTAAGCTACTTACTTTGGGTTCAGAGCAATGTATGTGATGTTTTCTACATTTATTTCGTTTATGGATTTAAAAAAAAAATGCTTGATAAAGGAAAATATACGTGTTTTTTTTCATTATCTAACTGATGGATGGATTTTTACTTTTTATACCCCGTCAACATCCCTATTTGAAGTCTGTAACTTAATCAACTTAAAATGCTTTAATTTGTTGTTACTTCTGACGTCACGGGCGCTCGTCGTATTCGGCTATTTAACTAGCTAGCTAACAAATTAACAAGATAGATTGGCTGTTTAACTCTTTTTGTTAGAAAACCGCTGTGCCACACTACTACATATGCACTACGTATATAATTACGTCTGTGACTCTCTCAGTGATCTGTGTACAGGACAGGCTTACAATATGTCATGTATGTTTGTTAGTCTTATATATTACTAGCTGTTTCCCGCGGCTCCAACTCGCGTGGTCGCGTGTTATCGCGGCAAAAAGTATATGTCCTTTCTCAGGCTCTACACTATCTGTGTACCAAATTTCATTTAAATCGGTTTTGTAGTTTTATATATATATAATACATATACCTAGAAATGTAATAGTTGTAAGATTAAATAGGAGACATTATTAAAAATTATTTAACAAAATCGCACATTAAACATTTTATTGAAATATTAGTAATGTGGTCATTAACGTAAATTACAACAAATATTAAGTTTTTACAATGACTAATTAAATTGAAATTAGTCATACCATTAATTAATTATAAATACAATACATAGTTAATGCATAATTATGCAATGCAGTGAATAATTGTATACGCAATTAGCTTACACATTTAATATTATTTTAAATTAGGCCTAATGTTTATCCTTAGTAATCAAAAAGAGAGAGTGTGGCCCATTTCAGGCCCAATCGTGGTAATTTTAGACATTAGTTTAGCATTATTAAAAGTACGCTACAAGTTTCTTGTTGTTTTAACTGGGTACTAAATAAAATAAGGAATTAAAAAGCCTTTTGGTATCGATATAAAAAAAAATCTTTCTATTGTATTGAATTTGGTTTTACATATTTAAGAATTAAATAAGCAAAATAAACAAATGATTTTAACAAGAATTTTTAAGATTTCTATGTTTTGTTAGTTATGAAAAATGAAAAAACATTTTTCATTTAATATCATTGACATGGCAGACTTCTCGTTAGATTTTTCAATTTCTTATGCTGTTAACTATTTAAATAAACATTATATTTAGTCACCATTTTTATGTTTGCATTCTGAGCCTGAGGTTCTATAAGTGATAGGCTTTGCTCTTTGTAGGGATGTTTGTTACACTTATACGGAAAATATTTTCAAAAGATTTTGAAAGCAAATTACACTACTAAATATAGCTTATGCATCAGAATATCATATAAATGCAGACAAAGTCACCGATGACGGCTAGCCATTGCATTTTTAGGCATGAGTTTTTATTTGGTTTTACACGTATTTGATATGACAAACTTTTTCCTTATATAAATAACTAGCTGTCTCCCGCGCCTTTGTCCGCGTGTTTTAGTTTCAACGGTTTTTCATTTTTGCAACATTTTTCATTTAGGCTTCGCTCCTTTTGATGGCAGCGTAATGTTTTATAGCTTATAGCCTTCCTCAATAAATGGGCTATCCAACACTGAAAGAATTTTTCAAATCGGACCCGTAGTTCCTGAGATTAGCGCGTTCAAACAAACAAACTCTTCAGCTTTATATATTAACTAGCTGTCCCCCGCGACTTTGTTCGCGTGTTTTAGTTTCAACGGTTTTTAATTTTTGCAACATTTTTCATTTATACTCCGCTCCTATTGGTCGTAGCGTGATGTTATATAGCCTATATCCTTCCTCAACAAACGGACTATCCACTACAAAAAGAATTTTTCAATTCGAACCAGTAGTTCCTGAGATTAGCGCGTTCAAACAAACAAACAAACAAACAAACTCTTCAGCTTTATAATATTAGTATAGATAACTATACTATATAGTTTACAAACTTTTTTCTTATATAAATAATTTAATCAGATGAGAATACAAAATAATGAGCATAAAGTTAGTCTGATGATGAAGCTAGATGGCTCCTAAAATGGAATTTCATAACACTTAATAATTCCATCGTGAGTTTCCTATCCTGTGCCTGTACTATTACCTCTTATAGCAAGCGAGCGAGTCGCCGCTACGCGCAGTGTAGTGCGCGGCCTCGCTTCTACAATGGCAAAAGAGTTTTAAATCGATGCCAGTCAATTATTGCCATGCAATTATTGTTTACCAGACGCAAGAACCTGTATCGTGTAAATCGGGCTTAAGAGCTCATAGTAAGAGCGAAGGTCCATATTATTATTTCTTACCAGCGTTCGATCGCGACTTTGTCCGCGTAGATGACAAAAATGGTTTTTGACATTATAATTTTAAAGAGTATTGCATTCATTGCACTAAGTTTTTATATGAGTTCATCGTTGATTGAATAAAATCGAATTGAGTTTTCAAACAAGTGTCAAAATAAAATGTAATATAACAAAAGCACTAAGGAGCAATCTTCGATGCAAATCACCCCCAAATAACTTTCTACCCCTTTTTAACCCCGTTAGGGGAAGAGTTTCAATAAAATACGAAACACGTCTTTCATCAATTCTGATATAGAATGTTTATGCAAAATTTGACGTAGATTGGACTAAGGAATCACGTTGTCCCATACATGTTTTGCCCTCGTTATTCACCCCCTTAGGGGTAGAATTTCAGAAAATACTTTCTTATCGGATGCCTACCTCATACAAAGAACTTGCCCTTCAAGTTTCAGGTCTCTATGATCAGCGGTTTAGGCTGTGCGTTGATCCGTCAGCCAGTCAGGACAAAGAAAATATATATTACATAGATAGATAGATTTGAAGTAAATGGTATAGGTGCAATACTCGTCTTCAAACAATTAATGGTTATTATAATCAACATAACCTGCCTCAATACAGGTAGTGAGATCACTGTGATAGGATAAAATGTTGTTGATGTTGTTTGATATATAACTCGTTGTTAAGGCTAGGTTTTTATCTAAACACTAACTTTTAATCGCGCCTTTACCTGCGTGAATTGTCAGCAAAAGTAGCCGATATCTTTTCTTGGATGAAGTTTACTCAATGCTAAATTTTATCGAAATCGGTTTGTTGGTCTTGCTGTGAAAGCGTTACATACAGACAAACAGTTTTCTTACTACTCCTATTTACTACTTTTGATTAATTTCGTTGCGGGTTTCAAGATAGTCAATCGCTTCCCTGGTACATGCTGAGCCTAACTGTTTCGGTGGTATTCATTGGTTAGCATTGTAGACCCTGGCTTATTTTGCAATGATGGGCATGTGTGGTGGGCTAATCCATATAAAAAAAAAAAACTCTTTTTTATTTATGATTTGTACATATAAATGAATAGTCGTGGTAGCTTAAAACTTTTCTAAATCTTGTGCAACCAGTTGAAGGCAAGACTAGGTCCTTAGCATTTATAAAAAAAGTACCAAATAAACACTAACTTAGGTACTTTATTTGTTGTTTACAAAACAAATAAGAAAACCAGTTGCTATGACTCCGTAGTAGTCTTTACTAAAGAGTCTCTATAATCTGTAGTAAACACTATTTGTTTTTAATTTAGAATTCAAAATGAGTTTTTATGGAACGCAAACCAACTGCACCGTAGGTGTTTGTTCACAGTTCCTTTTTTAAACACATACTTATGTTATGACATTGGAAACTCGTCATTCTGTCATCGACAAGTAGTTGTAAAAAATAAACACGCATTTTTACTTTTTGGTATTTTTTACAAAATTAGTTTTAACTGGATTTTTACGATACTAAAATGATGTGACATAAAAAGTGAGAGATAGTAAGGAATATATTTAAACTGATCCTTTTTTATTGCGAAATAGCGTACATTTTCTCTTATAAACTAATAAGAGCTTTGTTATTGAGGATATTTATAATGATGATTGGTAAACTACCACTGTACATTAATTTACTTTGAGATAATAATTAAAGTTCCTTTATCTGCATCACCTTAAAGTAGAATGGTAGAAAATACCTTCAGGCATTAGGACCGCATATGTACTGTTTTGTGCATACAGTATTAAATAAATAAATAATATAACAGTGGTAATATAATAATATATATTACTGGTAATATTATGTCCACACACTCTTGTAAAACATTTTTTTTATTTAGTAAATTATTTGCGGAGTTAGCTCCAGCGTAATTTAATGAATATATTTTTTTTATCTAAGAATTCTCAGAACTACCCTACTATAAAACCAACTCGGATCAACAGACATTAAAATAAAAACGGCTGTATAATATAAAACATCGCAAGTCAGCAAATAAAAAAAATAAAATCCAAGATGGCGCTCGCATCGCATCGACACCAGTTAATACAAATCCAGTTGTCAATATTAATTGTGTAAACTAATGACCTTTGGTATATAAGCTGACCTATTTGCTGCTTTCAATCAGTGGACTTAAGTAGTTCAAGCATATAACTTGTGTAAACTTGTGTTACATTAAAATATTATAAAAATGAAGTTTATGTTGGCGTTGTTGGTTTTGGCGCTGGTAGCTATGGCGTACAGCAAACCGCAATCAGGCAGGGGCTGCATTTACATTATGGGAAAATGTAAGTTTTTTTTTATAGTTTGTATGTTTTTGGTCGTTTGTTGACTGTGTTTAATTCTTCCCCAAGAAAACATTATATAAAAAAAAAAAAGTTTTCTTGGCTTTTTTTACAGTCAGGTTTCTTAAAAAAAAAATATGTCATAATATTTATGGTAAGAGGTATTCATAGTAAAATGAACTTTGAAGTAAAACTACAAAAATAACCAATAAAAACGCAGTCCTATTTTTCTTAAAATGGCAAACTGTTTCGGAGCGCACTAAATAACATTTTATCCAGCGAATTTATAGCAGCGCTAGCGTAGACCTGTCAACATTGACAGCTGTCACTTTGACGTTTATTAATGTTTGGGACATTACTATTTTCAGTAGAAGCTTTGTAGAACTTAATGTTATGATGTTTTTACACTTTTTACGGACAGTTGCAGTATTTTTATTTACTACAGAAAGATAAAACTTACAATAAGTTTAGTGGGTGAGAGTGTGGAACATTCGTACATAATAATTTAATTTTCTTATTTTTTATCTAGGTCTTTTTAAAGTGCATAATTTTTTTAATTGCCTATATTTATTATCTTAATAACAATTTTTCTTTTTTGAATTACGACACTGTTTTCTTATTCACTAGCTATACCAACGTCAAATTACATCAAAAGTGGCCCATCATTTTACTAATATTTTGGCGATATTCTCAAACATATTAACACCCATTCCCCTTTTAATGTTGGATATTTAATTTAAATACACCAAATATTCTTTATTTATCTTTTTGGGGATGAGGTCACGTGGGGTGACGTGGATACAGATAATACACATTTCGTGGTCTAATTGACCTTGATAAGAAACAAGTTTCTACTAGATACTAATTGTTATGTGATTTATGAGATCATCGCGATCACACAAACAATGAAACAGGTTTTAAGATCGTTATATCATTATGTTGCGAGAGACTAGGATAAATATTTGAAATCAAACAAAAGTGCTTAATAATGTTAAGCTATATACTAATAATATAAAGCAGAAGAGTTTGTTTGTTTTGTTTGAACGCGCTAATGTCAGGAACTACTGGTCCGATTTGAAAAATTATTTCAGTGTTAGATAGCCCATTTATTGAGGAAGGTTATAAGCTATATAACATTACGCTGCGACCAAAAGGACCGAAGCATAAATGAAAAATGTAGCAAAAATGAAAAACCGTTGAAACTAAAATACGCGGACTAAGTCACGGGGGACAGCTATAATAAATAAACTAATACAGACTTTTTTTTATAAAAAATAAATACATATCTAGGTATAATAAGACAGTACTTTAATATTATGAAAAACCAATTAATTATGACATAAGCACCTATTTTTAATGTCTTTTTTTAATGTTTTAACGTTGTTTCTGCTTCATGTTTCTGCTCTGTGGTTTACTACTAGAATAACAATTCCTTGGGCTTATGGTAATAAGTCCCTTAAAGTACATAATTTGTGTAACTATGTAATGACCATGGATCATGGTCAACTACCATAATATAAGGAAGCCATGTAACATAACACAATGCTTTGTCTTTCCCACTTTATAAACAATATTTATGTGGTCTTTAAATATTGTAATAATATGTTTAGTCATAATTATTTCAACAATTTAGTTACTTACTGTATGGCTGTATGTTAAGTATGCTTAAAAACACGACTATCCCATCCAAATCTTAAAAACTGCTAACTCATATACAGTAATCGTGAAATTAAATTAATGTTTAAAACAAACAATATCTAATTAAAAATGTTCATTTAAAACCCAAATTTTCGTCCATCTGATAATACAATTGTCATAGCTGCTAAATATTTTATAATGGACCAGCTCGAATTTGATCACGAACTCTAGATTAAATATATTTAAATGTAGGAAAGCTGGATGCAGCAAATTGCAATTTGTAAATTATCTAAACGTTTGGTAGATACGCGGTCATAAAATGCAACGCTATGTTATGTAAATTACTGTTAATTTTCGTCATTCCATTAAACATTTGAGTAGAAAGTATCACTTGTTAAACATCTATATTTCCATTGATATATCTTGGTGATAGTGTTAAGATTATTTTTGGCGCGTATTTATTTTTACCGCGGAAATAGAATAAGGATATTATTATAAATCGCTTATAATATTATAGAGGAATAAATAAGTAAACTATAGAGCGCGCATAACAAGTATGAACGGTTGGCACTATGAACATGTAAAATAGTAAAATTTGTGTCAAAACAGAGCGCACCGTTTTGTTAAAACTATCTCAAAACATAATATTACCCACAATATACCGTCGATATTTTCGCATAAACGTCTGTCGTCACATGGAAAGTCACATTAATCAGTAAACGAGTGTAGTACATTAGTTAAATTTTTCATTGGCTACTAGCAATGCGCACGCTCTATGCTTGTCTATGTTTACTCTAAGATCACACACGAAAGAATTGAAGTGAAAAGCGATATATGATAAGCCAACATTAAAGGCAGGGATAGACCGTGTTCGTTCTTCATTTAATAAACGATCTCATGCAATGCGGATAAACATCTCTTGTTCTTTCAATATTACAACTGAAATTGTCTTGAAAAAAAAAACAATGGCACTCCAGGAGTGTCAAAAAAGTGAAAACTTGAATAATTACAATATATGTACATACTTATATACAGAGGTATCGGTAATTGTAACAGTGTCGCAAATTCAATTGTTTTTTTTTCATCTCCAGAAATGCCCAACGCGCCTAAAGAAATTTTCACTTCATTAATTACATCTTCTTATAAATGTGTTTCTGTTTCCAGGCTTCCGTGAATGCGAGGAAGGCACACACGCTTACACCACCGGTTGTGGCCAGAAAATCCCTGAACCAACCTGCGACAACCCTAACCCAGAGAAAGAACAGGCCATGATCTGCGACTACTCTGCCTGCTATTGTGACGCACCCACCGTCAGGGATCCCATCACCAAGAAATGTGTTACTCTCGACAAATGTAGCAAGCATTAAAAATTAAAATCGAGGTTAATAAAAAAGAAAAAAAAAATCTTAAGTTCCCAAGATATATTCAATGCCTTTTGACTGCCTCAAAGTTTCCCGCAATGAGTAGATTACTTTTCCTCGATCCGTTTTGAATATAAGTAATAGATTTTTTTCTTAATGACAGTCAAGCCAAAACTTTTTGTGTCGTTGTTTTTTCCGAGAAAATAAATCATATAGTGTTTTATTTGTTGTCTATTATTTAAATTTACCAATTTTTCTTAGTTTTTATTGATCCAAATTAGCAAGTAGTAGTATATGTATATAGCAATACAAACTTTGTAAGTATTTCAAGCGTACCTACCTGTTGCCATAATTAAGATCGAGCAAAAAATACAAAAAAAGCACGTTTGTCGTAGACGATATCGCCTTTAAATTTTATTTTTTTGTTATAGAGACAAAAGAAATATACACTGTGCAAAAATGTAAACCATATATCTATTACGGTTTATGAGATACAAACGCCTGACAGACAAGACGGACGGACGGACGGACAGCGGAAGCGTACGGAACCCTAAAAACAACAGTATACTTACTTTAATCATTTGTTCTCACAGCACTAGCTAGCCTTGTCACAATAGCTTCCCATATTTAGAATTCAATAAATAATCCCATTACAATACACAAAAAATCATAAAAAAACCTTTACAGGTATTTCGGACCATCTATCGCCTTTCGGCCTACAAAAGATCTCTGCATCTGTCACAAACTCAACTAAAGGAATTAATAAACGTCCCTATATTTACAAAGTCTGACTGACAAACTAACACGGCATTTAATATACGTGTGACATCAGATGACAGAAGAAATTACTTTTTCCACCTTTATTATTCTGACTGTCACTGTCAAGGATCAACTCTAAATCGTATTATGAAATCTTCAAGTCTGTGTAGCCTCCGTGTGGAAAAGAGACAGCGCTATCTGTCCGTATAGCGCTATCCCTTTTTATCTCACAAACTGTCATGGCTTTTGATGTCGTACGGCCTCAGGTGTAATAGAAAAGTGTTTGTTGCCGCAAATATCAAAATATTTTGGGCAGGACAATTCATCAGTTTGTGGGGAAGCGACCACGGTGAATTTCTTTAAGTGAATTTCTTAGATGTTAACTGTTAATTGAAAATGTTTTGTGATGTTGGTGGTTTAATATTTTAATTTGATTCTTTGATATACCTAAGTACATAAAGAATCATAGTGTATTATGATTCTTTTAAAGATCTAGCCAAACGTCTCGTTGACATTTCGCGCGACCCAAGGGCTGGCTTTTACCTTGGTCTGAGGATAAGCATTGCCATACAACGTGGCAATGCCGCCAGCCTTTTAGGAACACTCCCAGTGGACAGCGATGTGGACGAATTTTTTGATGCCATATTATAGGTTTATGTTTAATTAGATTAGTTTATTTTATTATTCCTTTTGTGTATGTATATACATATAGTTAAGTTTATTTGAAATAAATAAAAGTACATAGTTATTTATTAAAAAAAGTGTCTTCCGTAGTAACATTTAAAGCTTTGATTTTGGAGACATACTACCTTAATGTATTTGTGCACTCAGTCAAATTAGGTTCGTCTTTTTCGTAAGGAAGACAAAAGGCCTATTCAGTTAATAAATAGCAAAAAAATACTATTATGAAAACAATGGAGTTCTAGCCTTTTTTGTTTAAGTTCATAGCTTACTAGGTCTACCATCACTCCAAAACCGTCACAGATGAAGTATCACATTGCACCATTTTAGCTTTCAATCTGTTATTGCGAAACGAAGCCCAAAATCCGCAATTTTGAAAACGCTGACATGTCACAGCGATACAGTTTCATTACATTATATCGGTTCAAAAGCAAAACTGAGACTCTCACGTAAGAGATCAAGCTTGAAAACGCATTTGTGTGAGTGTTGTACTATTGGTACTCGATACAGCGAGAATTCTCGGGACAGTCTGTGGAAGTCTAAACTTATTTGGAACTGCAAAGTAACAACAGCACGTAGGTTTGTTTTGGCTTCAAATTTTAGAATCTGTGGACTGGTGTGGTACTGGATCAGTAAGGTTTGTAGAAAGCAGAAGTGTTTTATTGTTCCATATTTGTGTTTAGGGGTAGAAATGGATTAATAACCACTCAAAGGCACTCCTCGGTTACCATTTTGGAGGATATCTATGGTAACCAAATCCTAGTAGAGGGCAACCACCAACGACCAGCAGAAGACGTGAATTTAAATAACACCTCCTAAATTGATGACCTTCGTGGTCGAGTGGCGTACACCGATTTTCAAGGTGTTCCAGCTCTGTCCCGCGTTCGATCCCCGGCTGGGTCAATGTAAAAAACCACTTTTATACATTGTCTGGGTCTGGGTGTTTGTGGTACCTTCGTTGTCTCTGAATTCCATATCACAAGTGCTTTTACTTACTTTGTTTGGTTTAGACCGATGTATCTGATGTTGTCCACATTTATATAAAAAAAAAAAAAAAAACAAATAAAATTCAAAATGGGCTTAATTCGCACTGACCCAAAATATTAAATTGAAAAGTCAATTATAGCCAAAAGTGGTCAGAAATCTATTAATTCATGTTCATTTCCCAATGATAACATCCAACACGATCGAAGAAAAATTAGGTGGAAGATCTTGCTTTAGGTGCTTCTAGAGCACGGAACCCTGAATTATCAAATAAAAAATAATCAGGAAACCACTAGTAGATTCCAAATTCCCGACTCACTCGCTTCCCACTCACCAGAACTGATTATCACGCGCTGTCGAACCTCCCCGCGACGATTTAATCGCAACAAACAATTTGTTACGAAGTCGCTACAGTTTCTGTTTATATTCTGTAGGATAACATGAAGCAATAATCTGATGGATCAAGCCTTTGATGGTATTTATTCCACTTTGATTTTAGATTGAACAGCAACAACAAACAATTTTATTAATAGGTTTCTGGTAACGATTTACTTTGAGTATTTTGTGTTTCAATAATTCTGATTATTCGAGTGTACCCGTATTTCAAACGGAATGAATATTAGTATCAACACCACTATAGAAACTTGAACCTTCATGCTTTGCTGGCCAGGTATTGACTGAATCTTTGAGTTAGTTTACAAAAAGTGCTACAAAACTTTGAAATGTAACTTACCTCTTCAAAAATATTGACAGTAGTAACAAAATACCTCTATTTGTGTTATTTAAAAATCGTTATTATGTTCAATCAGAGCTAAAATGACATTAACCAATCATAATAAGACTATCTTTTTATTAGATTTTTCATTGTTAACATATATCATAAATGCGTAAGTAACTCTGTCTGTCTATCTGTCTGTCTGTCACGCTTTCACGCCAAAACTACTGAACCGATATTTTAATGAAAATTGGTACACACTAGTTTAGAGCCTTTTTTAATATTTGCCGCGATAACTGACATCCACGAGGGCGTAGAAGTGGGAAACAGCTAGTATATATATATATTGTATTGACACTTCTACTTATAGTTTATCTAAAACAGGCGTACGATCAGTGTAGCAATAACTGCTTTTCTTTAGACGCTCTAGACAAACTCTTGCTATAAAATAAATAGTTAGTACACATCAGCTTAAACCCTTTAAATGATATTCAGTAATAACATGTATGTACGTTCAGTCTGAGTCCTCAGAGGCTATTCAGTTTACGATAACATTAACATTTAACTGCAAAAGTACTTTAATCTTTAGACATAACAGTTTGTGATATTTAGACTGATATTACTGTATAATTATTTTCTTCTTATGTGGCCATTTATGACTTCTGTTTGCTTGCTTAAAAAGGTATTAAAACCAACAAACGGGCAAGCAAGTTTTAAATAAAACATATATACATACTTACTAATTTTGACTGGCCTGTTGTTCTAATGGTTAGTGATCCTGACTGCTAAACCGGAGGTCGTGGGTTCGATTCCCACTCAGGACAAATGTTTATGTGATGAGCATTAACATTTGTTCTGTGTATGGGTGTGATTTATCTATATATGTATGTATTTAGAAATATATACGTATGTTTATTAGTTGTCTGGTTGTCATAATCCAGCCTGGATTGGGATCAGATGGCCATGTGTAAGTTGTCCCAAGATATTATTACTATTACTATTATTATACTAAATAAGGCCACCTTGCTTGCTCGTATATAAAATCGGCATACAATTACTATAGCTATAAGCACTTTTAATTTATTTGGTGACTGAACCCGAGCTGCCTAAGAATGTCACCAATACCAAGGATCATTACCATTGCCAACCCAAACCCATTTTGGGTTGGCAGATGCCCCACAAACTCAAACAGGTAACGTTTTACCAAAAAAAATATTAATAAGAGAATTTAATAAAGTAAACAATAGAATTTTGAATGAAGATTACATTACGAGATGATATATTATGTATATACTAGCTGTTCCCCGCGACTTTGTTCGCGTGTTTTAGTTTTAACGGTTTTTCATTTTTGCAACATTTTTCGTTTATGCTCCGCTCCTATTGGTCGTAGCGTGATGTTATATAGCCTATAGCCTTCCTCAATAAACGGACTATCCAATACAAAAATATTTTTTCAATTCGAACCAGTAGTTCCTGAGATTAGCGCGATCAAACAAACAAACAAACAAACAAACACTTCAGCTTTATAATATTAGTATAGATATGTATGTTCAAACTCAATTCGCGACACTGTGTTACCTTTAGCGAGACCACTATATATACTCGTAAGTATCTACTTAAAAGGCAATGTTCAAGTTTCCTGGAGTACCACTTTTTGACCAAGTCGAGTCACATCCACAAAGAACTCCCAGCCTTTGAACATGCAATCGTGGATCACGCAAATGCTTCTCCCATGCGGGGATCGAACCCGTAGCATATCGCGCAAAGTAGTAATTGACATGGTTACCTATACCACTCGGCTATCCGTGCAGGCAAGTAAGTACATGACACAAATGAAGAATAGTGAAGATTTTTATTTTACCCATTAAAATATCTTGGTTCTTTCTTACATAACTTTCTCCATATGATCGACAGAAGCAGTTAACCTGAGGAGTTTACGAGCTAACCTAGCACACAATTTGGGACCTCAAGCCGACACTCAGGGTCCGAATTCAATAAACTTGTCAATAACTTATATAAAATAAGGAGCTCGCGTTGACCCTGCCCGTGTACTTCGGGACACATAAAAGTGTTCAGGTTGGTTTTATTTACAGTTATAGTGACGTCACACAAAGTCTTGTATTTTTCGGTTGTCTGATTTGTTTTGAAATGGATTTGATTTTAGGTCTACATCAATTTATTTTTTAGGGTAAGTTGGGATTTAATTCATATTTTCAGGTACTATATAATAATTATAATCAAAACGTTTTGAAGTACATGATATTGGAACCAATATCTGACTACACGAATAGCCGAGTGGTATAGGTCACCACGCCAATTACCACTGAGCGGGACGTGCCGCGGGTTCGATCCCCGCATGGGACAAGGATTTGTGTTTCCACAAATGCTTGTTCCAAGTCTGGGTGTCATTTGTGTATGTGAATTTAATGTTTGTGAAACTCCCCGTGACACAGGTATTAAATGTCCTAGTGTGGGAGTCGTTTAAAAATGATAAATGAAAAAAAAAATTGTTGATATCGATGTTGGGACATTTCACTTTTTGTATCTAAGTATTTGCTTAAACATGCTGTGTTTAGAAAAGTCACCTTGATTCTAAGAATAAGCTAGTTACTAATATTTTCTCGACGCAAAAAGTGATATACTATATTAAAATAAATAATTTGAGATAGTAAGAATATTAAAAAAAAAACTACCAATATTTACGAATTCGCAAAGAAGCTAAGTAATAACCACCAGTCTCGTCTAGTCATCTCGCTTTAATACGACCTACATAAAACACTGAAAGTTCACGAAAATAAAACCAGTATTTTGGTACTGAGAATATATTAATATTCTAAAAAGCTTGTACAAGTGTTTGTAGTCATCTATGTGTATAAAAGTAAGCTCTTTTAAAATATGCCGATGTTTTTAAAGAAATCCTATTTTTATATTTAAAAATAATAGGTAGGTAAGTCTCCAAAATAAGGTCGTCTTATGAATTTTAACATTTATATTATTATATCATGCAAACATGTCTGGCGTACCGTTCATGTAGTACATATTAAGGTTAATTTTTGAAATAATATAGTTACCTATATGCTAAGGACGTAGGCACTGTGCGTGTTTAATTTTGTGTCTATTTAAAGAAATTCTGTTTGTGCGATTTTGCTTTGGTACCTTTTTGTGTGGTAGTTCTTAATGAAGCCTTTTATACGCTGCATATACTTATGTCTTGTGTCGGAAATCAGACTCTCCGTAGACGGGAAACACTATTTGTATCCAGTTGCTTCCACTTGATATATTAATACGATGGGCAATCAAAAAGTGTTCGGTGTAGGTTGTACAAAAAGTCGTTGTACAAAGGCAACATTTATGCTATGTCGGTAACAGGCAACCGTCGACTGTATCCGATTGTCGCCACCGGACGCAGCAACTACGGTGTCCTGTGATGGTGTGCCGTGTCGGAAACAAAAAGCGGTTACTTGTGCGCAGCTCAATTCAATTCTTTATTGCATTCCATGTGATAAATAGGTGGTATAACATAATAAAAGATCACTGTGGACCCTGTCGGGCAACGCAGAGAGAGGAGAGAGGAAAAGGGCTAAGGAGTAATTGAAGGCATTTAATATTGTTGTGTATGATAAGTTGAGTTTTATTGTGGGTATATGTAGCTGTCCCCTGCGACTTTGTCCGCATGGTTTAGTTTCAACGGTTTTTCATCTTTGCAACATTTTTCATTTATGCTCCGCTTTTTTTGGTCTCAGCGTAATGTCATATAGCTTATAGCCTTCTTCAATAAATGGGCTACCCAGCACTAGCTCCTGAGATTAGCGCGTTCAAACAAACAAACTCTTCAGCTTTATATATTAGTATATACTAGGTTTGTGTAGATCCCTAACTAATCATAATTTTTCACACTTTTCTATAAAAAAATTAAAACTCTCCACCTGTGCCCGTGTTTGTGACATTGACAAGATAAACATACCTAATTAGTATAAACAAAGTCTGTCTCGGAACACATGTAAACCTACATCCGGAAAACTATCGTAGGTATTAAATTTGCCTTTATGAAACTCAAACCCGGAAAACGCAAACCACTTGTATCAAATGGGCCATCAAACTTTATCATCATGCGAGTGGTAGTCTTTCTAATTAGTTTACACTCAACTATACGAGTATATGGTTGATGATGCGCGCATAATAGTGTCCTCAACTCGATTCAAACAATTCGATTTGAACTGTTAAATTATTCATTAGCCGATCACCTCCGAAGAGGAACTTCCTGCAATCGATTCAGCTTATTTGAAACTGCTCAAAGCTAACTTTTTGGCCTCAAGTGTAAATTTGACTGTAATAACTATGAAGTTAGGGGTGTCAGTTTTCTTGCACTGAAGTGTAATTTAGTTTGTTTTATTTTGGTATTTCTTTACTAATTGCGTTTTAGAATGTTGTAGTGAGTCCGTGATTGAATAGTTAAAAATTATTAGTTAATTAATTAACAGTTAAATTTACACACAGTGTGTTAAAAAAAACCTGATTTTCTTTGCTGGCTTAACATTAATAAAGTTATAATTAAAAAAAACAAGTAGTAGCCAACATTGGCCATAAGCTGATAACTTAAATTGTATAAAAAATGTTTTTACCATCTGAACTTACAAGTACTAGTCTAGTTAGCCTACGGGCGGTAAAGACGAGCCGAATGGCGATGATAAAAGCAATTGCAGAGGTAAGTAATCAGTTTTTTTTAACATCATATAATTAATAAAATAGAAGAGGAAAAATTTAAACCTCAGGCGGGACTCGAACCTGGAACTACTGGTTTTCTACTTGTAACGTCTTAGGGGCGACGTATGCGACATTTAGTAAACCAATCTTTTGTTTGGTTTCACCTTGTGCGTTGAACCAATAGTTGCAGGTTTGAGTCCTGCCTGATTTTTCTTTTCTACAATTTGTATTTAATTACAACTTGAACAAGTTAATGCGTAACAAATAAGAATAAAAAAATATTAATAATTAATTTTTTAAGTTAAAATTACCATCAGATATCGATTATAAAAACATCTCTTCTTGAAACAAGAGGGTTTGTGTTATATTAATTTACAAAAGAAAGAAGTAGGTATACACTGAAATATTTTTCCATGAAGATTATCGGAAACAATTTTTTATATCCAAAGTAATACGATACATGTGTATCAATATCATATTTTGTTTTGACTAATATTGTAACAACAGTAATCAAGATATATCGCAAAATAAAGTAAAAATGTATTCTATGAGCAAGAATTTTTCCTTGTACAGTTAAGGACAAAAGTAGTTAAATTTTTTTCAAAAATTTTCAACATAGTTAGCCAATCAAATGAATAAATAAAAACATAAAAAAATCAAGCGTTACCAAGGCAACAAGAAACAAAGCGTTTATAGTTACTTCGGTAAATAGTATCTAATATATAAAAATGTCGTGTCACAGTGGTTGTTATAGAACTCCTCCAAAACGGCATGACAGATTTTTATGTTTTTTTTTGTGTAAATTTGGTAGATCTAGGAATAGGTCGTAGGCTATTTTTTATATCCCTAGGTGATAAGGGTGGCCTTGGTAAAACAACGTTCGCCGGGTCAGCTAGTAATTAATAAAACTTTAAAGTAATTATATGTGTATAATTAATAATAATTATATAATAATTTTATGTAAAAAGATAAAAAAACCAACTCTTTGTTTCACCCAACCGAAAAATACTGGATCAATTTTGATTTTAACTTGCACTGAACTTTTCTCAAAACTGTTTTAACTTAAAGTTACTGAAGAACTGAAATTTAAATATTGAAATAAAATATGAAGGTAGAACGAGCAACATCTACAGTCAAGACGAATACCACCTCAGTCTGTCCGTGACCATGAAAACAAAGGCATCAAAACGTCGGGAACTAAAGTCTAAATAAAACGCAATAAAATCCGTTTAAAAAGTAGGTAGTTTTATTTCAATACTGAAAATATTTAATTGCACAAAGGTTTTAAAACCACATGAATAAATAAATATTCTTTTCACAAAATCAATTTACTCACTTGGTTTAAGAAAAATACTATTTGTTTCATGAACCTATATTTATAAACCAAAATCCTGGACTTCCTCTTCTTCCGTCGCTAATTCTTAAAGTACCTTAAAATTAATAAGGTAACTCCAAACGGATACCAAAATCTTTATCAGGTAGATAAATATTAAAATTTGAAGCGCTCATCCAATTTCCTCGTCGACAGTACATGGAAGGAATTTCATTTTTTCATGAAACAGTTTTGTTCGATAGAAAGAAAATTTACAGGATCTTAATAGAGCCATCGTAAGATATTGTAAAGAGGCTAGAAAAATCATGAGCAAGCTATGTAGACGCTTCAGTTTTCTTCGCAAATATTCATAGCATGTAAGCATAGCTTTATGAACATAATTTTCTTTTATAAGTATTTTCAGATTTTTATAAAGGTACATTTTGCTGTTGTATTCTTCTGTTTTCGACGATAAGCTGAGAGTACACTAACGCTATATTGAAATCGTTCTGACAGTATTATTTTTATAACCTTTTTTTGGTATTTCGATTGATGCGTTTTTGTTTGTTTTGTGGTAGTAGTTCATTGTTTTTTCTTTCTTATTTTTTGGAACAAACGGACTTTATTTAAAGTCTTTCTAAGACTCTCTAATGGCTACTTCTTATATTAAAGAAACGATTCGTGTTACTTAAAAAAATCTACTGTCCGTTAGGAAAACTAATCATTTCTTCAATATAGGAAACGGCCATAAGTAATGTATAAAATAAAAATAAATAAAGATCCTTGTAATTTCAATTCCGAATAACCTTGAACACAAATTGGTACAACGTACAACCATTTTCCCCGACAAAACAATTGCCTACATTCCAAAATCAAAATCCATATTTCCCTTCCACCCGATCGCACCATGGTACGTTACCATAAAATCGTTTTACGGCCTTCTATCCCCGCTATAGGACAATTTGCTAGTTCATCCCTTCAAACGATACCATTATTAAACTTCTATAAATCGATAGGCTTTTCCAGATTGCAATTTACGACGTTCAGATAGTGTGGCTGTGTGAAGAAAACTTTTATGTTGTGGAACCCTAGAGCATCGTTTGCCTTTATAGTACAGTTCCGAAAATCTTCAGCGTCAATCTCAATCTTATTAGTTTGAGATAAGGTTGAGGTTTGATGTCGAAGTGTTGGTCAACGTGCGGTGGACTGTACGTAAGGTTTGGACTGCTTTTATGTGGCTTAAGAGTTTTGAGTTGGAAATATTAGGTGTGAGATATGAGGACAATATGGTGGTCCTTTCTCTCCAGAAACTGGGTATGAATTATAAATATCAGGGTTTGGGTCCTTGGGTTTTAGGATTATTTTTGCATGTTCTTTGGTTTCGACGTTTATTTATTTGCGTCTTGTTCTTTCAAATGTTTTAAAGGTATGTGAATAGTGTAAATATGATATTTTTGTTTAAAATTAAGTATCTACTAACTCAATTTTGAGTTAAGTTCGCCTATATCCATATAATTTATTAATGTTTTATCTGTACTGTGTTTTTCTGTTTCATGTGTTGCGTCTCCAATAAAGAATTAAAATTAAAATTAAACACGGGACTGTAGTAAACTATTACTAAATGTCGCCAATGTTTATTTACAGAAACAGTCAAAATAATGTAAACATATTTTATGGAAAATATTATCTTTCATTATTATGTTATGTACAAAACAACCCCTTATTACAAAGTTGGGCGAATCAACCTTAAGGGAGAAAGCTTAATTATTTCCAATGTACCAAAACAATCGAATGTTAATATCAATAACCTTATAATTATACCGCCATATCCATGCATCGGCAATAAATATTTTGTATCGAAACGCTGTAAGCAACTCGATACGAGCATCCGAGTAAAGCTTTCGATTTATTGCGAGAATCGAATAATTGATTCGTATCGATACAACGGGGATGAATAAATCACCGATTCTGATGCCCCGGGATTTGAATGACGTAGTTTGATCAGAATATAATAGAATTAAATATGTCGCAGGATTTTTTGCTTCGTTAATAATATATTATGCTGGGGTCCCAGTATAGAATAAAATAAATATCTTGAGACTCACACACGGCCATCTAATCCCAAACTAGGCAGAGCCTGTATTATGGCAACCAGACAACAGATTAACATACTTATATATTTCTAAATACATACACAATTAATAATTATAGATAAATTACACATACATTAAAATTACATAATGTTTAAGATTGGGCTTAGAAATCTCTAAAGTTGTTGTTTGTACAAAATATAGTCTGTATTATGTAAGGCATGCTCCAACAAAACAGAGATCCAAAAATTACAACAGAAATGGGGTATACATTTTACATCTGTCAGTCTCTGTACACACACACAAACACACACACACACACACACTCACACACACACACACACTCACACACACACACACACACACACACACACACACACACTCGCACTCACACACACACACTCACATACCTTTATGTCTATGATTGCCTTTGTGTCTATTACAGACGATATCTGTATATTTCGATTCGCAAATGTTTTTAAGTTTTTTTTTAAATACGTATATTTGATTTCAGACATAGCCCGAACGAAACAGAGTCGTTTTCCTATTCTATCCTATCCCTGAGGCAAAAGGTCGGCGAACTTGACATTACCCGTCACCTCTTCCTGGAATATTGTGTATGGTCGATGTTATTAAGTATCGAATAACTTGTACCTAAGTCAAAATATCAATTACAGGATCTCATCTGGCTACCATTTGGAAGGGACCTACACTAATGCCCTATTGTGTTAAGTTACGTTTTAAGTGTAATAACTTATGTACCCTCATCCTCTATAATAGCGTCTCTTATCATTTGATAACTGATACGCGTTAATTGTTTCATCGTATTAGAAATAAAATAGAAGACAATACCTACTAAAATGTAAGGGTTATATCATACTAGCGCAGTGTCAAAGTGCGTTAATCTAAAAGATATTACTGAAAATCCACTGATACCTCAACATTTAAATGCTTATATTTCTTCTAAAATAAAATAAGACGCGCGTATAACACTCTGCCCTGGCATGAATTCACCCTAAGAGGGAGAGCTACAGAACCAATTAAAACAAAACAAATGTTTGATTACATTTTTGTTGCTGAGTGAAAGCCATCCCATAGTTTTTAGATTAAAAACATCGCCACAAACGAAACCTTAAATACAGATAAATTATTACTACAATACATCGGCCTCTATCAAGTTCTGTTCCCGGACCTCCGCCTTCCACAACCAGTCCGACCATGCTACCTTTTCTGATCATCGCGCATTGGTCTACCTCGCCGAGGAGCATCTAGCACTACATTTGCCAATGAGGGCTACCGTTATTGCGCTCACCAGTTGGCGCCACTAGCGCATCAGCTGTCAAAGTCCATCAACAAACTATGGAATGACGTCACCTGCGACTAGCCCTTATTCTTGCTCTCCACTCAAGGACTCGTCTGTCGTCTCCATACACATTTCAGACACGATAAAAGACCATAAAATCCTAAACATTTTTAGATGTATCAACCTTAACCTTATTATCAGTACGCTTATTACTCAACTTATTTATGGCCGAAGTTTGTCTATGGCCTCCTTAAGCGGTATTACGGTCACGAAACAAACCGCGATATTAACTTAGTTTATGTATGGCTTAACCCATCCAATCATACATAGCCGTCCCGAGGGCCAACAATTCAATTTTATTTGTGCCATTCACGTGAGGTTGGATAGGCAAGATTCACACTAAGGATTTTGATCACCATTTTTGGTGGAGTGAAAATTGTTTGCTTTGTTAAGTCATGTGCATTGGGGTTTTTTATTATAAGATTGATTTTTATAGGTTAATATAAATGTTCTTGTTAATCGCGTGAACCGAATATTTTCTGCTTTTTTGCCTTAATTACTTGAAATAGGCCAATAAATATGATTAATGCAACTTTAGACTACTGAAGCTATAAATGAGGTTTTATTATTTGAAAACATCATCCTATTATAGTTGTTATTGCAGAAAAGATGGAGGTCAAAATATTATAATGATAAATAATACTGAAGCATTTGAATAAAATATACTTTTATAATTGATTACAAATTAAAACATATTAGGAAGTCGCTTAAAAACCAATTTCAAATACACCGTTCCAAACAAAAAAAAAGAATTTACCAAATCGGTCTAGGCGCCATACATAAAAACTAAATTATTCCGACAAATTAAGAATTGAGGACCTGTCCTTCTTTTTGAAGTCATTTAAATGCGAGAACAACAAAATAGTAATATACAAATCTACACCCTTCATTTCAATTATTTCGATGCCCCATGCCTATCAGTTTCTAGAGTTTTAACCAAAACTGTACCTACTGTGTACCTACTATTGAACTCAAATTTACGAGAAAACTTGCATCCACATATCCTTTGAATGACTGCCTAAAATTACTGGGAGTTCTATCCTAGATCGAATGCCGGCAATATAGCAGTTGTAGGTGAAATTCAAAGCACTCACAACTTGCACTGAATAAAAGGTAGTGCTCACAAATTCTTTTCATTGCAGTGGAGATAAAATCCTATAGTTTCTGAAGATACACTTACCTACATCTTATATAATCATGTACGCTATTTTACAACATTGAAAATATATACTAACTAATTATGGTAAATTTATTAGATAATAGGTAGAAAAATATAATTTTTACTTTATTTCCCGCTGATTTATGTACCTACATATTTGCAAATTTGGCGAAATAAATTTAGTTTTTTTTTTTTTATTTTGTCTGTGACGGGAACTCAAATCTGATAACGTCAAACGCAAGTAAAAACTATAATTTGTAGTATAACTGTTTGACGCCATTGCAAAAAAAAAAAAAAACAAAACTTTATTTTTGATTTTTGAAGAGAAATAGATCTAATTTTCCGGATATATTAATGTAGTCCGCATATCAATATAATATATGTATTTCTTTTTAACTTGAAAACAAAACGAAGGTTTGTTCAATGTGTGAAAAACTGAAAACCAAGAGTAAGTATACATACGCAAGCATAGAGTGCGCGCATCAATAGTAGCCAAGCAAATTTTTAGCTGTAAGTAAGTACTACCTACGCTTGTTTACTGATTTTAGTAATTTTCAGTGAGACGTCAGATGTTTATTGCAAAAATATCGATGGTTGCTATATTATTAGAATAATATTAGGTTTTCAGATAGTATAAATAAAACGGTGCGCTCTGTTTCGAGACAAATTTTACGACGACCCTTGTTCATACTAGTTCTCACAGTTCATACTCTGTTGGGCCCACTCTACAGATTACTTATTTATACTCAAAGGTGAAAACACTTACCAGAAAGTCAAACTCGCCTCGCACTCCTACCTTCCTCCAGGCTCGGTGACTGGCGTGGGTGATGTTTGACGATTTTTTCCTTAAATACACTATTCTTGAACATCCAAAATAGGCACTACAGCACATTATCAGTTCTCTGTACTGGTGCACTAATACACGCGGCGAGATATAACCTAATTTATTTAGATTTTGAGTTTTTTCAACGCAGCTCAGTCGTTGCCCGTTCGAATGTTATTTTGAACACCTAATTGTAGATGGCGCCACATGTAGGCGGCGCTAACTTGAAGAGCCAATCACAACACGGGATTGTTTGTTCCAAGTCTTGGTCTTCAGCCACGATCCTTTTAAATGTTTAGTTGTATTTAACGAGTTTAAAAATAGTAAAATTAATTTATAAGTTGTTTTAATAAAGAAAATAAATTATTAGTATTCTACTTCGGTACGAAATAATATTCTCTTTGATAATTGTTTTTATCAAAATCCTTCTCATTTTTAATGTCGGCCATTTTTAAACAAAAAAAGGTTATTGTTTTTTAGACATATCGATTTTTGCCAAACTAATAGTGGTATATACTAATGTGTTTTGTTTTGCACAGCAGGGTTATTAGCTATGACAGTTGTCAACGGAAGCGATAATTGCTTTATATAAACACTGTAAAAACACAAATTTCGTATCGTCTTACTTCAAGGATATCTAGTTGGTCACCGTAAGCCAATACTGAAATAGCGTTTTTACCGCTATTTTTATCCAGTAAACATCTTGGGTTGGCAACTGGAGATAACAAATAAGCCTACTGGATAAAAGCATCTTTGAAAATTTAAGGAGTCTAATAAAATACATAACATTTACCCTACACCTAGGCTCGTAATCTTAAACATTGCTTTATCAAAAAGAAAGGTCAAAGGTAAGGTCAAGTGAGTAAATAAAACAGTGTATAAAAACCGTAACTTTATTTAATAATCCAACTTTTATTATAATCACATAATTCACATAGTTTTCACTTACAGCATAGTTTTTAGAGATTATCGTCTTGAAAGCGTTTTTTTAAACAATAATTTACTTTTTATCGTTTTATATACAAGTAGGTACTTAGTAGTTGAATAACCTTTAAATTATAACACAAATAATACACTTATTATTTGTGTTAAATTTGGTATAATTACACATTTAATCATTTTCTCAAATAATTATAATAAAGCGGCTTTATTATAATTATTTGACAAAATGTTTATCTACAGTTTTAAAAATACATAATATGGCCAATTGCCTTGTTAATAAAATAATAATAAATTCCTTTTTAGCTACTATACCTTTTTGTAAAAACAACTTATACAGTTAAAGTGCGATTTACAGCGACGCGATGGTATGTGGTGTAACCACAGACCAGATAAATCGGCCACAGAACAGTATTTCGCTATCTCCAGTTGACAACCCAAGCTATGTTTACTAGATAAAAATAACGGTAAAAACACAAATTTAGTATCGGCTAAAGTCGGTGACCAACTACGTTGTAGTAGATCTAGTTGATCATCGACGTTAGACGATAAGAAATTTGTATTTTCGCAGTGTTTTTTATAACGCAATTATCGCTTTAGTTGACAACCGCCATAGCGAATAACCCTGCAGATAATGTGACGATTATGGTAGATGGCATTACTTTGCAGTATTCATTTGTATCAGATCGATTCCGACATACGGATTTATGACTTTACCCCGCGATGTGAAGTCTGCTGCAGCTGAGTCGAAGCGCGTCGATGCGTTAATCTCTTTTTTTTTTTTGTTAATAGAAACATTTTGAAAACTTAACAAATGTTTACCTATATAAAAAAAGAAACCAAGAATACAAAATAATCGTAAACAGAGCAATAAATATATAACTTGTTGAAACAATCATAACTCTCAACTGTAAACAACTTAAAAACGTTGTAATACCAAAATTGAAATATTTTATTTATCCACCACCGCGGTCCCGATATCAATTTCGGATTCGATTAATTTATTTTGTGTTTTCGCCGAAAAATGTTAATATTCACGAGATTTTTGGCGAAATATGTAAAACATTTTATTGATTGTTGCACGCATTTAACCAATTTGACTGCACGCATAGCCGAGTGGTATAGGTCACCACGCCAATTACCACCGTGCGCGACGTGTTGCGGGTTCGATCCCCGCATGGGAAAAGCATTAGTGTGATCTACAATTGCTTGTTCTAAGTCTGGGTGTTATTTGTGCATGTGAATTGAATGTTTGCGAAAACGCCGTTTAAAAAAAAATTGGGAGGAGATATTTATCTATTTTTCTACATAATGATATATCTGTGATATGTATTTGTAAAGATAAATAATAGCTAGTAAAATATTTTACGTGATAATTTTAATCCTGTACATACAATATTCAATACAAATATATTTAGGAATACTTAATTAATTTGAAGAAAATATCATCATATTAATAAATAGCAGAGTTTTCATCTGTTAGTTGTAGCTTAATGTAGTTGTAACCAAATAAAAAACGCCTTCACGATTAAATCTCAAGAAATTTACAAATATTAAATTGATATGGAAGAGTTTTTCTATAAATTCTATATTTATCTTAAAATTATTTATATGTTGGCATTCTTTGGAATTTACAATGATAGTCTTTGGAACAGTATTTACAGATCGCACTGCGCATGCTCCGTATGCTATCTGACCGGCATCTGAAACAATAAACCATTATTAATAATTTTCTAAGTTACAAATGAATTAAGAAAACGTCGAAGGGGGCGGGGCTTAGCTTCCTGTGATGACGTGTCACCGAGCTGTCAAGACACGACACACATAATTATATCGAACGTGGTGGATGTATCATTACGCCATAGTTGCATAATTTAATTTAATTGTTAACATCTGGTTTACTGGACGAGGTAATACACTAATAAAATATACACACACTATTGCAGAATAAAAATGTATCCTGACAGACGCACACCGATCTAATTCCGACACAACAACAATTACGCCCACTATTTTAGTTTTTTCTGTTGTGACATTATACACGATACGTCAGTTTTCACAAAAGACTACGGTAGATTCTACCATACGACTGGTATTTGTCATCTTTCGTTGTCAATGCTCTAAGCAACTATCCGTGAATAATGAAAAACTTATTCAAAATTAGGTCAGGAGCACATTATCAAAGGCTAAATCTACGCAGCCACAAAGGAAAGTGATTTACAATCATTTAAGTGTCAATAAAATTTAATAAGGTTTTAAATTTTACCGCCACCGACAGCTTCCAACAGATTTGGGTCGAATAAAAAGAGATATTTATCGTAACAACTGAAACTTTGGTGATGCGAAAATATTTTAATTAAATATAATGAAAGGCAATCAATTAATATTGTTTTATTGAAGTTGTATAACACAGATTTACAGCGTAGATTTCAATTTTGGTTATTAAAACAATGTTCGGAGGATCGAATAACTCTTTGAAACTATTGGAGAAAATACCGATTCGTGTCCATATCCCAAAAGATTTATTCCTCAAATATTACCTAAGTCTTTCTGGGATTAAATCTCCGTTTCAAAGAAAACTAGCTATCTATCCAATACAAAATATTCATGGATGACGGAGCCATTTGATAACTTAGGTGATGTAAATTATGTAAATCTCACATTTAAATCAAGTCTATTCCTTTGCGATCGGATCGGCTATTGGTCTGAATTGAGCTAGAGATACTTCCTGTGGTCTGTCGATAAAGAAACGATACGAATTATTGAAACTATGGAGAGAACATTGCAATATAGAGCTTGAACATATATTGACTTCAGTTTTACATTATTTGAAGTTGAAATGGGTTGAAGTTTTGACCAATAGCGGAAGATAATCAAGATATATTGTGCTATGCCGTGTAAGTGTAAGTGTCTTAAAGAAAGAGCGCCTTTTCTTAATTAATATAGCTTAATGTTTTTTTACACGATTGGGAAATACGGACCAGCTACTATAACTAAGTGCCTACATCATAAATTTTGCAGATTCGTTGCTAGCTCTATATATGTAATTTCCAAGGTAGTTTCTATGTTATGTTTCTAGAAGGTTCTTAAGAGGGAACGCGATTGGGTCTTCCTCCATACAAACGAATTCCGCTGTTTTCTTCATGTGAAATGCTTACTTAATGTTTATTTAATGACTGCTCCTATTATTTAGTTTTTTCCCAATCATAGATAATGACTTATTATAAGTCTTTATTGTTTTTTTTTATTTTTGTGTACCTTTTTTATGCATTGCATTCGTCGCAAATAAACATTGTTTTCTTTTTTCTTTCTTTGCTTAAAGAAATATTACCCTTAAAAAATGCCCGCCGACTTACGACGTTTATCAGACAAATTTGCTAGGATTTCAAGAAAGAAAATGATAGAAGCATTGATGTACCTTTCCTTTAAATTTTAGATGCTAAATTAAGTGTCTCTTAATGATATTCCTTACCATTTCGTCAGCCGTTGGCGGTGGGCTGTAGGCAGACTTGTGGGGCTCGCTGCTTGCCTCCCTGATGCTGTACGTCTTGCTGTCGCTCGACTCCAGCACGACGCGGGGAGGCTCGTTATCTATCGTTAACCGTAAATATGTTTAGTATCGATCGGCATCTAGTGAGCCTAACTGATGAGATGAGGAAAGGCTCTGCAGTTATTTACTGCCTAGCATTTCCCCACCTCATCTCCTTCTACCGTAGAAGGAGAAAAAAAACAGATAAAGCGAACACAAGGACGTCAGTCATTTAAAAGACTCTTAAAATGGAGATGATTCCTTCTTACATTGGCTAACACAAACCGTGAAAAAGCAAAAATATAAAAAAAAAAATTGAGATAATTATTTTTTTATTATCTTTATTTTAAACGAGGCTTCAGTCACTCAAGGTGACTATGCCAGCCTCATGGGGTATTACATAAAATATATCTAGCCTTACTTAAAACATTCAAACGTCACCTTTCTCTCCGTATTCTTTCATTCATACATAATTGAGATGGTTATGATATAAAACATAGGTGTAGGAAACCTACGTGTACTCAAAAATATTTCTCAATCTATTCACCATTTTGTGATAGTTTAAAAAAAACAGTATATTATGTAAGTTTATCTTTTTAACTCAATCCCTGATACTCAATTATTCCTCTAACAAACAACCTCTTACATTTAATTAAACTACAAATTGATCCTTTATTAAAATTAAATGTTACAATACGGAAAACTTTTCATTGCTGCTATTCAAGAATGGACCTTACTTACCAGCTTTAGGGTTCAATATGTCAGGTTTGGTTTCCTGCTTGTCTGAAGGGTAAGCGATTAGGAACCTCCTTCCTTGGGCATCTACTTGCACAACGCTTTGCGATGGTCTTTTACTAGTCGACGTTGTTTCAGATCGCCTGTGGAAATAAAGATTAAAGTAATTCTTGAAGTAAATTTTTAGTTTGACCTGAAGTGAAAAAAAAGGCGTACAAAACAGCTTGGAATGCAAGTAAAAAAATGCTAAATTAACCCAATTGGAATAACTGTTTTATGTCTTTTGGATATATAAATAAAAATATGAGACCCTTTTTTACGTTATCAAAAACTTACGACTATTAGTTTATTTGAAATGTCGCATGACGTAACAATTATAATGACAAAAAAAATGCGGGGTTCGTCTTCAATGAATTTCAAATTTAATACAATGCCAAATGCAATTTGTTAGTAGTCACACAAATTACAATAAAATAATGTCAATGTTTAGATTCCAGTCAGTTCCTTCCATTGACTAATCACGTGTCCGCTAAACTATTATCAATTTTGAATAGTATTTAAGTTATAAAACCTTTTTTTAGAGAGAAATAAGTGATTATTATTATCATTATTATCATCGTAGCCATTTTCCTAGACGAACTAATCTCTAAACCACGTCATGACCTACTTTATTCATCAATGAATAAGCGAATTTCATTTGATATTGTATTAGCTGCGCCCCCCAGTTTCACCCTGATGTTGAAGAAAAACGGCGATAATGATGATGATGAAAAGTAGCCTATGCGCTATTCCAGATAATAAACTGTCTATGTACCAAATTTCGTTAAAATCCGTGCAGCCGTTTTATCGTGATCAAGTAACAAACATCAATCCATTTATCCAAACTTTCGCATTTATAATAATAGTAAGATTAGCAAAATTTTGACTATTTCTTGATAAGAAAACATCATTTTATACCTATATGGAAATCTAACAAACAGATCTAATTTAATTAATAAACAACGCAATAGCTAATCTTTGATGTTTAGTTTATTAACAGAATGTATGTAATTAGTATTCATGTGAGGGCAAAGCCATATAATGTATGAGAACCATACAAATGATCCATAAACAAACAACAATCAGAATCTGAATCTGATGTGTGTAGATTTCCGCATTGTTTTAGTATTAATACAAAATACATAAATGAAAAACAAAATCTCAGTACTCAGCTACATAAAGGATGAATTATGCTGGACGATGCGGGCGCGAGCCTTGGCCCGTGCGAGGCACGGATTTCTAACTTCATGAACAATTTGTATGATGCGGTTCATGCTAAACCGTGCGGCGTCCGCGTGCCGGACGAGGGTTGGACGTGCCCCAGCGCCGCACGGTTCCGCCTTTCGCCCGTCCAGTCTCGTCGCATCATGAACGCTCTTCCGTGGCGTGTCCAAGCAGTTAGCGACAAAAATGTAGGCAGCAACCACATCTCTTTTATTTATAATGGACGATGACTTAATGACTCTGCTTATACTCGGTATAATGTAAACATGTAGCATGTACGAGGCTCGGATACAGCTCGCGCCCGCCACTGTCTAGCATAATTCATCCTTAAATTGGTCAGACTAATAGTAGGCTGAGCAGTAATGACACATGTATTTTAATTCTCTTTTTTTTGTTATTAAGTACCTCAATGTAACGATTAGTTAACACCCATGCAGGGTAAAGGCTTGTTGAGGTATATTTTTAAATTAAATACTTAATTAAATTTAATCCCACAAAACACACGTATAATATTATGTGATATTTGTTACTCCTTGACGCAGACTCTAATATACAAATTAGTAATGATTTTTTACAGTATCATAGCAAGGCACACATCGTCCATTGTTATATGGTCGGTGTAATATGAGTCGATATAATTTGTTATTCTAATGTACAAAAAATAAACGTATGTACGTTGAGATGTTACTACTCTACAGGGCGTCACCGAAATGGTATATCTATCCGAAAGGGGTGAAGAGTACATGTGGTATAGAGTAAGTGAGAATTAAATAATTTATATTTTATTTTACGCATCAATAATTATTCGACATCAAAAACCATAAGCAGACCGCTGAAGCGATATATCTCAATATTTAGCGATTAACATAATAATATATTGACCCTCGTAGTGCAGTGACACGTTTGTTATAATTTATAGTGTCGAATAATTAATGCGAAAAATTAAAAATAAATTATTCAATTCATTAATTTTCAGCTGAAATTTTGTATTCTGTCTCTATACCAGATGTACTCTTCACCCCTTGCTTTAACTCCCTGTAAAATATTATACCTACTAATTTATAAATTTACGTAATAAATTTACATCATGAAACCACATTGCCTTAGCATTTTACTAAGTACTGATTAAGAGAATAGGCACTGAGACTACAATAAGTCTAGACCACCAAGTGCCTAGGATCTTAGTGCTGGCAGCCAGCCAAGGACGGTATTAATCGAGGCTTTATCCTAAATAACAATTGAGTATGTAATAATAAGACGGTTTCAGCATATCTTGGCCGGGTCAGGTAAGTACTTCGGAATTTATTAGGTACTTAATCTATACATTATATGCAAAGGTATTTCTATAGACCTTTATTTATCTAACAGACATAAACATCAGAGGTACACAAACTCACAATTATAATATCAGTATGTAATTTTGCCTTTCTCCCAGAAATTAGTTAAAGGTTTTGTTCCATGAATTACGCAGTACGCCTGATGTTTTAAGTATAGCAAAGCCGTTTGACAAGATATTTAGATAGTTGTAAAATAAAAAGGATTATAAATTTGATAGTTTTAAGATATTTAATAAGAATTTTTATACTTTTAAGATTTTTATTCCATACATTGTAGTATAATACGAACATAGAGTGCGCACATCGCTAGAAGGCCGTAGTGCCGAGCGTAAGAAAATTTTTGGCTGTAAGTACTACGCTCGTTTACTGATTTAAGTGATTTCCAGTGCGACGACAGACGTTATGCAAAAATATCGATGGTTTCGATATTAGTTTTTGAGATATTTAAAAACGGCGCGCCCTGTTTTGACGCAAATTTTAGGCTCACTTTATAAGTTCGTAATATTTATTTAAAGTTTCTACCACTAACATCAGAGCAAAACATCACTCTCTGATCAAAATAACCTATACTAATATTCAAAACTTGACCGAAATAAATTTTGTAACAGGATTCTACGGAATTTTGATAATATTTTTTCCGACATACCTACCTAGTGTTTATTTATCTATTCAAATCACTGTATATGTACTAAGTAGGTACGTATTAACGTATTTAATCCTTACTAATATTATAAATGCGAAAGTAACTCTATCTGTCTATCGCGCTTTCACGCTAAAACTACTGAAGCGATTTAAACGAAATTTTGTACACAGATAGCCTAGAGCCTGAGAAAGAACATAAGCTAATTTTTGCCGCGATAACCGACATCCACGCGGGCGGGGCCGCGGGCAACAGCGAGTATTTCATATAACACTATACCCATATATTTAACACAGATCGAATTATATTAAAATTGTTATGTTCAATAGAGCCAATGAGACTGCAACTTGAAGACATTAAATTGTAAAATTTTGTAAACGTAGGTACCTATTATCAAGTTGAGAACATACAATCGCGAAACGATCAAACATTGATCTAAAAACTGTTATGTCTGCACCTATTATTTACAGCTCTTTTTCCCTTTTATTAGTGCTAAGACCTAATTAGTGTGCTGCATCAATAGACTAAGCTGCTCTAATCACTGGCTCCATTGTTCCAACGACTCCATGTCTACCTATGAGCTATAAATCTTTTGTACAAAAGATTAATTTCTATGTATTGTGCGCTGTGGAGTAGAATCCATTCTTTTATAGTTTCATGTTATGAATGAGTTTGTTTTGTCGTTTTATTATGAAATAGAATTCTAACCATAGAAGTTGATACTAGCGACCCGCCTTAGCTTCGCACAGGTAGATAAAACATTAATGAATGTTACACAAAAACCTTCCTCTTTGATCACTCTATCCATTAGTGAAAACAGTTTAAAAATCTGTTTGGTAGTTTTTGAGTTTATCGCGTTCAGACAGACAAAGGGACTTTGTTTTATCATGTTTCGAATAGATATTGTGAAGGTTACATAGCCGAGTATTTTTTCAAATCGGTTCAGTAGTTTTAGAGCCTATTCAATGCAAACAAACAAACAAACAAATCTTTCCTCTTTATAATATTAGTATAGATGTAGAAAAGCGTTTTATAACTTACTTGCGCACAGCCAACACGACGATAGCGCCTGCAGCTGTGAGTATTGCAGCGAGTGCCGCAAGCGCAGCAGCCGCCGGGAACTTTGTCTCAGCTCGAGTTGTACTCTCTGTTTCAAATAAAATACAAATAAATAGCAGACAAAATAGGGGATCGGACTGGGTATGAAAGGGAAATATCTATTTAGTCCACCAGATAGATAAAAAAAACTATTTTTTCTTTTATCAAATTTATGAAAAATTACTAAGTTAAAGTTCTGGAGTGGGGGCTTCAAGTGACGTTACGCGACATTTCCATGCACTGTATCTTCCTTATCGATTATTTAATAAAAAAAAAAGAAAATATACGTATCTAATATTTCATTGCGGGGACGGAACCCGGAGCACGTCACGCATTAGTTTGGCATAGTAAGCTAAAAGATACCACTCACTTACCCGTGCAATATTTTCCAACCATTACTAAAATAAACTTGTTTACAAGAAGAAATTAAAAAAAAAATATACTACTTCAAATAAAACTTAAACAAAGTATAATTTTCCAAGAAAAAATATTTTTTTAAATCCTTTCAGGTATTCCGCAAATTCGGAGAAACTACATAAAAAATAAACTAACGAAATGCGAACTCTTTGAAGTCGGTTGTCAAATGAAAATCTCCAAACATCTATAGTTAACATCGAGTGCTAGTAAGCTATATGAGACCATCAGGTGTACTATTACATACTGAATTACATATTCTCCGATGTCCGACTTCGTCCCAAGTAATAAGGGCCGACCCTTTTGCCTTTTACGGGTTAGAATTTCACTTTCCGGGGTGTTATTCTATTATAATTATTAGGCGAAATAGTTAGTAGTGACAGTTAATTATGTTAGTTATATACAATGTAGGTGAGTAAAATGTTAAATACTTAGAGTATTCTAAGCAGTGCACGGTATTGCAGAAAAGAAGAGATATTTTTTTATTTGTAGTATTATATTTTTAGGGTTCCGGACCTCAAAAGGACAAAACGGAACCCTTATAGGATCACTTTGTTGTCCGTCCGTCTGTCAAGACCGTTTTTCTCAGGAACGCGTGAAGGTATCAAACTAAAATTTATATCCAATACTCAAGTCTACTGTCCCTTGAAGCTCTGAAAAAATAAAACTTCTAAGCTAAAGTAATCAAAAGATACAGCCGTTTATGCCGCAAATTTTCGAAACTCGCACGGGAATCAAAACCTACAGGGTACTTCTCGTAGACTTAGAAACTTGAAATTTGGTACGAAGTAACGTCTTATAGTACAGATAAAGGAAAAATTGCGAAAACCGTAAATTTTTAGTTACATCATTATAATAAAAAATATTTTTGAAAATTTTAAACATTTTTTTTTTCATTTTGCAATAAACATACCATAACAGATGACTTGATGGTCGTGATGGGTGAACTTTTACTTATATACCTACAGGTTTGTACGGAACCCTCGGTGCGCGAGTCCGGCCGGTTTTTTTCTTCTTTTACGTAACAAAACCCTCACGACGACACATTGATTTGAAATGTCGCATGATGTCACAATTCCGTGCATTTTGTATGCAAGCATAACGGCATTACCCCAACTCCTAAACTGTGATGCGCTTTTTTTACTTGGTGTTTTCTTTTAAAAAAATCAAGAACTAAATATTTATTATTTTTTTATTCTCTATTAGACGGACTTAATAGGTTTTGACTTTCAATACCCAGTCTGCCTAATCTACCCCAATAAGTGTGTAGGTAAAAATTCATTTAACCAATAATCGTAATGGCTAGAATATAAATTGCTAGATTGAAATATTACCATAATTTCTTCAAATGTTTAAAAAGACGAATCATAAATGTATTTCTTTCAATATTAAACACACACAAAATAACAATGACAAGAAAAACTACAAACAAATTCGAACGATTCACAACTAGTGCATGTGACTGGAAATCTATTGACGTTAAATGTCAAAATTTTAACAATTTGACAGGAACTGTCATGTGTCCATTTTAGAAACGTTCTAACAAATGAAGATATTCATCTACCGAAGGAAAAAGAAATTGCTCTAATTGGTTGGCACCAAAACACCTTTTTTGTGGTTTGTTCTACTTCACTTGTATTTCCTGTAGTTTTCGAACGAAATCCTTGTGTAGGGCAGAACACTACTACACAAGATACTCCACTGACATAATGTGCTAGTTCTAAGTAACTATATAATAGGCTACTTGAGAGTTAACGGAAAAATCTTTTTTTTGCTTTAGCTTATTTTCTCATACACTTTCTTTCTTACAACTTTAAATTAAAATTTCTTTAAAATCACTACTTCAGCCCCTCTGGCCAATTGACATTTCTACAAGATTTAACGCTGATCGAATTGCTCAAATGTATGGAAGTGACAAGTCGTAATCTACGTGACTTTTTGAAATGTCAATTCCATACACTTAATGTCATTTAAGCGATTTCTATCATCGTTAATTCTTGTGGAAATGTCACTTGGCTAGAGAAGCTGGTTACATCCTCACCTGCTCTTTTCTCAGCGTCTCTGAACACCAGGTCCCTTAGTAACACGGGATCCGAAGCTCCCTTACTGTTGCGAGCCGTCACTGCCAAGTCCTCGTCTTCTTCCAATGACTCTACAGCCGACCAGCTCACGTTGAACCAAACCACTAGATCTGGGGAGAAGAATTTACATAAGCCCAAAATTCTACGTATTTAAAGGAAAATAAACTTGCGTTAGTTAATGTCTATGGTAAGTGATTATTAATACTATGTTTATGGTTAAGGTACTGGCCGAATATTTCACGTAAAATTTAAGTGTTTTTCAATAGATTCTTTAACCCTAAAGACTTAGTACATTGAAAGGTGCAGGTTTGAAAACTGCTTGGCAACTAGCGTGTATTTGTTGTTCAAACAAACACCAATGACTATCACTAAATTTATTAACCTACCTTGCCGACTTTAAAACCTGAGATAGCCCACAGCCATTTGGCTCATAATGCTGGCTTCTCAAGGCACGTGACATCACGAGTCGCGTTCGGGCTATACCGAGTCACGCCAAGGCACTTTCTTTACAAGGCGCGTATCTCGAGTGAGAGCGGCGCGACTCGTGATATACACGCCTAGTGAGAAGACAGTATAAGACAGTAACCCTTACTCTCCTGTTTAATTTAAATTCCAACAATACCAATGCAAAATTGATTTTAGTTAAGAGGACAGGAGATTCAGTTTTCTTTAAAAAAATGCTGTCAATGGAAGGCACTTTCTTGAATCTTGAGAGTATTTTTTTGTACTGTGTGTTGTTTATGTACCTGCTAAATAAATAACAATTTTGCATTGGCATTGTATTAGAATTAAAATTAAATTGGAGAGTAAGGGCACAGATCAGGTTAATGGTGAGAAGTACTATAGAGATCTATCGTATAAATTTTCTAATGGCGCGATAACGAAAATGGCTCGCCTAACTAAACACCTATCAAAAGTTTCCGTTGAATGCAACAAGAGCAACAAATAACGCATCAAAATTAGTTAATTTCTTCATCAATGTCTACAATCTAGAACATTGATGATTCCATACGGTCATGTCGGACATGTTTCATTAAATCTTATTATGTAAACGTACAGTCTGTCAGTTGTGATAGCGATATTGAATAAAACCAATTACTGGATATACGAACATTTTAAATATTAACGCTGCGCTGGTTTTATGTGAATATCATATTAATGATATTTGTTATTCGATTTGGAGAGTTTAAAAAGTGGAGCTACAATCCCCGTGTATTATTAAGTTGTTTGTAATAAATTATCATATAATTGATTCTACTATTTACAATGGATAAAGCAACATAATATTCTCTTAAGTATTGTAACCTTAGAGTAATCATAGACAAGCATAGAGCGTGCGAATCGCTATTAGCCCCTTATGGCAAGCGTTAAGACATTTTTAGCTAAATGTAATACGCTCGTTTACTGTTTTATGTGGTTTTTCGTGCGGTGACAGACGTTTATGCGAAAATGTTGACAGTTCCGATATTATTAGGTTTTGAGATAGGTTTATGAAAACGGTGCGCTCTGTTTTGATACTTATTTTACGATTTTACATGTTCATACTAGTACCAACAGTTCATACTCGATATGCGCGCTCTGTAGTTTACTTATTTAATCCTCTAAGATTGTAACACAATAGGTGCCAGCCAGTAAAATATTTATAAATTGTCTGTCAGTCTTGCTAGATGCTGTTATATACCAGATTGAAACGACTGTTAGACTTGAACTTCGTAATCCATACATTGACTAATATTGCACCCCTTGATAACTACTGCTTATTAGTCCAGCCCCCTAGACAAGTGACATATTATCGACAAGCGATAACGCTGATCGAATCGTTTAAATGTATGGAAGTGAGAAGTCCAAGTCACGTGACTTATCAAAAGTAACTGTCATTTCCATACATAAGGTGTCATTTAAGCTATTTCTATCATCGTTAACGCTTGTTGAAATGTCTCTTGTCTAGAGGGGCGGGCTGTTAGGAAATAGCGCACGCGTAACCGCACCGCGCGGCTGGCGGATATTTTCCAGTTTAGTATGTAACTGCTTATTGTGATCACAACCGCGTAAGAGGGTTTAGGCTAAAACCGACTTAACGACTGTTAAAAATCAATACAAATCTTTCGCATAACTGCTTTGTAAGCATATTTTATTTTTTAAATAATTAAATAAATGTGGACAACATCACATACATTGCTCTGAACCTAAAGTAAGTAGGTAAAGCGCTTGTGTTATGGAATCAGAGACAACGACGGTACCGCAAACACCTATACCCGAGACAATGTAGAAAAGTGGTTTTCTACATTGACCCGTCCGGGGATCGAACCCGGGACCGCAGAGCTAGCGACACCTTGAAAACCGGTGTATACGCCTCTCGACCGCGGATGTCGTCATTTTTTTATTAGGATTGGGTTACTTACCAACAAAGTTAGCAGTGGTATTGGCGAGGACTCTCCCGTTTTCCCCCAGGATGTCCAGGGTAAAGTGCTGGTTAAGTCCCCCGTCGTACCCTGCCACGCATCTCACTGACAGGTGAGGCTCGTTGCTGCGGAGAAGACGCTTGGCAGTGCAGTTCCTTGGTGAGGAAGGTCGAGCTGGTCGAAAAGATATGTTTTAATGAATATGTGTTTATGAAGCCTTCATGTCCCGAGGGGTGGACGAGTGGTTGTATCTGACTGGCCAGATGGTCTAGTGGTTAGTGACTCTGACTATTAGACCAACAGGACCCGGAGGTCGTGGGTTCAAATCCTATCCTTTCGTGATGAACATGATAATTTTAGAAATTCTTATTAGTAAAGAGCTTATAAGTTTTGTTTTCAAGTGTATATGTAGTTATGTTTATAAATATTTAAAATTGTAAAATATTGACAATATTCCTAAGAATATTGGACACCTTTTTCAAGGACTTCATCAAATGTGTTTCACTGAGCTAGTACCAACAAAGCGGGACTAAATAAACCAGACAATTATCTATACTAATTCATATCCATACCATTATTATAAATGCGAAAGTAACTCAGTCTTTCTGTGTGTCTGTTACGCTTTCACTGCTAAAGCACTGAGCCGATTTGGATGAAACTTGGATAAATCTAAGCATACCCCATGGTATGCTTGGATCCTAAGAAAGGATATAGACAAAGGTTTTTTGCTGCGATAACCGACGCCCACGCGGCCGGAGCCGCGAGCAACAGCTAGTTTTCTATAAACACTTCACAATCCAAAGTCGCACCTTTACCAGTTATAAAACTTTCAAACTCTATACACACTTAGGCATACAGTTCGGAACCAGCTTACTAATGTACTCGAACTAAAACGAACGGGAAAAACGTATCGTACGTTCAAAAACATTCGTTCAAATGAGAATTTGCAGTGCAACTTTGGTCGTAAGCCTGTAAATAGGTCCCAAGTCGCGATTGCAAAAGTTCGGTCGTATTTTAAAACCGACTTCGAACCGAGGTCACCGATCACTTCAGGAGAACCGGGAATGTTTTAATTAACTTGGTAAATTATTAATTTACACGCCAGTTTCTAGGAGTCGAATTATCTCTGCCGAAGTCTGTGTGATCAACTTTGATTAATTGGTACCCGAAGATATTCCTATTAATTTTGAAAATGAAAATGATTGAGCGGTTGAGTTTCAGCTTAGTTTTATTATAACATTCTGATATCGGTTTTGATGGAAGATAAATATTAGTTGGAAAGCAGGATGATTAGTTATTGTGACTTCGATTTTGTTTTTGTTTTTGTTTTAAAATTTATTGACTGTTTTTGATAATGCTTAAAATTTTATAAAGTAAGCCGAAAATTAAATTTATTTAAAAAATAAATAATCTTATTGGTGCCGTTTTCAAAATTCCTCACCTAACCTAACTTTATTATTTTTTGACTGACCTGTTGGTCTAGTGGTTTGACTCTCTGACTGCTAAACGGAGGTCGTAGGTGCGATTCCGACCAAGCACAAATCTTTGTGTGATGAGCATGATCATTTTTGTTCTTTGTCTGGGTGTTACTTATCTATATGTATTTATATATACTAATATTATAAAGCTGAAGAGTTTGTTTGTTTGTATGTTTGTTTGTTTGTTTGTTTGAACGCGCTAATCTCAGGAACTACTGGTTCGAATTGAAAAATTTTTGTATTAGTTAGTCCGTTTATTGAGGAAGGCTATAGGCTATATAACATCACGCTACGACCAATAGGAGCGGAGCATAAATGTAAAATGTTGCAAAAATAAAAAACCGTTGAAACTAAAACACGCGAACAAAGTCGCGGGGGACAGCTAGTGTCTTTATAAATATATAAGTATGTTTATCAGTTGACACCAATGGCAAACGGTGAAGGAACACATCGTGAGGAAACCTGGATTCCAAACATTGGAATCTGAAATCGCCAAACCGCAATGAGCAAGCGTGGTGATCAATGCTCGTGCTTTCTGTACTTGAGAAGAGGCCTGTGCCTAGCAGTAGGATATTTAAAGGCTGGTATTATATAAGGCATTTACCGGGGTATTCTTCAAAAATTATTATTTAATAGCTGTCCCTCGCGACTTTGTCTTCGTGTTTTAGTATCAACGGTTTTTCATTTTTCATTTATGCTCCGCTCCTTTTCGTCACAGCGTAATGATATATAGCTTATAGCCTTCCTTAATAAATGGGCTATCCAACACTGAAAGAATTTTTCAAATCGAACCAGTAGTAACTGAGATTAGCGCGTTCAAACAAACAAACAAATAAACAAACAAACTCTTCAGCTTTATATATTAAGTATAGATATTTATATTTCTCTTTTACCTATGTAATATATAAAGATATAGGAGCAATGCTTCCCTTCAGTACATAAATGGCCAATGAAAAATAAAATCAATATATCCGCCACCCTCTGTTGGATTAAATTCTTTAACTTTATGACTGACTACGTGAGAATGTTCTTACAATAAAAATACCTTCCCGTTCAGACCTTCAAGAAATTACTGCATTTTTAACAGAATCATTTTCTAGAATTGTAGCAATTCGCAGCCAACACCCATCACTTTACACTGAGTGCATTTGTGCTTTTTGTTCATTTTCTTTTAATAGTAGAGGTTCATTTTTGCTTTAGAAGCTTTAAAGCAAAAATTAACCACTATATCCCGTTAGCTCTAACAAATATTAAAGGTAACAAACAAATGTCAAAAACAGCATGACAGGTAAAACACGCCGGAATTCAGAAATAATTGTTCTAATGTCAAATAGTCTGTAGCTGTACTCATTAAATTTGTCAGCTTATATCGCCATTTTGTTTTTTTTGTATAGTGTAAGTTAGTTTGTTAATGTTTACTGTGTGTCTGAACGCTGAACTCATAAACTACCAAATTGATTTTCATATGGTTTTCAACATCAGATGGAGTGATTCAAGGGGATGGTTTATGTGTATAATTTATCCCTTCAACAACATAAATGTGAAATGAGAGCCAAGTTCAATATTATGATATATGCCTTGGTTGTTAACATGAACGACAAAAGAAGTAAGAACTAAATGGGTGCCAAGTTCAATGGTCAGTCCTGAAATTTATTTATAACAACATAAAATATCATTTCTTCTTATAACTTAGGATACTATATTGTAGCCTAAGGTCTGACTTAGCTAGTTCTTATATACGAATTATTTGACACATTGATGTGAAATAGTTTTTGAGTTATGGTTTAAGTTATGGTCAAAAGTGGCTCCAAATGGTTCATGTAATGTTATGTTATCTACCATAAAATACTTATTTTCTAAAGTTTTTATAAATATTTTATGTATGGATTAAAAATAGAATACCTAAGTTTGCTAGCTTTTTATGTGGTTGATAGAAATTACTGTAGTCGTTTATCTCATAAATCTATCTACATAATATAAATAAACGTAAACCATTCATGAAATTATTTCACAAGTCTCAAGATTCAAGGTTGTCGTGATTAACAATTGAAGCTATAAACAAGGAAAAATGGGTTTCACCAATTAAAACTCTGTTTTCATACACCATTTAGAAGGTTGTTTTTTAATTAACCCCGACGTGGCTACAGAGCTCCGTCTGTTCAATATATTATTTTAGGATAATTTCTTTTTCCGCCAAAAAGGCTCTATTAACGTTTTCTTGGAAATTATGAAAAGGTTTATAGGAATGTTTCAAGTACAGTCATAGTCCATGTATAAGCAAATATTTTTATAACTTTTGTTTTTTGATTTTTAGATATGCTCCAGAACCGGGCGTTTAACTCGCGCGGAGAGGGTTTCGTACGGTTATGGAATTTCCTGTTACTTTTAATACCACAGACTTCTTATAGGCTTTCCTGAAATCTATAAGATGTCTGTGGTAAATAAATAATTACCCCTTTGAAGTGATCCTCATGGGTAAAATTTATTTATTTACGTCACTCGTCCGTCTTTGGGACACCGTCCCATATGTGTACTAAATTTTAACTGAATCTGTTTAGCAGTTTCAGAGCAAGTTAGCCGTAACAGGCGGATGGACAGACACGAGTTAGGTATTCTATAAGGGTTTCGTTCTTACTTATCGAGGTATGAAACCTTAAAAATCGAGATGGTCATAACTGAATCTTAGTACAGGTACGTTTATCATTTCATCATACATTTAATCATTTAGTTTAAGTTTTATGATTAAAGTTTATGGTGGAGTATGTGGCTGTTGCATTGAGGGCTGCAGTTTCAAGTCATCTATCCTAACCATATGGTACAGTACAGTGACAATACCTCCTTTAATGAGCATAAGCTCAAAAATTACGGGCCCAACTAACTCTTAATGAATAAAACAATTTGAACCTTTTCGATACCCTCGCGTGTGAGATGTAAAACATTCAAGTCATGTGATGAAACTGTGTGATCACACACGCACACACACACACACACACACATTCACACACGGACAAACACACAAGAGAGTCGTGAGCGGTGGCGTGGAGGGGACATAAGAGCGTCATGCCTTTTTTCGTGATTCGGCGATGCGCGTTGGTTTTAATGCCAAGGTGCGCCAATAGATGCTTTACATAAAACAAAAGCTACTCGTTACCTGCAGGAACAATCTGGAAGACACAGGGCCTCTTCTGTCGGCCGACGGCGTTCGTAGCGCGGCACAACAACGCGCCGTAGTCGCGCTCACTCGCTGCCCGGTAGCGGAGCTCACTTGAAGTACCACCCGTTGACACTAGGAAAAAAAGTGGTTTAGGAAAAACAAACAGTAAAACTACCTGATTAAAAAGTACATTGCACTGCTATCGAAGTGATCACGAACTGTGAGGGATGGGAAATTTGTAAGTTGTTAAAAAATTGGCGTTTATTACTTTAGTTATCGGCCGAAATATTTTAAAAACACTAATATTTTTATTACTTCATTATTCCTACAATAATAAAGTTACATGCTAAGTATTTATTTTGATTTTGCTTATTGTATAACCTCTATAGAGTAAAAGCCTCCTTCATCATTTTCCATTTTTGCCCATTTATGTTTTGACCATTTAAATGAAGTATGTTTAAAATTATATTTTTGTGCAGTGTAGATACGTTAGTGTACGTGTATTGGTTTAACAATCTCAAAATTACAAAGACCTATAATTTGCTGATTAATGGGTTGTCCTAATTGTTGATAATACGACGATACGAGCAAACGATGCGTTTTCGGACCAACGAACTTATAACATGGCCTGAAAATAACAAGCACCTAATTATAATTGATAAATACAAATATAAATTTTCCTGCACCACTTACCGTATCTAGCCGGTGAGACCTGAAAGCTCTCTCCGCTGTTATTGAACTGCCAATAGAAGGTGACTTCCGCGGGGTCGGCGTTGACGGTGCAGCGCACGCGCAGAGGCTCGTCTAACCGCGCACCAATCAGAAGCGGGGATGGTTGCGCGCAGACGGGGGTGACTGTGGGATATCAACTAGTGTTATATCTTGAGTGTATTACTTTCCTATAGTATCTATGTAATTGGGTTGATTTCAGCTTAAGATTTGATAGGTTAAGTATAATGAAACCGATAGAAGTTTAATTTTAATGTAGCTTACACTATTAAACGACAGGACTGAGTTGATATTATGTTTTTTTTTGTGATAACTATTAATCGCTCATGTGTTTTAACTATCTATAGTTTAGTATCTATTTTTATTTTAACATTAATACGTGAATTTTCTTTTTTATAATGATGATTTTAAATTAAATAATTCGAAAACCGTAATAGCAAATCTTAAGGAAGATTTTAACGACACCGGCTTTTGTCGGGTCCTCTAATCCTTGTACTGGAAATCAACTACGTATAAGAGACTCTACTTTTTAGGTACATGTGGTAGGCTAGTACTTACACTGCACCCTCAAATACACAGCTTGACTGCTGGACTCCCCCATCTGGTTAGCAGCCCTGCAGGTGTACAGCCCCCCGTCCCTCTTCGTGACCCTCTGGAGAACGAGAGACTTGGTGCTGATGAACACTCCCGAAGACATGTTCTGACTTACTTGTTGGTCCTATAAAAAGACAGGGAAATATTTTTTGTTCTGGACACTCTGAGACTTAAAATGAAGTTAAGTTATGGATGAATTATGTGATAGTTTTCTTTTGTTTGTATAAAAATCGAATATCAAATGTTTCTTGGTTTTTTATCTACAAATGTCATGATATGATGATGGATATTATTGACAAAAAATATTCAATTTTCGATTTAAAACAATTATTGACTTCTCACTGATTTTAGGACACAAATAATGTTTTTAATTTTTTTTTAAGATTATTATTATAACAAAGTTTTGGGGACTTTATTTGAAAATGACATGAAAGACGACGTAACCCCAAAATATATGACTAGATGTGGCGGCAAGGTATAATGTATGCTATAAACATAATCCTTCAGAGTATACCAAATATAATCATTAAAGTACGCAAAAATGTATCGATAAAGCATAAATCCACCAAACATCAACTAACTACACGATATTCCGACAGGTATGAATGAATCGCTACCTAAGCAACGCAGGGCTTTCGAAGCCTCTCAACTTTGACCGACACACTCGACGGGGCTTGAGGGGACTCCACCTTGAGAATTACCTTAATCGCGGCCCTCGACAAACCAAAGAACCTTCACTTTTTAGAATGGGGTTTTCGTATTTTTTCTGCAAAATTCAAATGTAATTGCATGCTTGATTCTAAATAATTTACAAGTCTATATTATAATAGTCAGAGGTAGGTCTTAGGTTCAAAAGTCAAATCTTTATTATTTGGAATACCAGCCACGAAAAAGTCGAGCGTAGCAAATATATGTGGGTAAATGTACAGAAGTCAACTAGAACATATTTCTCACAAGAATAAAACCTTGAAAAAGCTCTTATCTAGTCTAGTGTTATATTTATCAAGATAGATCAGGTCAGGCACAAACGGATGAAGCATCGCCAACTACATAAAAAATACCGATGCAATGAGCACTGTATATGATCTGATGAAAGATAATGCAGTTCTCGCATCCCAGCAGAATTCTGAGCTAACAGTTTAGATAGCCGTCGATCTGAGCTACTTAAAGAAAAATTGACATTTTGACAATATGGGATTCATGCGACAGTAAGTGGAGTATTCGCGTGACTATGAAAGACAACATTGTCATGTTTCATACACGTGCCTATATTCTGAACCATCAGACAAATAAAACCACCATGTGCCCTTTGTAGCGTAGTTGGTAAAGCGACTGGTACGTTCAACCAGTAGCCACAGGTTCAAGTCCTGCTGTTTTTCTTTCTACTTTTTGTATTTAATCATAAAATCACCACTTCAAAATCCTCGTTACACAGTGTTCCCGACTCACTCACGTTATGGTACCAGGAGATGCGGTGCTCCTTGGGGTTCGCTTTGATGTTGCACTCGAAGTAAACGTCATCTCCCTCCTTTATGTCGTTGGGGTTCAGCGTGCTGCCGAGAGACATCGTCAGGACTGGTTTGTCTGTTGAAGAAATATAGTGTTATTCGTGGTCGAGTAGCGTAAACACTGCTTTCAAGGTGTCGCCAGTTTTGAGATCCCGAGTTCGATCCCTGAATGGTTTAATGTAGAATATCACTTTTCTACATTGTCTCGGATCTGGGTGTATGTGGTACCTTCGTTGTCTCTAATTTTATAACACAAGTGCTATAGCTACTTACTTTGGGATGAAGGCAATGTATGTGATGTTGTCTACATTTATTTATTTATTATAATGAAATTATTTATATCCACTGGATCTTCCATCTATGGACAGCGATGTGTACAATTTTTTTGATGCCATATTTTAGGTTTATGTTTTAATAAGATTAGTTTATTTTGTTATTTTTTTTGTGTATATATAGTTAACTTTATTTGAAATAAATTTCATATGTATTTTGCAAATGTCCATTGCAACCAATCGGATTTAAAAATATATATATTGTATTTTATAGTCTAATTGTTACAATTAGTGCCACATCCCTTAATTATTCTAATTTAGGTACGTGACCAAAGTATTTCGAGGACTATAGTCTAACTTTAACATAGACTGCAGCTTTACCTAAGTAATAGAGATGCCCTAGTCATTTAGCAGTTTAACAACTGAGTTAGGTCAATCGATAAACTTGTTATTTTGTAACTTTTAACTGCAGCCCGGAAATAGATTCATCGGTCTCGTTAGATTTGTAAGTTAAAGTTTATTGAGGTTTAAAGGCGATTTATTATCATTGATATATATTTGACTGTTAATGAAAATTGAGTTCTCGTATTTAAGATGTTTGTGTAGAACGAATCTTAGTATAAAATGAAAATACAAAAAACTGTAATAAATTAATGGAATAATAAATAAATTAACTTAAAGTACATGCAATATAATTAAGAAGATACTTAAAAATATAAATATATTAAATTTATAGGTAGTCTTTATATTAATATTTAATGTAATGGTTTAGTTAACTTTAGTTCTTTTTGAACCTCACAACATTTGACAATAAAATATACAAATGGCAGAAAACCATTCCTATTTATTGTTTTCATCAATGTCTATTTACACAATACACTGACCGACACAGCCTTTTATTTCAGAGACTGTTTGACATCTGCTAATAGCAAGCGACGGCCTAATTACAGCTTGTGGCTTTTGTTACCTAATACGTCACGTGTGTGCTATTTACGATACGAGTACGGTACGTATACGATACCTATACGATACGTAGTGAGTGCCTGTTTGAGGTATGGGACCTGGATTGGTTACCGCAGCAAGTGTGTCAATGTTACAGGCCTCGTTAGATGACAAGTTCTACTGTTATAAGTGTGTTTGTTCGAGTGCTTTTGTGTTTGTTGCATCATCACGCTAAAATAGCTTGAAGGATTTTGATGAAATTTGGTACACAGATAATACAAAGGCCGGATCAAAATATAGGATATTTTTTTTATTGTTATTTTACTTTAACTACGTGTTTTAATAAATTTGTCTAATTTTTGTCGGTACTTAATTAACATTTTATTAAATATTATTTTACATTTTATTCATGAGTAATAAAATCTTTTTGTGAGAGACTATTTTAATAAAACATAAATGTAAGGCTACATTTAAATGACGCAAATAGTTTTTTAGTGGATAACTTCTCATTTCGGCCTCAGGAATTATGCCGTCACAAATTGGGAGGGTCGCCGTCCTTTCGTAATTAGGGGTAATTAGTTTAGGGTAACTTCGTACGTTATATTATAATAATACTGATTGCTTTGTTGCCTACTGGTTAATTTATATGGATTAGTACAAAGCTTCATTCAAATCTCAGCTTTTTTAATTGGGACATTATTTTTTTTACTTTGGGTTTAAGGAATAATCCATATATCGCAAGGGGTGTCACAAACATTAAACTCACTTATAGATTTGTAAGGTTTATGCAAATGTTATAATATTGCAATAAAACTAATTTAAGCGGATTCTGTAGCGATTTATTAATTGCATTATTATATTCCCGTCAATGTAAACGATCTTTATATATATATATATATATATATATCAATTGCCTCATGTGTGACGGAGCATCATTTAGAACGACTCTATTTGCCTGTTTTTTTGTTGTGCTTTTGTAATATTCAAGACAAGTTTTGAATGAATAAAATACGAAAAATCCGCGGGAAATGTCGAACACATAAATAAATACAAAATTTTTGTTGAATTAAATTACAGACATACGATTTTACACAAATTGCAGGCAACTTATATTAAAGCAAAATAGTGTACTTTAAATATTTATTTAAAAAATTACAGAAAAAGAACCTCTATTTTTGAGCTTGGTTAAAATAAACATAATTAAAAAGAAATAAATACGACGCAAACACAAACTTTTAACAAACAAACATAATCAACGACTAAAGAACTCAAAGAAAAATAACTTTTTAAGAGCAAAAAGGTTGAAGTCTACAATCTAATTAACAAAATGCAATCAAGTTAGGTACAAGGTACTCTAGATTTCAGAGCAAGCTTACCGTTCGATAATTAACAAAAAGGTGAGTGCACTTTTTGCGACCCGCGTTAAACATTTCTCCAAGGAGTGCTAAAAGAGGCCAGTGGTGGCTTAATTGAAACTTAAAAAAAAACACAATAGTATATCTTTACTTAGCGTTTTGTATTGGTTAAATACTACTTACAAACGACACTCATCCTGAAGGCGTCTTCCAGTGCTACCCTCAGCACTGGGTTATCAGCTCGACACCTGATCATGGCTCCATCATCCTCCGGCTGAGGCAGCATCGTCAGCTTATTGACTGTCGTTGTCTCATTCGTGAATTCACTGTGCTGTTGAAAAACAAACTCTATTACTAAGATAACAAGGTGGAATTTTAAAGTGGCAGGTATACCAGCAGGTTTGGGGCAGGAAATTAATTAATATTTTAATGTTTGGTTCAGGTTTTTGTAATTAGTTTGAGTAAACTCTTTAGTCAAATCCCTCATTGTAACCCTTATCCTGTATCATTTGACATACCTACTCGAAAGTTTATAGCTAGCATTTGTTACGGAATAATGCGGCCTTATTTAATAGAACCTGTTTGGTTGATATCTTGTTACTAGACGCATGCATAAAAAGAGATAAATGTTGAATTTTACATTTAAGTTCAACTATATAAGTGTTTGTAAAATAAACAGACTTTAAAAGCAAGTCTGAGTTACTAAAAATTGTTTATTTTCTGAAGGAGGTATTGATTTTTTTTAAAACTAGCTTTTGCCCGGGGCTCCACGCGCGTTATTATCGGTTATTGCGGAAAAAAGTAGCCTATATCCATTCTTGGGATCAAAGCTTACCCCATACTAAGTTTCATTAAAATCGGTTCAGCGGTTTAGCCGTGATAGCGTTACAGACAGCTCACCACTCTTGCTCATTGCAAATCCAGATTTCCTCACGATTTTTTCCTTCACCGAATGTCAATGGTGTCTTAGAATAATTAAGAAAGTACATATAACTTTGGAAAATGTCGCATTGGCACTTGTCTATAATCGATTCGAACCTGCAACCTTGTGCACACAATTCCGTTCATTGAATCACTAGGCCACCACGAAAAATTTTTAATTTATAATAAGTATAAAACGGAAGAGTACTCGGGCCATTGCAGCCTTTTAACTAGGTTTTGACCTAGTTATCTATCTAGGATTTTTTTTATAACATTACGTCCATCCAGTAATGTTTTCTATTTAACAGAAATACGTTTTATTTTTGTTCTAATCCGAGGATCGTGTTACTCGGTATCTAATAATCCCTTTTGTTTCGTACACAATGATCTTTTGTCGGATTTAAAATCATTTTAAAAAGCCACTTTGCGTTTCTTTTTACGTTCAATAAGTAAAATTCTTGGAATCATCTTGGAACTTAGTTTAGTCCAATGCTCTAAGATAAAATAACACAAACGAAAACTGTTAACCTACACTAAACCTGTAACATTTGAAATCGCCTTTATGTCAAAGCACTAAAGTTCACTTTTGTATGTATTTGTAACAATAGTTGTGTGGCTGTCTGATATCAATTAACTCATACTTATTTAGGAAAACATGATATTTTAAAAGGTTTTTAACGTAAGTAGAAAACACTTATAACTATATAACCCTACGTTAAATATAGCAACGACAATCTAAAAGCTACTGACACAGACACAGACAATAGACAATCTAAAATGTCTGTAAACAAAAATTAAAATTCAAACAGATCAATTCGCTAACGGTTAAAAACGGAATATTTAAAAAGAGAATGATAGAAAATCGTTGACAATTACCGTTGAAATGTCAGTGGACGTATTACGAGTACGTCGTAACTGGCAAGAGCAATTTCATGTATATTTATTTTTCATTGGTTCTAAATTAGAATGTTGAATTTTTGGTTCACAGTGTATCAGACAGTGTAGGTTTTACGTAGGTTAAGTGTGTTTATCTATGGTCTAATGTGGACCTTTACAACCGATTTTTAAGAGATTTAAGCATAAACAATTGGTTATTGTTCTAGATCAGTATTTCATGTAAGGTTTTATCTGAAGCAATAGAGACATCATGGTGAAACAATACACGTGGTTTTTTTTACAACTCACATGCGTTCATTTGATCTCAAACTATGCAGAGCCTATATTATGGCAATCAGACGACTGATAAACATACTTATATGTATATTTCTAAATACATACATATCTTTACATAGTCTAAAACAAAGTCGCTCCCGTTTTGTTTGTACACTAAGAGCTTTTAAACTACGCTATGCATTTTAATGCAATTAGCAATAGATACGAGTGACTTAAGAGAAAGTTTTTTTTGGTGTATAATTCTTAATGTTTTGTTGACCCGTGCGAAGCGGAGTCGGGTCGCTAGTTTTAAAGAAATTAAACCCAGACATCACACAAATATTTGTCCTGGATGGAAATCAAACTAACGACCTCAAGTTTAGCAGTCAGGGTCACTTACCACCGGACCAACTGCAGGCCTGTTTATATTCAATGCAGTCTTACAAATTATTTCCTGTAATAAAGTGTAGTAGTAAATCTAATTTATTCTGTTGTTAAGACAACACTTATCTTTATAAATATTCCCAACACAATTAGTGGCCCTGCTACTTAAACTTTTACTGACCTCAGAAATAACAAAAAGGTGGCAAGTGCGAGAGCTTGCTTAAATTTTAAAACAAATCTAAAACGCCATTTTCATAGTATTTTGTTTTATATCAATGTTTTGTGTAAAAATAGTGTTATCATGGGAGTAAAATGGTAATAGGCCAGCCATGTCTGCCGAAGGTATGGCGACAGATACAGAACCCCCTATTTGGAGATCCCGATCAGGTAGCAGAAGTGTAAGCAGAGCAGCTGCCAGATGGTTTGACGATAAATAAAAGACCACAAGGCCGCCCTAGACCAGAATCGCCTCAAGAACATATTGGAGAGCCATGAAAGAGACATATATTCAGCACTGGTTTCAAACATGAAGAAGAAGCAGAGTGGTATTTGACTTTCTGTAAACTATTTCCTGGATATTGAAGATATAGCCGCAGTCGTAATATGTATAGTAAGCTCTCGTTTTAAGAATTAGTATTTTATTAATCGAGTGAACAAACGCGGTCTCTTAAAACTACGAGAGAAATTCTCCAAAAACTTCAAAAAAAATATTTTTTAAAATCGACAGCTTAACATGCCAGGTTCCGTTCTTTTCATTTAAGGAACCCAAGACATGTTGGATAATAAGTACCAAATTTAAGTACACTGTTACTAAGACCGTCAGATCAACTTGGGACCTACTTTGACCTAAATCTTGAGAATCTAGTTTAGTAATGAAACCTGTTTGATACCTAAAGATCATTCATTAATTTTCGTTGTCTAGTCTTTAAGATCTCGCTTATTTTGAACCTAGATTTAGTGATGTTTAATCTTAAAGGTTGGGTAAAGTTAGGAATATCACCTTATCATAAACGCGTCAGCGTTAACAATAAATTTAATTTGTATATTGTATTTGGTTATAAAATGGTTTACAGATCGACTCTCGACACCACCGCCACCGCATCATCTCATGATTAGGGACTCCTAATGAGTCTGAAACTAGTCGGGCGATCTCGAGAATATGCGTGAGTTAACCGTTTTGTTTCTAAATAATTAATAAATTTAATTATAATAAAAACATAAACTTTAGGAAAACCCTAACAAATTTAAAAAATTACTTTTTCTGTAATTATATCTCAAAACCGTCTCGATCACATTACTTTCGAACAGAAAAAACTGCATCAACATCGGTTTATTCGTTTGGGAGTTACGATAGTAAAGACAAAATACAAATCACGTTTAACTGACCTATTTTTCGTCGGTTTTTGAAAATGAACTTTCTTGCATTGACATAAAGACGTTTATGTCAAAATGTTATTTACCAATGGTTGAGCCACTGCTCAAGGAGCCGTCTTTATGATAATTCTTTTATTAGGTCTGGATTTTTTTGTGTAATGTTTTAGGGTTCCTCTGGGTGTCTTTAAAGTAAGAAAGTACGATTTTGTTAAGTGTAGGTACTGAGTGGGGATAAAAAACCAACCAAGTGCGAGTCGGACTCGCGCATTAAAGGTTCCGCAACATACCATCGTAAAAAACAAAGGCCTTTATTTTTTTATTTTTTTTTAAATATGGCAGCCCCCTTTCATTTTTATTTTCATTATTTGTTGTCATAACTACAATAGAAATACACATTGACACTTTAAACTCTCTAGCTATTACTGTTGATGAGATACAGCCAACTGACAGACGGACGGACGGACAACTGACACTTAGTGATAGGGTCCCGTTGGCGCCCGTTCGTGAACGGAACCCTAAAAAGAAAAAATATAAGTTTTGTTTTATATTTTTCTAGAAATGTCTTGGCCTCTGCCTACCTTTTTGTATGTCATGTATGTTTTTAATTTAGTATATAAATATTTTGACAGCTAAGGCAATGTATCGACTCCATAAATAATAAATAATAAATATCCATAAAGAATATTAGTTATCTTGAATTTGGTACTATTTCAAGGAATTTCTAATTAAAACATCTAAGTCGAAAACGATTTAAACATTCAATTGTTTTTTCATGAATTAAAATAATTGTAAGTACATAAGTAGGGATCATTAATTTTAATGGCAGTCTCTCATTTAACTGAGCTTACAATTATTAGCCATTAACTGCCTCATTGCAAAAGCCTCTTGCCCTACAGAAAATAAAAGTATCCATTGAGGTTATTATGCTTTTCAAATATTAGGTATGTCATTGTAATAAAAAGGATATAATTTTAGCAAACTATATTGGACATGCTAAAAATACATTTACACAGATAAGGGTCAATACTATTGTTATATTAAACTAGCTTTAGCCAGTACAATAGCAATATACAATAATTATTTAAAACAAAACGGTTTACTCACGCATATTTTCGGGATCGCCCTACTAGTTACAGACTCAATAGGAGTCGAAGGCGTCATCTCATGATTAGGGACTCCTATTGAGTCTGAAACTAGTCGGGCTATCCCAAGAATATGCGTGAGTGAACCGTTTTGTTTTAAATAATTATGAATACTCCTCACGAAAGTTATTATACAAATCTATACTATAATATCTATACTAATATTATAAAGCTGAAGAGTTTGTTTGTTTGTTTGAACGCGCTAATCTCAGGAACTACTGGTCCGATTTCAAAAATTCTTTCTGTGTTGGATAGTTCATTTATTGAGGAAGGCTATATGCTATAAAACATTACGCTGGAACGAAAAGGAGCGGAGAATAAATGAAAAGCCGTTGAAACTAAGACACGCGGAGAAAGTCGCGGGGGTCAGCTAGTATACAATAAGGTTAAAATTCCTATGTTTAACCTAACTATTAATAACCTATGTGCCATTATTAAAAATCAAAATACAAACATAACATGACATGGTTCCAAACATAAAAACTCACAAAAACTATAGTGACTTTCAAAAGTCTGAGACTTCTCTCTTCCTATCGAGTCAGTAGCTATTAAATGGGATAGATGAGTGGGTATTAAAAATAAACATCAAATGAGTGCGTAAGTTAAATAAAAAAAAATACATGAGAAATATTACGTTAAATAAGAAAAAGGTGCGTGTCTAATATTTTTAAATATCATCGCGCGTCAGTAGCATCTGATTAAAATTCCGACTTTCATTATGTTATTTTTATACTATCTTCTCTTAACTCTTACCTTGCCTCTGGTATATCTCCTGTTCTCCCTGAACCAGGTGACCTGCGCCGCCGGCCTGCTGCCGTGGGATACGCAGACCAGCGTGATCTCGGAGTCGGCCGACATCTGGCCGGGCTTGTTGGTGATCATCACTGATGTTGGGCGTACTGGGGACAATGGGAACGAATTCTTATTTCCTTATCTATATTAATTTGGATGCGGATTAGAAATTTTGAAAATAAACCTTAATTTGTTGATTTAAAGTTGCTTTTCACTAATCTATACTATTATTATAAAGCTGAAGAGTTTGTTTGTTTGAACGCGCTAATCTCAGGAACTACTGGTTCGAATTGAAAAATTCTTTTTGTATTGGATAGTCCGTTTATTGAGGAAGGCTATAGGCTATATAACATGACGCTACGACCAATAGGAGCGGAGCATAAATGAAAAATGTTGCAAAAATGAAAAAACCGTTGTAACTAAAACACGCGAACAAAGTCACGGGGGACAGCTAGTTTGACAATAAAGCCGAGGAACTGAGGGATACAACATACATTCTATAAATAAAATACGAAGTTATATGCAAGACGGTAGATAATTTTTACTAAGAATAATGTTTCAATTTCTGTCTGGTTTTTACAACTGTTTCCAGGTCGGCTTCCAGTCTTTCTACATAACTAATTAGGTACATACACTACCAGTATTTTCTGAATTCTATAAACCCATTTTTAATGAGAAACCAATTTTAACAAACGGTTCAAAATTGGTAATTAGACTTGAGCGAAAAATATGCGGATATATACCGAATTATATGCGGTAACATGCGTCGCAAAAACAGTATTAGTTTTGAGGATTCATGTAACCCCATAATAATCTGCCTAGGAACAGGAGAGGCAGATGATAAGGTTTACATGAGGGGTTACATAAGTACTCTGAGAATTAAAAATACCAAGGAAAACCTACAAAATAAAATTACATAATTGTAAGTATACTGTTTCCTTAAACAGAACATTTACATTTCCCTACTTCTTTATGCTTAAAAAAGATAAAATCAAGAATTTTATTTTCTTAAACGCACGAAAACTCTCTTCCCACTTATCTTGACTGTTTTTTCCTTTCACAGTAATTCATCACGAAGAAACCTGTACGTTGAATTTAATAAAATTATTATAAAGATATTATCTTTTCAAAATATATTTTTAGAACAAAAGATTGTGGTTACATGTAAAGGAAGCCAGGCATTTGTTTAAGTGAACACAATTATTAAAGGCTTTGTTTATGAAGAAACAACCTTGGTTTGTCTTTTTCCACAATACTTAAATATTGACGACAATTGAGTTTCTCTCCGGTTTAAAACTCAGTTTTCCGGGAAAAGGTTTTGCGAAGAAAGAAAATTAATACTGTGTCGAGGTACGTGAATTTGTTTTCTATTTGACTGATTTACGAGGTAAAGAAGTACAAGGTACGTTGTATTTTAAATTCTTTCTTAATTTGTGACAATTGCGTGTTTTGGCGAAAGTATTGTACCTGCATTTGCAAACGTCATGTAAACATTGTACAATTTATATTGTTTTGGAGCGAGTTTTGGTCAACAAAGTAACTTTATGAGTATTTTATTAAAATAATATTTAATTCAATTCAACTATAAACTTTAAACTGCAAAACATAATTTCGTAAACATATAAAAATAACAGTAAAGCCAATACTCAATAAAAAAAATAAAAAAACAAAAAAGAAATAAAAGTAAAGCAGAGATACTTACAATGCATCTCAACTCTCGCTGTCCTCTCATGTGGGCTAAGTAGAGCAGTATTCGTAGCCTGGCACCTTATACTGGTGTTTAACCAGCTCCTCTCGGCTCCTCCGATACTGATCCTGCTGACTATGACCTTGCCGTCGTTCTTGAGAATCGTGTGATCATCAATCTCTTTGTTGTTGATCAGCCAAGTCAGTGTCGGTTGGGGACGTCCTGGAACAAAGGTGGTGTAAGAAATTTTATGGCTGAATTTGCTAGTCAGGAGAAGAAAATTACTTTTTTATTGGACCACGGACATGTTCAATTGACAGATATAATATCATTTGTTTTTTTTTATTTTTTGATGTTGGTTTTTAATCAAAGGCTGATTTTTTAAACGGCAGATAATTTTATCCGAAAATTTTGATTTTTTGACAGTTCTTCCACACAAAGTCTGTCAGACAACAATTTAATTACACGATTAAAAATGATTTGTCGATTGACAAATTTGCCCTAAAGAGTTAAATACAACCTGCGCGATGGATGAAAAATAAGTAGAAGTTAAAGTTTTAAACTTATTCAAACACCTTTATTCAAGTTTCTATAAAGCTAAAGAATTATGAGTAACCCCACAAAAGACAAGAATCTCAAAAATAACTTAAATATGTACAACCAAGTTATCTACATCCGAAAAGTCTTTGAAAACTATTATACAATTAGACTATGGCGTAAAACTTTGGAGCTTGTAAATTTAGCGAAATTCGCTGAGCTGCATAACTTTTAGCTGAGTTTCTAGCGTAAACAACCGGGTCGAAACCAACGAGGTTAGCTACACTCAAAACCACATCAGCTTCCCACATTTTGACACTATCCTCATCTTTATATCAAAGAGTTTAAGGTTCATTTTCGTTACCATTGACATGCGGTTGACTGTACATTAAGTCTAGCGTTAGAATAGTTGAGAAACTGTCTCTTGACACAGTATTTTGACAGCATCTTCTGAATAAAGACGTTTAAAACTTTGGGTCAATTATAGATAAGTTCTACATAAAGGATTGGATTGTAAAGTTTCAACAATGAGTTGTTCTAATCTATACATATTATAAAACAAAGTCCCCCGCCGCGTTTGTCTGTCTGATAAACTCAAAAACTATCAAACAGATTTTTAATATTGTTTTCACCTTGGATAGAGTGATTTAAGAGGAAGGTTTGTATGTATAATTCTTTATTAGTCTGAAACTAGTCGGGCGATCCCGAGGATATGCGTGAATAAACCGTTTTGTTTTAAATAATTATAATTATTATTAGACAATTAACTCAGCGATTGAGGTCCACAGTAGCTGGATGACGATAGACAATCACAATTAGAGACGTCCCGAGGGTCCCAAATTGAGGCTAAAATCTTGAAACGTCAAGCTTAAGCATTGAGATGTTTGAGATTACACCACATTCGACGATTCTTCGTTTTTTAGTGTGCTATTGCAAATCCTAATTTATGATATACTAAAATAACCCTTTACATAACAGCTGAAACAACCGTGAGGCTAGAAAAACATTAACGAAGCCTCAGATAATAATTTATGTTTTTATATTTAGATAAAAAAATCTTACAGCGAAATCTCCCAACATAATCACTGCGGTATTTTATATTTTTCTTTCCCATTGTCAGGGGAACAGGAAAATACAGAGCCCCAGGACAAATGATCGCAGACTAGGAAAATTGCGTTTAAAATATTCAAGCAAAATATTTGTGACCAAAAGGATTTTAGTCCAAAATAACTAGCCTCGATAGTGTTGAAACTTTCAAAAACAAAATAGTAGAATATTAATTGGATTTCCATTTATTCTGGTGCTGGCAGTGTGAAAGCGTAAATACCGGAAATGGTAGATACCATAAAGTGACCAAACTTTTTTTATTTATGGGATACGATCTCGGATATTGTTAGTGCAGTATTATCGATGGTCAAGATATTTGTTTGTTTCTGAATCCGGATATCGGATGGTATGGTGACCATAATTAAAAAACAAATCTGGATAATACTATTATTTTTGCGCGCAAGTGAGCAAGTATGATGATCAATGCTCGTTCCTTCTCTACATGAGAAGAGGTCATTTCGAGAGGCCTAGCAGTGGGACATTTATCGGCCGATATTATTATGCGTATGATTAGTAGGTACCAAATTTTCTAAAGCAAGTTATAAGCTACATCTATCAAATTTTATTCGCGTCCGTTTAATAATTTACTTTGTAATATTATAAGTATACCGACGGGAAACTGAGTTAACTGATCCTTCAGGCCAGTGCAGAGAAGACACATTTATTTACACAATATTATAATAACAACCATGGTCTGGACTTTAAAAGAGGTTGTGACCCCTGATTTTCCTTCGATATTTCTTCTCAGGGTAGCCAGTTAGGAAAAGTCACATACAGCGACTTTAAAAATAATCTTTAATATGACATGTAAACGTGATGTTTTTTATTCTAGTTAAAAAAATAAATAATTTCATCTCATTTAATTTCTTCACCTTTTATCCTACGATAAAAAAACATGCAAATGGGAGACAACAGAAAATCGAGCAACAGCGCAATCAAAAGTTTTTACTTCAATAAAAACACAGTTCTAGTTTTTTTACAAGATGCGTAACTTTTGCTCAACAAAGTTTGTTTGCTAACAAGTATATGCGACTGCATAATACATACGAACTCGTATATTCGGTAGAGTAAGTTGTACACGAAATTGGTAGCAAGTTAAAAAGCAGTTTATATTCTAATCGGTAGTTGCATAGTTATTGTTTTAAAGTATATTTAGATTTAATTTACCGCTTGTCAACTTTTGGGTATAAAAGAAAATCAACATTGTACCCCTACAATGTACAAAAGGCTAAAAAGAAAATGAAAAATATAAGAATGTGTATATAATTATCGATATATATACATAATATTATAGATATATAAATACATAATTATAAAAATACAAGCTGTCCAACACGGCTTCGCACGGGTCATGTGAGATTTTCAAAACATTTTGTGTTTTATTAACACCTTCCTGATAATAATTAACACAACAAACAAAGAATTAGCGAAATTGTCCCATCCATTTACGCGTCCTGCGATGACCAAAGGAAATAGAGATTCATTTTTATTTATACCTATAGATTAATACATACTATAATTTAAAATCATAAGTGATAAAAACCTATACACACAAACGACATCGGTTACTCTTGCTTTTTCAGCAAATTTAAGTAGAGATTTTATCTGACGTTTAAAAAAAAATTTGCTCTGAGCTTTCTTTATCTTAAACTCTAGGAACGCTCTACATTACATAATAAAATAGTACGGTAACAAAAGTGGATATGAAACCAGCACGGTGAGAAAAATGAGTAAATTTTTTTTTGAGAAACACGAACATTTAGATTGTGGAAGCTAAATACAATTGGAAAATTATATTTTACATATTTGGGATCACATGGATCGTTCATAATTGACATTTCATTGAATTTACAAAGCTGAAAGATAAATAAAGACATCCTTTTTGAATAGGAAGCCATTTCAGTATATTATGTGATCGTATTTACTTAGTCCAAAAATAAACCGAATACAGTTTTTGCGAAGGCAATAAAGCATGAGCTTGTAACTTGGTAGATTGGTCTATCAATCGAATCTAATAAGTCCGTCAGATAAATAATATTACATCATTTAAAAAAAAAGGAATTAGCTTTTTCAAAGTAAGTAGATAAAGCAAAACAAAGTTTAGGAGTAGTGCTGATGATGTCATGCTTGCGTAAAAAACGCACGAAATTGTGACGTCATGGGACATTTCAAATCAATCGTCAATCGTATCGTCATGACTTTTTGGTTAAATAAAATAAGAAACAATACGTGTCTAATGTTTCTTAGTAAAATATATCTGACGAACATTATAACAAAATTGGTATCTACTCTATTGCGCTTGATGACACGAAGAATAAGTATAATTCCTAATGAAAGCAATGTAGAAAACAAACATGCTTATTATTCATATCATCCAACAAAAAAATAAAATGTAGGACTATCCCGAGTATCCGATAAAACATTGTCATAACATTTGCCAGTCCACGCCTCGGTATTCGTAAAAAGGCAACGGCGAAATTGTATAAATTTTAACGAGCAATAAATATCGACACATTGCCGTAATACTAAACTAAATGGAACTAGGCCAAGAAAACTGGATCCTTATATTTATTTTTTGAAAACGAGACCCTTTATTGCTTATTTTCTCCAGTGTTTTGATAGAAATTTTGATTAGAGAAGTGCACTTTTTAGTACCCAGATATAATAGGCGTGCGGACTGGGTATAAAAAGAAAATATTAATTTAGTCCGCCAGATACATAAAAAAACTCGTATTTTTTCTTTTATCAAATCAATAAAAAATATCAATGTTAAAGCGCATTGAAGTTCAGGAGAAGTGACTTGTGACGTCACTTGTGTGTAAAAATTGTAGCTACAATTGCCGTCACGCGAGATTTCCATCCACTTTCCATCATCATCTTTTTTTTTATTATTAAAAAAAGAAAAAATACGTGTCTATAATTTTGTTATAATCTATGTGACGCGTAAATAAAAAAAAATAGTCTGCTCCCCTATTCTTGAATAAAACAAAACCAACTAAACTTCTACTGTCTGATTGTGATAAAGACATTTATATTTTGTTTTATAATAGCTTCGGATTCTTCCAACATTCACCACTACTAATTCAGTTGTCTAGGTATAAAAGTCGCTAGAAATTGCGGATTCACAAACACACTTACATAACACATTCCACCTGGCTAAAACGTAGCAAGCAATTAAAAACCACTCATTCTTTCCAAAAAGCTTTCCATCAAAACGGCCCGAGTTTTTATCAAGTTCCAAAGTCGTTTGTTCAGATTAGTGGCACAAAAGCTGTGACGTCCGACTTTAATGGTATAAAGTGATATACATTGTTCACCCGTTGGGCCTGCCCGCATATATATTCATTTGCACGGCCCGTTCTCGTCTCATCCGGCAATTTTTCAAGAAGATATTGTTGGGGTGGGGTTTCAGTGACAGCGTGGTAACATGACAGTTTTATCGCAGCGTTCTTTTTTGTAACTGTTTAATGGATTGATTTAAAGATAAAGTAGTTTATGCAAAATTTTGCATCTTTTAACGTTATAAACAATTGTGTGACCTTAATTTGTAAGTGATCGAAAAACGTATGGAAAGGACTAAATTTAGACAATTTGGGGTCAATTATTAAAGTGAAAAGTAGGAGCGTTGGGCATTTAGTTATTAAAATGTGAAAAAAACCATTTAATTCGCGACACTGTTACCGTTACCGATACCAATGTATATAATTATCTACGTATATTGTAACTAGCTGTCTCCCGCGGCTCCGCCCGCGTGGAAGTCGGTTATCGCGGCAAAAAGTAGCCTAGTATGTCCCTTCGGGTTTCAGACTATCTGTGTACCAAATTTCATTTAAATCCGTTCCGTAGTTTTAGCGTGACAGCGCCAAAAAGAGTTACTTTTTATACTATTTAATATATAAAAATCTTACAACTCTTATAGTTTATTTCTCAAAAAGTCCTTCATTCATCACATGATACGCTGCCATTAGCACCCCACGCACAAGGAAAAATTTGCTTGTTTTTCGGTCAGTATTACTTATTTAATTTGCTTGCCCCATCCGCGTAGTCTGAATACAAGTTATAGAAACGCAATTTTATAAATGTAGCTAGCTTTAAATATGCGCTGCAAATCTAATAAGCTTTTATTGAATCACGTCGAAATGAAAGCAAAACTGAATGAGTTTTACTTGATAATTAAGATGAAAAACGAAGAGATGGTTTAATATTCCGGGTTTATATATCCTTTAGTTAAAATTAACTACACTGGCGTATATTGATTGAGATTGAGAGTTGTGCTAGTCATTAGTTTATTAGACACTAGCTGTCCCCCGCAACTTTGTTCGCGTGTTTTAGTTTCAACGGTTTTTCATTTTTGCAACATTTTTCATTTATGCTCCGCTCCTATTGGTCGTAGCGTGATGTTAATATGTTGTATAGCCTTCCTCAATAAACGGACTATCCAATACAAAAATAATTTTTCAATTCTAACCAGTAGTTCCTGAGATTAGCGCGTTCAAACAAACAAACAAACAAACTCTTCAGCTTTATAATATTAGTATAGATTAGTATAGATATGATTTGTTGTTATAGTTATAATCCAATGAAGTTTTAATAAAGATGACGAGTAACAATAATACGAGACGTTTAAAAACTGTACCGATATACATGTCTGTCATAATGTGTGCGGATGAAACAGATCATATAGAATTTACGAGACGGAAATGGTAAAAATATAAATGGATTAAATTAAATTACATGAATTGCCCGAATTTTATTGCCTCAGTTTTGACGACCTATTGCGATATCTACCTAGTTTTTGTGTAAGTACCTATATTTATCATTGGTAAAAATACTAACTTGTAATGTAAGAAAAGATATTTGTGGTAAAAGAGTTTAAACCTAAATATGATACCGACCAATAAATGTCCCACTGATGGGCACAGGCCTCTTCTCATGTTGAGAGGAACGAACATTTATATTATATTAATGAAAGCTTGCTTATTGCGGATTGGCGATTTTAGATTACAATTTTTGGATTCCAGATTTCCTCTCGATGTTTTCTTTTACCGATTGTTAATCTATACTAATATTATAAAGCTGAAGAGTTTGTTTGTTTGTTTGTTTGTTTGTTTGTTTGAACGCGCTAATCTCAGGAACTACTGGTTCGAATTGAAAAAATCTTTTTGTATTGGATAGTCCGTTTATTGAGGAAGGCTATAGGCTATATAACATCACGCTACGACCAATAGGAGCGGAGCATAAATCAAAAATGTTGCAAAAATGAAAAACCGTTGAAACTAAAACACGCGAACAAAGTCGCGGGGGACAGCTAGTAATTAATAATGATGTCTTAGAATAATTAAGAAAGTATATATAAAAGTAAAAAATATCATTGATAGTTGACTGTAATGGATTCGAACATGTAACCTTGTGCACACAAATCCGTTCATTAAACCGCTAGGCCACAACACATTTTTTAACCTGACATACATAAACTGATCAAACAGACTTAAATAAACCGTTTCTTATTATCTAGTGGACTTCATCATAGACCTCAATCATAAAAGACAATGGGGCAAACCGGACTCTTACCCATTCTTCAGATCAGTGTCTGTACTATGAGCTCTTACACGAGAACTGTTGCCATTGTGGAGGCGAGACAGCGCATTACATTGCGCGTAGCGCCATCTCGCTTACACAACGGCAAGAGTCCTGCTTTAGGACCTCATAGTAGTGCGCGGCTGGGAACGAGTTTGGTATTTTGTACTCATTCAGGCTAATATTTTATTTTTAGAATAACTTAGAATGAGCTTACAGCGTTGTGAAAGGAACTATAATTAATTAATTTAATTACTAAAGTGACGACGTTGCATCGTTAGTACTTAAAATAAACACAAGACTATCTAAGAGTTTGACGTCAGTCGCTTTTGATAAATAAAGGTGTGCATAATGCACGTCCACAGAATATAACAAGAAATATAAGTTTAATGTTTCTTACTTATGTGGGGGTATATTTAAAACAATGATATTATTTTAGTAGTGCGTTTTGCTGATGTACTTATGATCTTTATTATACAGTGTGGATATAATACATAGTTAATTAATGGGAGCACATCAAGTTTTATCATCCACAGAACTAAAACAAATATATTTTAAGTCGGTATTTATTCGCAAATTAAATAAAACTAAACTTTTTATTTTAAATATTGTACATAATTTTGATTAACAACATTGAAATTATTGCCTATGTTATGTCGAATCCATATTGTATATCGAACCAGTTTGAAATATCGATAAGAAAAAAAACACTATTCAATGCGAAGTGATTGCATAGAGTTCTAAGTGTAAGTTTTTATAAAATACATAATTAAACTCTTCTATTCGTTTGCTCTAGTCAGGTAGGGTTGTTACAGTTTGATACTTTCACTGCGATGAATGACAATTGTCCAGGTTTTAGCTATACTCCTGATATTCTGAGGCAATAAAATACTAAGAAATATCGCCGTAAGCCTAACCCGATCGGTTGGACCTCTCTTTGTTCATTCAAGAGTACACTACAGGCTTAGCCGGAGTTTTGATGAGATTTCTTCGCGTAGTTTTTTAATAAGCATAGTATAATTGAGATTCTCACCTACTGAGTAATTGAGAGAAAAGTTTCATTAGTAAGCCAATAATTATTTCTGAGATTTACGCCAGTAATAAACTGTGGCACTTCGGGAGTGCCGAGAGGAGGGGAACTTGAACAATTACAAAATATGTATATATTTATATGCAGAGGTGTCGGTAACGGTAACAGTGACGACAGTTCAATTGTTTTTTCCCATCTCAAAAAATAGAAGAAGAAAAGAGTTGGACGCGCGACACCACCGCCGCCACGGTTGCTAATGATTAGGGACTCCTATTGAGTCTGAAGTTAGTCGGGCGATGCCGAAAATATGCGTGAGTAAACCGTTTTATTTCAAATAATCTCAAAAAATGCCCAACACGTCAAATAAAGATTTCACTTAAAAAAATATATATATAAATACGCATTTATAACATTCTATCGCGGCTTGTTAATTAAATTTACATAGAAATTTCGTAAATTCTATATTTATGAAGCTTTTGCTAATGTGTACCTGTGTGTATGTGCTCTTTGATATGAATAGCTTATCCCACAAAGAGATAAAAGTATGGAAATTTATTGATAACTCGGAAGAGGTAGGGAAACAAGTAAAAATGGATGAATTTTGTGAAGCATGATATATTATGTTAAAGATTAAAGTAAGCCTTGAGATAAAATTGATACACCAAATGATAAAAATCCATAATTATGGATCATTTTATGGAATAAAATATTACTTACTATATCGAAACTGAGTAAAGTGGTATTTGAGTAAGTTAGAATAATTATCTTCTGCATAGCCTTTCCCCAAGCTATGTTGGGGTCGGCTCCAAGTCTTACCAGATTTAGCTAAATACTGTATTTTACATGACGCGACTGCCTATCTAACCTGCACAACCTATATTACTGGGTAACACAGTATCCCATGGTAAGACTGGTTGTCAGAATTGTAATGACTTAACGACTGCCAAATATCAACGTATGACAGTTGGGACCGAAGGTTTAACGTGCTTTAGGTACGGAAGGACAGTCGGGACCGAAGGTTTACCGTGCTTTAGGTACGGAAGGGATTCTGATTGTTTACAAATGGTCACCCATCTAAGGACAACAACCGCGGCGAGCGCGGCTTAACCTTTATCAAACTGTACGTCTTACAGCTACAAGCCCCTCGATAAGGCACACGCTAATCTTGCCCATTTTATATCTCAGACAACAAGCAACTCCTCTTTTCTTCTATTTTCTGTATTTCTATGTATCTTTTATAATCCTTATCTAAAAGAATATCACACCACAACCAAAGGCAAAAAAAACAACATTCTTAGTATTAGCCGACCACAAAGACCTAATCTTAATCCCAAAAAGTATTCGGTTTTACAAAAGCAATCTTTTGTAACTTTGCCAAATTCGTAAACAAATTTTAAGCAAAGATTTATTTCTCAGTACAGGAACCGGGATGAAATCTTAACCAAATAAACTTTGAGATAAACGCGACACTGATACAAAATCTGGGCGATACATTTTTCAACAAGTCTTTGGAGAACGGAGAGACCTACAACAAGAAACTAATACACAGAAATTCCACTTGAATTACTTTTCACATCCCAAAAGTCAAACTTACTACCTACTAATGAGTAGGCTAGTTATATAGTTACAAAACACAGTAACCAAACTTATTCCATCGAATTGCATGAACTTAGAGGGTTAGGTTGATTTTAATAATTATAATTATGTAAGTACAAACGTATTACGGTTCCGAATCGTATTTTATTCAAAAAAAGTACGAAACTGATCGGAAAATTGCAAAAAAGGTAAAAAAAAAAACAATTTCACGGGCTACCCTGACGCTTCAACCTTTATAAAAGAATGATTCGTCGCATATGCACTAATATTATAATAGTATAAAAATTATGCCAAAGGAGAATAACACTTGACTTTAATTTGCATAGATTATTAAAGTATCTGTAACATATCTCTCTATTTTGATTAGTTCCTCGTAGTCACACCAGTGTGACAGATTTTTTTTCCCTATCAGTCACACTATTAAATGGGCCACTCTAAGGTGTTAAACAGCGACAGATACACACTTAAGAACGTCTTAAACTTAAGTTACGTGTCAGTATTGGGGGGTAATTCTTTACAATGTTACATGAAATCTGGCCCCTTAGACAGGTGGCATTTCGACAAGCGTTAATGATATAGAAATCGCTTAAATGACATTAAATGTATGGAAATGACATTTCATTTTAGAAGTCACATGACTTGGATTTGTCACTTCCATACATTTGAGCGATTCGATCAGCGTTATCGCTCGTTGAAAACCAACTTGTCTTTGGGGGCAGATTTCCTTTAAGATTGTAAAGAATTACCAACGAATACTGAAAAGCAACTTAAATTTAAGACGTTCTTAAATTTCTATCTGTCGCTGCTTTACAGCTTAGAGTGACAGCATGAATCTTAACGGCGTCTTAAATCTGATTGACGTTTCGATATTATTGCTGAATACAGGAATTAAGTATATTGACATTTGAGACTATTCAAAGCAAAGAATTGGGACGCGCATTTCAGGTAAATACCAATTATCATTTTCTATATATCTGAATGTGTTCTGAGGTTTCTTCCATTGACTTTGCAATAAACGTTCAAAGGAAAAATCATATTTCTTTTACTCCGATAAGCTGATTAGATTGATTGACATGTTGGTGACAGCCAATTCGGATTATTTTAACCTGCCACGGCCGCGTATCGACCCATATTTTTTATTTATATTGGCAAATACGGAGATCTTTCCAAGATTTTACCCAAAACGAAAAAAAAGTGGAAATGAATTTTTTTAGTGTGACAACGCATAGAAAATGCTAGGTATTATAATGTAGGTAGTATGTATGCATTTTTAGAGGTAGTCGCTTGCAAGGAAAGTTTAGAAGTAACTGGTTGCAATGGCAAGGTTCAAAATCGTGAATTTACAAAATACTGAAAGAATGCAGGAAAATAAAAGGAAAACTATGGCAGATTGCATGAATCCTTAAAATAAGAGTATGAACTCTGAGTAAAATATGTCACTAAGACTTAAAAATCGTCATGAACATAACGAATATAAATTTTTGGACATAAATTTTATCGAAATTCTGAAATCATACAGGGTAATTCTGATACCGATGTACATACGAAAACTATGACCTACATAGCGGTTATAAAAACGATTCGCATTAAACAACAACAAATTTTGACAACCTCCGTGGTCGAGTGGCGTACACACCGGTTTCAAGGTGTCGCCAGCTCTGAGGTCCCGGGTTCGATCCCCGGCCGGGTTAATGTAGAAAACCCCTTTTCTACATTGTCTCGGGTCTAGATATTTGTGGTACCTTCGTTGTCTCTGAATTCCATAACACAAGCGCTTTAGCTACTTACTTTGGGTTCAGAGCAATGTATGTGATGTTGTCCACATTTATTTATTTATTAAGCAATCGGGTTCCAGCTGCACTAAAGTTTACATCACACATAATGTAAGTTATTTGCCATTATGACCAATTTACAATTAATATTGTTTTTGTCTCAAGTGGCATTACTGTATTCATTTGCGTCATACTAAAGTGTCTTCCGCTATCTTGTTTGGTCTTAAATTTGTAAAGAAACTTGTGAGATATGAACAATGAATACCAAAAGGGCTTGAGCCCTTGACAAATAATACTTATGTAATGGTATTTTACTCATTGTTGGATGAGATATTTTGGGAAATGATTTTTGTAGCAGAGATATAGGTTTTAGAATTGATATAAACCTATAATTTTAACTTTTTAATTATCGCACTGAATGTATGTCGGCTTGCTACCACGGCCAGAGCAAGCTGGTCGAAACGTCAAGCCTTTAAAGGTTTCTATTCATGTTTGCGTTAATTCCCGTCACTAATCCTTATTAAGGTAGTAGTAAAAATCTTTATTTAACATTTTTACATTATGTTTATCTTAAATATTTACAAACTTAACTATATATAATATCCTTATTAATATTATAAATGCGAAAGTAACTCTTGACTGTCTGTCGCGCTTTTACACAAAAACTACTGAACCGCTTTAAATGAAATTTAATACACAGATAGTCTAGACCCTGAGAAAGGACATAGGCTACTTTTTGCCGCGATAACCGACATCCACGCGGGCGGAGCCGCGGGAAACAGCTAGTTTAATTATAAATCTATAATTAATGTTTTATTATAATGTGCACTAAGGTAATTTTAGACAGAGAAACTATGGAAAGGACTCGTTAACCGGCAGTTAGATGTTGTACATAGAGTTTAATTGATGTTTCCTATGGAATGTTTTATCTTATAAAAAACTAGCTGTGCTCGTAACTTCGCTTCCGTCAACTGACTACTTACCCTACCCTCACTATCATACTTACTTACACTACCTACCCTACTACCTACAACCTACACATTTACTCATTCAGTCACTTTTGGTATAATAAAAAGAAAGATCGTTTTTATACACACCTTGTCCTAGCAATAACGAATACATAAAAAAAAAACAATTATACAATTTGGTCTTCGTTTTGAAGTTATGCGCGTACATACATTATGGAGATTAATTTTTATATATATGGATAAATGTAGATAGATGTTATTTTTGTTATTATTAAGACCTGGATACATGGAGTACTCGAGGAGTTAGTGATCAACGTACACGGATAGCGCGAGCTGTCAACCGCTCTCGCGCTTCACGTGTTTTTTTGTTTTATCGACTGCTTCAAGGAATCACGGCCATAGAAGTGTATAGTTCACCAGGCAATCGTAGCTTAACAGTCCGTGTGCGCGTGGCCTAAGCTTGTATTTTTTGAGTACCTAACTTTATTGAGACGTGTTCTTAATAATTTATTTTTTGTTTGTAAACTTGTTAGGTGAATAACCTAGTTTATATTATAGTTGTTAAGTTTTCGTTTACCACTGGACCACCAAGACATTTTAACAGTAATTTGTTATTTGTTAGATATATTTAAATACCTCTGAGTCCATAAGGAAAGCGCCCAAAGACAATAAATAAAGTTCTTAATACTTTTAAAGGGATTTACAGGGTCTTAAGCTAAATATACTTGTCAACATTTTACTGTTGAGTTGGATACACGATATTGGGTTCTAGCCTGTTCTTATTGTAATCTATAAAGTATTAACAACATCGTAAAAAAAACCTAAGTTTGGATTAAAAAACGAAAAAAAAAATTGCATTACAAAAAAATTGGGTTATTCGGCAATTGTGGATTGATTTCATTTATTTTTTGTGGTCACTTGGCCTTTAAGGTGGTCTCATATAAATTTCATTAAAATCGAATCGGAAATTATTATTTACTAGCTGTACTCCGCGACTTTGTTCGCGTGTTTTAGTTTCAACGGTTTTTCATTTTTGCAACATTTTTCATTTATGCTCCGCTCCTATTGGTCGTAGCGTGATGTTATATAGCCTATAGCCATCCTCAATAAACGGACTATCCAATATAAAAAGAATTTTTCAATTCGAACCAGTAGTTCCTGAGATTAGCGCGTTTAAACAAACAAACAAACTCTTCAGCTTTATAATATTAGTATAGATAGTATAGATATATTGATGTCGGTTTTCAATACAATTAAATTGGGATTTATATCTTCGGCCTTCAAAATACTTCCAGGAATTTCTTAATAATAATTATCTTAATAATAATTACATAGGCTACTGTACTACTTCACACATCAATACAGCTCAATCGTTAAAGAATTGCTAAAATTCTATTTTACAGAAACCAAACTCATTGAAAACACAGAGAAGGGAATCCATGGAGTATCACTCACTCACCAACAAATGTAACAAGCAAACAGTTTTTATCCGCAAACCAATCTCCCAGTCAAAACGATTTGAAAGAGGGAAGATTGCAAAAAACTTACGTATAGTTCTGAATTGCCCGGCAAAGTTGCGTCGACTCGCAAGAAAAATGCGCAGCCCGCTTTGTAACAGAAACGTAATTTGTAACACTAATAGTTCGTGTTTTCCAATCCCCCCTCTTCACCCCTCTCCCCCCCTTTTGCGGTTATTTCGCGCTAGAGTGTGTTCTTTGTTCGCTTGTCTTGTTGAGCGATGTCATAACTATTCTTCAGAATGTTTTGTTTGAGTTTCCTTCGATCGTGATTGGTTGGTATAATTTTTGTGTATTAATATTCTTTTTTATTAGAACCATTGTAATAATAAATAAATATGGATACCATCACATACATTTCTCTGAACCCAAAATAAGTATCTATAGCACTTGTATTATTGAATCAGAGATAATGACAACGATGGTACCACAAACATCCAGACCCGAGGCAATGGTAAGTGATTTTCTACATTAACCCGGAGATCGAACCCGAGATACCAGAGCTAGCGACACCTTGAAAACCGGTGTGTACACCACTCGGCCCCAGAGGTAGTCGAAATATTTCGATCCTAGAAATGATTAAATCGTTTTGCACCTCCAAATTTTCAAAGGACGATGAACATCAATAATTTAATATAACTAAATGAAACTGAACAAAATCAATTGCTGTGATTGGTTGTTAGTCTTTTGGTCATCCAATCAAAATAGTTTTGACTAGAACTAAATTACAAAATAGTCTTTCAGAATCCGGAGGTCAGTTGTCGCTATAATACAGCATGTAACAAAAACCCTGTCCGATCCAATAAACGCGTATTCCTGGTTCAACATACGTACTAGAAAAAAAAGGTCTCGCTTAGACAGCTACTTTGATACAAAACTGTAGGTAGAACACGTGAACTTTGTCGAGCGATCAGCGTTTGATAAGTTATATTTTAATGTAATTATATTCACCGGGGAAAAATAATAATCTCAAATCCATTCAATAGTTACGTATATGTGTACGCAGTACGATGCCGAATTATACTCATAAGAATCGGACAGGGTTTTTGTTGCATGCTGTATATTTAAAAGTAGCTGTCCGCCGCGACTTTGTCCGCCTGTTTTAGTTTCAACGGTTTTTTATTTTTGCAACATTTTTCATTTATGCTCCGCTCCTTTTGGTCGCAGCGTAATGGTATATAGCTTATAGCTTTCCTCAATAAATGGGCTATCCAACACTGAAAGAATTTTTCAAATCGGACCCGGAGTTCCTGAGATTAGCGCGTTCAAACAAACAATCAAATTCTTCAGCTTTATATATTAGTATAGATTATTTTTATGAAGTGCAATACGAGCTTTATGTAGGTTCAGATAATCTGTCACTAGCCGGTACCATTCTTTTAATAAGAAATACAATGTTGCCACAAAACTATTTGTTATTTGTTTTAAATTTAAATGCATCATCAATCTACGTCGCTTATAGGTTAGCTTATTATCTCAATGCCAGTCGTGGTTGGCACAGAAAACATCTGCACTGCAGTCAATCCTAGTTGCATCAAACGTTGCAACAGAGCACATTAGAATTTATTATGAAAGCCTCAATTTTCTCCTTGCTTCCATACTAATTTCATATGCGAAAGTTACTCTGTCAGTCTGTTAATCTTTCACAGCTTTTGCTGAACCGTACCAAAGTTCACAAAAATCTGTTCAGCGGTTTAGCTGTAAAAGTGTAACAGACAAACAAAGTAACTTGTTTAACTTCAATTTCGATTTTATTTTAATTTTCACAATTAAATTAAAAGAAGACACTATTAATTAAAGTATTAAGAAAAAAAAGTAATTAAATTCTTAAAAACTTTGGGTCCGATTTGGGGTATGTTATATTCAAGGGGGCGAGTAGATACACTTAGGCAATTAGGGGTAAGATCCAAAGGGGCGAGCGGAGCCCAAACCATATATATTTGGGATTTGGAGAATAATTTCAAAATTTTTTAATAAAAAAATGTATTAGTTTATTTTTTCTCGTTTTTAAAAGAAACGATTCCCGCACTAAGGAATTTGATCCTTGTGTCGTGGGGGGTTTCACAAACATTCAAATCACATGCACAAAGAACACCCAGACTTGAAACAAGCATTTGTGGGTCACACAAATGCTTGTCCCATGCGGGGATCGAAACCGCGGCACGTCGCGCACAAAGGTAATGGGCCTGTTTCCTATTTTTTTCTTTAATGTCCGTCTTGTAGATTAATTAATTTTATTGGACACGTATTTTTTATTTTTTCCTGCAAACAAAAAATGATCAAAATACAGAGAACTGAAGTTACGCGTGACGTCACTCCTCGCTACGATTTTTAGCGAGGCGTAGCGTCATAAGCCCCCACTCCGAAACTTTAAAGCGGTGTATCTTTGTATTTTTTTATTGTTTTGATAAAAGAAAAAATACGTGTCTAATATTTTTTTATTATCTAACTGACGGACTAAATAAATTTGAACTTTTCATACCCAGGAAACATCCCTATTGGCGTGGTGACCTATACCTCTCGGCTATCCGTGCAGTTTGACTGGCTAAGAGGAATTTGGTGTCTGAGTAATCGAATACAGGTGGGTTCTTTGTTAAAATAATTTGCGTGTATTGGCTCTGTAATTGCCGAAAGGCAACAGGAGTTGATGGCTTAAGAAATAAGAAGTGCAGTGCCTTAATGCCTTATGCTGTTCGATGAATGTAATTAGAAAAAAAAATATTTAAATACTATATAATTATATTTTTATAGTTGTGTTTGTTATTTTTTACGCCCTAATTATTAGATCGTTTTTTTTTTTATTTTACTATTTTTTATACTCCATTTGTTGCACACTGTGTCTATGTCTATTTTTAATATATCCTGTTGCAGGTCCGCTGGTAGAAATTTCTTAAGAAATACTAGTACCTTTGTACCTATTAGTTTTTTATATTTTCGTATTATTTGTGCGTACATAAATAAATAAAAAAATAACTTGGAAAACATAAGAAACTTACCCGGCAAAAGCACAGGACCAAACGGGAACTCATTGTCTTTTTACTGTGGATGGTCCTCTACGCCCTGAATGCCTATCATCCTTATATAATATTACACAATATCTGTACAGGAGTTTTAAGTATATAGGACTATAGGTGTGTCATAAGCATACCTCCTCTCAATTCGCAGAGAAGCGTGAAGTTCCCCCCTTCCTCTAGCGGCCCGACAACGCCGGCTACGTCTCGCCCAGCTTCGTCATACAACAGCAACTGGTGAGGCGGCACTGTTGAAGAAAAAAGGCAAATTGTACAAAAATCAAGGTATACTATTTCTTTAAATAACTCTTCAGATTCTCGATTCCTTGTTAAGTATCTATCATAGAGTATCAGTGAGCCTCGGATAAATATGTTTTTACAATAATAAATAGACTGTTAAATCAGTTATGAAATACTTGAATAGGCATGTTTCCTATTTTTTTTAATGTCCGTCTTGTAGATTAATGAATTTTATTGGACACGTATTTTTTATTTTTTCCTGCAAACAAAAAATTATCAAAATACAGAGAACGAAAGTTACGCGTGACATCACTCCTCGCTACGATTCTTAGCGAGGCGTACATAAGCCCCCACTCCGAAACTTTAAAGCGGTGTATCTTTGTTTTTTTTTATTGTTTTGATAAAAGAAAAAATACGTGTCTAATATTTTTTTATTATCTAACTGACGGACTAAATAGATTTTAACTTTTCATACCCAGTAAACATCCCTATTGACTGTCTTGGAACCCTTTTTATATTTATTTGTTATCAATTAAGCCTAAACTTACCAACAACGTTAAGCTTAATTTGAAAGTTCCTTGTCGGCGAGTTCTTGAAGTCAACCCTGCATCTGTAGATGCCTTCATCATCAAGCTGGACAGAATCCACGGTGAGGGCTGAGGGTCGAGACATCGTCACGAAGTACGCTCTGCGGCCGAACGCCAGGGGATCCGACCAGTGGAGCGCTTTGTTGAAGCTGCGACCTCTGACGTCGAAACTGTGGACAAAACTATTATTAATAACTAGTTGAGACCCGCGGTTTCAATCGCATTATCAATAATAAATTATCAATTTTATTTTTTGTATAATTATTTTTCAGATGTTTCGATAGTTATTAAGCTATTCGAGATTAAAAAAATACAAAAATCAAAGATCATAAAAATCGGTTCAACCTTTTTTTTAGTTAAAAGGGGTGTAATTAACCCTATGTTTATTTTCCTTTTTATAAATAGTAATTCTTATGTATATCTATTTTATAAGTAAGTACTTAGTTGTACACTTCTTTTTTCCTTAACTTGTTATAGATCAAATCTTTCTTTTTTCCTTAACTTGTTATAGATCAAATCTTTATATCACTCATAGGTTTGCTGGTAAAAAACTCAATGCTTGCCTCAGTACATCAAATGTCAAATTATTGTATTTTGCGTACAATAAAGAATAAGAAAAAAAAAAAGTCCTTTTAAAATGATTTGTTCTTCACGCGAAACCGTATTCTTACATGTTCCCGAGAAATAATAACAGGCGATGCCTATAAACCCTCACCTTAGGACTTAAGGGTAATATTACACGAACTCTTTACAGCCAACCAATAAAGAAAGATAACCTCGTACAATATGTCTGCCCCTTAACGCATACAATCGGTATCCCAATTAAAACACCCCTCAAAACAGAGCAACCTTCTAACACCGCAGCATTTTTCATCATCGCATACAAAAGAAACCTCTTTTTAAAATACCTTATCTAAACGCTATGTATTTATCAATGTACACAGTCTTTGATGCACTCAAATTGCAATACCCAACTGCACCTTGAAGTCCAAAGTTTAAGGTTCAAAATTGAATGTTGTAATAGACAATAGGTGTTGGGCCATTAAGTTGGTCGTTGAGCGTCGGCGATTCAGTTTGCGTTTTCCGTTGGTGTAGTCACGCCAAAGTTCCGGTAGAAGTGGATATTACTAGATATATTGTAATTGCAGTGAAACGGAACAATGAGGCTAGATTTATTGCAGTCTGTCAGTATGTGTTGCAACAAAAAAGTAAAATAAAAACGTTTCTCTTTGTGCTAAATGTATTATGTTGTCTTGAACGAGTTATGTGGGTACAATGGAGTGGTAGAGTTTTCTAGATATCTATTAGTCTGTTTTTCGTATCAGATTATAAGATGTAGTTTCTATTTCTTGTTTCTTTACTTATCGCTATGTACTAAAAATGTTTTTTTTTTTTCATTTCTGTCTCACTGCAGGGCAAAGGTATCTCTATAATCCCTCCATCTCACTCTGCTTAGGGCTGTGCTTCTTTAAAATGTTTTTAAGATAGAAAATCTTGGAAAAGTTAAAAATGACAGAACATTAAAGATAGGTCAGGATGCGACCTGTCTTAGAGATAACACATGCACGTTATTATGCCTGATTGATTAACCAAGCTCTGAAGGTATTATTCATTATCACTATCATAAGGCCCTAAATGACCCACTACTGAGTATAGGCCTCCCCTGTTTATCCAAGTAGTCCTTATTACGTAAAATAATAAAAATGTCTATTTTGAAACTAGTCAGCGTCGACTAGTTACAAAATAGACCTTCTATTACTAAGCGGCAAGCAACTAACAAATAATTCACTGCGTATGGTGCGTGTCGAATCACACATCAGGGTTCAACAGTAATAATGTATTTCTTGATTACGAAAAGAATCCAATAAATAGGAAATCAATTTATTTCGTAAATGAGATTTCTGTGTAACATGCGATTAAGTTATTTGTGTTATCAAGTAGTTTCGGACGAAAATAGATTTGAGTCAACGGAAACTTTCCACCCTACAGTTTTCTTGTAACGAATAGGCTTTTATACACAGTTGTCGTATTAGTAAGTAATTAAAATAGTCATAGTTACAAACTGAGATAATTATCTGTATTTATCTGTCTCTGTGTAGTGTTCTACACTGAAAAGTAGGTACCTACCGCGGTATGAAGTTTTTGTAATTAAATGTATATGGATTTTTTTTTTCATATTATACTTAAATTCATATTTCCTAGTCGAAATTTTGTCCCACTAATGTTGTAAATAGGTTAAATTTTAGTTTTAGATCTAGTATCTTTTCGTCAAATCTTCTCTTATATGATTTCAAATATTCTTTCATTGATAAATAGGTTTTATTGCTAAGTATCATAGAGTATGTTTTTGGTCGATACTAGCTGTCAATGCGAGAGAAACCAAGAACAGGACAAAAATACAAACAGTGGCACTCCAGGAGTGCTGACAGAAGTGAAAATTGGACATTTAAAATATTATGTAGGTACTTACAGACGGAGGTGTCGATAACGGTAACAGTGTCACGAGTTCAATTGTTTTTTCCCATCCCAACAATTACCAACGCGACTAAAGAAGTTTTCACTTCAATATCATAAGACTTGACTATGTTTCCACACGTTGTCTGCCCTCCCTTGTTTAAGAAATAGTATATTGGCAAAAATATACAGCATAGCAAAGACACTAGCAGCCTGTAATTATACAGCCTTTGCAGACGTCTGCAAATTACAGGGTACCCACAATGAATGTCAAATCGATAGACCGACTAACGAATATGAGAAAATGGAGGTTTATTTATGCGACAACCTAATAATTTGACGGAAAAAACCTTTTATGTAACCTTTTTCCTTCTCTGTGGCTTTGTCACATATTCATATTGGCACAGTCAATGTTTTTATACACAAGATAAAAAAGCCGAGATACCCCATCAAAACTGACTTAAAAAAAAAATACTTGTAATGTATCGCGCGTTTAAAACCACGTGATTTTTTATACTTCTCCTGAGAAATAACTGCGTCATTGCGACTCTAAATTAATAAAGACAATGAACGCACATGAACCCTTGCCTTTTACGGCTTCTATGCCAAACAGACAGACGATATGTATCCATCTAGGTACTTATATTGGATTAATTTATATTTATCGACGTTTAAAATCTGATAGCGCTGGTATACGTCAAAATGATTTCAAGTTGCACTAATGAATAGTGCAAAAGATAGGATAAGCATGTAGGTACAAGAGATAGCTAACTTTAGAAACTTCCTAATAAGGAGGTTTTCGAGCCATCAAAATACGAGCACTAATAATGTATGTGTCAATTTTTTATATAATATATCATTGGACACAGCCCATTTTGTCGTGTATACCTACTACCTAATATACCTGTGTATACCTAAATGGCATATAAACTGCGTCAACCATTTGAAAGGGTTGTATCCACCTTATATTCACAACTAGCTGTCCCCCGCGACTTTGTTCGCGTGTTTTAGTTTCAACGGTTTTTCATTTTTGCAACATTTTTCATTTATGCTCCGCTCCTATTAGTCGTAGCGTGATTTTATATAGCCTATAGCCTTCCTCAATAAACGGACTATCCAATACAAAAAGAATTTTTCAATTCGAACCAGTAGTTCCTGAGATTAGCGCGTTCAAACAAACAAACAAACTCTTCAGCTTTATAATAATACTAGCTGTCCCCCGCGACTTTGTCCGCGTGTTTTAGTTTCAACGTTTTTTCATTTTTGCGACATTTTTCATTTACGCTTCGCTCCTATTGGTCGTAGCGTGATGTTATATAGCCTATAGCCTTCCTCAATGAATGAGCTATCCAACACTGAAAGAATTTTTCAAATCGGACCAGTAGTTCCTGAGATTAGCGCGTTCAAACAAACAAACAAACAAACAAACAAACAAACTCTTCAGCTTTATAATATTAGTATAGATATAATATTTTTTATAGCATATGTATAGTATAGATTTATTTTTTATAGCGGCAACAGAAATACACACACTGTGAAAATGTTGTCTCAGGAACTACTAGTTAGAATTGAAAAAATATTTTTGTTTTAGATAGTCGGTTTATTGAGGAAGGCTATAGGCTATATAACATCACGCTACGACCAATAGGAGCGGAGCATAAATGAAAAATGTTGCAAAAATGAAAAACCCTCGCGGGGGACAGCTATTAAAAATTAAAGGGGGCTCCATAAAATCGTACGGAACCCTTCATGCGTGTCCGACTCGCGCTTGACTGGTTTTTTGACCTCACCATACTTGCTTGTACAAGGCTAAAATTTATTACTCTTTTATTGTGTTTAACTAGGTATTGCTTTTATCTTCCCCGAGTTAAACCTGAAACACGAAGACCTTTGTAAGTGATACTCGCTTTATTTATGTTTTGTGTTAATTCATTTACTTGCTTTTATTTTAAATCATGTGTAATGTTAAATCGTATTTTCACTATTTTGTTCTATTATATAGTTTTTGAAAAATATCTTTCGTTTTGTTTGTTTTACTTATATTCGATATGTTTAACGCAAGAAGAATAAGTCACTACTTGGGCCTAAAATTTTAATCGGAATTACTTGTTAGTAAGCCCTGTATATCATAAGTCATACATGATAGAGAAGTCACTCTACTAGTACTAGATTACCTAGCATACCCTTACCTACCCTACCCCTACCTACCCATAATGGCTTTATACAAAGTTAAAAAACCTGGCCTGTGCAAGTTAAATCACAAGTTACGTCCGATTGAGTATTTTACTTATCATCTATATCTCTATGTGTAATTTATAAATAAAAATAATACCATATATTTTTATCAAAATTTGAGGCCCTTTAGTTTCGGAGTTATGGGGGGGGGGAAGGGAGGAATGGTAAACTTCCACCTATCTATATAATAACTTGAAAACGATTTATTTTTAAACTATAAAAAGAAAAAAACATATTTTAATTCTCTCAACGAGCACTTTCATGTGATATGTCGCACAATAAAGTTTGCAGAACTTTTTTTTAATTTATTTATTCATGCCTTACGTAATGTGTACCAAATATGAACTCAGTCAATCGAGTAGTTTTGGAGAAAATTTACTGTACAGACGGACAGATACACGAGTGATCCTATATGGGTTCCTTTCTTCCCTTTTAAGGTACGGAAACCGAAAGCGCATACACGTTAGCTCTCTAAAATGAGTGATGTTTAAGTAAAATTTAAAATATAATCGTATGATGAAATTAATACACCAATAATGGTAGTCACTTGTTTCCGACATGGATTTGAGCTGAAAACAAAACAGAATCTAGAATCATTACATTTTAAGAGCTCAGAAACTAGTTCTAACTTCTTTTGCAGCACTTCGTCTTTTAAAGCCATTCCATAAATAAGTTGTACGGCGTCGTACACTGTCGGGTTCGTTAGCAACCGTTCGCTACGTTGATCCCTATTCAGAGGCCCGATAATCCTTAGGCAATAAATAACTGATTTTCTGGTGGCCTATATTAGTTAAACTCGGCGTAGGTAGTGTCAGAACTAAATAATACACGTGCATGAATATATTTATGTGCTTTTTAAATTCTATTTTTTGAATCCCGTATCTTGTAATAATTTTCACGAGTCGCAGGTTTGATTCCTGTCTAAGGTTTAATTTTTTTCTTTCTACTATGTTTCCTCCATGTTCTACATACATAATAACACATATCAACAATAATTTATAATACATAGAATAAGGTATTAAAAACATTTCTTACTTCTTAGAATTTTCACTCAGTTCGAAGAGAAAATTAGCCTAAAAATAATTAAATAATTTATAATGCTCAGATGGCGTTAAGATGCCAAAATAACCGGCGAAAGGTTGTTTATGAATACTAAATTGACTAGGAATTATGCATACTGCCTTACATTTAATATTTCATTGAATCGTAAATTTAAAATATTTTACCTTGCAATAAAATCCTGAATTAAACTTTACTGAGTAAAGAAACCATATTTTTGGGTCAGCTGTGGCCACAGAATTCAATTCAAATACATTTGTACATTTTCGTAATGCAAATAATTATATTTCATATTTTTTTCTTCTGAATATGAAGATTAAGCGCTGTTGTCTAACTATTTATATAAAATTAACCTAAGAGCAATTGATGTGGCTATGTTTTAAGCTGGTCAGATCTAAAGATAACCATCGACACGAAAGAAGAAGAAGTGGGTTTTACTAATGGATTAAAAGATGTATTATATAATTTAAAACAATGAAAACATTGATATCAGCAGAGTTTAGTGAAACACGCATTCAATTGATCACGTACAGAACACGCTTCGTTGCTTCATCGCCTAACGAACTGTCTTACAAGTCAAATGGGTGTTAAGGCGGGCTGCTGGAAAATTGCGCAAAGACGGGTCTTACTTGATGATTAATGAGTTAGAAGGACCTTGAGGCAGTTAGAAAAAGTTATCTAAGATAATATTAATCTGTTACTGGTATTCGGGACAAAGGGTTCATCTCGCAAAGAAAAAAAATATGCGTTGATGACAGAAAGTATGGAATCGAAAGACCATTGGCGACGTTTAAGCGTCAGTACATTTTTGAGCAATTAAATACAAACTGTAGAATGGAAAATGAGAATTGAAACCTCAGGCAGGACTCTAACCTGCAACTACTGGTTCAACGCACACGTCGCTTTACCAACTAAGCTACAAAGGTCATGGCTGATGTTAAAATTTATCCTTCTCTTTCTCTTTCTTCTTCAAATTTTTGTAGTTTTTCTTATTAATGTTTAAATTCTAGAAGGGGTAGGGTAGATTTCGGAGTGGTATAATAAAGTTGTTGATATATTTCAAAATGCTGAATGGATATTCGTAAATTATAGCTAACGACCATATTGAACAGGCCAGCTTTTAAAAAACCAAAAATTGCATCTTAATCGGTCCATTCGTTTAGAAACTGCGATGCTATAAACAGACACACAAATACACCGTCAGAAGGACACGTAAAACTTATAATACCGCTCTTTTTGCTACGGAGGCTAAAAACTAACAAATATCTTTAAGATAACGATAAAGCGGTGACAAATAGAGTCATTACTATGATTTTATATCATTTTTATAGTCCTCAATTTAGTTGGGAGATATGTATTAAACTGTGGCGCCCGTTACTATAAATCATAGATAATAATGGATCTATACTTAACTCTCGTTTTATAGATATTTTATTTTGTTCAACATTTTTATAATGTCACATAGCAAGCAGCTAAACATCTCTAAACTAACTAGAAATATATAAAGTTATAGAAAACTTAATTATCTTCTTCTTCTAATGTATAAAAACCTCGTGTCACAGTGTTTGTTAGTAGACACCTCCGAAACGGGTTAACCGATTTCTAAGTTTTTTTTTTGTATATTTGGTATGTCTGAAAATAGGTTGTAGGCTATTTTTTATACCCCTAGATGATAAGAGTGGCCCTGGCAAAACAGCGTTTTCTGGATCAGTATAAGGATTAATAAAATGATATATTTAAAGATATTAGATTTATAGATAAAATGTATAAATATAATATTATAACAAATTATATGTATATTGTTCATACGTCCTTGATTTAAGATTTGATAGAAAAAACATACCTACTAGGAAAATATATATATATTTTTTATACATTTTTCTAATCGTAGTAAGTTTAACGATATACTCGCATATTTAACAGTAATTATATAAACTTATAAGCTATACCACATTTGCCTAAAATTACATAGAATTATTTTGTTTTAAGTATATAAATAGCTGAGATTTTTTCAGTTCATATTTTCATTTCTTTTACGTACTCTCTATAGGGAATATACAGGGTGTTACTGAAAGGTTATATCTATCCAAAAGTGGTGAAGAATACACCTTTTGGATTGTTATGACCTTTGAGTAACATCCTATATATGTACCTATATATTATGGAACACCTACGTAATATTACAAATTTAGCTTTAAGAGAACGGAACAAGTACTCGTAAGTTAACGTGAAGGCTTCGCGCGTTAAGGCAAGCCCCTTAATCTTGTATCCCATTACGATTAATCTCGACCGATTTATCGTTCCTTGCAAATATAACTTTTGCTATCTTTAAACCCGATAAGTTATTGGTGGAGAAGACGATATGTTTTGATATTTCAAAACATATCGTCTTCTCCACCACTGTTGATGTGAAATAAGAAGATATGTTATTTCTTCTACAAATAAAGCTCTAAAAAATCTTGTAAAAATCATGATCAGTTTTGTAACATAATTAAGGGCTGATTGTTCAAACCCCAAAAAAATAAAGACTGACAGATTTTGTACGGAAATTCAAAATTATTCATCGGATAATATTATTTGGTATTGGAAAAATCAGCCCAAAGATTTTTTTTTGTAATTTTTTTATAATTCGTTTTAATTAGTTTTAATTTAATTTATCTGTTTAAAATTGTAACAAGGCACGATTTGCCATTTGTGTCTCATTAATGGGTCCAGTTAAAAACCACCGGTGTGTACGCCACTCGACCACGGAACTTATCAGATCATATAGCCCCGGTTTCTAAAACGGTGATCAACACAAAAATTAGTTAATCACCTGTCAAACCTCATGTTAAGCGCTGTGATTGGTTGTTAGTCTTTTGGTCAACCAATCCCAGTCATGACCAGTTGATTTGACATCGGATTAAATTAACAGCCTTTCAGGAACTGGGGGTGACTCTAATATATACGATAAAGCATATAAACAAATATGTAATTGTATGCAACAGAATACATAACTAACTAAGATAATAATTTAACATGGATTTTTGTTAATTCTCTCTTAACAAGCATGATTATAAATCTGAATTACGAGAACAAAAGCGTACCCTCCAGCCTCCAAATTACGAAAACCTTTGAAAAACGACAATTCTCCATAATTAATTTTGTACGACAATAATTAAAATGTCCGAATCTTATACAAGGAATTATGTTATTAATAAAACGATTTATTGAACCATAAGTTGTAATTAAATTGAGTTTTATCTAATCTAATTATCTTCTGTAGGGCCGTGGATGACGAGATAATTAAAATTATTTTAATTGTTAGATACTGTGATTTACTCTTGCTAACTGTTCGAGATTATTTTTAGATTGTTTTTTGAGAATATTTATTGTGACCTTAGAAGCTACTTCTTTGTATAATAATAATCTATCTTTTACTATCTAAGGGTGATATAATAGATAGAGAATAAAAGTATAGAGATATCTACAATATCTCTATACTTTATATATTTATGGAGAAACACAGCTGAAGTACAACTCGGAAGACCGCATTTTCTATCTTTAAATTTTATAGTTAATAATAAATTTATCTGAGTCTGAGAGACGATACTTAAGTAGATTAAAATTTCACACGCACAAAAACAACTCGTTAAAAACTTCTTTTATTTTTTCATTTTTCCTTTGTCATCGATTTTGTACAGACATAGGTACAATCGTTTTAAATTAAATAGTACTTTAAATAACTACAAAACATAAAAGTGATATCAAACACATTCTAAAATCAACGCAACATCTTAATATAAACACTCCAAGATCGCAGCAATTACTATACAACGACACTACGCCGTAGTGCTACGCCGCTACGTCGTAGCCATGTAGCCAGGATTAATGAAGCGTACAGCAAATAATACTTTAATTTCTTAGAATGTTTACAGGGTGCTCTCATTTAACAGGATTTTAATATTATTATTGTCTAAAATAAACCGTTTTATAATGTTGGCTTACAAAAAACCCGGGGAGGAAACTATGAAATTACTTGCATTATTATTTTTACTCTTTTAAAAATATTACTCATCCTTCTCCTTTCATAATACTCAAAAAGTCTTCTTAAATCAAAGCTTATAAAAACATTTAACAATTATATTTTATAAAAAAAAAATTGGTTGTTTGTAAAGTAGGTTTACGATCGAGATGTTTACGTGATAACGTCTTATTGGTGATATAAGTTTTTGGGAAGTAAGGAATTAATGAAGATAACAATTTTTTCAAATTTTAAATTACATCTATCGTTTTATTCACACTTTTGATGATAAATTTCGGGTGTAACTATTTTTTCCGTATTATAATTATTTAGGGTATGAGTCCAACTATGTTTTTATTTAACACTACCACAATTCATTTTAATCATAACATAACCTCTAAATTTCAGCAGATTTTTGCCAGCCTCCGCTCGTGAGGATTCCGCGTGACAAGTTTCACGGAATGACTGGCAGCGCTCGAGATGAGACGGGAGATCGGTCCGTCTCTCTCTCGTTATACCTGCGATCGCGCTCGTGAGGTTTTGGTGTGACACAAGTTTCTGAACATGTCACCCGACTAAAACGATTTTAAAGACGTTATCACGTCAAAAAAAACAAAGCCAAAATCACCTAAAATAGTCCAGTTTAGACACAAATGTCTATCCTTTTTACTATAGACACTTAATAGAAAACACAGTAAATTATTACTTCTTAATTAAACTACAGTGAGTAAATAATTAGCTAAAAACACGTAATTAATTTCCCTGTCAAGCAATATGTTAGTTCTAGTGACAGACGTATATTGGTTTCAATGTACCTGTTTAGGTAAATACAGAATCCAATATACGTCACGCTGGGCTGTTGACCTTTACAATAATTAATAATAGAGCTTTATTAGCTCCCGCGAAAAATTGGATTTAGCAAAAAGATTGAATATAAAAACACATGAATTGTAATTGCGAGAAATATGGGTCAGAACTAGTTGTTTTTATTTTTTATTTATATTGTTTTTATTTTTATTAAAAAAAACTCATCCCGCTCTAAGAACTTTAACTCAAATCAGATGTACAAAGAACACCCAGACTTAGAACAAGCATTTTTGCATCATCCAAAATGCATGTTCTTTGCGGGGATCGAACCCGCAGCACGTCGCGCGCCGCTGTAGTTAGCGTGGTGACATCCACTCGGCTGTTGTAAAAAGTGCGAAACTAACCTACATTATATTACTTCTTGAATCAAGTATAGTCGAGCGTACATCATTTATAAAAACGAATGAATAAATTATCTTACGGCTTCAAAACCAAATTTAATGTGAAAATATATTGGTCACAAGCATGTGTTGTAAGTAAATATAATTCAAAATATGGGTCCAATATTTATTAATTACATACGTATTACTAAAGAAATATGTCACCACAAAATTGCAAACATAAAATCATAATTAACATTTAACCTTATTGAATACACCCTGTATATGAGTATGAAGAAATAATTGTAAACTAGTTTGTTCAAACCGCGTGTATTTAGTTAGAAGCGATGTATGGTTAAGTATTGGTTACTGTCTTGTTTGCAAATGGGAAAACAATCTTGAGATGAATATATGCCCACTTATCAGTAACTAGCTGTTGCATGCGGCTCTGCCCGCATAGGTGTCGGTTAAAAGTAGCCTATGCCCTGTCTTGGGATCCAAGCTTACCCCTTACTAAATTTTATCCAAATAGGATCAGCAGTTTAGGCGTGAAAGCGTAACAGACAGACAGACAGAGTGACTTTCGTACATATAAAGAAGGACCAAAAGAGATGGTAGGTAAGGTAAGTTTTTCAAGAGGATTCCTTCCCTTTGTCCTCACATTTACAACAAGCTACATATAAAGTTTAAATTATTTTAATCCCATAACTCAAATGAACATGTTAAATTAAGACATTTTTAACAAAAAAAAATTATTTTAATCTATTTAGGAATGACGGATCTCGAATTGAAATATTTTATTTGTAACTAGGATACTTTTACAAATGAAAATATTATTTTTTTAATTTGCTCCATTCCAAATTTCCTAAATGACTACAAGGAGAAGAAATGTCAAAACAAATTTAGTGGTCAAGGCCTCTATTAAGGTCTAGGCAATCGTAGTAAATTTAAATATATAAATCTTTACTAATATTAAAAAGAGGAAAGATTTGTATTTTTCTATGTTTTTAACGAATACATTCAAAAACTACTGGATGTATTTAAAAAATTATTTCACCATTAGAACAGTTATAGTAGTAATATAGGTCATATTGCTGTTCTACAAGTGCAAAATCCGGTTGGGTCGCTAGTAAAAAATAAAATTCAATCATAAAAAGGAAAATTCATGAAAATAGCTTTTTACAAACTGCTTAAAAACACAATAAGTTAAACTACTTACTGTACAAGCGACACATTAAATACTTGTCAACTAGCAAGTTTACATGAACTTCGTAAAAACATAATTAGTGTGTTGGTGCTGAGCTACCAACATAACAAATTAAATGCAACATGGCGGTCTTGAGAACGCGGTAACCATAATTTTAGTATTTGTAGGATCTTTGTGAATTTTGTGGTAGTTAATTTAATTAAACATGACAGCGATGTGGATGAATTTTTAACACTGAATTTGAAAAAAATGTAGGCTACCTTATTACTAAGCCTCGGTCCGTCCGTGCGTCTGTCAGCGGGCTATATCTAAAAAAAACAAATAAAAAAAATCTAAAATGGGCTCCATAATGGTACGGAACCCTTTAGGCGCGAGTCTGACTCGCATTTGACCGATGTTTTTCTACTTTACTATACTAATTTATAAATTTATAGTTTCACTTACATCCTTGTGTTTTGATTAGTAATATCCTGGGATCAAAGTATCCTAAATAATTTCATCAAGAGTTATATCCTGAAATTGTGTTTAATCTTCGTACCAATCCTAGTCTGTTATCTAGTTAGCAACAACTTTACTTCAGACGTTCTTAGAATTGAATTAGACGCCATCTTGTCAATTCTGGCTTACATACGACTTTACATAAGACAGTTGTAGTTAACATCAAATGTAAATAATGATGTATAAGATCAAAGATGGATATTATCTTTAAGATGTATATGTCGTTGCCAAATTATTACCACTATATTTTAGGAGGAGGGAGGAGGAGGTTCTGAAGTTATGACGACTTCCGTGGGCTAGTGGCGTACACCGGTTTTCAAGGTGACGCTAGCTCTAAGGTCCCGGGTTCGATCCCCGGACGAGTCACTGTAGGAAACCATATTTCTTCATAGTCTCGGGTCTGGGTGCTTGTGGTATCCTCGATGCCTTTGATTCCATTACACAAACTTTAGCTACTTACTTTGGGTTCAGAGCAATGTATTGTGATGTTGTCCACATAAGTAAAGTAAGTGAATTTTGTCATTCGGTTTGACCATGGAACTAAGCTGTGTTCGACCGGCTCGATAATACCATTACATTTTATTGTCACCAAACCTTCATACGTATGTAAAATTTCATCTTAAACTTATGTTAAGTGATTTATATTTAGCTTGCAAGATTTGACTTTGAACTTGATCTCGAATAAACAAACAAACATTACAATTCAATTAAAACCTTGTAAAAAGGATCACTCAAAGAATATTGAATAGGTACTCATCGCTAGTTTCATGCTCCAAAACTTAACAATTAGCTCAGTTAATTAATATTGGAAAAATCATACATGAAACAGAATTTTCACGGATAATTTGGTTACAATTTTGTCGGCGTTATAACAATATGGATGCCATTCATGCGCTATGCTGGCCGTGGAGTTAATTACTAGCACGTGAATGGCGGTAAAATAGGTTTTTATTTAGCACCGAAGGATATTTTGTTGGCTCTATATTGAATAAATATTACATGGAGTTTTCGTGATGATTTTTAGTTAAGTTAAAAGTTTTCTTTTTTCGCAAATATTTTTAGCCTGGCCAGCCAGAAGAAATATTGTAAATAAAATATTAATATCGTGCAAATATTTATGTCCCGAAAATCTTGCCTTATTCGGTTTAAATATTGGTAATTTAGAACTTATTTATTTTAATTACAATGATAAAAGTACAAAACAAAAATAAATACTTTACAACTTTAATATTACTTAAAAATAAAAGAACAATACTAATATCCAATAATCTAATAATGTGATGGTCTATCCTGAAAGAGATCTAGATCTGTATGTTGATTAAGCAACCCGATTGTCCCGGCTATGGGCACTGCGGCAGCTCTCCGAGATAGCTTGAAAGGTCTTGCACTTAAATATTCACTCTACCTAAGACAACACGATAAAAAACTCATCTACATTATTAGTAATGATGCACAAACTTTCATAATTACGTGATGCATAGAATTAAAACATTAAACAAATTCACATTACAAATAGCTCTTAGTTCAATCCATCTAACATGGCGGCTAACGATACGAGCTAAGTAAGCTCGTCAAACACGGGAAGTGACGCGTCATTACGTTTTGGGAATACATTGATATGGCGCTCAGTTCCGCCACCAATCCACTGGGGCTTCAATATTCGCGAATTTCTGTTTCAACCTTTAAATAATTCCTATATGGCTAAAGACGTCGACGAAGGTATATTTATGCTTTAATTTTGGTATATGTATAATCTATACTAATATTATAAAGCTGAAGAGTTTGTTTGTTTGTTTGTTTGTTTGAACGCGCTAATCTCAGAAACTACTGGTTCGAATTGAAAAAATCTTTTTTTATTGGATAGTCCGTTTATTGAGGAAGGCTATAGGCTATATAACATCACGCTACGACCAATAGGAGCGGAGCATAAATGAAAAATGTTGCAAAAATGAAAAACCGTTGAAACTAAAACACGCGAACAAAGTCGCGGGGGACAGCTAGTGATCATATACATGTTGTTACCGAAAGGGTATATCTATCCAAAAGGGGTTAAGAGAACATCTGGTATAGAGTCAGTTTACAAAATTTTAGCTCAAGATGAGTTAATGAAAAATTGTTTGGTGTTAAATAATGAACGATAAAAATTTAATATCCATTAATTAATTAACACATTTTGAGCTGAAATTTTGTAAATCGTATATATTTTGTAGATTGGTTTGCTATAGCCCTAGGTAGAGAGAGATGGAAAGAGAGTAGAGAGGCGTTTTCTCTGCAGTAAGACAGAAAAGGCTGATACTCACAAAAATGTATTTCTTGAAAGATTGATATGAATATGAAGTTTGTTTTCATTTAGCACTTTTCCCACAGTGTAAGTTGGCAGGCCGTTCAACGTAATAATGTTTAATTTATTTATTGATTATTGTTTATTATTATTGGTTGTATTACATACCTACTAAAGTCAAACGGTAAAATATTACAAAGTAAAATTCAATAAATAAGTCGTTGCCAACCATAAAAGCATATAATAAATTAAATAGATTAAATATTACAAACTCTTTACTTAATTACTATTTATAACAGCTGTTTAATATATCAGTTCGAAAACTACTTGATCATTTTAAACCGTCAGTCAATAATATCGCTAGCCGACAGCAACTTACACCAAACACGATTGTAGAGCGTAACGAAGCGCGACGGCGCGACGCGGCCCGCCCTGACACACGTCTAGTAATTGAAAATTTATATCGATATACGCGAAATTTGTTACGCTACGGTGTAATATGCGGTAAGTATTGTTATTTATGGATCTCATTTCGAATATCGTGATTATCGAGATATAAATTAATTCCGCGAATTTGTAGATGATTGCAGATTATACTGGATAGGTTTGAATAAATAAAATTATTATTTCGGTCCACAAAATTTTTCCTGGGATTTATCAGATACTTTTATTTGGTTGCGTAATTTAAAGATTTTCAATTTCAGTATAGGTATGATTTTTTTATAAATATGTTCTAATAATTTGTTAAATTGAATATAGTTAAGTGATGTATTTAAATATAAGTAATACTATTTTGTGTACTTAGAATAAAAATTAAGAAAAAGAAATTTCTGATTAAAGGTAGTTATCAACCATAAGCTGTATTAAGATTTTATACAAAAATATAGTTAAGTTCTTGTTCAAATTAGAAAGTATGAGATCTGTAACTTTTATAATATTGGTTGATGGTTCCATACATTTCAGTCTTATCTGAAAATAAATGACTGCAACTTTATAACATAAACATCTGCAAAACGATCGTCTAAGAATGTCGATTGTCTTACTATATTTATACCGTCAACTGCACATCAGAGTACTACTTTGCCTGTACTAATTTTCACTATGGCGCATTTAAAACATGCAGTCTATAATTATGTTACGTAACGGGAATTAGCCCGAATAATTCCCGTATTAAAAGACTACTTTGCTATTTACAACCTCTTTACAAAAATATTGGAGAGAAGAGCTCTACTCTTAAATAAAGCCTCCAGGACCAAACTTCAATGCACTTTTAATAGTCGACGATGAACTATTTATACACACTCAAAAAACTTGAACAAAATAGTTCACACCTTTTTCAAGTATACTAAAAAAATAGCAACACTTCATATTTTCAGTGCATTTTCCATTTTTTACCTCGCCCATCGGTCCGGAAATTATTGGGAAAAGAGCAAACGGTTTAAAAAACTGCAAATTCAATAGTAGCTCGCTTGACAATTAACTCTAGATAGGAAATATTTACGAGAAACACTGAAAATAGACTTCAATATTTTATACAGACATAAATAGAAGGAAATGTTTTTCTATCAATTGCAATTTTGTTTGTAAACTTTTTGTGCCCTAGCGATTTAACGAACGGATTTTTATGCACTAGGTTACAGATTCGAACCCACTTCAGGCAAGTACCAATGTGCCTTTTTCAAAGTTAGATGTACTTTCTTAATTATTCTGAGACACTTGGCAATCGGTGACTGAAAAATCGTGCGGAAAGCTGGATTTCAAAAAAATAAATTAAAACCGCCAACCTGCAAGTGAGCAAGCATGGTTATCAATGGTCGTAGTTTTTCTAAAAAAGAAGAGGCTTGTGCCCAGCAGTGGGAAATTTATAGGCCGGTATAATCTGTAATTTTGTTATTTTGTCGTTGCTATGTCTTCTTCTGCCTACCTCAAACCTAAACATCAAACCTGCATTCCTCTATAGAACATATCCTTTGTAAATCACAAGACAGTACATAATTATAGCAAGCAGGTTCCAAATGCTTTAACGTCATTTAACGAACCACATCACTATTGCAGTGCTACATCTTGACTTGCTACGCGGCGTAGCGAGACAAGCCGTTGTAGACGTCTACGATTGTTCGTAGCATATGTCGTATTGTGCAACTGATTTGAAACGGTCCTTTGATGTAATTTGTAATGCGCTGTATTGAATCGAAGGTATGCTACGCTGCACTACTTATATGCTACGTACTCGTAGTTAGTAGTCATCAGTGAAACAATACGTTAGCACATTGTTTAACGAAATATGGCCGTTGAACATTGGTTTAGCTTACTCATTTCACGCAATCATCGAAATTGATTGCACCTGTACCATTTACCACAGATAGCAAGGCAAAAGAGAAAATTTAATTAATCAGGCGTATAAATCGTAGTGTGTCTGTATTTATACCTGCATGTGTGCCTTTTTATGTCAGTTTTAGTATTATTTTAATGTATTTAGTTTGTTTTCTTCTTTCCTTCTCCCTTCAACCAAGGTCACTTAATTTTAATTCGACTTCTAATCAATTTTGCTGCCATTTGGTAATAGTCAATACACATTTTTTTACCCTTATACACCTTTTGACGTGACAACGTCTTATAAATTGGTTTGCCGGGTGACACTTCAAGAAACTGGGTAACGCTCCGCTCACGTTATGCGCTCACAATGAGAGCGAGTGAGAGGCACCGGGCATGGTTAGCCCGCCTAAGAGCGAGAGAGACAGACATTGACATTGACAGTCGTTGTCACGTAAAACTTTCGCCCGTATACCGACTTTACAGGCAACCAATTTTTTTTTTTATGCAATGCCAACAACTAAACCACAAATCACTGTCCACTTTTTGAATTTCTTCAAAGACGTTGCTCTCGTTAAACGCTCAGCAAAACTTGCCAACCCTAATAATGGCTGCGGTGTTACATCGATTGCACGTCACACCGATAGTTCGTTGCTTACGATCCAACACGGTCCATTGCTCCCAGTTGACTCAGATAAGTAGAGCGGAATGATAAACATCAGCAGAGTTTACTGCTATTAGATTATTAACCGATTGCGTCAATGGAGAGTTATGTTTTTCGAGTGTATGTATGTGTGTATACGGATAGATAAGATTACGCTTGAGAGCAGTGAAAGGTGGAAGATAATTTTTCATTAGTTATAATAAATAACACAAAATTAATACTTATTTCAATTATACATTTTAATTATATAATAATATTTAATAAATAATTTATAAATAAGAATCTATAGTGCTTCCTTTTTCCTAAATTGCTGTGCCCGACAGGGTCCATGATGCTCAAAATATTTGTTAATTTTATAACCTAAGCAACATTGTGGAATGCAATAAACATTGATTTGGAGTTGTTATTAGAATCGTCTCAATAGGGATAAGAACTATTTTTTTTAATGTCCCTCAAATAGATTAAGAAGAAACATTAGATACGTATTTTTTCCGTTATTATGTAAACAATCAATGATGAATATACGGTGCACGAACATGTCGTGTGACGTCACTTGTAGCTATAATTTTTAAAAACACTTGACGCTCCTTATCTTTAAAGTGCTTTCACTTTGAAATTTTTATTGATTTGACAAAAAAAAATATATGTCAAAAATATATTTCTGCATATAATATTTAAAATTATTAATTATGTACTTATTGTGTTATTATCCATGTCCGTAATGTGTGCTTATTGAGTTTTTAAATACACCTGATTAAAGTTATAATAATAAGAAAAAAATGTTTAAAAATTAATATTTCGTTTGACAGATAAAAAAAATGTTTATTTATGAAAAACAACTTTAAATTATATAAAGTATTAAAATTTCTTCTATGACGTTGAATATCCTTTATTTTTTTACAACAAAATCAAAGATTGGAATCCCACATACAAAATGTAGAATAAAAAATATGGCTAAAGTTTCAATATTGCAGCTAGAAAAATCTTATTAAATATTTAATAACCCCAAACGTCACATCAAACACATAAACTTGTCTTCATATTATTTTATACTTTAATAAAGTAATATTCTAACCCTAGAAAGAAGACATGCACAAATATATTATAGCGAATACAAAATGTCTGTTATGCTGGTGTATCTAACCTGTGCATGATATACTCCTTAATACTTATATTGAGTCAACCACAATTTTGTAGAAGCTAGGACACATTATACCGACTGTACTTATATTATGAAGAGAAAAGATTTGTTGTTTTTTTTTTTGTAATGATTATGCTTAAAGCTATGGAACCGATTTTCAAAAATATTTACACAATCAGCCAGTAAAAAAGGCTATATCCTATCTTTAAAAAAAATATCTTCCCGTGATCTTATCTACTTTAGGGTCGCTTAGCATCTGTAATTAAATACCAATAGAAGAAAGGAAAAATTTTAAACTCAGGTCACTGACTGATGCTTTAAATTATCCTCCTACTTCTTACGTCTTAGGACGACGTTTACTCTTAGCATCTACATCGTGTCCTAGATCTATTTCTATAAATATAAAATTACACACATTTCGACAAGTACAGTCAAAAAAAAAACAATAAGTGCCTGAAAATTGTACTTGCACAAAAATAATGTATTAAAATTAGTTAAAATGCTATAAAAACTTCTTTGTCCTTCAGCAATTTGATATTGGTACAAAAACGTTAAGTGGAGTTTTTTAAAGTGTCGGGAAGTGTATAACTTGGACCAAACATACCGCTGCGAAGGTAACGAGCCATGAGGGTGCTGCGTCACTTGTCTACCAACGTCGCTTCAATGAAATTTCAATATACAACCTTCCTCCACCCCCAACTCAAAATAAACCTTAACATCTCACGAATAAAGAGGAATTTCCTTCAAATTTCTCCATCTTTCAATATGGAATGTTGCTCTGTCAACTATTCAGAAAAACGGTCCGTTTTAGTGAAACGTGATTTTTGTCAGTAATAATGTTTTTCGCTATTCGCTCGAGTGATTCTTGGGGACATACCCTGTATTTGTTTTTCTTAAATTTTTCTTTAACTTTAAAATGTTCTTTTCTATCGTGTTGATAAATAAAGTATTTACTTAGAAGTATTTTAGTTATAGACAAATATGTAACTAAAATACTTAAGTCAATAGAATTACCGTGCTATTGTCAAATTTTTCATCATTGTCATTACACCTACAGTCAAACTGTGTAAAGGTTTGTGGGGCTATGTATTAGTATAAACCTTATTATAAATATTTAATAAATAAAATTATAATAAATAATAATATCAAGAACCAGTTTTACTATTACGTAATATTTAATAATTAATTTCCTTCTGCCTTCTGCCTAGCTTTTTCCCAAGCTACGGATTCAGCTGAATACCGTATTTTACAAGGAGCGACTGCCTATCTGACCACCACAACCCATTTTACTGGGTAACATAGTCTTCCAAAGTAAGTTTGGTTGTCAGAATTGTAATGACTTAACGACTGTCAAAGATCAATGTATGACAGTCGGGACCAACGGCCTAACGTGCTTTCCGAGGTATGGAGGGTTCTCGGTATGTTTACAAATGGTCACCCATCCACGGGCCAACCGCGGCGAGCGGCTTTACCTGTATTATCGGTCTAACCGTAAGGCTTACCCTTAGCCACGAGCTCCTCAAGTAATATTAAATAAAATAATATAAAATATTATTTAGGTTTGAGAAACAAAATGCTTTATCTAAATATTCGGCAAAAAAAATAATTAAGAAATTTTATTTACAACAAAAGCCACTAATGAATTAAACTCTTTATTCATTAAAAATATATAATGGACCTTGAACCTTCATCTCTGGAGGATTAAGTAACTAAGTCGAGCAAAACGAAAGTAACTATTAAAAAAGAACCTAATTAGAAGTCACTTAAAATTTAACTAATTAATTATGAAATACTATGAAAAATTGGTATTTGAAGCAAAATTGTACAGTATTTTGAAAAGAATACCTATTTTCATTTTTAGTTTTTGTTTTACTATAAACTAGCTGATTTAGTTAACATTGCTGATATACGTACCGCGCATTAAAAATGAAATTTATAATTATTTAGAAACATAACGGACGGGATCGCCCGACTAGTTTCAGACTCAATAGAAGTCCCTAATTATGAGCTGACGCGATGACTCCTATTGAGTCTGAAACTAGTCGGGCAATCAGAGAATGTGCGTGAGTAAACCGTTATTTTAATTAACGTTCAGTAAAACGTTATTTACAACATTATAATTTTGCAATTATTGCTTGACAGAAATCGACCAAAACATTATTTTGACATTGACCCAATACTAATTATCCTACATCTTTGTTGGCCATTACAATAACTAGATTAGAAAGTTGTAACAATTTATCCAATCGTATCAAAACTGCCACCATAATCCAGATTGTAAATTTCCTCTTCAGTGTTCCAATTCATAGTAGGTATTTTTCTTTCTACTTCGCTCATATATCTTTTTCACATTTTATAAAACACAGGCAATAAATAAAGCTACGGTTTACCGATAAACGGTTAGTATAAACGGTGGCTCAAGTTTTAGGGCCAATTTCACCAGTTACGTTAAAAAACGGAGTCTACAAAAACTAAGTTCTTCGTGATCGAGTTTTTTTTAATGTCATAAAATTAATTGGCGTTCGATTTTGACCCTCGACGCAAAAAGCCATAAGTTTGACGTTTTAGTCTGGCGGTCTGTACACTCTCGTATCGCACCTCTTAAACGAATGGACCGATTATGACACGGTTTTTTTTGTAAGTTATGGCAGCAATCGCGATAGTTCTTTGTTATAATTTATGAAGATCTCTCCCGCGATTTTTAAAGTAATCAGCAATTTTCTTAAATTTTTCGGGGTTCCTTATTTTTTTTATTTATAGTTATTTAACTTAACTGCATAACATGTATGTTGGTGAAATGCAAATTGCAAGGACTCAGATTAAAAACAATCTTTAAGTGATCCCGTTTATATGTACTCGTGAAATCCGCCCTTTGTATTGTGGGCGCTGTTGCGAAGTTAAAATGTAAAAACAAACTGTCGTTTCGGAGATAGGCTTTCGAAAGGAGATATGACTCTTTTGGGTGTAGAACAGAATGTGTTCTTAAACGTATTCAAGGTAAACGTAGGATAACAGAAGGAGGAAAGATTTTAATTGATGAAATGTAGATGACTGTGTATAAAAGGTCAAAATCTAATGTCTCCGTAAGTTAGATAATAAAAAAAATTATAGACAGGTATTTTTTGTTTCTATGATTTTTTAAATGTGGATAAAACGAATCGAAGTTCAGGAGTGGGGGCTAATGTCGAACTTTCACTTCATGTGACATTACAAATCGTCGTAAATAATAAAAAATACGTTTTAAATATGTTATAATAATCTTTTAAAAGGATCTTAAAAATAAATAGTTGTCTACCTCATTATAAAAGAAGTGCTCGATAGAAACACTAGAGATTATTTATTCCCTGACCATGGGAGTAAAATTATAAAGATTAACAGTGCACACGCAAATTGAGATCAAACATATTGTGGATGGCATAAATGTTTGTCGATGGCGATGCAGGTGAGCTTGCAGTACATCGTAGTGGAGTTGCCTAGTTTCACCCCTGTACCAATGAGGGCTATCGTTATATCACTCACCAGTTGGCGCCACTGGCACGTCAGCTGTCTAAGCCCACCAACAAACTATAGAATTTGATATCTTATTGCCAAATGTTTTTATACTCTCAATGAATACCTAAATGATGCCTAGCACGTCTTGAAATTATGTATACCCATGTTTTCACAAAATAAATTATCTTTTATCTTTTGACGTTTCGGACATCGCGTGCTATTAGCGCCTCTGTCGGCGATTACTAACGATAGTTCTCATTGACTACTTCTCTATGTTGCCTGTTATTCTAGTGGTTAGAAACCGTTACTACTCAACCGGAGTTCGTGGGTTTAACCCTACCCAGAAAAAATATTTGTGTGATGAGCATGACCATTTGTTGTGTCTGGGTGTAATTTATCTATAATATGTATGTACCTATTTAGGAATATACAAGTATGTTTATCAGTGGCCTGGTTGCCATAATGGCTCTGCCTAGTTAGGGATCAGCTAGCCATGTGTGAGTTGTCCCAAGATATTATATTATAAATAATTACAATTATGGGCTGAAATTTGTGCATATCCTTGGATAACAAAACACTTTATATTAACTTGTAATAATGATAGTTGCTGTAATTAAACAGTCTTTTTTCTACTTATTTTTTCTAATAAGGGAAAGAGATAAGATTGAATATTAAAGGCTTTTTTGTCTACCAAAATCCAGGCTAGGTACGCCTTGAATATAAAAACGAAATAGTTTGGAACCAGCTGTCCCAATTCGCGACACAGTCAATGTTTACGAGGCGCGTATGCTGTAAATACACAGAAATATTGGACAGGTGAAAATGTTTGGCTAAGGTTCTGTATTATGTTAGGGGTTCTCTATCATACTGGAATAGTAATAAACTTTAATCAAACTTCTTAAAATGGGACACCCCTACATTATTTAAAAATACCGGCCTTTAAATGTTTAACTACTGTAATCTATTTTTACCAACCTGCAATGAGCAAGCGTGGTGATCAATGCTCGTTCCTTTTCCACATGAGAAGAGGCCTGTCTTTATTTTCATTTAGAGAAGGAACGAGCATTAATCACCACGCTTGCTCATTGTGGGTTGACGATTTCAGATTCCAATTATTGATATTCTTTTTTCCTCACAGTGATTTTCTTGACCAAAATTTTTTAGGTATTCCATAACAAAAAAAAATAGAGTTGATTCAAATTTAAACACAGTAAGAAAAACTTACTAACCAAAATTGTCGTGGTGGCCTAGTGGTTCAATGAACGGATTTGTGTGCACAAGGTTGCAGGTTCGAACCCATTACAGGCAAGTACCAATATGACTTTTTCAAAGTTATATGTACTTTCTTAATTATTCTAAGACATCATTAACAAACGGTGAAGGATAACATCGTGAGGAAACCTGGATTCCAATAATTGGAATCTGAAATCGCCAACCCGCAATGAGCAAGCGTGGTGATCAATGCATGTTCCTTCTCTATATGAGAAGAGGCCTGTGCCCAGCAGTGGGACATTTATAGGCTGGTATGATAATGGTGATTAAGAAAACCTTTATTTAAGTTAAGTTTTACAAGAACTGTTTAGTGAATACTTTATGGTTTTATAGTTTGTACAAAAAGACAACGAGCGCCTCATTTTTATTCTTTAAAAAAGGATAATAAGATAACAATATTTAATGCCAGTAAAGTGAGGTAGCAGTTTACTAATTTTTATTACATTTATGGAACCCTAAAATCTTTTATCTTATATGTTTTTCTTTCAATCTGATTTTTTCTGATGTTGGCATGGCTTAAGCAAATATGTATAAAACAAAACTATTTAGACATTACTGTGCCTTTTATATTATGTATTTACAAATAATTCTCTTTCTTTGAAATAGTATATTAATGGCGCAGAATCTATCATGGAACAGTTCCGAGAAGTGAAGATCCGGTTTCTTGAAACTAAGTAAATAATGGACATGATTTGTTATTTTAGGATTATTGTTTTTGTAAGATTGTGTATTTTTTGATAGAAAGATTATAAAAAACAAGAGTGTATCATTTAGGCTAGTAATTTATTGAGTAGATTAGTTGAGTCTATTTGAATATTCATAGTTAGACTTATATATTCTAAACAGTTGTAAGAAAGGTAAGAGTACAGAAATATATAAAATAGTAATATCATTATAGGGAGACAGATGTTTTTTTAAGTTAAAGGATAGTCCATGTATCTCACAACTTATGATACAGTCCTAGTTTGCTCAAAATTAGCTTATAATTTTTGAGGCATGGACTGTTAAGTACCTAACAATTACTAAAAAGTGTTATTATATATAATACATAATATTTTTGCTTTTCTTTTAAATAAGTTGCACACTGTTGGCTATCATTATCTACCACTTCTCCTTTCGCGGTTCTGCTGGTAGAGATTTCTTTAGAAATAAGCAGTACCTTTGTACATCTGTTGTATTATGTTGTTTCTTATGACTTTTTGTGTGTACATAAATTATTAAATAAATAAATAAAAAGATAAAAATTATGTAGTTTTCTTTTAAATTTTTACGGTGTGGCAATACTTGTCAAAATGAAATAATAGACTTAACGATCTGTTTTGTACAGTCTACTGCATGCCAGTGGTAATACCAAGACAGCTTTCTAATATGAACAGTACAGTAGTAAGGTTGAGTTTCATTGGTACCACTGACGTAACGACCGTACTTCACTTTTATGCCCATTTCCTAAATTCAAGAAACTTCTGTTTTGTTTACGGACGTTCGAATTTTGTAAGAAAAACAAAAGAAAATTCTACTGCCCGTAAGAAAAACGAGTCGTTTCTCAATTATAGGAACCGGGCGATAACAACAACATTTATTCACTGACCTACATTGTACAAACTTAAAAACAAAAAACTATATATCATATCGTATCATATACATAAAATCCAAACGTCAAGCATATTTGTGAACATTTGAAATTAGAACAGCTAGGGCGGCCCCTCTCGTTATCGATGCACCTAACGAGAGCGCCGCAAAACGGATTATCGATATCCGCCATATCTGAGCGACAATCGATTCACAATCGTTCGCGACTCGCGTTAAAGCTATCTATCGAGTGACGGTTTAAATTCACTCATTTACCTTCGAATGCTCATCGCTGATTTTTGGGTACATTTAAGCGATTGTACAATGTACAGGGATTATTGGTCCCGAATTAGAGTTGTCAATCGGAATAGTTAAATAATGTATTTTAAACTGGGACAATGTTGATTTGACGGGCAAAATGTTTGAGAACTAAATTAAATGTAAAGCTTTGTGTTTGCTCCTATTTAGTTGCTAGCTAGTTGGTAATGTTTTTCAGTGTCACAGTTAGCGTAGGCGGGACTTGCTAATAGCGGTGGTATGCAACGCGTTCCTGCGTGGTCCTCGTTTTAACGGATTAGAAAAGTATTCTTCTCCACCGGCATTCCGCTCCGCCTTTACCAGGGCAGAGAACACGACAATTGTTTATTTATTTAATTTATTATTTATTAAGTATTTTACAAAAAGCCTTATACTAACACAATGCCCACAAAACCATTAATATTATTATAATATACTACTTGGTCTAGTATTTAATCTATTTCAAGTATCATATTAATATTGTTTGTTATATATAAAATACACTGCGAATGAAATCGCAGAGCACTGATAGTTACAAACACTGCAAACCAACTGCAAGCCGACCGTGCAGTATGCAATGGTGTGCAGTCATCTACTAGAGCTAGTAGCTAGTAGCCGACTCTGCTAACTGCTTTCAAACTGCAAATGTGCAGTTGAAATGCAGTCCGTCTGTCTAGACCCTTAGGCAACGATTTACCAAAATTTTGCTAGTGTTCCACATTAACGTCATGTTAGGATTGCAGCTAATGCAATGTGATAACGTCATTAGATATAAAGCTGGTAAGTACTCTCTGTCCCGATAGGTATGATTATAAAGTGTGTGAAAAAATATAGTGCCCGCGTATAAATTGTGGAGAAGAAACACCATTGAACCAACGCAAATAAATTGCGTATGTAAGGCATTTAATTTGACCTTACTAATATTATAAATGCGAAAGTAACTCTGTCTGTCGCGCTTTCACGCCAAAACTACTCAACCGATTTAAATGGTAATTTGATACACAGATAGTCTAGAGCATGAGAAAGGAAATAGGCTACTTTTTGCCGCGATACACGACATCCACGTGGGCGGAGCCGCGGGAAACAGCTAGTAATGTATATTAAATTAATTAAATAGATAATATAACCTTTCGGATTTAAAATACAATTCTTCGCCCTTTCCGAAAAAGCAAGAAACATGATTCCATCTACCAGATGTGTTTAGGAAAAGGGATTTATAATGAGCGTTTAAACGTGGGTGTAAATCTCCTGAAAAAGAAGAACTCATCTACCTTCACCATCGACAATTACACGCGTGATTATTTAAAAAAATCTTTGTCTGACGTATGGATAGTGGAGTGTGATTTTGGTGTGAGTTTAATGTTGAAAACAATGCTATTATATGCAAAGCCGTGTGTGTAAAATTTATTTACTTTTGTCTGATTAAAACAAAACTATATGAAAGGATTCTATAAACGGTTGTTTATTTAAACATCCTCTATAAACTCAATAGTGTAAAGAGGTTTTAACCTGGTTATTTTAGATAAACTGATAAATATGTTTTCTAAACTACCTATATTAATTTAGGAAAGATTTGATTGTTTGTTTGTTGATTGGGCGGGCTGTTATTTGTAATAAGACCGAAAATGTAGACTTTTAACATGATGTTTACGTAAATCTAAGTAATTTTACTAACAAAATACATCTTACTTGTAAATACATTTGTGTATTACAAAACAATACACCTTTCTCATTTTATATAGACCGCTGCTTTTCCGCTAGCAATGCGCTTTGTAACCCTATCAAATACTATGAAATATCTGCATTTAAAAGTAACTGTCAAGCTCAGTACTTGGGCAAACACGTTTCGTGCATGCAAGACCAAAGTTTGGTCTATAAAGTTCACTTAACAAGTACTACGTAAAGAAGCTAAGGTACGCTGGAGGTGGGTTTCACGTCAATATCAAAACTTGGATCGCAGAGAACGCGAAGAAAAACATAAGCTTGAAAAAATTACATATACCTATATATTTATTTTTTGCCTCAACTGGAAATTCTCACGGTCTTTCCCTACCGTTGAAATGGCGAAGCTTGCTGTGTAGTAATGCTAAAAATTACTAGGTACGTAAAATTAAAATTACGGAAAAACAAAAGTAGTTACCTAATATAATATAAAATATCTTTGATAATTGTGTATTTGTTTTTAAATGTGGACTACTGAAAAATACACAATTGTCAAAAATATGTTTTGTTGGTATATAGTTATACATAAAAAAGCACTGATAATATTTAACTCAAACAGTAACGAATGTGCACTGAATTTCAAATATAAATACTGAACTTCATTTAGTATAGAAGTACTACTTAAGTTACCCAGTGCTAGTTAGGTTTATTTTTTTATATTTCGCCTCTATAATAAAGCTTATTTTTGATATATTTTGAGTGAGTAGAGTACCTATACTCCATGTTAGATTTTACAAAATACTACCTGAAATTGAAATGTACGAATGCAATATACCTAAGCATTTATTTAAACACCCAATTTTATCACCTCTCCCGCAACGACTTGGCCGGAATACCGGAACTCCACAGTTACCTTAAGTCGTATTGCTGTCCCCATAAACTTGATTTTATCACAATTAATAAATTTATTGTAGCATAAACAAAATTGTCTTTAAGTTCATCCCTCTTGTTAGATCCATAAGGATTTTTGCTTTAGTTGAAACTAAAGCATACTATATATACTAACTAAATGTAATAACATAATATCAGCCTCTAAATGTCCCACTGCTGGGCACTGGCCTAGCAATGCCATGAACGGATTTGAGTGCACAAGGTTGCAGGTTCAAACCCGATAAAGACATACCAATGTTCCTTTTTTATAGCTATTTATGTATACTGTTTCTTAATAAAAAAAAAACCGTTTTGAAAAAACCGGGATTCCAATAACTAGAATCTGAAATCGCCAACTCGCAATAAGCAATCCAAATTTCCTTCAAAATATGAGAAGAGGCATGTGCCCAGCAGTAGGACATTTACAGGCCGGTATTGTATAATTCTATAAGTGATTGCTTCGGAATCAATCATTTAATAAATTCAAGATCATGATATTTTTTAGGTTCGCTAGCATCAATTTATTTTATTGGGTATGTCTTTATACTATACAACAAAATATTTACTGCTCGGTGCGCACCAAATGTTATGTAAGTGATATGCTATCGACTTGCGCTTACATTTCGATTCAACTTTATTTTCCAGAATCGAATGCTTGAAAAATATTTTCTTTGACATCGAATTATTGTTCAAGAGATTCTTGAAGACGGTGATGTATTATTTATTTATTTAACGTTATAAGCAGGCTTTGAAAGTGGGTCACCGCAACCCTATGCGACGGTCAACCTGTACAAACCTGTGCTTTAATGCTGAACAAACCAATTATGATAAATGTACTACAGAGATACGATCTTGCCGTTTGGATGAGAGGTTTCCTGGTTTCTTTAAGATCATAATAGGATGAGAATATAGAGGATTTTTGAAGTAAAACTTCTTTACGCAACTTTGACTTGGGGAGTAAGCTGATGACGAGCGTTACGAAAATTGTGATCGGGCGAGGCGAACGGAAGTTGAGAGGGAGATATAAGTTAGTGAAAATAGAAAGAGAGAGAGTAACGTTTCGTATATTACTTTAGGGGCAAGAGATAGAGGTTCGAGCACACATTTTCTTTCTCTCTTTCTCTCATAGCCAGTTACGTTTTGTATTTTTTTGTATAAAGAAGTTTTACTTGGTGGTGTGGTCTAAAGCACACTCGTTTTATTTTCCTTTGTCTTTGACTTACATCGCCATTTGACAATTTATTTTTGCTGATCCATATTTTCAGTAACAAAATATTTTTTTATCTAATCAATTCAATCTCAAGATCGATACCAGCATCTAAGAATCAAAAAGTTTTTCTTTAAGTAAACCAAATGGAAGAGTGGCGCGGTGTCGAATTGGTATTGAAATTTTAAGCAAGATCCTCCTCCAAGATCCCTATTACATAATGTAATATATACCTGTGCCCTTAATCTCCAATTTAATTTTATTTCTAATACAATGGCAAGGCGAAATTGTTATTCATTTAGCAATTTAATTGGAGAGTAAGGGCAGTTAACTAAATGGAGACTTACCTATACAGCGGCTTTCCCCCAGAGTGTCGGAACCACAGCACCATGTACACCCTGTCCTCGTTGGAGTCGGGCTCGATGTCGCACGGCAGAGACGCCGTCCGCCCCACCACAGCCTCCACCTCGACCGTTGACACTGGAACAAAGTCGACTGTTTTTCAATAGACATGGTCTTTTTGGTAACCTTTAAGGGCAATGTATGTATGCAGTCGTTAAGTCATTACGATTCTGACCGCCAGTCTTACTATGGGACACTGTGTTACATAGTAAAATGGGTTGTGGAGGTCAGATAAGCAGTCGCTCCAAATAAACAAGTAAAATACAGTATTTAGTCGAATTCGGTAAGACTGGAAGCAGACACCAACATAGAAGGCAGAATACCTGGACATAAATTATGCACATTTTTAAATATCTTTGTCCGATATTTATCCTTATTTCGCCTCACGGAAAAACTTGTTCTAACTTTTTTCATTAAAAAGTTAAACTTATCGAGTGACACATGTTCAAAACATAATATCGAAAACATTAATATGTATTTCTTACGAGTTATTGGAATAACGATGGCTAAAAAATATTAATAAGATACAAAAAAGACTCTTTAATCCAAAGAGAGCAAACCATAACTTTTCTTCGCTTAGTTTTTAATATTGATCATGACACGACGACCTACTGTCATACTTTAAGGGTTTGTTTGAGGTGGTGCGAGATAGAGAACTATGAAAGGACTTGGAGATGCCTATGCCCAGCAGTGAGACCACCTAGGCAAAAAAACAGCCGGCATACATATTCTGTAGGTAAATACGACACACGATATAACTAAATCAATAACCCAAGTTCAGGTAAATAATATTACCTACAAATATATGGGTAAACAATGAAACGTAGATTTACTGTTATCTGGGGATCAAAGGTCAAATAAATTATGGAGTTACAATATTACTCCTGCATAATTTATTTGTGGAGACCAGGGGAAATCAACGGATGTCTCTTAGCTTTGTAACCTTTTTTTTCATATTTTTTTTTTTGATGTGTGGGAAAGTTGCTCTACAACTGACATTTGTTAGTTTTGTTACCAAGATTATTTATTGTGGTTACTGTGATGGGTGAGTGATTTGGGGTACTGTCTGTTAATACGGTTTGAGGGTGCCTGTTGGTCTAGTGATTAGTGACTTCGACTGCTAAACTGGAGGTCGTGGGTTCGATTCCCATCCAGGATAAATCATTGTGTAATTTTGATTTGATTTTGATTATTAAGGTAATATTAGGTTTTGAGACAGTTTTAATAAAAGGGTGCGCTCTGTTTTGACATTTATTTTACGATTTTACATGTTCATACTAGTGCCATCAGTTCATACCCGATATGCGCGCTCTATAGTTTACTTATTTATTCCCCCAAGGTAGTTTCCTAAACTAAACACAAGCTGCACGATGTGTCATGGTACTGCATTTGAACCGATTAATTCTTGTTACATGTCATCGCCGACGATTTATTTAAAACTTAGGACAGAATTGGGTTGCAAGACCTAAGGCAAGGCAATCTATCAGTGTATGTGTTAGAATACTCGACGGTATGGTAATTAGTTAGTGCTTATCTGTAGTTTGATATTTGTTGATTGATTGATTTGCGGTTAAGTTGAGAGTTAAGCTAGGCTGTTGCAGTTTTGCATGTTTTGAGAGAAGGTTTAGAATATGAGGCATATATCATATTAATTCGTGAAAATCACTCGTTAAAAATTTGCATAATATAAATGACTAGCTGTTGTCGGCGGCTCCGCCCGCGTGGGTGTCGGTTATCGCAACGAAAAGTAGCCTATGTCCTTACTTAGTATCCCAGCTGACATCATACCAAGTTTAATCCACATCTGTTCAGCAGTTTAGCCATGAAAACATAACAGACAGACAAAGTTACTTTCGCATTTATAATATTAGAAGGGATATCTGTACTTAGATAATATTTTTACTACGGATGAGAATTTATAATCCGAGTAAAATGAACACAGTGTTATAATTGTAGATGACAAAATATCACTGTGAGTAAAATAAGTAATCAAAAATCATATTTAAGTAGAAATATAATTATTTGAAACGTAAATAAAATTCTCAGTTAAAACAATGTATTACTGTTGGCATTAACTCGTCAAATTAAAGAGAGATCAGCAATCAAGCAAGTATAAAAACGTATTAGTCTCTGTACATTTCAACAACTTTCACCAAAAGACTAATTAATAATTAATTCTACTACACTCAAAGTTCCTGTACATTTCCAAATCTTGGCTCAGAATAATTGATGAATTCAAAACTTACTAGTACAATGAAATAATGTAGATCCGAGCCTAATTTCGTTACCTGAGACGAAATCACTTGTTCACCATCTGTGCCTTATTATAAATTCAATCTTGAATTTAAGATTTGAACATCAGAATTAGAATATGTAGGTTTGGTTTAAATTTTGTAACGACATGTGTGGGATTCGTACTTTTAATTGAAAATGGCGTCTAAGTAAGCAAATATGTTTAATGCTAGTACAGGATCAATTTATTTAAGATCTTTTTTTATAGTTTCCCGTACTAGCTTAATTAAACACTCTATCGAGTGGAGTTTCTACAAATATTTAATTAACTTACATAAATAACACCCAGACTTGAAACAAGCAATTTTGTATCACGAAAATTCTTGTCCCATGCGGGGATCGAGCCCGCTACTATCTCCCCCTCACATAGTAGCGTAGCGCGCCCATTTTACTGGGTAACACAGTATTCTATAGTAAGACTGGCTGTCAAAATTGTAATGACTTAACAACAGTCAAAGATCAAAGTATGACAATCGCGACGCGTGCTTTCCGAGCCACAAGGTTTAAAAGGTAAACTTTTGTACCATGACTAAAAATAGAAACGGCATTCTTTAAAGTATTTTAGTATCTAGTTTAGATCAGTAAAACACTAAATATTACAGACTTTATTACTAAAATACTGTTCGAACAGCGGTGGCCCATTTGCTAGGCCGTAAAATGTAATGATTTTGTAACGACTCCGCCAGTCGATAAAACGCGCAGTGTAAATGTGGCCTAATATACATTTTTGAGGAAAACGTCCTGAAATTGTGGAAACAGACAATATGTTTGTGATAATGATCGTTCTCATAAATGGTGGCTTATCAAGGGCTTGCGACTGCTCAGCTTGATTTATTTGTGTGTTTGTTTATAGGAAGTCATCTCTGGAAATACTAAACCGATTTTGAAAATTTTTAACCATTAGAAAGCTACATTATTCCTGGATGCACTAGGCTACTACGGAACGGGCGGCGATAACGGATACCTATGTGGGCAACAGCAACTTCTGTTATGCAAAACATCACACTTGAACAGGCACAATTGCATAGCAACTATTAAAGACACAAAAAACCTAGCATCAAAAATGAAATAATATTAAATGAAATAACTTATTTCGCAAACATAGCATGTAGGGAAAGCTACAATGTCTGGATTCTTTGTATCAAAACAAGTTCATGAGTATTGAAATCAGAAAACGTACAACAGGGGTTTGGGTCATGCTATCGCGAATTGTAACATTAATGTGTAAATATAGGTCACATTACACGTAGGTACGGTAAACTCTGGTTAGGACTAAACTGGAGCTAAATAAAACAGACGATAAAATGTAAAATATTTCTTCAATATATCAAGAAAATATCATAAGTAATGGCAATGTATTGTCCAGCTTATTGTGTGCCTAACTTACCTATGTATGATATATGCATAGAGAAAAAATAAGTAAACTATAGAGTGCGCATATCGAGTATGAACTGTAGGCTCCAGTATGAACAAGTAATATCGTAAAATTTGTGTCAAAATAGACCGCACCGTTTTATTTACACTATCTCAAAACCTAATATTACCCTAATAATATAGGAATCACCGATATTTTCGCATAAACGTCTATCGTCGGAAACCCTATTAAATCCGTAAACGAGCGTAGTACATTTAGCTAAAAATTTGCTTACGCTTGACACATGAGGCTACTAGCGATGCTCGCACTCTATGGTCGTCTATGTTTATTCTAAGGATATATTATATGTAGCAAACTAGATTGCTCAGTTCTAAACCGTTGCTCTAGGGTCTCTGCTGTGCCAGTAGTAACTCTGATGAAGTATATAACTGTAAAACAGTTGTCATTTATTTCAATTTGTATTAAATGTGTTCCTTTCTGCTACTCAAAATAAATGATTATAATATTTTTTTTAATAAAATTAAAAGGACCGAGAATTAAATAAAAAGTTTTTACTAATAAATATTGGTTACAAAAAATTTTTTTCTGCAGGAATTATGAATGTTAATTTTTTGAAATACCCACTTAAGCAAATATTTCGTTGAAGACAGGGAAATTTCTTATTACTTTAGCAAATTGAGACAGTGCAAAAATAGTACAATAAAAGAAGGATAATAAAGAGAATACAGTCATAAAAATGCAGAAATTTCAAAGCTTAAAAACCTAAAAATTCAGCACATTCAGTCTCCATTCTAAAAACATCTTAGCACGTTCTTTTATTATCTTAAATAAGCTGAACGACATATTTTTATATCTTCGCAAATGGGGCTCATACGTTTGCCTTAAGCGTCGCATTACATCGTCGGCGATTGCCCACCGCAGATGTTTCTTAATACTTATCGTCTGAGGAAATGGGGATAGCAGATGGCTTGGTATGAAGTACGGTTGGTACGATACGGTTGCTCACTGGCGTATGATACTACTTCAAAGAAGACAGTTGTATTAATTTTTTGGGTATAATAATAATATTTTTGGTTGCACGGATAGTAGAGTGGTATAGGTTACCAAGCCAATTACCACTGTGCGCGACGTGCTACGCGTTCGATCCCCGCATGGGACAAGGATTTATGTAATCCACAAATATTTGTTCCAAGACTGGGTGTTCTTTGTGCATGTAAATTAAATATTTGTGAAACCTCCGCGATACAGGGTTTTAAGACCTTTGTGCGGGAGTAGTTATAAAAAAAATGTATTTGTATGACGCCGTTGAGCTCATGCTGTCTCTTTTACTTTAAAGTGTAAAGTAGGACACAAAGAGACATTGTAGAACACTTTTAAATAAGTTGCATTTGACTAGGTACGTACGGCTACAATTGTTAGTCAAACGAAACCTATATTGTTTCACAGTGTTCTAGAAACCGACGAAACGTTTCAATAATAAAATAAATCAAGGCTATAGAGCTCGACATTTGTTTATACAAAGGTGTTAAAGAAAATTACAGAAAGTCAATCGGCGCGCATGTAAAGAGAATTGCTTCGATACCATCTCGATTGAGGCACTAGGATAAACACGAGCGTGTATTTCTTCCAAGAAGTTGGTTTAAAAATCAACAATATAAACTGGTTGGGGTAAACTTATCGTCTTAAGTCGAGTATAAGCTTGATAAAGACAAAAGTACTATAGGATTGGATATATAAAGAGTTTAAGCACAACAGTGGGATTATAATGATAGTTACCTTTTTTTTTTATTTACGTCGTACTTTTATTAGATTATGGTTCGTTACAAGAGTAATTTCATCATCCACTGCTCTTGTCATTCCACTGCTGGGCATAGGTCTCTCCTTACACGTGCCATTCTCTCTGGTCCTGTGCTCGTCTCATCCAGATTCGACCCGAAACTTTAGTTATGTCGTCGACCTATCTTGCTCCCGGACGACAGACGCTTCTTTTGCCTAACCTTGGCCACCATTCGGTCAATGCCTTACTCCACCTGCCATCACTTTGTCTGGCCAAGTGTCCTGCCCAGCTCCATTTTAGCCTCATTATTGCGGTACCGACGTAAAAATTCATACGATGTTATAATATATCTGTGATTTTTTTAGAAAGTCATTGGTATTTTTCCAAACTTTTAAATCACTTACTAAAATATCCGTTTAATAAAAAACTTTTCAAATCAATCGATAAGAATCTATAAGAGCTGCTAAATTTCCTCTATTGATCTTATATTGCATCGTCAGGGAAGTAACGAAACAACTAAACCGACCGAAAACCGACTAAAAACTCCTTTTTTTTTTTCCCGGGCTTTTGACTGCGTCAATATTCCTTTGCTACTCTCAAAGTTGCACTACTATGGTTTTGACCCTGCCACGTTGCGTTGGTTCGACAGTTATCTAAGATCAAGAGCACAGCAGGTTGAATTGAGATTAAGCGATGGTAGCACACGGGTTTCTGAACTAGCATCTGTTACAAGGGGAGTTCCACAAGGTTCCATTCTTGCTCCTATTTTGTTCACCTTATACTGCGCTGATATAATACATTGTATTCACTCATGTAAGTACCATATTTATGCCGATGATGTACAAGTATATATCTCTTTTAAGCCAAATATCTTCAGAACGGCAATAGACAATTTAAATAGGGACCTAAACCGAATTACAGAGTGGTCGAAAAACAACTGTCTGGCACTTAATCCCTCTAAAACAAAGTTCATGGTATTCGGCACAAAACAACAAGTGCAAGCATTGCCTCCTACGCTAAACGTGACACTGCTGGGCCAACCTATTGACAGGGTAAACGAGGCCCGTAATCTGGGGTTGTGCGTAGATAGTGGACTTAGGTATGAAGGACATATAGCTGCGTCAGTGAAAAGCTGTTTTTATCGCTTGAGGGTACTTTATAGAATGAGACCTTACCTATCTGAGGAACTACGGTTGCAGCTTGTGGAATCTCTAGTACTCTCAAAACTGAATTACGCTGACGCTGTTTATGGGCCGCGATTGCTGGGTCGAACAAACAGGCTAATACAAAGGGTTCAAAATGCCTGTGCCCGTTTTTGTTTTTATATACCACCTCGTTCTCATGTAACCCCGTTTATTAACCAGCATTTGATGCTAAAAATGAAGCTACGCCGCAAGCTGCATTTAGCTTGTTTACTCTTCGGAGTAATCAAGTATCAGGAGCCTATCTACTTGTACAAGAAACTTAGTTGGGTGACACATAAAAGAGCCTGTCCGGTCAGGGGGTGTGCGCAGCAACTCAGTATCCCACCACATAAGACGACTGGGTTTAGAGGTTGTTTCCGTTACGCGGCAGCCAAGATTTGGAATAATTTGCCTCCGCCAATAAGACAAATTAACACCTTATACACATTCAGGAAACGGTTAAGACTATACCTACTGAATGAACAGCGTGACTTGGCAAATGTTAACCACAATCTTTCCATTATTTAAGTAAGGTAGGTTCGTCCGCACACACTGTACAGTTAAATAATTAGCACTGATCGGATCGGTGGGGCTTTCCTGCATGCTTGAAAACTAGTAAATTTGAATATACTGTTCACTCCCTATAACCCTGACGGCGGCGATACCATGGTCGATGATGAGGTGTTGCACGTAGTGGAGCAGCATAACCTCCCAACCCTTCTGTGAGACCTTTAAAATTAAAATAAAATATAATTACTTTTTCTCTAGCTAGGTTACTAAATGTTTGTCACTTTATGGCGTTTTTTGGGCACCCTCACCTTTCTAGTCTGGCCTACAAGTATCTATTGGGGGATGATCCGTCCTGCACGATTGCAAGAACCTACTTCGTTCCAGGTGAAAGTTCGCAATACATGCACATCAGACATTCCTAAAAAAAAAAAAAAAAATATGTATTTAAACCATAGGCATATATTAATAGCAAAAATCATCATAAAAAATAACACGATAAATGTACAATTACCTGTGCCGGGTAAAGATTTGTATTTAAACATCTTCTATAAATTCTATAAATTATATGTAACTTCCTTCTTCTCCTTATCATAATTATGACACCTGTCTGTTTAACTTGTATGCAAGTAAGTTACACAATTACTTGTTTTTCATTAGAAAATATGGGTTGGATCAAAAAAAAAAAATTTAAACTTCCACCCTCATTAATTATTTGCTAGCAGACGGCATTACGTAACTCATCTGAGTTGCAAATGGCGTTTTACAAACCTGTATCTGAGCCTGTATCTATCTATCACACCACTATAATTATTATTACACGCACGCACACAAACACACTAATACACACACATTTACGGTTGGACACTTGACGATTTACATCCGTGAAATGGTCAGGGGTGCCAGATGAAAACCAGCGTCAAACACGGGTATCAATTTACCTGTGTTTGACATTACGCTGATCTGGAACCCATTTGGGTCAGTCCTGAGACACATTATAGGAATGTTTTTAAAGTTTTCTTTTTTTTGTTTTTTAATTTAGTTAGGTATGTTTGTTTTTGTGTTTATGTTGTTTAATTATTGTAATTGTGTCTCTGTGCTGTGTCCAAATTAAATGTTCTTTCTTTCTTTCTTTCTTTCTTTCTTCTTTAAAACTATTTAAATGGAAATTACACAAGTATTGAATAAAACCACCTAGTTAGCATATCCCAACGGCAAAAGAGCGAATTAAACGTTCACAGCTCAAGTAAACCCCGTCCGGAACAAACTCGCCAAATTAAAACCCCGTGTGTCCCCCACTTACAAATTGTTCCCGTCTTCGTATTGGCAGGATCTTCAGTAAGATAACACCTGAATAAGATTCAACCTTATCCCTTGAGTGTTAAAACTCATTTTAGATTATTGCAGCAGTGAAAATAAATTTGCATCAATGTGTCTAAGGTGGAATGGAAAACGTCGGTAGATCTGTTCTTAGATTTCCGCGTTGAAATTCTGTGATGGTTTACCGCCTTACCGGTAAAGTTAAAGGTAGGATTAAATTCGGATTTTGGAAGGTAAATCGCGGTAATTTTCAAGAAAAGATATGACATGACTCGGAAGTTTAAACTGTGATTTTAGAATAATAGATAGAAGGTGGTCATTATTTTCTTGTTCTTAAAATATTATTAGATTTATTAGAAATTACACCAGTCCTTTTTATTGTTCTGTATCGAAGAGTGCCAACGGGAACCTGACGGGTATGAAACTTGGTTTAAGGTAAACTTGGTTCCAAAGAAAAGACAAAGTCTACTTTTTGATGCGCTAACCGAACCCACGCAGGCGGAGCCACGGGCCACGGGCCACAGCTAGTAATCTAAATAGTTTTTATTAAAACAATAAATATTTATAATAAATAAATAATTTATATTTTTTATTAGTAGTTAAATATAATAAATAATAAATGTGGACTACATCACATACATTGCTCTGAACCCAAAGTAAGTAGCTAAAGCACTTGTGTTATGGAATTCAGAGACAACGAAGGTACCACAAACACCCAGACCCGAGACAATGTAGAAAAGTGGTTTTCTACATTGAACCGGCCGGGGATCGAACCCGGGACCTCAGAGCTGGCGACACCTTGAAAACCGGTGTGTACGCCACTCGACCACGGAGGTCGTCAAAAAGTTAGAAACAAACATGTTTACAAGACAATGTCATACAAAACCCGCATTCAAAAGCAAGTTGTATAGAAATCTATACTAATATTATAAAGCTGAAGAGTTTGTTTGTTTGTCTGTTTGAACGCGCTAATCTCAGGAACTACTGGTTCGAATTGAAAAATTCTTTTTGTATTGGATAGCCCGTTTATTGAGGAAGGCTATAGGCTATATAAGATAATGCTACGACCAATAGGAGCGGAGCATAAATGAAAAAAACCGGCCAAGTGCGAGTCGGACTCGCGCACCGAGGGTTCCGTACAAACCTGTAGGTATATAAGTAAAAGTTCACCCATCACGATGATCGAGTCATAGTCGTAGTTATGGTATTTTAATTGCACAACGAAAAAAAAAATATAAAAAATATTTTTATTATATGATGTAACTAAAAATTTATGCTTTTCGCAATTTTTCCTTTATCTGTGTTATAAGACGTTGCTTCGTACCAAATTTCAAGATTCTGAGTTCACGGGAAGTACCCTGTAGGTTTTGATTCCCTTGCGAGTGTCGAAAATTTGCGGCATAAACGGGAGTATCTTTTGATCGCGTTGACTTAGAAGTTTGATTTTTTCACAGCTCCAAGAGACCATAGACTTGAGTATTTGATATGAATTTCAGCTTGATACCTCCACGCGTTCCTGAGAAAAAAGGTCTTGACAGACAGACAGACAGACAGACAGACGGACAACAAAGTGATCCTATAAGGGTTCCGTTTTTACCTTTTGAGGTACGGAACCCTAAAAATGTTGCAAAAATGAAAAACCGTTGAAACTAAAACACGCGAACAAAGTCGCGGGGGACATGCTAGTTTACTATATAACAAGTTACTCAAAATTCCTAATACAATAGATAATAATGAATTAATACTATTTCCGTTTGTTACGATTCTTGTAACTAATGTTTTATGCAAAACATTATCTAACCACGCACTCAGGAGAATTTCGGAGGGATATCGGTAACTACGGTAGAGATACATTCAATAAATATATATCTTTGAATTTGGGCATATAGATGGTTTACTCACGCACATTCTCGGGATCGCCCGACTAGTTTCAGACTCAATAGGAGTCCCTAATCATGACGCTGACGCAGCGGCGGTGGGGTCGCGATTCGAACAGTCAGGTATAATATGAGTCTGAAACTACTCGGGCGATCCCGACAATATGCGTGAGGAAACAGTTTTGTTTTAAATAATTATGAATACTCCTCACGAAAGTTATTATACAGATACAGTACTTCTTCACAATATTGCAAAAAAGTCAATGCTAGAGGTACTACTATAGCGGGGCATAATTAATCAAATGTTGTTAAACCAACAGTTAGCTTATATCTAGAAAATATATTAAAAGCTCTATACTTCCTTCTATCATTACATATTAACATACCTAGTTGTTTTTCAAAGCGCAAGTGCTATTACAGCATTAAAACCTATCTCAACTATCTTAATTCTTGTAAGCTTATATTGTCAGCCCCTATCCATCAACGATTAGTGTATTTTTATCAAATAAATCTGCTGATCTTCATTAAAGGTTCTAATTAAGCCCAGCATAAGAGAACGAAATTCTTGATTAATTCGAGTTAAAGTAAGTTAACTTACGACCCATAATTGTGGGGCTTTGCATGTATAAAATACAATGTTTTATAATCGCAAAACGGCTGAAATATTGATCTATAATACATAAAACCATCTGCAAATATAAGTTTGTAATGTAAAACTACAAAATTTCAATATTTGCCTTTACTTGCTAGCATCATGCCAAATTTCGTAATTCTGGGTCGAAGTACCCTATGGGTTTTGAGTGTCTCTAAAATGTATGGGAAAAACCATATGTATTTTTGAATTTCGTTGACAAGAAGCTTGATGATGATGAAGACGTAGAAGCTTGATTGTTTTTTTGCATAAATGGTTCATATACTTAAGTATTAATTTTAATTTCAACATGATACCACCACGCGTTCCTGAAAAAATAATCTTGACAGATGGACAGACGGACGATAAAGTAATCCTATAAGTGATCTTCTAGGATATTTTCAAAAGGGATAATCTTTCTTTTTTGTGGTCGGAACCGTAAAAAAACATTTAATAATAGTTTCCATAATACAAACACATTCTCACTATACTAATTAATTATCTACTTCAAATAAACATGAAAAGCTTAATTAAAAACCAGGTCAGACTACATCACGCCATATATTCAGCTAGAAAACATCTAGTTTTATTTCAAAGCATCAGTCGTTGAACACTAAATCCTCGCTTGTACATAAGTACACATGTTCCTTCGTCCATGATTTTGCGGTTCAACCATTTTGTGTCTGTTTGAGGGCCTCTTGAATAAACATGAGCATTCGAGTCGGAAATAGCACGAGCGCTATCTAGTTATGGAGGGCAGTTTACTTCTTACTTATGGGGCTACTCTTAAGTGATTTTTGGTGATGTTTTACCATTTTTATAGGGTTTAGTGTAGGGTTTGACGTTTGATAGCGGTGAGGGTTATGTAAGCATGTAACTAGTGTTCACGCGTTTTCTAAACTATCCTTCTCGTTTTTATTTTATTGCGTAACGTGTTAACGTTTTACAGATTCGAAATAACACGAACAAATACTTGCTAATTTGAAATTGCATGACTTTATGTATTAATTTGTCCAACTTAAAAAAGTTAACAAGCATGGTACAAAACTTATGTTAAAATGTGTACAGATAATGTACTCCTGGTACATTATCTTATTATTATGGAATAAGCATAGGCAGGTATCTGGAAAATGAAATTTTGGTCTTTTATTGAATTTAAAATAGTAAGTAAACTTAAAACTAATGTTTTTTCAAATCCACACAAAAAAAAAATCTAGCTTTTTGATTTGAGCCTCATTAATTTAACATAATATAATAAATAAGCTCTCCATTTCCTATTTGTTTAGATATGTTTTACATTAAAACTCATTACCCTTTTTAAAATGTAGCGTATGTTTATTCTCGAGATCTAATCTTATTCCATACCAAGTTTTATTAAAAACGGTTCAGCGTTTTACCTGTGAAACCGTAAAACAGACAGAGATAGTTAGTGCCGCATTCAAATATGGATGAAACCTACTTGATAAAACATGACCCCAAATAACCTTGCCATAAACTTTACAATCCCACGACATTTGAAATGAATTTTCAGTCACAACACTTAAATTTGAATGCTAATAGTATCAGATACTTATACTGTGGTATTTAGGTAAAAAAACCTACCGGAACAACAAGGCCGAAACACTATGGATTTCTAGAACAAGACTGCTTAATTCCAGCAGTTTTTGTGAGATATTACCACATAAGGCTGAGTTGTGAGTAGATATTCTTGAGTTATGATACCAGACCCTGTAGCCAAGTGACATTTCTACAAGCGTTAACCGTGATAGAAATCGCATCATCATCATCCACAGCCTTTGTCATCCCACTGCTGGGCATAGGCCTCTCTTTTCATGTGCCATTCTCTCCGGTCCTGTGCCCAATCTCATCCAGATTCGACCCGAGACTTTAGTTATGTCGTCGACCCATATTGCTCCCGAAAATGAAATCGCATAAATAACAATAATTAAATGAGAATGCGCTGCTGTACTTTCTCTCGATTCTATGTTTTGTCACGATTGTCAAGTCACACATATTTGATTGACCGTTACTTTGCCGAAATTTCGTCTTTCTTGATTATATGGGATCACCTTTGGCCGTATTGAAAACAAAAATATTTTTTGAAATCGATCCACAATTAACGGAGAGATGGCGCAATAAACATACAAAAATAATTAATATCGTCGACTTGGGAACCTACTCCTTTTGAAGTCTGTAAAAAACAGACTTTGTAACCAAACATATCAATCTTATTCTTACTTAACCAATACACCAAACAGATTGGTTATAAGGCAAAATAGTCGTAAAGTGTGGTCGAATAATCAAAGTAGTAAAGTTCCATGTTTTGACATCAAAATTTACAGGCACCTAAACCTTGAAAATCGCGTTAAATTGTAATTAACTTCTGTACAGAGTATCGAATTGGGTCAGTGGCATGAGGCGCCTAGGAATTCTTGAATTCCTCATTGACACGAGGATTATTCCAAGGACTACCTAAGGAATATCAACAAGTCACACGTTATTTATATCTCCCAATGATATTATACACAAGATTTTTTATGTAACCATTATTATGTAACGGGAATTAGCGCGAACATACATAACTTTAATACATAAATATATAATATAATAATAATAATACCAGACTGTAAATGTCCTACTGCCTCTTCTCATATAGAGAAGGAACGAGCATATATATAACTAGCTGTCCCCCGTGACTTTGCCCGCGTGTTTTAGTTTCAACAGTTTTCCAGTTTTGCAACATTTTTCATTTATGCTCCGCTCATTTTGGTCGCAGCGTAATGTTATACAGCTTATAGCCTTCCTCAATAAATGGGCTATCATTCCTTCATCTTTATATATTAAGTACAGATATATACTTTAATTAATACCTTTATTCTTGACGTTTCGACCAAATTACACCGGCCGCGGTCGCAAGACTACAGATGCGAAGCAAAGTAATTTGAAAAGACTTGTCCCTTCACTCTTGGATAGATTCTGCCACAGGATGTGAGAGGCTCACAGCAAGCTGGCAAAGCTCACTTATACTAATATTATTATCTAATAAAAGCAAGGCTAATTTAAAAAAAAAGGCAAAGCAGAAATAAAAAAAAAGAGTCTCTCAGAAAAGGATACACGCAAACCTTCCTCTCGAATCACTCTGTCCATTGGTGAAAACCATATGAGAATTCGTTCAGTACTTTTTGAGTTTACCGCGTTCACACAGACAGACGCGGTCGGAGACTTAGTTTTATAATACGTATAGAGGTTTCAAACCACAAATAAATCAGCCAAGTAGGTACTAATACCATCTATTACTTCATAAGATCGAGTAAAAATCTGCCATTTATATTTTAATTCGCTTACAGAACCCTAAAAACGATAAACGTAAAATAATTTATATTTTATCTGAGTAAAGATCTCTTAATAACGCAAATGACCTATTAATTTTATCCATATTTAATTTAATTGCAAAAAGCTAGACATTAAGCTTCTAAATATCCAATTTATTGAAGTCTTATAAAAATCCACTTTACCGACCTTATTTAGATCTTAAACTTAATGAATAATAATATAAGGTTAACAATTTTGAAAGAAAAACTGTATTAAAATTAATGAGCGTAAAAATGGAGTGGCTGCGGACTAAGCTCTATAATTAAAGCTAAGATGTGAGTGCCAAAGTTCATTCAAGAGTACCGATGGATAATTGAAAATTACATACTTGTATTTTTGTTAGTTCCCACCTTAGAGGAATAAATAAGTAAACTATAGACTGCGCATATCGAGTATGAACTGTTGACACTAGTATAAAAACTTAAAATCGTGAAATTAGTATCAAAACAGAGCGCACCGTTTTAATAAAACTATTTCAAAACCTAATATTACCCTAATAATATCGGAACTGCCGATATTTTCGCATAAACGTCTGTCGTCGCACGGAAAATCACATAAAACAGTAAACGAGCGTATTACATTCAGCTAAAAATGTGCTTACGCTCCGCATAAGGGGCTACAAGCGATGCGCACGATCTATGCTTGTCTATGATTACTCTAAGGTTCCCACCATTCGTCCCAATTGTTTGCTTCTTTGGTGTACAATTAAAGTGTTGTTTTTTTTAACTTAATCCATAATAATATCATAAATGCGATAGTAACCGTGTCTGTCTTCATGTCTGTCTGTCTGTTACGTTTTCACGGTTAAACCTATAAACCGATTTTGATGAAACTTAGTATTGGGTAAGCTTGGTTCCCAAGAAAGGGCATGGGTTACTTTTTGTCGTAATAACCGACACCCACGCGGGCGGAGCCGCGGGTATCAGCTAGTTATATTATAAGTGTACTTAAGTAAATAATTTTCTTGATTGGCGTGTCACAGTCCTCGTCTCTTTTAAATAGGTTTTAATATACAGTGCAAAGGAATAATAGAGTGGTCTCGGAGACTGGACGCTTCGACGTCTTTGCCGACTATCTTCAAATAGAGTAGATCGTCACACTTAATTAATTACAAACTCTCTTAAATAATTATTCATAACTTTTAGAACATTTTATATTGCTACTTTTATATAACTATCTACAATTATTTCCTTCAAGAGTAATTCTATGTATATACAATGCGATTACTCTTCAATTTAATTTTAATTCTAATACAATGCTAATGCAAAATTGTTATGCATTTAGCTGGCATCCAGTCAGCTCCATTGACAGCATTTTTTTAAGAATATTAAATCTCTTGCCTGTTAAACTAATATCAATTTTTCGTTCAAGGGTAATTTTCAAAGGTTCGTTATTTATGTTTTTAAAGTACTCCTTAAAGATGGCTACAAAAGGCTTGCAATAGACAATTCAACTCCAATATTTTTATCGCGAGCTGATATTATAAAGAACACCGTAACAATCCAAACGTAAAGAAATAGACCAAGAGTTCGCTCTATTCGTTTAAGGGGAAACAGTCACAGGTTGGCAAAGATTAACTACGTTTGAAGTTAGAGTTTATTTCTTAGAGTTCTAGTGCACACAAAGAGCTCTGACAAACTAATCCAAGTCTTGAACTGCACAAACCTGTTGAAGTTAGGAAAGCATTAAGACTGAAGTAAGTAGCTAACTGGTAAAAGTACATGGGTTTGATTCCTTCCTCTGTCGAACCAGCCCCTGTAGCTAAGTCACATTTCTTAAAGCGTTAACGATGATAGAAATCGCTTAAATGACATTAATTGTATGGAATTGACATTTCATTTCGATAAGTCACGTGACTTACAATAGTCACTTCAATTCATTTGAGCGATTCGATTAGCGTTGACGCTTGTAGAAATGTAATTAAATACAAATAATAGAAGGAAAAACTTAAACCTCAGGCAGGACTCGAACCTGCGACCATTGCCTTGACGCGCCATTCGCTTTACCAACTAAGCTTCCGAGGTCACGGCCTGGAAAAGTGGCGCGTCAAGCCAGTGGCCGCAGGTTTGAGTCCTGCCTGAGGTTTAAGTTTTTCTTTCTTTGGTCTTATCATAAGATACTGTATTACCCAGTAAAATGGACTGTGGAGGTCAGATAGGCAGTCGGCCTATCTGACCTCCACAGTCCATTTTACTGGGTAATACAGTATCTTATGATAAGACCGATTGTCAGAATTAATGACTTTATGACTGTCAAGGATCCTTATGACAATCAAGACCAACGGCTTAACGTGCTTTCCGAGGCACGGAAAGACTGTTCTTTTTATTACCTTGTAAATAGTATAGTTTTGGAGATCAGATAAGAATTCAGTTTTAAGGGAAACCGACCCTAAGATAGCATAAAAAGAGTAGTAAGAAAAATTTAAAATAGCTTGTCTGCTTCAATGGCCCATCAACCAAAAACCTATGGTTGGTGAGCAAAAACGCCAAGATCAACAGATTAAGTTCAGAATAAGAGAGACAAGAATACTGATACTATTTTATTATATTCTGAAAAGCAACAACAAAATTAATTAAAACTACAGCTACTTATTGATTATTTAATCTCTTAAGTACTTGAAAAGGAAAGTTTATAATTAAAAGAAAACCCTTACTGTAATATAATTTTGATTTTAAATTGTAACAAAACAGTTTTGTGAAATATTTCAAATTATGACAATGATGTCGGTTTGATTTAGGAATATAGGTTGCTGGTTTATTTATCATCATCATCAGCAGCAGGAATACATCCTCTGTCGAACAAAGGCCTCCTCTATAGAAGGCCACAACGAACGATGATGACATCCTCGTAGTCACACCAGATAGACACGCTAGTGTTACTGTGTGACCATCAGGATTTTTTCTGTTAGTCACACCGCAAAAATTTCTACACCTTGGATTATAACATAGTGCTGTGAAAAATGCAAAACTTTGACTTCACTTAGTTATCCAAACGACAACTTGCCACTTGCATCCACCGGCTACCTGCGACCTTAAAAATGTCGTCAGTGTACCTGATGGGATGCCTACCAATACTGCGTCTTTGGAATCGTGGTTTACTTATACTTTACATACACAAATAGTTTGCCAATAAAAATGATGATTAAAACTTAATAGAGTGCTACGTAATAATGCGACAATCTATACTAATATAATTATAAAGCTGAAGAGTTTGTTTGTTTGTTAGTTTGTTTGTTTGAACGCGCTAACCACAGAACTACTGGTCCGATTTGAAAAATTCTTTCAGTATTGGATAGCCTATTTATTGAGGAAGACTATAAGCTATATAACATTACGCTGTGACCAAAAGGAGCGAAGCATAAATGAAAAATGTTACAAAATGAAAAACCGTTGAAAATAAAACACGCGGACAAAGTCGCAGGGGAAAGCTAGTACTGATAATAACGAGTAATGCGTTAACTCTTTTGTTGCAATTGTAATATACTCACGATGAATTGATATCACTCCAGTCAGCTCAGGAAGATGTAATTACGGACCAGACAAATGAGAGGCTGTCTAAATTTGGATTAAAAAATACAACCAAAAATATTATACGTACTTAAGAACTCTTAATATTCATTAAAATTTTGCTAAACATACCTACTTATGTAAGTACTGATTGCTATATATACCTATGTAAGGTATATATAGCAATCAGTACCCTATTAAAATATGGACACTCATAACATGAATTCAGTTTACTGGTTCGTCAAAAGAGTTCCATTGGAAAAAGGTTACACTCAGAAAATGGCTCGTCCATAAATAACTTAGATTATTTGTATTCTATTTTAACAGAAATTTAATTAAATTTATTTGACCAACTTTCGGACCAACGCCTTCAATAATTAAAATTTAAATTAAACATACTTAACGCTGAGATAAGCCACGTCAGATAGGATATGGGAATCCGAGGTGCTAATAAAATTCACGGCAATTAAATACTACTAAAGTGACTTTTATTACGGTAGAAAGCTGTTTCTAGAATGGCAATTAAGCTTCTGGCAGCTGTTTGCAGAAAACTATTTAATTAACAAGTATAATTACGAAAGAGTAATAAAAGAGGCGGTGAAGTGAGTCAATTCATGATACATGGAAATTACCTGTAGCTCCAATTTCAATGGAATTGGTTCGAGGTATTGGTAATTTTATTTTTCACCATATATAAAGAGTATATTACATTGTATATTGTACTACCTTTTTTCCGCGGTTCTGTCTGAGTGGGTGTCTGCTATCAGGGAAAAAGTAGCAGATATACTTTATTGGGATCCAAGCTTACCCCATACCAAGTTTGATTAAAATCGGTTTAGTGGTTTAGCAGTAAAAGCAAAACAGATGTATAATATAAGTGTGGAGTATGGATGTGGATTTTATAAATCGATTAGGGTATGTATATAAGCCGTGGTTACCGCGGTTGGTACGTAGATAGGTGACCACTTGTAAACATACCGAGACTCGTCAGTGCCTCGGAAAACACGCCCTGACTGTCAAACGTTGATCTTTGACTGTCGTTAAGTCATAAACAATTCTAATAAAAACTAGTCTTATTATGGGATAATGTGTTACCCAGTAAAATGGGTTGTGGAGGTCAGATAGGCAGTCGCTCCTTGTAAAATACGGTATTCAGCTGAATCCGGTAAGACTGGAAGCCGGCCACAACATAGCTTGGAGAATAGCTAGGCAGAAGAAGGACTAAAAATTCACTACCTGGTCCCCGGTAATACGAACACTTCGTTGGTTTAAGCGGGTAAGCCCGATCGTACACGTGGTGACGCAAATCTCCGTTAAATTATGACATGAGTCTCCAATGGCGCGGGGGGAGGGGTGAGGGCGGGGTCCATGAGAATTGACAGCAGAAAAAAGGTCATATTATCTAAGTAAATATATAAATAATTTTGCCATACAACGTGGCAATTAATTGTTTAAAATTATAAAGCTGAAAAGTTTGTTTGTTTGTTTGAACGCGCTAATCTCAGGAACTACTGGCTCGAATTGAAAAAATCTTTTTGTATTGGATAGTCCGTTTATTGAGGAAGGCTATATAACATCACGCTACGACCAATAAGAGCGGAGCGTAAATGAAAAATGTTGCAAAAATGAAAAACCGTTGGAACTAAAACACGCGAACAAAGTCGCGGGGGACAGCTAGTATAGTACATAAGGTGGAAGTTAAATAACAATGTGAATGCATTAATGCCGAACTTTGAATGAATACCCGAATGTTTTTTTAATAAATATTTTCTGCAATTAACTAAACATTTTAATTCAGTAGCAGGTATTTATAAAATTGTTTTATCACTCCAATTTCCCAGTGGCTTTAAACAATACGGACATTTTTGATTCATTGTTTTATTTTAACTGCATTATTATTCAATTAATGAAAATGTTAAATATTTTATTATTTTATGTTTATTAATATATTTACATTACAGAGCTCTCGAGTTATTTTATGTACCTATAATTTAGTTAATTTTATACGAGTTAATTAACTCAACCTATAGTTAATTACATGGTATTTAATGGTGTTGTAGTAATTTTAAACTTGTTTATTAAACGCGTTTGTATGGGAAATGTTATTGTTGTAATCGACTACAGTTTATTTAAATAGATATTAAAACTATATCTTTCTTTTGTTATATTAAAACTATATCTTTATATATCGAATAGTCTTTATTACAATTATTATGCGATAATAGAATATTGATGATAAAAACTAATAAAGAAACAAGAAGTTAGGCAGAAAGATACAGACAGATATAGACATATGCAACAGGTTTATTAAATGACACATAATAATATAAATAGACCTATTAATAATAATATAGAAATTTAATTCTCAAACACTTCTTCAACTCGCTGTAAATACTTTTCACTGAGTTTCTATTTAACTGCCCGCCTACTGTCTATTTCTTTTATCATGCTACTGTGCTATCTGTGATATCTTGTAATTGGCTTGCCTTTACCAATGTATACTCTGTTCTTAAGTTAGCTGTAAGTTTTTTATCTATACTAATATTATAAAGCTGAAGAGTATGTTTGTTTGTTTGTTTGAACGCGCTAATCTCAAGAACTACTGGTTCGAATTGAAAAAATCTTTTTGTATTGGATAGTCCGCTTAATGAGGAAGGCTATAGGCTATAAAAAAACACGGTACGACCAATAGGAGCGGAGCATAAATGAAAAATGTTGCAAAAATGAAAAACCGTTGAAACTAAAACACGCGAACATAGTCGCGGGGGACAGCTAGTATAAAATAAAATAACAAAAGTATCGCGATCTGTATAAAAATCAAGCATCTATTATTTTTTTACTTTACGTCACAAGTACTATTTAGTGATGATTAAATATCATAAATTATTTTGTAACAAATAATTAGATTAATTATCTTTACATAATATAAAACAAACTCGTTCCCGCTGCGCTGGTTTGACGCTTAGATCGTTTAAACTAGGCAACGTATTTTGTTGAAGTTTTCAGCAATAGATAGTGATTCAAGAGAAAGGTTTTTATGTATAATACATTTCACCCGTTACCCGCTAGTAAAGCATAAAACAAAAACATCAAACTTCCATTTCAGTTATATCTATGATTCCTCAAATGTCAACACCGTTTGTAAGGTGAAAATAAGTATCAATATTACTCCGTAATTGTTCGTTTCTTTTTTTTTATAACATTTGGTTTACAATGTAACGTCTCGCCTACCCGACACCTAATTATTGGGTAAGGTGCACATTTATTGTAAACTCCACATTAAACCTTATTACGGGGTACTAAAGTCGTAATTTGTAATAATACACCCACGAAATGGATGAAAATAGATGGATTATATTTTTAATACCTGATACTTTATCCAATGAGTTGATATTTAAGTATTTTTAAACTAAACCACTTTTATTACAGAGAAAACTGTTGAAAACACATTATGAAGGAAAAATAATGTCTACTTTAAGAATGAAGCAGTTATGATTCTTAGTTTTAAATGATAGGTTGACGCGGTCAATCTTAATACTTAACTTATGTTATAAGCAAATTTATGTAACACAGTTTTATATATTATTTATTTATTTTGATAAGAACGGCTTACACAAGCCACTTACACTAACTAAATACATGTTTAAGTACTAAAAATAACTAAGACACAACTTACAATAACAAACATAAAATACACATTAGAATAACAATAAAAAAAACATACACGATATCAGCTCTAATTTAGAAATTATTAAAATAAATAACATAAAAATCTGATACACGGATACACTAGGACGGATACACGGACTCAACATAATTAAGGCAGATGGACATAAGCAATGCTCAGTCGTCTGCAAACAAATCGCAGTCCGGGTGAGCTCCCATGAGATCATTAAGTATCTTTAATACACGCGGATATAATATCTTAGAACAACTTACACACGGCCATCTGATCACAAACTAGGCAGAGCCTCTATTATGGCAACCAGACAACTCATAAACGTACTTATATAATTCTTAATACATACATATTATAGGTAAATGACACTCAGACAAAACAAATAATTATGCTCATTACACAAGGATTTGTCCTATGTGGGCATCAAACCCACGACCTCTCGTTTAGCAATCAGGGTCACTTAATACTAGACCAAAAAGTAGGTGATATTATTTCTTAAAAAATTTGCTTTGAGAGACAAATATGTGCTATCAGGTGACAGCACACATATGTCACCGTAAAATCCTTTATTTAACAAACAACACTTACCATTACAGAAAACCACATTCACACCCCCATTTTGTCGGCAGTTCATCAATACCAAACAGGGTTGTAACTACAGAATTATTCAGATCATCCCCTGGGACCGACCCGAATCAGACCGCTTTATTATTTAATATACAGGGTGGTTAATCCAACCCTTAGGGACGAAAGGTGTCAGTTTTGTGACCCTAAATTCTAACTTCTCGTTGTTCATTTTTATGTGACATTTTCTACTTGATTTTTAACTTTTTGATACCTCGGTTTGGGTAGGGATAAATGAAAAAGTGTTTGGAGCTAAATGTCCTATCTTATACCCGTGAAAACCAGATTATGAAGTTTTGTTTTTAATTAAAATATTTGAAAAAATAAATAAAAAAGTTGAATGAAATAAGTCGTTCGCATTAATTACGTCACGCAAGGGATTTTTTTATATATGTACTAGCTGTGCCCACGACTTTGCCCGATTTTATTATATTGATCATAGATTTTTTTCTAAAATAGAAGTAGCCTAAGTTACTCCTTATTACATCAGCTATATGCCAGTGAAGTCCCGACAAAATCGGTCAAGCCGTTCCAGAGATTAACCGGAACAAACAAACAGACAAAAATTGTAAAAAATAGTGTTTTGGTATGCATATGCATTTAGTAAAAAGCGGTTATTTTAATATTACAAACAGACACTTCCATTTTATTTATTTGTATAGATGTATATAGATAGATTACTGTAGATGTAGAAATGAAAAAAAACCTATTGTTAAATAATAGGAAAGTGTTGTAAGGATAGACCTTCGATATGATAATGGTTATGTAAATGACTGATCCAGGTATTTACATAATTTTCGGTCCATTTAACAGTATTGTAACAATCCTAATCGTTTTAGGTCCAATTCTATCAAACCAAATTACCATTGTACCAATATTTTGTATGGACTGACTATCTGACCTCTACAATCCATAGATTAGAATATACGGCAGAATACACTATACTTCCTGATCAACTATCTGATGAAAAATAATGACATTTCTAATAGCGTAAACGCTGATAGAATCGTTCAAGTACCTATATGGAAGTGACATGTCTAAATAATATTACCTTAGAAAAAAAAAATGGTAACCTATAGAGCGCGCAAATCAAGTATGAACTGTTGGCACTAGTACGAACAAGTAAAATCGTAAAATTTGTGTCATAACAGAGCGCGCCGTTTTATTAAAACTATATCAAAATGTTCCTAATGATCCTAATATAATAACCGTCAATATTTTCGCATAAACGTCTGTCGTCGCACAGAAAATCACTTAAATCAGTAAACGAGCGTAGTACATTTAGCTAAAAATTTGCTTACGGCATAAGAGGCTACTAGTGATACATGCGTCTATACTTGTCTATGTTCCCTCTGAGCAAAATAATTACTTATCGATGAGAAATGTCATTTCCATACATTTCATGTCATTCAGCGATTTTAGTCAGTTGCCTTCGGGTGCTGAGTATCATAATCATCAATAATATAAAAGATAATAAGTAACTTAACCAATCAAACGTATTATAAAGATCACATTTGGGTCAGAAGCAATCAATATCCTCTTTCCGGTAATTTCACAAATACAGCTTATTATATCGCTACCTTGGTACAATAAGCAACATAATAACAACTAAATATCTGCCCAATAAGATAATATTGTCCCAAATAAAAGATTTGTAATAGATAAATAAACATATTTGTATCAGTTAAGCGAAAAATCGGCCTTCTCTATTTCCTCATTATAGAACCTATCAAAAATATTCCTGTTGACTCGACTTTCGACTATATTTCGTCGTAGTAAGGTATATAATAGTTACGTAAATAGGTCATTATAAGAAATCGGTCAATGTTTGTTAACGCGATATAAAATTAACAAGGTATAGTTTTCCTTGTGTTAACTTAGAAATCTATGAAGGAGTATTTACTGTACCTAGTTACTTTGTTTATTTCCGGTAAGTAAATAATATTTCTTCTATCATACAATGTACAGTTTATAGTTTTATAATAATAATTTTGTCAATGATAAATAAACATTAATTTATAATAACATATTTATTTTGCAGTTTATTTTATGTAGTAGGTTAATTTATTAATTTAAAATATAATACTACTATGATACTACTATGCTACAGGCCAGTATGAATTTAAAGCAATCTAAACTTTCCATAATCTATAAATATATTTGTTAAATTCAAAAGCTATGTGCCTGTATTTTTTTTGACTATTTAAAGCAATTTTGCGCCAAGCTGGCATAAAATGTATAGCGATGCTACTGAAACATCTATACTTGTAAATCTATATCAATATCTATATATAGATTTATACTAATCAAATAATATCATAAAGAGAAAAGATTTGTATTTTTGTATGTATGTAAAATATATTATATTGTATTGTAATATTGTTTGTAAAAATCTCCTATTTTTACTTCATAATTAACATTCTCAAAGATTATAAAAAAATATTGGACACGTATTTTTTCTTTTTTTAAATAAACAAACAACGAGAAAGATACAGTGAATGGAAAGGTCGCGTGACGTCACTTGTAGCTACAATTTTTACACGTGACGTCACAAGACCCTACTCCTGAATTTTAAAGCGTTTTAACTACAACATTTTCCATTTAATTGATAAAAGAAACAATACAAGTTTTCTTTCTTTTTTTATCTGTCTGGTGGACTAAATAGATATTTCATTCTTTTCTTTTATTCAAACCCAGTCGGCCCCTCTATTATGTGCCTACAAATAAACTCAAAATTACATAAACTTTTCCATTCTCCTTTCTTTCATTAGTCAATACGGCCGAGTCTACACATCCCAGGAATTATAACATGCTAGTAACAGCCTTTCATGATACAGTTATATGCCAATCATATTGGAGCTTGTTAAAACTATGGCCATGTCAGCACGCCTGTCCAATATTACAATTTTATGTAACGATCTGATACAATCGGGTAAAATCCGGATAGTTACCACACTACTTATTGAAATTACTCTATATATCTCTCAGTATAAAAAGCGAACTACTTCTTTTTTAAAACGGGTTGGTATTTTGGTTTATTATCTTCAAGTTTATGAAAGCACAAAACATTATGTTTAATATTTCAAGTAAAAATCAAATCATCTATTTTTGTAACTAGGATAAAAAAATCATCACTTTTACATGTCACATAAAGTATTTTTTTGAGCTCGCTGGAGTCGACATTTCCTAACTGACTACCCTGAGAAGTAATGTCGAAACAAACTCAGGGGTCAGCCTCTTTTTCAAGGGTATTGGCGATATATTTGTCGATTTCAAAATTTTTGAAACAGCTATTCTATTTCGAGATATCTATCCTCGATATAAAATGTCATACCAGCCTATAAATGTCCCACTGCTGGGCACAGGCCTCTTCTCATATAGAGAAGGAACGAGCATTGATCACCACGCTTGCTCAGTGCGGGTTGGCGATTTCAGATTCCAATTGTTGGAATCCAGGTTTCCTCACGATGTTATCCTTCACCGTTTGTCAATGATGTCTTAGAATAATTAAGAAAGTACATATAATTTTGAAAAAGTACCATTGGTACTTGCCTGTAGTGGGTTCGAACATGCAACCTTGTGCACACAAGTCCGTTCATTGAACCACTAGGCCACCACGACACGATATAAAATAGCTGTTTCATTTTTTTTTATTAATAGCGCGTTAATAGGCATCTAACTAATTTATATAAATTACGCCAAAACTATTGAACTGATTTAAATGAAATGGTACACAGATAGTCTAGAGCCCGAAGAAGGACGTAGGCCTTTAGTCATAGGACTTTTTGCCGCGATAACTGACATCCACGAGGGCGGAGCCGCGAGAAAAGCTAGAAAAAAAAATTCATATAAAAATAGGTGCATTTATTTATTTTCATTTCAATCTATACTTACTAATATTATAAAGCTGAAGAGTTTGTTTGTTTGAACGCGCTAATCTCAGGAACTACTGGTTCGAATTGAAAAAATCTTTTTGTATTGGATAGTCCGTTTATTGAGGAAGGCTATAGGCTATATAACATCACGCTATAACAAATAGGAGCGGAGCATAAATGAAAAATGTTGCATAAATAAAAAAACCGTTGAAACTAAAACACGCGAACAAAGTCGCGGGGGACAGCTAGTTTAATTATATTTATTATAGACATTTTTTATAAGTACTTATATTCATTAACTTTTGGGACTACCCGCCAAAAATGCGGTGTACATTGCTTTCATCAGATAGATCTCAGAAAACATTATCTGTTTCTCTTATATTGTCTATTTTACATGTCAATTTTTCTACTTAAAGCCATAGTTACTGATTCCTCACCGAGTGGTCAGTGAGACAGGCGACGTAATTACCCGCACGTCAGTATATTCGCGACGGCTACAAATTGTGCGCGACATCGGCCGACGTCCCTCAATACGTCACTGTACACTGTACCGGGGATTTAGTTATACTAAACAGGAATTTGCAGAAGGCTAAGGGGTTAAACTATTGTAATTTGTGCATAATATTTATGCGAGTTTATGACAAACTCCAATTTTTTATTCAAATCTGAGTGATCAAAATTTGCTATGTTAATTATTACAATATAATACAATCACATATTTAAATTCATTAGGGAATTACAAAAAAAAATAAGCGTTATAGATCTGGCTTCTTGCAAATTATTTAGTAGGATTCTTAATTACAATATGTAAAAGATTTTTAGAGTTATAAGTAGATCACATTTTTTTTTTGTTTGAAGACTGAAGGCAAGGTATGTCAAGAACTATAATTATATTTTTATTCAAGACTTTTTGTAATAAAGATACATTATATTCTATTCAAGCAAAAGTTTGCGACGCGAATATTTAGTCTCTAGCATAAATGAGAGGGCTATAATAATTAGTAAAACTATATATTATTAAAACTATATATTAGTAAAACTATATATAATAACTAGTAAAACTGAACTATAACCTATGCTTGTCATTATAATAGCTATTTTATACAAGCACTAAAAAGAACTACAAACTATTCACAAAATAGCATTTTAAAGCAAAACATTGTTCTTATACAGACTGGACCTTCTGTTACCCCTTAATAACTGATTTTCAATATTGGAATATTCAGCACAAGGGGACATGTTGCAACATGTTATAGCTTTGGTCAAGCTATGTCAATTTACACTAGAGCTTACATGAAAACTATTCGTGACCTATTTGTACATTTATAGCGCCTCACTTTCTTTACAGAATCGGGACGATACTTAGATCTATCGTGTTTTGTTTTCTGTTCTAAAAAAAGTATATATTTTATTAGGGATGTCGACTTTTTTTGCTTGTCTGTCAGGTAGATTAGTAAAACAAAATAGACACGTATTTTCTCTTTACGTTACCAAAATCTCACGACGATACATTGATTTGAAATGTCGCATGTCATCACGATGTCGTAAGTTTTGTGTGACATCCTGACGTAATTAGGAACTGCTAAAGTTTGATTCGCTTTATCTTTAATCTCCTTAGTTGTAAGATATTTTGAAAAAGTAAGTGTCAAATATTTTTTATTATAAAATTATTAACTTTTAAACTATCACGCTGCATGTTTATAATACTATTTTAATAAAACGGGAATTAGCGCGAAACATTTATAAATACCTTTATGCTTTACGTTTCGACCTACCCCCCCCTAGACAAGTGGCATTTCGACAAGCGTTAACGATGATAGAAATCGCTTAAATGACATTAAATGTATAGAAATGACATTTTGTTTCGATAAGTCACGTGACTTGGACTTTTCCTTTTCATACTCAGTCAACATTTCTATTTAGTATTTTTCTCAAATGTCATGTATAAAATAATAAAGTCCATTTATTCACAACAATGGCATAGTCTTTTGTCTATGATAAATCATCACAGACTATGGCAAACGATGGTCCAGTAATTAATTAGAGTTGTTTATTTTATTTTATTTTTTATTAACTATTGTAAAAGTTTTTGTATAACGTATTTGCAAAAAAATATATGTCACATACATATGTTTTTTTGCTCATGTCAGCTCATGATAAGGGACTCCTATTGAGTCTAAAACTAGTCGGGCGATCCCGAGAATATACGTGAGTAAACCGTTTTGTTTTAAATAATTATGAATACTCCTCACGATAGTTATTATACAAAACATATGTATTTTATTTATTTCTTTTCATTCTCTTTTCTAGTAGGTAGGTACATATTGGTTTACAATTTCGTTTAATACAACATAATATAAATCATTGTCATTTGACTGAATAACAGCATGTCTGTCCATCACAACCACCATACTAAATAAAATAGTAACCAAACAAATAACATTGTTCACTAATAAAGCGTTTCAGATTTCACATAAAAATAAAAGTAAGCAAACCAAACGAAAAATAATAAAACCTTTGTCGTCGCTAAAAATAGAAAGGTACCAATTTATTCATATCTGCTTGGAAAGTACAAAAAGGACCTTTTTGTGACCTAATCATCTCAACTATCAACAATCCTGGACCTTTTAGTCTGGGATTAGAATTCCGTAGGGATCAAAGCCTTTAATGATTTAACATGGATATTGGATATGCCTAATAATATGAGTAAAACTACCTAATAAGAGTTTTTACTAAACTTGAATAGGTAAAAAAATATATATATTTAACTAATAATGTACAATACAATAAATATTATATATATATTTTTTTAAGTAGGTATACTATGGAGTTTCTTGCCAGTTCTTCTTCATAGAAATGGCATTTTTGAACCGGTCTCCAAGAGTCATTTAGATTTGTAAATTTTTAACGTTTTTAAAGCACCGTTTTAAGGTTTATGAGAAATAAAAACTTTTTTAATTTTTATTCTGAAAATATTCTTTTTTTTTTCTATTGTTGAGCTTAGTGTCTAAATTATAATATAGACACATCGTACGCCATTATTATTATATTTATTTGTTCATATGGCTTACTTATGTCAACTCGAGCGTATTTGATTATATCTGGAACGTTTAGTCTCGGGTCTTAAACCAGGAGCTGACCAGTGACCACGTCATTTACCATTCATCCATTTCTGTGTTACTATTTAAAAAAAAAACTGTGACCAAATCACTTTGCCTGATCTGTTCAATGAGGGTGAATTCCTCTTCTACCAAATCATTATCATTATCATCGTTATCGACAGCCCAACGTCAACTGCTAGGCTTTTTCTGCCTTCAGCACAAAACACGGGACACAAATTAGTTCTTGGACGATCAAACAAGTATCCAACATATAAAATATCCTACTCAATTTTAACATCAAACCAGACCAAATACTGCCAATAAATGTAAATACTATTTGAGTCGCCCTGGGGACAATTGGTTAATACGAAGAGGACGTTCACCAACCGGGCGTGAACCGACGACCGGTATCCGGTTCAAACGACCTTAACTTAAGTTCCAATGTGTGGTGAATTGGAAAATCAATAGTGAAATCTCGTTATTTCACGTCATTTCCTTTTGCAAAGCACTTGAAAGTGGTATTTAATGGGTTAACTAGGTGTGGGGTCCGTTAATCTCTGGTTAATGGTAAAAACTATTGAGGGTAAGTGATGGTGGTATGTACAATACTTGGATTAACCTACTTTTTTACTTCAATGTAATTGTAATTTGACGACCGAGTCCAGTGGCGTACACACCGGTTTTCAAGGTGTCGCCAGCTCTGTCCCGGGTACGATCACCGGCCGGGTCAATGTAGAAAAACCACTTTTCTACATTTTCTCGGGTCTGGGTGTTTGTGGTACCTTCATTGTCTCTGAATTCCATAACACAAGTGCTTTAGCTACTTACTTTTGGTCCAGAGCAATGTATGTGACGTTGTCCACATTTATTCATAATTTTTTATATAATGTTGCATGTCATAAACATGCTCATAAATAGTTAGTTTTATTGTGGAATATTTTTTTCTGATATTTGTCATCGATCTCACCAAAATACTCCCGGTTTCTCGTATAATTTATAACTTACGTGATTACCGAACTGCTACCATTCAATTTCTCAATGTAAATATTTACCTGCGTTTTAAAGCATACCTTGAATATGGCTAGATCATGTTTACAGAGTTTTAAGTACTGTCAATATAATTCGATCTCGAATCCAAGAAGCATACTCTTATGCTATACAAGTACATATTATATTATTCAAAGACGATTGCACAAAAAGATTTATAAGAGTCCATTCTCAGTGCACCCCACATTCAGACCGTACGGACAAAGTAAAGAAAATCGAACTATGCAAATATCCTATGCGCAAAAAAGTTAATCCAAAGGAACGGAGGAAAGCTAATTCCAATATTGAAACTCAAGCATTTAAGTTTAGCCAGCTCGGTAAATCGATTCCACAGAAATTCTTTCTATGGTACCAAATATCTACGAATTAAAAATGGTCCAAATTCCTTGGATTTTCTGCCTCATTTTCAGGTTATATGCATTAGCACCGCGGTTACAATGCTGGGTTCCTTCACTTGGCTTCGATTTTCTGAACTAAAGTAGAAATGTATGCATAAATTTGACTTATAGATATTTGTTTTGGGTGCAAGCGCTGGAAGATTCGTGTCTTTGCAAACATGCTTTACTTTGGATATGTGCTGCAAAAGAAATTGATTTTAGTATGCATAGGACTTCTATTTTTGGAATGTTTTTCTTACTTCTGAAGTTAGAGAGGACTTTTGGATGGACTTGCAACCTTAGCAGACCATTAAACCACTTTGTTTATTACATAACCAGAACAAGTATTTGTTTCTTAAAAAGGCGTTTTTATTTAATAGATAATAACCTAAAGAATGGCCTAGATAGGCTATGTTATAACTTATAAAGTTTAGAATGTGTGTTTTATTAGATTGCAAATAATACTTTTCTCCAAAGTATGTTGGGGTCGGCTTCAAATTGGGAAAAATACTACCTACTAGGTGTAAAACTTTATAAGTACCAATGTACATTTAAGTGTTATAAAACACTAACCAGCTATATAACTCGTTTACCTCGTTTTGTCTCTGCATCACCGTAAGGTTGACTGCCTTTGTGAAACAATGTGCAAATAAGTATATATAAATAAATAGACCATAGTGGCAGCCTGGCAACTGAGCCTAACTCAATTGCTGATATCTTTTCTTTGCCTATGGCCTATATTTTCATTTTGTATCCTGTTTGCAATGTAAGGGAGTGGAAACAATTTTTCCTACTCCTCCTATTTTACTCATTTTGATTAATTTAGTTTTTTTGTGGGTTTCAAGACAGTGAACCGTTTCCCTGTCACACACTGCGCTTAAGTGCTTCGATGGTATTCATTGGCTATCATTGAAGATCCTCGCTTACAGGAGTTGTAATGATGGTCATGTGTTGCGGGCTTGTCCCAGCTATAATCTCAGATTTTAATCGGCTAAGTGTTTTGTAATTATTATTATCTCACGAATTTTAACTTCAAATGAAAACAATAATTGTTTGTATTTTTCGTGTAAGCATATTTTGTATTGGATTTACACGCTGAAACAATATTTACGCGAACTACGAACAGTACATTTTGAGTCTGGAAATAATTTCGCTTTCGCTTATAAATATTTACATGGCTCAAAAAATTAAATCAGTAAGTTTATGCTGGAGTTGAAACGGAACCCTTGAATATGAAGCGTGTAACGTATGATACGTGAGTAGATAAAACAACTGCCGGTGTGTGCCACTCGCAATTATTTATTTGTGAACCTTGGCATAATTTTAAAGCGGCAGCGATATGGTAATTTTAAGGCAATTCTAAGCCATCAAACATCTTGCAATTTGGAAGCAAAGGGTTTTAATGAAAGGCGGTGGCAAAGAAAACATGTGACTGTATTATTTGGTCTTAAAACAGGACTGATGCCATCGTGAAAGCGAGACACCGCACTAGAGTGCACGAAGAGTTGTCTTGCTTCCACAAAGCAGCATTAAGACAGAGTTGTCAATGCAAAATTGTTATTCATTTAGCAGGCACACAAACAACACACAATACAAAAAAAATCTGTTAATGTTTAGATTCCAGTCAGTTGCTTCCATTGACAGCATTATTTTTAAAGAAAATACGTTAATATCAATTTTACATTGACAGTTTTAGAATTAAATAAAATTGGATAGTAAGCGACGAAAACGGTTTGTCTGAATGCTAGTAGGTACTTACAACGAAAATTTGAATTTATAAATCCATGTGAAACAAAGTCCTAACGCTTGAATTTTCTGGTTCGTACCGTGCGTGTATTGCGAATGTTCCATTGAACGTCCTTGCCTCATTAAGATAATGAAGTAAGGCCTTCAAAACGCATAATTCGCTGTCACACGAATTCATGTTTATTTTGTTAATTCACTTATTTTTGTTACGGGAAAAAGTTTATCGTTATGTTTCTGGTTGTTGGTTTTAGTTAGTGTTATGTAACAGTAGTGTTATTGGCTCAAACATTATCGTGTTTGATTTTTTTATTTATCAATGCTGTTTACGTTAAATGCATCAATTAGTTGACTAGTTTTTTTATGACCTATTAAACTTTCATATGCTTGGTCTAAACTAGTTCCCAGACCCATTAAAGAAGCCCAGTAGAGAATCTGGGCTATTTCCTCTTGATCTACAAAAGTGTTTTTAAGTTTTGTCGGTGTTGAGTTTTGACGGTATTGTGTTTCGATAATTTGAAAACAGACAACGAAATTTGTAATCTAGGCATAAAAATATCTAGAAATATAACAAAAACCTGCATCAATCGCTATCATTTTGGACTCGCGCCGACTACACCAGCGGAAAAAGGCAAGCTCTGAATTTGAGGTCATAAATTATGTCCGCATCCTTATCTGTGACATGTATTGTTTACTTGCACAAACCCCTTGATTTACACTTGTTAAAAATGTAATATCACGCCCAGTATGTTTGGTTTTATCAACCGGAATAATATTCAGGAACATCGGCTTTTATTGACAGAACTGCTTTTAAAGCGAAAATGAATCCTAAATTTAGTTGACTTTACTGTTATTGTAGCCTAGTTATTAGCAGACTGTAGACAGTCTATTTTAATGCCAACCTGTTACTGTCCCACTGAGTGGAAGACGAGTGGTATACTAATAGGACACCACGCCAATTAACACTGTGCGCGACGTTCTGTGGGTTCGAACCCCGCACGAGACAAGAAATTCTATGACCACAGTTTTTTGTTTTAAATCTGGGTGTTTTTTGTGCATGTCATTTGTATGTTTGTGAGAACCTCCGCGATACAAGGATTAAATTTCTAAGTGCGGGAGTCGTTATTAAAAAAACGAATGCAAAAATACATCTCTTCTTACAGTACCAAGATTTGATTACTGTTAGTTGATATCAGATTTATTAAAATCGAAACTTATTTGCCACATAGCTAATTATTGAGTCAACGAGATCATAACATAGATGAATTGAAATTAATTATAAATAAAACTAGCTGGTGCCTGGTGTGCTTCGTGTCACGTAAAAAACTCTAATAATCGAAATTATATACTCTAATATTCTTAAAAGATTAAAAAAAAATCACTGCCACCAGTGCCAACCATCCGGCACTAACTTAACCATGTTCGCTAGAGTGTTCATGTCGCTCTTTATAAGTGTGCAAAGTTTCATATCAATTGGGCTAACGGTTCTCGAGGCGTAGGTACATACATACATACACCCATACATTCTCTTTTTTTGAAATAGATTTTATTAAAATAGATGTTATCAAATCGTTAGCTTTTACATAATTAGGTACCAATTACACGAGACTACTAACGAATCATTATTTACTTGCTAATTAAAACCGAGATCAACTTTAACTAACACAACCATCAATTGAAACCGGTAACTTCAGTAACTGCGCTTTTAACTACTTTGGTATTGTTAATGTTTTGTTCAGTTAAAGCCACGTGACCTGGTTCTATCGTGAAAATGAAAGTTAACTTAACTCTAATACTTTCCGAGATACGTAGTAACAGATAGCTTGGCTTTCTTTTTATTTTGTTCATTCAATCTGAACCTTATTATCGGGGTAGGAAAGACTAGTTCTTTAGCAGAGAACAAAACATTTTTTTTAAATAGTCAGTCAGTATTGTATAAATTTTCTAATCATACCAATAATAATATCTTGGGACAACTCACACACGGCCATCTGATCACAAACTAGGCAGAGCCTGTGCTATGGCAACCAGACAACTATAAACTATAAACATACTTATATATTTCTAAATATATACATATTATAGATAAACTACACCCAGACACTGAACAAATGATCATGCTCATTACACAAAGATTTGTCCTGGGTGGGAATCGAACCCACGACCTCCGGTTCAGCAGTCAGGGTCACTAACCACTAGACCAACAGGCCAGTCAAAATAAATTCCAATGCTAGGTCGTACAGCGCCAATATTTCAGGCTTGTTTTATGATCAGTAAGTACCTACTCTTTTACCCAAAATTGGCCAAGAAAATATTATATTTCACGGCAAAGCCTAAAATATATCCTGAATATAACGTTAAAACAACTTCCGAATAACCACAGACCATCAGTATTCTGCCCAGATAGATGGCTAAGCAACGAGTGGTGGAAACGAATTGGCTTATTTATTTTATTAGCGTATCGTATTGGTACAAGAAAACGAATTTCGCCAACTCGCATTTCAAGTTTCGGGACACTAATTTTATTTCGTACATAGTTATTGAGTACCGTTTTATGTGGCGAATACGATATATTTGGGTATTCATTTACGTATGCTGATATGAATTTGTAAATATAAGTATTTTGAGTATTGAATTTTATTGTCAGGCGAATCTAATTTTAATGTGAACTTTTTTCGAATCTAGATCTAATTAGTACACACATTACCTCTTAATTGAATGGTTGTCTTGTTGTGAGATTTTTTCAATGAAACAAGTTTATAAAAAAAACTCTTTTTATTTTTAATCATTTATTGACTCTCGTTTGATCTATTTTTTATAAAAGTATTAATAGTACCTATATAACACACTAGCTGTCCCCCGCGACTTTGTTCGCGTGTTTTAGTTTCAACGGTTTTTCATTTTTGCAACATTTTTCATTTATGCTCCGCTCCTATTGGTCGTAGCGTGATGTTATATAGCCTATAGCCTTCCTCATTAAACGGACTATCCAATACAAAAAGAATTTTTCAATTCGAACCAGTAGTTCCTGAGATTAGCGCGTTCAAACAAACAAATAAACAAACAAACAAACAAACAAACTCTTCAGCTTTATAATATTAGTATAGATTAATAGTTCCTATATAACACATATAATAAACTTACATAAAGTTATTCACTTGAATTAAATGCTATTTTGTGACAAATTTAAATTAGTTTCACACGCATTTAGCTCAGTCTAAATAATTAAAATTTTATGGCTAATCTGCACTTAAGTTGTTAATTATTAACGAGCAAGGTAAGGTAATGGTGAGCATTAAACCCTGCTTATTACGCCAACATCTGGATATAGCTCTAGCTGATAATTCTGTTTGTTAATGAATAAACATGTATAAGTACTAACTGGTAACTAAAACAACTAAAATAACATGTTGTATACATATACACATAGTATATGTATACAGCATGCAAAAAAACCCTGTCCGATCCTTATGAGTAATATGCGGCATCGTACTGCGTACACATATTCGTAACTATTGAATGGATTTGAGATCATTATTTTACCCTGGTAAATATAATTAAAATACTACATACACATATATACATACATAATACATATAATACACGTGTACTGTACAGTTTTGATATCGAAGAAGCCGCCTGAGCGAGACATTTTTTTTCTAAGACGTAATAGGAGTATGTTGAACCAGGAATACGCCAGGAATATTGGATCGGACAGGGTTTTGGTTACATACTATATATGGGTATATAAACCTATACTTATATAATAAAGCTGAAGAGTTTGTTTGTTTGAACGCGCCAATCTCGGGAACTACTGGTTCGAATTGAAAAAATATGTTTGTATTTTATAGTCCGTTTATTGAGGAAGGCTAAACATCACGCTACGACCAATAGGAGCGGAGCATCAATGAAAAATGTTGCAACAATAAATGGGAATTTAAAACACGTTCGTAAACTAAACATGTTATCGACAGACTGCCAAAGTGACTGTTCTAAATACTGTCTAAATAAAAAACCGTGAATTTAACTCAATAAAAACAAAGGACAATCATCTTAGACTCAATAAAACAGACAATACATAAAACAGAAGACTGCTCAAATAAACTTTTAAATGCACAAATAAACCTTAAAAGTATCCAGCCAAATCTGGTTTTAATTGCCCCAGGCTGTAATTATCAGCGTCTAGACCAAATTAAACTCTATAATCGCCTTTTTAGAAAAAAACCGGCAAACTTTTTACGTACACAAGACTTAGGAACTCCGTTTTATATTGGACCTCCGTTTCGGCCATTTTCAGGAAAGCGCTGCGTGTTTGGGGATTAAAAAAAAAGTTCTTTTTACAAATTGTCCGTAATTTTTAACAAAGATAGATTGTACGGAACTGGCATATAAGCTTGGGTGTTTAAGATTGTATGTTGTAAAATTTATATATCTACATATAAATTTAATTTCAATATAATATAATGACGGATTTTCATAACCGCCTGCATCTACCCTACCCTATTCTCATCCTACTCTTCCTAATTATAATATAATATTTTGGGACAACTCACACACGGCCATCTGATCCCAAACTAGGCAGAGTCTGCATTATAGCAACCAGACAACTGATAAACATACTTCTATATTTTTAAATACCCAATTAGTAAATTACCTTCAGACACAGAACAAATGATCATGCTCATCACACAAATTTTCAATTTTTTGTAATACATAATGTGTATATTTCTGCATTTTAAGTTTTACTTACGTTTGTTAATTTATAGCATAAATTATTATAATAAATTAAGCACTTTTACGCCTGAAGCACAGGTTCTACCTAGTTCAGGCAAATTTTCACAGCAGCACTCTTTAGACTATAAGCAAATTATTGTAAAAAAAAACATAGTGTGTACCTACTGATTTAAATAAATATTTATTATTACTAAAAAAAAAAAAAAAAAAAATGCTCAAATGCTCTACAATGATTTGTACTAGGTGGTAACCGAACCCACGACCTCCGGTTTAGTGATTTAAATGATTGTTAAACCCACCGTTACACAATGATCTGTACAATTGCGTTTTTTCCAGATGGTAAATAATAATTGGGTATACGGTTAACCAACACAGAGCGGTTGCTTTCAAAACCAAAAAACACTTTGCTCATATCTTAATAAGGAACAATACTTTGTAGATAAGGCTCAGAAATAAAATAAATCTACAAACAGATTTACAGCGGATAAGGTAGAGAATTACTGTATCCGAAAACATCTGAAAATCATATCTCATAATAGACATCCTATACAAATTATAACATATTTCTGTTCAATATTTAAGTAGATAAAACCTACGCTTATAACATTGAATCCAATTTATATCGAGAAAAATATAAACAAGTATATTTTCTTTGCCCGACAAAAAATGCTTTGCTCAACAAAAATTCATCTTTATCAGTACAAATTTCTCAGTTCACTAGCTCAGAAATCATTTTCGAATAGAATCAAAAGATTGCTTTCCGAAACTTGTTTTAGCTTATAAAATCGACGTATTCCGTCGAATAAATACGTCCTGTATTATAGATTTTATGTTATGGTAACCAAAGCGTTTCTTTTTTTATGTAAAAATAAAAAGACATTCAATTAATGAATTATTATATCTTGGGACTACTCACACGCGGCCATCTGATCTCAAACTAGGCAGAGTCTGTATTATAGCAACCAGACAACTGATAAACATACTTATATATTTCTAAAGACATACATATTATAGATAAATAACACCCAGACACAGAACAAATGATCATGTGGAAATCGAACCCAAGACCTCTGGTGAATCAGTCAGTATCAGTAACCACTTGACCAACAGGCCAGTCAATTTATTGCTACAAAAAAACACGTTACCTATTTTTAAATATCAGTCTGAAGAAGACAGTAGCATATGAAGAGGGCTCAGCTAATGCTGTACCGGGACGAGCACGACCCATCACAGCGATGATTTTCAGCCATTCCTACTCCTAAGTTGTAATGCGGGAGTTGCAGGACAAGCTAGGTACTCCAGTTGTAATATAAAAAGAGAAAGAACTGCTTTAGACAATGACAATTTCGGGATACTATTTAAAAGCACCTCTAACCAAGTGACATTTCTACAAACGTTTTAACGCTGATCAAATGCTCAAATATATGGAAGTGGCAAGTTCAAGTCACGTGTCTTAACGAAATTAAATATAATTTCCATACATTTCTATCATCGTTAACGCTTGTACAAATGTCCCTTGACTTCAGGGGCTGGTTTTAACGCAAATAGGGATGTTGTTTTTATATATTATGGATAAAGAAATAGTAGATATAACAGAAAGGATTTATATAAATAAAAAACAGTAAAAAATAATGTATTTAATGCTTTAACTATAAAAGTGTAACATTAAGATATAGACAATTTAGAATATCCCAAAGAGGACAAAAAGGGACAAAGCATAAGTTTCAAAACACGGGAGACCTAGCATTATTTTCAAGCAGAATTTGAACAAAACTGCTTCTTTAGCAACCGAGTTATAGACACAGCGCGGAAAAAAATGTATTCAGCCTTGAATTTGAGAAAGAAAAAGCTAGTAAAACCATTTTCATACTAGAAGTGTTCGTAATATCGAAACAAGCTACTCTTATCCTTGATAAACGTGTAGGTAGTAATCTTTAAAGATGGACTTCTCAGTAAAGAACCTTTAGAAGTCTAAAGGCTCTATTAAGTATACCGTTGAGTGGTTTTCTCTGGAAAATGTATTTGATGTAGTTTCAACGGATATTCGGATCTCCACAGTAGTGTTGGCCGACTTTATTGGTTTCGGCAATATTAATAACTTGGTCTCGATTATTAAATATTTATTACATGATATTTTGGTTGATATTTTTTATGAGAGCGACTTAATAAAGTGCTTTTCACAGATATTTTTTGGAACAAAACAGTACGTTGTAGGTAATCAAATTTGCTTCTCTAGGTATTTAGACATGTAGCTGATATTAGGCACCTACATTAAATTTCATTTATGTAGGCATCGTAAATATATTTGGTTTGATAAATATTTATGACTTCGATAATGACGATATTTTAGAGGTTATAAATGAAAGTACTTAGCCAAACTAGTTTTTGCGTTAAAAGGAGGTTTTGGTACATATCATTGCCGACACACTAAGTATAAGGCCTTCCTCTATTTTAGAAATAGCTTTATATACACTTCTTGCAAAATATTTAACCTTTATGTAGAAATAATCACCAATCGGTTTCTTCGTTATCCACGAGCTAAACGAAAACCAACCTTTCGTATTCGACATAAGGCACTGCCAAAGTATCACTGATGCTATCAAACAAACACTCAGAAGCAAAAGCAACTTCAATAAATTCAAACGATACCAAAAACTGGTTTCGGCTGAAACCAATTCTATGTAACCAACATTATTGAGCGTTATTCCTGTATTAAAAAGTGAAAAAAAACCTTTGAACTCGAACGATTCCCGTGGTATGTAAATACAGAGTTTCCTGTTTCGCTTTGGTTGCGAAAACAAAATTGGTATTAAACGTGAACACCCCTTCGTGTGTAGTAAAACTAGGTTTGGTGTGTGGAGACCCTTGTTTTTATTTAGACGATTTCAGTTGGGTAAACGTGAAATCATTAGGGCGGAATATTTTACTGGTATTTTTTTGTAAACGATATTTGGTTCTGAACCTTTGCGTATTTGAAAGCTTGCTCTGTGGCTCTGCTCTCAATATCTTTTTAATTTTGTTATTTATTTGATTTGTGACTGCACGGATAGCTAAGTGGTATAGGTCACCACGCCAATTACCACAGTGCGCGACGTGCTGCGGGTTCGATCTCCGCATGGGAAAAGCATTTGTATTGATATTTGATGTTTGTAAAAACCTCGCTACACAAGGATTAAGTTCCTTAGTGCGAGAGTAGTTTTTTGTTCTAAATAATATTAAGTTTATTTTTTATTTAGATATACAGCATTGTATACGAAACTATAGACTAAATTTGTTTAAAATAACATTTCTAATATGCTTGCCATGTATAAGTCATATTACACGGCATTCATAATATCAGTCTTCTATTTTTTATTTTTATTACTTATTATAAGACAAGTAAGACTCGAAAGAGTAATATAACCATTAATTAAAAACTACATAATTCTAGATCTACTTTAATTGTGGTTTTGTTTTCATGAAAATCGAGTTTGTGCCGGTAACTCATCTCTCGAATTTCGTGTTTTAAGAGACCACCTATAAACTCGGAATTTTCATTTGCAGGCCTTTTTAAAGATTACAAATGAATCTACTGAACCTCATGGTGTTCTTAATGTTATGGTCGGTGGTTTTCACTTACCATCAGCTGTCCCACTGGCCCGTTTGTCTGCAATACCATAAAAAATATCATCATCATAATTTGTTTAATAACTTTCGTGAGGAGTATTCATAATTTTTTAAAACAAAACGGTTTACTCACGCATACTCTCGGGATCGCCCGACTAGTTTCAGACTCAAGAGGAGTCCTTTTTCATGAGCTGACGCGGCGGCGGTGGTGTCGCGAGTCGAACTGATGTTATTCGGGTGATCCCGAGAATATACGTGAGTAAACCGTTTTGTTTTAAATAAAAACAAAATAGTCTGCTTGCGACCACGGTTGGTGTAACCTGGGCGAAACGTCAAGCGTAAAGGTATTTATGCATGTTCTCGCTAATTTCCCTTAAATAATATATTATTATAAACATGCAGCGCGATGGTTTAAAAGTTATTAAAAACAAAATACTCACGAAAACGGGGAGTAATTACGAGGTTAAAACCGCGAGGTACCGCTAGTACTTTAAAGATAGGATAAGATATATATCCCATAGGAATAAGGCTATTATTATCACTAGGTACGAGTAAGTGTTCTAACTTAATCGGATTAAAGCATCTACATGTTCCGAGGTCAAAGATGCATAAATAAGCCGCTCTGAAACATGCTTTATCGTCGGATATCACTATCAAACAAAACATCAAATCCTTTAGGTAACAGAAATTTATGCAAACTCAGCCCCCAACAGCACGGTATGGAGATAATATTCGGGTTGTCCGTCGGACGGACGAAGCCTCATTTGCATAATACCTCCTTTCCAAACGCTGGTAAAACCAAGCCGCTAGACACATACTTGACAGCTCATTAAAGTAGGTTTTCAGAATAATGTGAATTGTGAGTGTTACTCATATTTAGGGGGTATTCTAAAACGTTTTTTAAGTATTGTACGCTATTATATCTTTCTGCCCTTAGAGAAAAAATAAGTAAAGTATAGAGTGCGCATATCGAGTATGAACTATAGGCACTAGTATGAGCAAGTAGAATCGTAAAATAAGTCAAAACAGAGCGCGTTTTATTAAAACTATCTCAAAACCTAACAATATCGGAACCATCGATATTTTCGCATAAACGTCTGTCGTCGCACGGAAAATCACTTAAATCAGTAAACGAGCGTAGTACTTACAGCAAAAAATTTTCTTACGCTCGGCACAAGAGGCCACTACCGACGCGCGCTCTATGCTTGTCCATGTTTACTCTAAGTCCTGTCAGTTTGAAACGTAAAATTTTAATACACAACATAACATGAAATGGAATATATTTGCTTTTAAATCAGTGAAACTTAACGTTTAACATTTATGCGGAAAAGGACGTTAATCATGTGTAGTGTGGAGGCGTATCCAATGACGTAGCAGTGGAGAGTCCCACCTGTCTATAAACACGCTTGTTATACTGTTGCAAATGATATGTGTGATTTTATTGCGAAAGTAACTCTGTCTGCCTGTCTGTTATGCTTTCACAGCTAAACCACTAAACGGCTTTTAATAAAATTTGGTATGGGGTAAGCTTGGATCCCAAGGAAGGACATAGGCTACTCTTTGCTGCAATAACTGACACCCACGCGGGCGGAACCGCGGATAAAAGTTAGTGGGATTATATAAACTTTTAATTTATGTACGTGAATTAGACATTTTTATCATATTTACTATTTTTACAGGAAACTGAGTACTTAAATCACTGACTCATGAATACATGTCTATCAATTTTTGCAATATGTATGGCTCAGTAAACTTGGATATGCGATGGTAAGCGTTCACGCATCAAATTTGAAACTAGATATCCAATATTGCAAAAATGATAATATTTGTGCTGTAATACTTTTTTGCAGCAAGTTCTAACTCCAATTAAAAAACAAATCTCAACCGAAATCTATTTTATTATTTTTTCGATCTAAACCTCGTTATTTAAAATCGTTTAGCTATAATTACTTCTTACAAAATAGGTTATAACTATCAATAAAACTTAAAAAAAAAACTCGCAAGTGTCTCCGCGACCTACCTAGACCGAATTATTTAAGCGCTGTGTCAATTTTTTTTTTCAAAATTTGAAAAAACCGGCCAAATGCTAGTCGAACTTGCGCGTGATAGGTTCCGTACAATTTTATCTCCCTCTAGTTTTTAATTTATTTTTGTTGTTATAGCGGGCAACAGAAATCCACACACTATAAAAAATTTAACTCTCTAGCTATTACGGTGCATGAGATGAAGCCCTGACAGACAAACCGATTAACCCCTAAAACTACACGAGAACAAGAAACAATTTTGTAGATATTTAATTCCTTTTTTGCACTATTACGAACATGGCATAAGCTGCTGTTAAGAGCACTTACGGTAGTTTATCGACAAATCCTTCAGAAGGCAAAGCGGCCATACTTTGAATACCAATGAAATAATTCATCGACATCCAGCGAGCTGTAAATTACCCGTTCATCCTTCACACTGTGGTAGATGCAGACGAGATGCAAGGTACGATAAGAAATATCTACAAGATATTTTATGTAAGATTTATATTATTTTTTTTAATTACATTTTTGTCAAAGCTCTACGTTCCTAATAAGTTTTAAAGAGTAGAATTATATGTTTATGTGAAATTATGCTGTTGGCGTGCGTATATAAATAAATATCCTGTCTGAAGATTGTAAATTGTTTCTTGTCTTTAGCAGTAACTATTTTTATTTACCCCCGACAAAAAAGTAGGGTGATATAAGTTTGACTTGTCTGTCAGTTTGTCAGTCTGTGGGTCTTTCTGTTTGTAGCATTGTAGGTCCTAAACGAATGGACCGATTAAGATGCAGTTTTTTCGTTTGAAAGCTGACTGGTAGTTGACTCATAAGAATATTCTCAATGAAAAGGTATTAGATGGATAATTATCGATGCCACATGGAAATGGTAAACATGCAAGCATGCAACATTCTATAGGAAAAAATTGGTAATTAAATAAATAAAAGTGCATGTTGGTATGTGTCTTTCATTGCCTAATCTTCAAAGCTAACTTCTACAACAAAACTTCAACAGAGATAAAGTCCTCATCATCGTGTCTAATCGGTAAACGAAATCTTCTTTTTTTATAAGCAACAAAGTTACTTAGGTATTCAATTTAGACACATTTATATTATGACTAATTTTCACACTAATTAATTAAAAGCAAATAAATCACGGTGCATGTAACTTTGTTCCCGAGTATATTCGATACTGCAACATAGTAACTTTGCAACACTGAATATTAAATTAAACACAGACAGTTTATGAATAAAATACTGCGGATTCAAAACTTTAGTTCGGAATGTTCCTGATTTTAATTAATCACTAGTTATTTTATAAGGCTCAAATATAGTACATTAGCTTTTCTGATTGCATAAGTAAATTAAAATTAAGATAATTCAAATTATCTATTTTAATCATGGGATGATTTATATGTAACTAGCTGTTGCCCATGGCTCCTCCCGCGTGGATGTCTAGAAAAAGTAGCCTAGGTCCTTTCTCAGGCTTTAGACTCTCTGTGTACATAATTTCATTTAAATCGGTTTAGTAGCTTTTCCCTGGAAGCGCAACAGACAGACAGACAGAGTTACTGACACATTTGTAATATTAGTAAGGATTTACTGTCAGTTTTCCTCTGTATAAGATCGATCCCATGATTGGCTTAAAACTTAAATTGAATTATATTATCTATGACACTGAATGACGGATATCCAAGTTTTAAAGAGAAGTTTAATCATTGCGAGTGTTCGAACCAGTGCACCTAATTTTATTCTTAGGATAGCGCTATAAGAAGTAGTACAGTTGAATGTATCTAGTTTTTCAATCTAGTTTTTCTTCTTGATGGTATGGCATTATGATGCAGAACAGTATACCCAGTAGCTCATAAGCTAACGACGCAGCTGTCCCGATAACACCACTCCATGACGGTTGAGCAGGTTGTGGAATATATTCGGTGGAAGACCAACCTTACCGTGAGGGTAGAGAGATTGGAGCCGCGCCATAACACGAATTTTAGATTGTTTATGGTGCGAGTTCCATCAGTTTACCCTGAGGTCTTTCTCAAGGAAGAGTTCTGGCCAAAAGGATTCGTATATCGACATCATATCATCATAAAGTCATCTAGCGCCATTAATAATTTGGTCCTAGGTTACGTTTATTGCACACGACAAATGCGGTTTATCGAAAGATGATCAGGTTTTAAGCTGGCACCGCAAGTCAAAGTATACCTTAAGGCGGTTAAAATTAGGTTGGATTCTCAACACTCAATGCGCTATGCGCGACTGTCCGTGGAAGTCGCCAGTGCGGGGTGATCCGAAATACCGCGCAACGTGCGAAGCCGGCTTTAGGCGAAATCCAGAAAGTCCGAGGATGAGATGGCCTAATGATATGAATGATAGCAGGATGGGATGGATACTATTAGCAAGAGATAGGAGAACTCCATAAACAACGGGAGCTCTATGTCCAGCAGTGGGTTATACAGAGGCTGAAGATGATGATAATGATAATAAATGCAGTGTCACGTAACCTAATTGATCATCAAGCTTACATGTGTCAAAATTCAGATAAATAAGATAGTTCAGCCAGTCGTGGTAAAGACACAAGAATTCATCGGAAGACAAAACACCAAAAAATATATAAATAAGCAAAACCTTTTTCATTGCTCTCATGTCGTTCCCGAGTGGGCCGTCTGCCTCGCCGGGGCCGTTAGAAATTCGCAGTATGTTCTCACTGCCCGCAATGAATACTAACACAGCCTTTCAAAGAATACCGATACAGATTAAGTGTATGTCTGCACGTCTTGTATTGATATATCAATGGCCAAGTTTTGGGAGCCGACGGCGACGTGCCGATAGGCCGGCAATGATTATGTGGCTAACAATATTCGTATTATTTGTTACACAATTTCTTTTAGAAGTTTTTGGGTGTTGATTATTTCAACCTCGTTTTATACAATCCAATTGGTAGGTACTGTACAAGTTTTCGTTGTCTCATAATATTTTTTAGCTTGAGGAATTTTCGGCGGGTAATTTCCTTAGGGTCTGAATTTTGTGGTTTAAAAATATTTTTTGTTCGATATTAATGTTGCCGCGATTAAATCCGTATTTTTGACGTGTTTGTATTCCTTGAAGAGGAGTCAAAAGTGTGCTGCGTCATGCCTCTATTTTTAACTAAAACTCTTTTTTTACAAATGTTAAAAAAATTACTAAAAACGCTTAATTTAATCTATTTATATATATATTTGCATGGAATATTATATACATATAATATTCCATGCATGGCATATATGGAATATTGTGAATATTTCTACCTAAAATAGAAGAGATAAGTACCTAATAATAAATCATGATATAATTAACATATTATCTTACAAACAACTCGCCAAATCCGACTGCGAACTGAATCCGAATTGCCCACAAATTAAACCCACAAAATTTAAAATAATCCACAATACTTTATGAAATTAACCTAGCGGGAACAATATTTCGTTATAATTAGCATCCGCCATATTGTAAGCTGTTTATGGTTTCAGCAAACACACGGCCTGTAGAAATGGTAAACGATTAGGATATAACAAATAATTAGAATTGGTTTATAAAAGATATGGGATCAGATTTATTGTTTAGGTATTAGAGGATATTAAATTTTATGACTGTTTCGGCTTTGTAGGCTTAAGTAAAGATAAATATGAAATTCAAGGCGTTTGTGTTTATTTTTTTGTTCTAAACCCGATTTGTAAGAGCCTTAGTTTTGTAGAAATCCCGAGTCTTATTCAGTGGCGTATTTAGAAAGAAAGAAAAGACATTTATTTACACACCAAAGAGCGCGCACAACGACTTATAAACTAAACGTAATATAAAAAAAAAAAATCAACAAATTTAGCAATAACATAATAAATTATAATTATTTTATTAACTTTATGTATTACAGTAGAATCCGTTTATTATGACTCCGCCTATATTGACCAACCGCCTATTATGACGTAATTACACAACGAAGTTTGGTTTTCATATAATATTATTTGTAAATAGTCGGATATAATGACTTCGCTTACAGTGGACCCATTTTTAATTAATAATGTCAGTTTTTAATGACCGATGTAAATATCGTACAGAACTATTAATGCTAAGGAACAACTTGAAAGTGATAGGGAAGAGGAAGTAGAGAAGTAACCATTACTTACTACAGAATTATTATCACAAAATAATAAAAAAGAAAACTATTTATACATACGTTTATCCTACTTATTACGTGCAATTTTATATTTTAATTTAATATGCAATGTTTTTCAATTAAAATATGTACTTATTTGCATAAAAAAGGTTGTTTTTTCACAAAACGCTTTGTATGACGTCCGCTTATTATGACGTGTTTGTCAATTCCTTTGATGTCATTATAAACGGATTTCACTGTACATCAATTCAAAATATTTCGTCAAACATTCAATTAACCCAATAGAAAGAAGCATCCATTCATGTACACCTAACTTGTGGGTAACATGAGTGCAAGTAGCCAGATCTTTGTAATATTTATTTATAAAGGAACTAGTGAACCGCCTCGGCTTAAACCGGGCAGGCAAAATATTATTAAATTATACACACAAACCTTCTTCTTGAATCACTCTATCCATTGGTGAAAACCATATGACAATCCGGTAGGTAGTTTTTGAGTATATTGCGTTCAAACAGACAGACAGAAGAGACGGGACTTTGGATTTATAATATGCATAGAAGATAGATATATATAAAAGTTTTGTAAAAAAGGTCGTGTATTTGTATAAATACAAGTTTGCATAGCTATATTATTTATCATGGCAACACTTTCAATATTCAGAGAATTGTCTTCGGCTAACCATTTCGCTTAATTGAATACTGATATCCCATTGATGCGAGTGCATTGTGCTAGAGCTCTATGCATTTATGCTCCAGTGGTCTTTACTCTATGCTCAATATGGCTGCCAGTGCGTAATATCACTAATAGATAGCTGAGGTATTATAACAAAGGGATTCTAATATACATTATAATATACTGATTGTCTTTACCGGTTCGTCTTTTAACACTAGACGTAGTTGTACGTATTTACTCTTTGCATACGGGATAATTATCGCATTGAAACCGCTGACGTTAGAGTCTACGCTCTAACTTAGGATTAGGATTGACAATCCAATAACGATGGTAGCGATGATGGCTAAATAAACCATCAAAAAGGTTCTCTACAGCCCTTTATTAGAGCTTTGCAGGATATAATTCTAAACAAATCTATTACAAAACAAAGTCGCCCACTGCGTATGTCCGTCTAAACGCGACAGACTCAAAAATTATTGAACGGATTTTCATATAGTTTTCACCAATGGATAGAGTGATTAAAGAGGAAGGTTTGTGCGTAAATTTCATTAATGTTATGTCAACCCGTACAAAGCAGCAGCAAAAATACGTGTCTAATATTTTTTATTAATCTACTTGACGGCCATTAAAAATATTGCCACCATCCCTATTGTAACTTTTTCGTTACGAATACTTTGTCGACAATATTTGTGCTTCGGGCTCTGGTGTGAAAAAAGCTTTATGTCTATGATCGACACGCTGAAGTATGTAACGCCACTTACTGACATCCCCAACTAAAACCTTCTTAGTACACTCAAGCACTTCATCCACTTCCTTATTCTTGCATCTTAACATACGAGCCAGAAAATAAAAGTAAATAACGTTAACATTTTATCCCGTCACTCTATTCCCCGTCTGATATTTACATCCTAAATAAACATCCTTAATATAATTTGGAGCTTTCTCCTTTCACAGATGCCAGCAATCTATTAGGCTTGTTACTATACACAGCACTCAGAAGGACCAGTCAATAAACAAACTTACTATTTGACAGTTGGGTCCTTACGTCATTGATAATAGAAGAAAAACTTGTGGTATTTTTTCACCCGACTGCGCTAGAAGGAAGAAGGTTATGATTTTTTTTAAATAGTGAGTTACTGTTTCGACAAAAACTCGCAGAGTCACAGCTAAGTTAAGTATTTTCTCGAAAACATCGCGATCCCGATAATACGATTTAATTTGTTATATTACTTTGAAAAAATGACTTAACTTGTATGAGGCCTTTGCCTGAAAATAGAACAGCTACTATATCTATTGTACTATGGTTCTGGCCACAAAAAATCTAGATTCGAATTTTAATTATAGACTTTATAACAACTTCATGACTTCGTTATGGTATTTTTCTTTATTTATACGTTTTAAATATACGTTCTTTTGAAGTGAAACTTCTTTAGGCGCATGAGGGTAAAATTTTTACAGATGAAACGTCACGCCGGTTTGCAACGGAAGTCAATTTTTTATGATAATTGGTTTGAAGGTTAGGTAGTTTTAATATTTACAAATAACATGTGGTATTTCAACTTGCCACTCGTCATTTGATAATTTAATAAATCATTTACCATAAAATAAAAATATTTCATAAATTCGCTTTTCTAAATTTTGAATTCAAAAACAAAACTTAATTAATAATTTCTAATATTGACAAAAAACACGTGGCATTTTTATTTACAATTCGTCATTTGAGATTTCAATAAATCATTGTGCATAAAATACTAATAACAATATTTCATAAATTCTTTTGACGAAATTTTAATTTAAAAATTGGAATTTCTAGAGTTATCATTAATTTACAAAAATTTTGTATATATTTAAATTGGATTAGGTATTTTTAATATTTACAAAAAATCACGAGGAATTTTAATTTAATATTAAATATAATTTCAAAATACTTCAACTGCCAGGCAAGAAATCAGTCAAGGTATGATCTATAACATGATTTACTTACTTACTATGAATAAACTATACCAATGTAATTTGAGAGGCAATTATAGGTTATACATTAGATAAGCATTTATTTCTTAGTATTTATATGGCACATTGAAGTCTTACATTAGAATAAACAGTGATTCAAATATATACCTATTACCATAGCTGCTGAAGAAATATTGAATAAACTATACATGCAAATGATAAGAACATTCAAAATTAAATTATATACTTAGATAAATAATTTAGTTTAACACATTTATGGATATAGATTCAAATATACAATGAATATGCATTTAATATAGGTTTGGATTAGTTAGTTTTAAGTGTAAATATAGTAAAGTTTGTTATTTAAAGATATTTACAACACAATATAAAGAATAAAATATATGAATAATAGTTGGTATTTAATATTAACAGTGTATTTTATATTCTTAATGTATACATTTGTTTTACAAGTTTAAAAAAATGTATAATAATAATATTATTCTAACCATAATATTTCTACACCGGATAGGGTAGTATATGTGAACCATTATATAATTATTGTAACATCTGCAATTATCATGAACTAAGAAATAAATAATATTCTATTCTATAATAGTAAAATATAATATAGACCTATAAATGTACCACTACTGGGCACTGGCCTCTCCTAAGGTTGAAAAGGAATGAGCATTGATTACCACTCAGCAACTGAATTAATTACAATATAAAAAAGTGTCCATATTAATAATTCTTACCTTATAGGATTGATTAATTATCAAATACTTTTTTTATTTTACAGATATGTGATGACCAATATAGAATGAAATATTTAAACCCTTTGGAGGTGCAAATTATGGTTCATTTATATGGGAAAAAGTGACAAACCAAAAATAGAAAGATAGTAGTAAACACGATGCAAGCAAATTACAACAATAAGCATTGTTCTTCATTTTACCACCTTTATATTGTAAACATTTGTAACATTAATAAAATTTATATTCCATTTTACTGTTAATTTGTTATAATGAGTGATTTCTGACATTTATTTTCATTGAATAAATTAAGTCTATTAGTATATTAACTGCACTATATATATATATATATCTAATTGCAAAGCACATTATAACACATAAGTGTGAGTAGGTACCTACTATGTTTGTTTGTACTAGGAAGTTACAATTTCTAGATGTTATTATGTATCTTGCCGATGGTGACTTTATTTTATAAATTAGAATTCTATTTATAGCATTGTAATAAGTGACTTATTGGTCTAGAATAAAATTATATTTGTCAACAACATTATTATGTTTTCCTAACCTAAAGACTTACCCAACTTTGTAGCATTACCAATAGGTACTAGGTAGTATATTACTTTGCCAGTGTAACATTTCATAATAGCTAATTGTTGCTATTAAAATAATTAATAATCATAATACCTAGTAAGTTCATAATAAGAAGTGTTAAGTTACTATAATATATTATATTAGAGGAATAGTACCTAGTATTAAAAGTCCAAATACCAAGATTGCAATACTCAGTGTTGCCAACCTAGTGGATTTTCCACTAAAACTGGTGGTTTCGACCCCCCTTTTAGTGGCGAAATATTGCCTTTAGTGGCTAGTGGATTTTTCTAGTGGTAGAATTTAGTTTCAATTACTGAAAATGCGATCACTCAACCGTTAAGCTTCTTCATTTAATTTTCAGGAGTAGTCACTTTTGCTCTGTAGGCAGCCTTCAAAATGACGTGGTTGACGTTTTAAACTGTTATCAAACGAACCATACCGCTTTATAGACTATACGCGGCGATTCCCCGTGAACTTTTGTTTACAACTGAGATTCTCCTTTTTTTTGGCGAGTTAATACATTCATAATTATGCCTAAACCGCAATATAAGCAAAAGTTTCGGGATTTTTGGCTTCAAGTTATTGAAAGTACTGCCGGTCAAGTAGCGAAATGTAAACTAAACTTTTATGTACCAAACATTTTTTTACTTTTTAACAGTAAAAAAATCGTTGGTTGCCTGTAAAGTCGGTATACGGGCGAAAGTTTTACGTGACAACGACTGTCAATGTCAATGTCTGTCTCTCTCGCTCTTAGGCGGGCTAACCATGCCCGAGTGGAAGGGACGCGTGCCTCTCACTCGCTCTCATTGTGAGCGCATAACGTGAGCGGAGCGTTACCCAGTTTCTTGAAGTGTCACCCGGCAAACCAATTTATAAGACGTTGTCACGTCAAAAATGTGTTTAGTGGAAAATTTAGTGACTATATAAGTAGGGCCGTTTTTCGCTAGTGGTTTTCTGGTGGTTTTAGATGTTGTATCTGGTGGGGAGCTACTTTAACTGTTGGCAACACTGGCAATACTTTTATTTTTAATATAATAGGTACAGTAAATCTCTGCCAGGGAAGACAATGTATATAATATAACCTATAATTATGACGAATCTTAACAATATTAATAGAAGGTAAATGGTCGACTGTGGCTGTCTTTACTCTGCATGTTTCTGTGACGGGGCCGTGGAATGTGGACATCCGAGGGCCGAAGCGGGATTCGAGGCGACCGTCAACGGCGCCCGAGCTGTTGGCGCGAAATATACGCGCACCCAACGAAGGCGCGTAGCCATAGCGGGCATAGCCAATCAAATTCTAATGCACTGCGGTCGAATACGATGCACGACACTCAAAGTCAAAGATTTATTGCACTTGAAGCCTTTCATAACAATTCTGTGGAACTTCATAACTTAGTAGGTAGCCTTATGTACGCATAACAATACTCATATTAATAATATTGTTGTACAAACATCCAACTTTCACATGTAGTATTTTCCTAATCAATGCATAAAGAGTTTGGTATATTGTGTGCATGCATGATACATTTAGCTCGCGTTAAGGTTATTGGTCCTCGGTTTACTAAACATCTTAGAAGTTTTATATAATAAATCACATTATCACAATGTAAACAAACTTCTAAACAAAATAAACTTTTCTTTCAAACTTGAAGTATAACCACCACTATTTAAATAGGCAGCCGCTCACATTAAGTACGATAGATACAAATTTCAATCTATTTTGGTCGGTTTATCAACATTTGCTCGTCCGTTCCACAGATTACATATAGTAGAGTCTAGTCCGTGCGTTTCGTTCGTTCTCATTCCTCACGTCTTACGGTGAGCAAACGTACACTTTATAGTTAGAGTAAGAACAACTTGCACTCGCAAGTTTACTGTCGTCGATGCGTTAGACGTAAACTCGATTTACGTGATAGTAAACTATTTCAATTGACAGTTGGTGACTCGCACTAAGCATACAGATGTTGAATATCCTTCCTCTTAATCTTGGAAATTTAAAGTTTTAGATTTGTATAAATATAAACAAGATTTATAAATTAGTTCGCCAAAGAAGTTTCACTTCTGACATGTGTACTTTGTACGCACGCATGTTTTTTTTTATCGTAATTTTTTTAGTGTTGTGAACTACTCTTTTGAGTTCATTTCCAAGCCTTTAAGGTTTACATAGGGAAGGGTCAGACTCGTGAATAAATGCGTCGCCGCTTTGAGTCCATTAGGAAAGGTTCCGAAGGCTTCCTGAAGACGTTTCCGTTTATCGTAAGTCAATGGCGTAAGTTAGTGAGATGGGTATTAAAGTAGAAGAAGAAATTTGAACATCAGTCCAAACCTCTGTAGCTTAGTTGGTAAAGCGACTAATACGTTTAACCAGTAGACGCGTGTTCGATTCTTGCCTGAAGTTAAAATTTTTCCTTTCTACAACATTACAATTATATTATTTTAATCATGCAGCAATATAGGTACAATTTATAATGCCATCAGAAGGTTCTTAAAATATTTGTATTTGTAATTAAGCTGTTATGAAGTCATATCTTCTGACATTTTGAAACAAGACACAAATCATGGCTATATAAACAAAGCAATGTTTTGTTTTTGTTTTTCTTGCCAGCCAGTCAGCTTTGGTGAAGTTCCAGTATCGATAGATTTTTATTTGATTTAGTTCGATAATTTAAATAATTATACTGTGCGTGTGAGTTTAATCACAAATTAAATCAAGTTCGCCTTCTATATTATTTCTCTATGTTGACTATCCTAACAAGTCGTACGTTTGTTAGCAGAAAAAAAGAAATAAAGAACAATTTGTTTACTACGTCAGAGGGAACATAAAATTTAAATGGAAGAAACCCTTTTTTAACACAAATTAGTATGCAAGTGACGTATACGGTATTTATTGTATAAAACGAATGGATTAAAATCTTTTGATGTTTTAACTTTTTCATGGCATTTAGGTACTCTCTAAATATTGTAAAAAATGTTGTGTGATTTTAAAATGATCTTTTTTAATCCTTTTATTTTTGTATCTTTTTATTATAATCAGTGGTGTTTGTGATCGTAATTCGTTTAAAATACATTTGTTAAATTACTTCGCAGGGAAAATGTGAACTAGAATTCTGAAAAGCAATTTGTATTTGATGAACATATATGTAGTGCAAAAAGCAGTAAATTGATGTATTAATGATAAAATTACAACGTTTTAAAGACAATACTAAACTATTTTCATCGGTATGTGGGCATGCATATAATTTAAATAAGTAATAACAAACAAATGAATTTACAAAAAGGACAAAAGAAAAACAAACTCAAGCTTTCAGTAAATAAATTATGTCACAAGAAAAACAGGGACTCAATTTTTGTATAAATAAATTTTAGAAATGATAAAACATTAATTTAATTATCTTTTTCGTCGTAATTTTTTGGTATAACCCATTAAAGTAAAGCCTTGATACGACGTTTATTTCAAAAAACTTGAAATATGTATGTATGTACTCATATTTCCACTTAGCATATCACTGTCAGGGTCACGCCATTCACGTCATAAATGTCTCATAATTTTTAATATCAACCCGTTAATGTTCAACCCAAACATGGACCCTCTAATCGACGTCACGATAACCGCGGAATTTTAGGGTTAGGGGTCGTGTAGGACACAATTATTATTTTAATGTTTGTTCCTTTACTTCATACTAGCTGTCACTTTCGACATCGTCTGTATGTATTGTTATAAATATATAGCCTATGTTTTATTGTGATTTGTCAGTTGTACCTAATTTTGTAAAGTCTAATCCAAGTCAGTATTTTCGTTTTTGCCTGAACTCATTACAGATAAATATAGATACACTTAGATAACGCTACTTGCGTTACGTATCACGTATAATCTTATATTTTTTTTATGCTACCTACTCTGGCACTATTTAGAGATAAATTCAAACTAGAATCGACTTAAAAATATAGGTACAAATTAGTGAAACCTACTAGCGCGGCGCACCGATGCAGACTGAGCGCGACAGTGGCCACATTAAGCATATTATGCTTAAGCCGGGCATGCGAAGTAGATGCTCTTAATCTAGCAAACGCAAAGTGGATGCTCGTTATCTAGATCTATCTATATTTGTGCAGATATACTCAAAACTTTCATATTATAAAGTCAAGTACTAATAACTTCTAGTATTTGTTTTTATTTAGTATAAAATGATAGCCATAAAACACGTAATCTATACTAATATTATAAAGCTGAAGAGTTTGTTTGTTTGTTTGTTTGAACGCGCTAATCTCAGGAACTACTGGTTCGAATTGAAAAATTATTTTTGTATTGGATAGTCCGTTTATTGAGGAAGGCTATAGGCTATAGGCTATCACGCTACGACCAATAGGAGCGGAGCATAAATGAAAAATGTTGAGAAAATGAAAAACCGTTGAAACTAAAACACGCGAACAAAGTCGCGGTGGACAGCTAGTTAGATATAAAACACAAAAATTGTAAAGATAATAATACACCACAAAAACTTCAGCGTCAGTAATTAAATGTATATTCAATATTACTATATACCAAAGAAAAATGAGCAATTTTTTTAAATTCATCCCATTTGAGCAAGAGGATGAAAGGGGTTTAGTGATTAGTCGGGGTTGTACCCCTGGGATCAGCTTCATGTTCCAACTCGAACACGTACAAGTTATAACAAATTCAATTTTAAACTCATATCGGTTATTATAAAGCTATTGTTTAATATAATTTAAAACATAAATTTGTTTCAGGGGTTTAATGATCCCCAAGTTGCAATCTGAGCGAAAGTGTAATACAATAAAACCTTTTTGGTGTCTAATTACTTATATTTTTAATTGAATTTTTAAGTATTTAATCCGGGATTTTTTATACTTGGGACATCTAGAGACCCAAATACAAGGCCGGCAACGCTACACCAAAACCCCTTGTGGTTGGGGACGTCAGAACCTGTTTTTCGAAACCATTATATAAATAGTTATTTGTGTAATAACTTTTGTGAGGAGTATTCATAATTATTCAAAACAAAACGTTAACTCACGTTGTTCGACTCGCGACACCACCGCCGCCGCCGCGTCAGCTCATGATTAGGGATTTCTATTGAGTCTGAAACTAGTCGGGCGATCCCGAGAATATGCGTGAGTAAACCGTTTTGTTTTAAATAAATAGTTATGTCATGAAGAAACCCACACTGACTTTAATAAGAATCATGTAAAACTAAAAATAAATATAAATAAATTACTAGGTATTTTGCGCTAAATAGTTAACATATAAACGGCATTAAGCCAAAGATAAAATAAAAGTTCAGATCAGCGTTCTCTAAAAGAAAAAAGATAACAATATATTTTGTAACGGTAAGCAGTATTCTAAGTACATAGATGTCTACACTAGAAGTAAATTACAGTAATAAAAATGTTTTATCGCTACTTTCTTTTTTCTTTAGGCAAAAATACAAAGTTATAGCGCATAGTTTGAAACTTCAAAACTGTTAGCCCAAGGGATTTAGAATAATGGAGAGTTTTCACATATTTGTAGAGAAATAGGCGTTGTAAATATTACTTATATATGTGTATACGCATGCTAAAAGAATTCAAAACGTAAATTAATTAATTTAAATACATATTTTGCATGTTTAAACCAAAATATATTAGACTAGACATAACAAAACAAAATTGTTTGAAATACCATTTTGATTTACGTGGAATGGATCAGATGAAATTCTAGATCTCCCAGAAATAGCTAGGATATACTAGAATTGCCGAAGTTTTCCGTACTTATCGGAAGCAATCCCGTTGATTCCAGGATAGAATAGAATAGAATTTATTTATTTGCTTGAAATATAGTAGGTAACAGATCTTATAAATTAGTACAGTTCTTCATATTTCGCCTACTTAGTTCGGCATACAAATTTATAACCAACTAGCTGTCCCCCGCGACTTTGTTCGCGTGTTTTTCAACGGTTTTTCATTTTTGCAACATTTTCATTTATGCTCCGCTCCTATTGGTCGTAGCGTGATGTTATATAGCCTATAGCCTTTCTCAATAAACGGACTATCCAATACAAAAAAAAATTATCAATTCGAACCAGTAGTTTCTGAGATTAGCGCGTTCAAACAAACAAACAAACTCTTCAGCTTTATAATATTAGTATAGATTAGGAAGGTATTAATTAATAAAATTTATGACAAACTATGTAGTTCAACTAACATTACAATTAAATTATTTGGACTACATTACATTAAAAGTTATTACTAATACATAGTTATTTGTGTTTTTATTAACAATTTTTATTTATATAAATTCAGGTTAATAGACAGACATAAGTATAACATAAATATAACCTAAAAATATTTTAATAATTATTCAAGAATTTAGCAAGAAAAACTCATTCGGACCTTGTATTATTACAGTACAGAATTTGCAACTAAAACACGAAAATAGATGTGCATTTACAGTTATAAAGTAATATTATTAGCATTATTCAACGCGTCTTTTCAAAGTCCGGGTCCAACGGCTAAATCACAGTAACGCGAGGTAATTAAATTATTCGCCAAGAGGGACATACAGCTTTGATAAGTTAGTACGCTGTATAAGTTCTTGGAAATCCACACTGCGCAGTACCTTTACTAAAATCTAGGTAAGAATAAAGAAAATAGATGTAATAAGGATATTCATTAGCATTACCGTATTATCGTCATCTTTATACACACCCACAGTCAAACTGTGTAAACGGTTTTGTGGGGTATTGCGTTAGTACATAAGGCTTATTGTAAATCTAAATCTTAATAAATAAATAAATAATAAATGCGGTTTACACATGTGTAGCATATAATTTATGTTATTAAAGTAATGAATCGACAAAAACTGTGAATGTAATTAAGATGGGAATTAACACGATTTCATTATAAATGGGAAAGTAACTCTATCTGTCTGTCTGCTAAGTTTTCAGGTCTAAACTTTTGAACGTATGAAACTTGGTAAGGGGTAGGCTGGGATTCAAAAGAAGAACATATATGATGCCGGGATAACCGACACACAGGACGGTGCCGCAGGCTACAGATAGGTCCTACCGGAGCCCCGCCGAGCATGCTTTAGCGAACCCGGGACTCCAGCAAAGGCAAGGACGGGACCCGGGTGTTTTTGGTCGGTGCAAGTCCGACATATCCACACGTCGTCGTGCCTTCGGCGTGGGTTGAAGTCATTAGATTTTCACCCCGTAACAAAAAGAGGCTAGAGTTAGGTATAAATATTATGATTGAGGTTTTGAGCAGGTCGCCAAAGTTACCTACTTAAAATACAACATTAATCAAACAACGCAAAAGTCCATAACTATTATTTAAATGGATTGTGTTGATTAGTAATGAGGAAGCGAAATAAAACTTGTAAAAAATATAGTATTGTGAACAGAACCAAGATTAACTCCGAAATAATGTTTAATACAGAGTCTTTGAAGAGATACAGTAATTTATTTATTTATTTAATTTTTATGTATTTATTTCTATAATTAAAATAAATACATAAGATAAGAGCCACTTGAGAAAAAGTAATACATTTGTAATTTTTGGCTATCGTTATGCTAATTATATTATATTTCATCAAAATAGATTTGTACAACGCGTTGCTTTTTAAACAGTGATGACTCAGTGTAAAAAGTCAAAATCTAATTAATCCGTCAGTTAGATAAAAGAATATTAGAAACGTATATTTTCCTTTTTAAAATAAGAAAACACTAAGTAAATAAAGCGAATCAAAGTTCTTGCTTGCGTACAAATGCAAGGGATTGTGACGTCATGCGACATTTCAAATCAATGTATCGTCACAAGTTTTGGTTACGTGAAGAAAAATACGTGTCTAAAGTGTTTAGTAACCTATCTGACAGATATTAGGCATTGAAATAAAAATACTTTGAACGGATTTTAGTTCAACACGTTTCGATGCCTTCGCAGGTGTCATGGTCGCGGGCAGACTGAGGTGGTATTCGTCTTGACAGTTGATGTTGCTCGTTCTACCTTCTTTTTTTTTTGGAAACAAAAACCTAAATACAAACCGCGATACAGTCTGTTCAAAGTAGTTTTATTTCATTTCACTATCTGACAGATGTTAAAATAAAAAAGTGTGTGTGTACGCACGTAAGAAGTTATGCTTTTTTGGCGTAACAAGATAAAATTCTTTCTCATAAACTTGTAATTTACAGATTGGTATAAAAAATATTTCAACCTTCAGATTAAACTTGAAAACTGGCATCGGACATCTTGACATTTGTCATTTTTGACAATATGTAGTTTGGAAAAACTAAAATGTTGACTAGCTAACTTCAGGGTGTAGGTTTTCCGTGACGGTGTGCGCGCGCATCGTAAAATGTTAACTAGCTAACTTCATGGTGTAGGTCTTGCGTGGCGGTGTGCGCGCGCATCGTAAAAATTTACTCTTATAATTTTTCCCTTAAGCGCCAAAAGAAGTATAACTCAAAAAAAAATAGTTATGTACCCCATTCAAATGAAGAGTAGATGAATTAACAAGACTTATTTTGATTTTAATCCTCTGGGTTGTGCTTATATAATATCCACAAACCTATCGATTACACTAAGATTGAAAGTTCAAGGTTCAATCCAAGGCCTTAATGTTAGCCGCATTTTGGTACATATTAACATTGTACTTACTAGAAATAGAGCCACCCTACCGTCCGGATGGCAACTGAAATTTAATTTAGATTTTATCAAGATTATGAGCTCTTTGACTGGTGATCATGTTTGATTTGAATCGAAAGTTTGAAACTGTAGTCAAACATTAAAGATGGCTAATGCGAAGATATTGGGAATTTGAGTATTTCCGGACACTTTTATCGCAGCACCTTGCTTTTTAATATAAAGTAATATTGTCAATATTCATAAATAGGGCTTTATAGCCTTAATTTTAAATATTATGATATAATTTGCTATTTACATGCTATAATTGGAATAGCTACTGTTTTAAATCCTTACTAATATTATAAATGTAATGAAATTAACTTTGTCTGTCTGTCGCGCCCTAACGCCAAAAATACTGAACCAGTTTAAATAAAATTTGGTACACAGATAGTCTAGAGCCTGAAAAAGGATATAGGCTACTTTTTGCCGAGATAACCGACATCCACGCGGACGAAGCCGCGGGAAACAGCTAGTTATATATAAGTAGGTAGTTATATATAAGTAAGACAAAAACGTGTAATATAACATAAAAATATGTAGCTTCATTTGAGTCTCTAGAATAACTCATAAATTAATCCTAGCTTTTAAGAACTCTTCATGAGTTCTGTGACTTTTTCAGTAAATGTAATATATTTTTGACCTTCAGAATTTAATCAATCTTGTTGTTAGTGCGTGAGATTTATATCTTTATACTACAACAAACTAGCTACTTTGGAACACTAGTTAACATAGTAAACAAGAGTAGCTAAAGTAGGTAGCTTGTTTAGTTAATAAAAACAATTGGTAATGAATTGGAATAAATGAAGCAATGGTCTTTCATTCAGACATTTTTTTTGACTGACACGTTTTCAAGTTCCCTAGTGATATACAGTGTGTTATCAAACTTATATATATCCAAAAGAGGAAGACTACACACACACATTCTTATGCTTTGGAGTCAGGTCAATTAATCAAACGTGTGTAAGCGACACATACAGAAAACTAGATATGTTTGCAGGTCACACTAACATTAATATTATATTATACACTAACATTTTTATTACATATAGCTGTCACCCGCGACTTTGTCCGCGTGTTTTGGTTTCAACGGTTTTTCATTTATGCTCCGCTTCTTTTGGTTACAGCGTAATGTTACATAGCCTTCCTCAATAAATAGGCTATCCAACACTGAAAGAATTTTTCAAATCGGACCAGTAGTTCCTGAGATTAGTGCGTTCAAACAAACAAACTATTCAGCTTTATGTATTAGTATTAGTATAGATTATATTCAGCTTATGTAAGCTTTCCTGTGTGTTAATCTGGTATAAAGTATGTTTAAATAAAATTTAATGATTTTTGGTTTCGAATAATTGATGTTATTTAATTAACTCACTTTGAGCTGATTTTTGTTAAACTGAGTCTATACGAGATGTACTTTTTACACCCTTTTAGATAGATATAACGTTTAGGTAACACCCTGTAAACAGGTGACCATCATTTTCACAAATATGAGTTGAAGCTCCAATCTAAGACCTTTTCCATTTCTTCCTACCTTCCTTTTCAACTTGAAATTCAAAAAATATAAACATGCTTAAATATAAAGCAAGTAATCAGTCAAAAATACTTCAAAATAAATTCAGTCAAAGAAATTGCTTCCAAGATTTATCTACAGAACCTTTTGGCTACGTCACAATCTTCAATCGTTGATCAGAACCCTTACGGAGCCGGCATAAACGAGAACACGTTCAATCTCATCTTATGTGTGAATAAACAAAATCTTCGGACCTTAATCTTGAGTGGAGTGTTCCATCCTGCTTTATGGTAACAACAGTTGTTTTACTATGATTTGTTTTGTTTTGCTTTTGTCGGTGCGTACATAAGTTATGTGAATATTTAACCAAGACCGCAGTTTTACATGATGTATATAGTTCCGTACAATTATTTAAAATATATAATATACCTATATCTAATATATATAATATAATATATCTTGGGACAACTCACACACGGCCATCTTATCCCAAACTAGGCAGAGCCTGTACTATGGCAACCAGACAACTGATAAACTTACTTATATATTTCTAAATACATACATATTGTAGATAAATTACACCCAGACACAGAACAAATGATCATGCTCATCACACAAAGATTTGTCCTGGGTGGGAATCGAACCCACGACCTCCGGTTTAGCAGTCAAGGTCACTAACCACTAGACCAACAGGCCGTCAAATGTACCCTTAGCTAGAAGCAAATGAATACTAATTACTTTTGTATTTAAGGAACACTATAATAAATGTCGTGGTGGCCGAGTGGTTCAATAAACGAATTTGTGTGCACAAGGTTGTAGGTTCGAACCCATTGCAGGCAAGTACCAATTTGACTTTTTAAAGTTATATGTATTCTTAATTATTCTAAGATATCATTGACAACCGGTGAAGGATAAAACCGTGAGAAAACCTGGATTTCAAAAATTGGAATCTGAAATCGCCAATCCGCAATGAGCAAACGTGGTGATTAACGCTCGTTCCTTCTCCATATGAGAAGAGGCCTGTACCCAGCAGTGGGACATTATTAGGCGGGTATGATTAGTTAATTATTTGATTTTTTAATGTCCGTCAGTTGGATTATTAAAAAATATTAGACACAGATTTTGTTCTTTTTTTACGTATCCATAAACTTACGACAATACATTGATTTAAAATGTCGCATGACATCACGATGTTGTACGTTTTGTGTAACATCTTGATGTGATTAGCCGCCACTCCTAAACTGTAATGCGTTAATCTTCTTAGTTTTTAGTTATATTAAAAAAGTAAAAAAAATCGTAAGTTTTTTTTATTATGTAATTTACGGAATATTTTATTATATTTTTACTTGTAATACTTAGTCAAAATCCCTTTTGGCATAATTTTGGTGTTTCTATCCATTTCTATGTGCTGACGAACATCATTAGGTCAACTATTACCTTATCATTTTAGTAGTTGTGTTTTATCCCATGTTTTCAGTGCTTAAACTTAAGAAAAATATTAATTTCGTAGTGAAAGATTATCAGAATACATAATTAATTGTTAGTTTCTACAAACCGACCTTATAATCTTTTATACATTCCAAGGTATTAAAATTTTATAAGAAGAGTATTTTTGTTTTCATTGGTATTACAGCGTTAATTTCTCCATGCAATTCTCAGGTATCGGTGTAATCGGATGATATTATAATTATACAAACAATGTCAGGAAACAGTGTCTACAGATTAGCATATAAATTAAACTATTAACGATCACAAGAGACACTTCTTAGCAGGAAATGCGTAGACTGATTGTAATGTATCAGATACTAGCTCCCCGCCCCGGCGTTTCACTGTGATATTTTCAAAACATTTCCATGCGCTTTTCTTAATTTTCTTTAATAAAAAACTTGTACAATGGAGATGGATGGATTATTAATAAATCCTTACTAATATTATAAATGCAAAAGTAACTTTGTCTATCGGTCTCTCGCGCGTTACGCCAAAACTACTGAACAGATTTAAATGAAATTTGGTACACAATCTAAAGCCTGAGAAAGGACAAAGGCTACTTTTTGCCACGATAACCGACATCCACGCGGGCGGAGCCTTGGGAAACAGCTAGTAAATAATAAATGTTGACAACATCACATACATTGCTCTGAAATCAAAGTAAGTAGCAGAAGCACTTGGGTTATGGAATCGGAGACAACGAATGTACCACAAACACCCAGACCCGAGACAATATAGAAAAGTGTTTTTCTACGTTGACCCGTCCGGGGATCGAACGCGGGACCTCAGAGCTAGCGACACGAGGTCGTCGTTACAATAAGGAATATAACAAAAAAGGCATTATACGATTTGGTGACGTCCTTCGGAAGTTATAACGTGGCCAAAGGAAAATCAAGATTTATTTTTATATAAATAGATGTTGTATTATTGTGAATATTTATTTCTAGATATCTGTTTTTGACATTTCAATTTGTCGAAAGTGTCTTCGATATAACATTTGTTTGTCTTTACATTAAGAGTGAAGAGTGTAGTGCGTATAATATACTATTTTTTGAGGATTACTATATTAAAAAAAATACATATTTTAATGGTTTTTCTTATGTTTTAAAAACGTCGCGAAATTTTAATTGTTATCGATTTTTATTGTCCCACTTACATTCAAACTCTAAAATTCATTCAATATCTAAAAGCAACTTAACTTTAAGATGTTCTTAAATGTCTATCGAGGTTTCAGTATTCGGCCATAAATTAATTAAATCTATACTAATATTAAAACTGAAGAGTTTGTGTGTTTGAACGCGCTAATTTCAGGAACTACTGGTCCGATTTGAAAAATTCTTTCAGTGTTGGATAGGCTATAAGCTATATAACATTACGCTGCGATCAAAAGTAGCGGAGCATACATGAAAAATGTTGCAAAAACGAAAAACCGTTGAAACTAAAACAAGTGGACAAAGACGCGGGGAACAGCTAGTTATATATATTAACATTACTAGAACGCGTTGAAAACCATAAAATTATATGAGCATTTCATTAAATATTACTGAATACACTTTGACGCGTTGAAAATTAAATCGACAAGTATAGTCGGTCACTAGTATGTAGTATGGCCGCCGTTACAAAGCTAGCATCAATAAATTAGTATTTGTGGCGGATTTCATTAACATAGTATGTTCAATAATAATATAATTTAATCATGATTTGGGAGTAATATGCTTCGCCCGATTAAATAATAAATTTGTGCACTTTAATACTTGTAAATGATAATTGATTTACAATTGATCCCTAAAGTGTGGTTAGATGCAAAACGCAAATATGGGTGAGTAAATTATTCTGTTAAACTAGACAAGTCTAGTTTTTAATATATATTTGTGTAGAGAGGGGCTCGGGGCTAGTGGTCTCGCCCTAACGTCTGAACGACTGCACCAAATGGGATAAATCTTTTTTTGTTATGTTCCTTAATGAAAGGACAAGGTTTTTATAAAAGAAAATGAATTAAAAAATAAAGTACGGTAATATTTTGAAAATCTCACACCTTCCGTGTGAAGCCGGGGCGAGTATAATATAATGTAATATAATTATAATATATCTTGGGACATCTCACACACGGTCATCTGATCCCAAACTAGGCAGAGCCTGTGCTATGGCAACCAGACAACTGATAAACATACTTATATGTTTCTAAATACATACATATTATAGATAAATTACACCCAGACACAGAACAAATGATCGTGCTCATCACACAAAGATTCGCCCTGTGTGGGAATCGAATCCACGACCTCCGGTTTAGCAGTCAGGGTCACTAACCACTAGACCAACAGGCCCGTCAAAAGAGTAGCTAGTAAAGAACAAAAAGAACAAGTGTTTCTTTTTATTTTAACTTTATCGATTTAGTATTTATTATTCATGATAATAGATTTATTGTATATAATTACCAATATTCGCTCCGCATGCACTAATGCGTAAGAAATATATAAAAAATAATAAAATAATAGATATAATAAGTTTGTTTTATTATAATATTGTAAACTATCTCATAAAACCCATTAGTTTTACATAAACATGTAATTTATTCAAAACCTAAATGAATAACAATAGACCCCTTTATGAAGCCAAAGTTAAGTAAAGGTCAGAATGTTTCGCATTAAATCCACTAAATATTCCTAAAAGTAACCTTTTAGGTTAATAAATATAGTTGGATAATAGGAATACATATCTTAGGCTTAGGTTTAATTAAAATTAATTAGAACACGTGTCTAACGAACCTAATTTGCAAAACTTAGATGCTAGTTAATGGAAAGTTTATTTCGTTCAGTATTTAGTAATATATTTTCCATTTAGTACGTCTCAAAAGGCAATAAGCAGAGAAAAAAAAATATTGTGGTAGGCTGCCAGTCATCTATACTTATAATAAATCTGTAGAGAGGTCAATTCTGTACATCAAATATATTTTCAAAATAACTATCAGGGGGTGATTAGTGATCGATACTGATGCCAAAAATGCAATCAGTAAAATTTTTGTCTGTCTGTCTGTCTGTCTGTCTGTATGTTCCTTATAGAAACGAAAACTACTCGACGGATTTTAACGAAACTTGGTACATTTATTCTTCATACTCCTGGGCAGGTTATAGTATACTTTTCATCACGCTACAATCAATAGGAGCAGAGCAGTGAAGGGAAATGTTGGGAAAACGGTATTTTTTAAGCTTCCGTCGCGTATGCAGCCTTAATGGTTAAAGCTACATAGAAATCATGTATGACGGAAATGTTCTACATAAAATTATCTAAAAAATATCCCACAACAGCATATGTCTATCTTTTATGGTTGACTCACAATAACACGTGTAACTACCGATAGCTTAGCAGTTCGGAGATTTCTGATTATATTTGTTTACTCTTACGTTTATTATACTCTCACTTATCCCTAATTAAAAAAAGTTTACATTATTACCTATTCAATAAAAAAAGAATCATAGAAATCGGTATATAAACACTAAACTTATACATGAAATACGATAATAAGCCATCGCGCCGTCGCGTGTTAATACTGAATCATGCTATAAGGATTATTTTTGTGTAACGTGATATATTATATTTCCCTACTAAAATACGAAAGTTAATCTGTCTGTTACATCAAAACCACTGAACAGTGAGGAAGGACATATGCTACTTTTTTACGAAAAACGACGGAAACGCGGACGAAGTCGCTGGCAAAAGCTAGTATTGAATAAAATAAAAAGGTGTTAATATTTTTAGATTTAGCGACTGCTTAACTATCTAACTGGAAAAATTATTGCATATCGATTATGTTAATATTACTGGACACCTAGACATGTGACACTTCGACAAGCGATAACGCAAGGATAATGCTGATCGAATCAATTCATCATCATTCAAATGTATGGAAGTGACAAGTCCAAGTCACGTGACTTATCAAAACGAAATGTCATTTCCATACATTAAATGTCATTTAAGCGATTTCTATCATCGTAAAAGCTTGTCGAATTACCACTTGTCTGGGGGGCAGGTCATTAAGGTCTTTAGGCCATGACAGACTGTAATCTGTACTGCAGAAAATAAACACAGATAATGTATACCGCTTTCTTGACTTGGTAGTACTTCTCATGGACTTTTTCTTCCTTGGGGAAGACGGGAGGAACAATATCAAACTCCTATCGGATAAACCAAGTGTTCGGACCTAGACTCTTTCTCTATTCCCTTTACTCAGGTCAAGATGGGAAATTACAAAGTACATTACATTTTATCTCGATACCCCGGGTATCTGGGTAAAATGTAAATACTTATCTATATAAAAATATATTTAACGTTGTATACTATGTTATAATATAAAAGAAACTCACCCAAATCTTCGTTCGTTTCAGTCCAGCCGACTTGACAGATTACATTATCTAGAAGCACGGCAAACAGCAGCGCACGCCACGCCACTTTCCCGCCAAATTTACCCGCCATCTTGTTATCAATGGTGAACTGTCATTTTGAAATAACACACTACATTGTCTATTGTCATTCTATGAAGTTACCTGAAACAAAAATTTTACATCATTGTAATTAAAACTTTATTAAAATAAACCTGTAGTCGCAGGTTCGAGTCCTGCCTGAGGTTTAAATTTTCCTTTTCTACTTTTATTCGTATTTAATTATAAATTGTCACCATTCAAAATATTTCTCATTTTATATATAGAGATGTAATAGTATAATAATATTATGTAATAGGAATTAGCGCGAACATGCTTAAATACTTTTTGACGTTTCGACCAAATAACACCGTGCGTGGTCGCAAGCAGACTTCAATGACTTTTCGCAACCTCTCTACTTGCAACTATTCTAAATTTATGAAAATAGTGCACTGTAGTGTAAAATATTAATAAAAAAAACTTTTAAGAGCCTATAAATCATTTATATGAAACTAAACTCTTAACTACCTCATAAAACTAATATCTATGAAACAATTACTCTTCGATATAAACCAGTGAACTAAACTTAACTTTGAGTGCACTTAAATTATGATATTAACTAAATTAATAGTCTAACAACTTGAGCAGATTGTTTCAGTTAGTTTGATGAATTAACTAAGTTATTTCTATTTCATCGTTAGATATTGTTTAGTTTTTAAATTGTAAAACTTGTAAGTATTAAATCGCTGATCTTAATTAAGCATCAAAAACAGCAACAAGCGTAAATTACAGATTTAAGCATTACAAATAGTTATACGTTTGTTTGAAGTGGACCTTTTTTTCTTGTCTATGGCAGATAATTATACTTCTTTTCTTCTTTTATGTCGGGGTCGGCTTCCAGTCTCATCGGATAAATACATGGGCCCAGTTGCGACATATTGCTTTATCATCATCATCATCATCATCATCATCATCATATTTAAGTCGTCTACAGTGCTTGCCAGAACACTTTGGGCAATTCCACAAGTGGGGCATGGTTTGATTAGGAGCACCACACTCGCATTTGGTATTAACAGGATCGATAATTCCCCATTTTGCTAGGTGGTGTTTACAGCTTTTCAGACTGTTTTTACCCGCCGTGGTCGAGTATTTATAAAGTGTGTGTCGTGAATCGGTTTCGATAGAGATGATTAATTTAAGGAAGAGGAGTATTTGACTAGCATGTTGGTCCAGTGGTTACTGACTCTGACTGCTGAACTGGTCATGGGTTTGATTCCCACCATAAACGAGGACAAATCTTTATGTGATGAGCATGATCATAATTTGTTTTAAGTCTGGGTGTAAATTATATATACGATAATTATATTTTAGCAATATATAAGTATGTTTATCAGTTGTCAGGTTGCCATAATACAGGCTCTGCCTAGTTTGGGAACAGATGACCTTGTGTGAATTGTCCCAAGATATTATGTTATTATTATTATTATATAGTTTTGTATTCATTTTATAGATATGTTTTGTTAAATCCGGGTATTATCACAAAATATTTTTTACATCGACAGTCACTCCAGTCGTTTTTTATAGTGACTGAAATGACAACAATAAAACTAGTACTTTCAGATCTTATGACAGATAAAAAGGTTACAATTAAGCCGCTTACAAAAATATATATGATTCTGTTTGTATCTGAGTTAGTGAGTCGTAAAAACTTATCATTATTAAAGATCATAACTCAAATCTAAGCTATAAAAACTTAGCATCATTATTACTCTTCAAAAAATATTTTATGGTTTAAAACTATTACACTAGTTAATGTAGTGACTGAACCATGGTTTTTAACTGAAAGCCAGTGAACTTGAAACATAAATGCTGTCGAACATGCAGCCTTATGTGATAACCTTCAACAAAGGTTAACTTCGGCATAAAATTAAAAATAGCGCCCTTGAATGGCGCGAGTAATATTTGAACTAGATTTTCCTCGCGGTTTTGCCCGCTTGGATGTCAGTTATCGCGGCAAAAAGTCGTTGGTCCTTTGTTAGGCTCAAGATTACCTCATAACAAGTTCACCAAAATCGGTTCAGCGGCTTAGCCGTGAAAGCTTAAGAGACAAACATTTATTTAATAATTAATAAATGTGGAAAACAACACATACATTGCTCTGAACCCAAAGTAAGTAGCTAAAGCACTTGTGTTATGGAATTCAGAGACAACGAAGGTACTACAAACGTAGAAAAGTGGTTTTCTACATTAACCCGGCCGGGGATCTAACCCGGGCCCTCAGAGCTGGCGGCACCTTGAAAACCGGTGGAATTTTTATTTTAGTAAGGATATATCTTTACTAAAATAATTATTATTTTACTTTTACTTAAATAATTATTATTTAAGTATCTCTCTTTCTTTTTTAAAAAAAAACGACTCCCGCACAAAACAACAACAAAACACTTGTGTCGCGGGGGGTTTCACAAACATTCAAATCACATGCACAAAGAACACCCAGACTTGAAACAAGTATTTGTGGATCACACAAAATGCTTGTCCCATGCGGGGATCGAACCCGCGGCACGTCGCGCACAGAGGTAATTGGCGTGGTGACCTATACCACTCGGCTACCCGTTTGGAACTTAATCCTTAAAAAAAACGGTTTATTTACTGAAAAAGTAGACAGTGGTGTGATACTGAGAACGTTTCATAGGGCCTTACTTATAAAAATCTTTTTAAATAAGGATTTGTACGTATAAATGAAGCCCGTTTTATTTATTGTTTTTTTTTTTTTGGACACAATAGTTTCGACTGTAAGACACAATACACTACAAATAAAATAGTACAAAGTAATCCTTATTTTTTTAGAGTTCTGAACCCGAAGGGTGCCAGCGGGACCTTAGTACTAAGCCTCCACTATCCGTCCTTCCGTCTGTCCGTCCTTCCGTCTGTCTGTCTGTCCGTCCTTCCGTCTGTTCGTCCTTCAGTCTGTCCGACCTTCCGTCTGTCCGTCCTTCCGTCTGTCTGTCAGTAGGCTATATTTTATGAACGGTACTAGCTAGAGATTTAAAATTTAAACAGAGTATGTAATTTCTATTATCGCTATAATTAAATATTAAAGATCCATCCTCCATAAAATTGTACTGAACGGTTATTTTTCAGTGTGATATCTCTTTTTGTAGTAGGCTTTGACAAAAAACGCGTAAGTAAATCAGAAGTATGAATAAACTAGCTGTCCCCCGCGACTTTGTTCGCGTGTTTTACTTTCAACGGTTTTTCATTTTTGCAACATTTTTCATTTATGCTCCGCTCCTATTGGTCGTAGCGTGATGTTATTATAGCCTATAGCCTTCCTCCATAAACGGACTATCCAATACAAAAATAATTTTTCAATTCGAAAAAGTAGTTCCTGAGATTAGCGCGGTCAAACAAACAAACAAACAAACTCTTTAGCTTTATAATATTAGTATAGATAAAAATTTACCTTACGAAAATTACTACAAAAATTACTTACGTTCCAGAGACAAAAAGACAGTTTGATACCACTTTTTTGTGAGAGTTGTGGGAAAACATTTGTTCCTTTCCAACCTAATATACTAGAGAGAGAAAGAACTAAGTTTATAGTAACATAAACAGTAGTTTACAACTGGGATTAGCTTAGTTGGCAAGCGACACGGGTGAGGAAATTTAAATTTATGGGTCCAAGGCTCTAGGTATTAGGAGCTGTATAAGTATATAGTTGTGTACTATATAATGTAGGTACTATATATTAAATCTAATGTATTGTGGAGGTCAGATAGGCAGTCGCTCTGCAAAAATACTGGTATTCAGCTATCAGTTTCCGGTAAGAATTGAAACCAACACACAAATAGTTTGGGAAAAGGCTGTATGTATATAACATATCATTAGAGACATGTATTTACAACTAACTTTTGACTGCAGCTCCGCCCGCTTGCGCGTCGATAATTATCGTGGCAATAAGAAGCCTATTTTCTCTGGATTCAATCTTACCCCATACGAAGTTTCATTAAAATCGGTTTAGCGGTTTAGCCTTAAAAGTGTAACAGACAGACACAGTTACTATCGTATTTATAAATTAACTAGCTGTCCCCCGCGACTTTGTCCGCGTATTTTAGTTTAAACGGTTTTTAATATTTGCATCATTTTTCATTTATGATTTTTTAAAATCGGACATGTATTTCCTGAGATTAGTGCGTTCAAACAAACAAATAAACAAACTCTTCAGCTTTATATATTAAGTATAGATATGGAATTATGGATAAAGATACTTAAACATAAACCACATTGACAGGCAAATCTAGACTAGAAAACTTAAAATGTATTCAAACAAAATCCATCTATACTAATATTATAAATGCGAAAGTAACTCAGTCTTTCTGTCTGTCGGTCTGTCGTTACGCTTTTACGGCGAAACCACTGAACCGAGTCAAAAGAAACTTTGTATGGGACAAGCTTCCATCCCGAGAAAACACATATATAGTCGTATTTATGCCGTGATAATTGACACCCACGCGGGCCGAGCCGCGGGCATAATACGAGTATTTCTTATATGGAGTACTACTCTGTTGCGCGTAATAAAGAGTATTTCTCGTTACACAAAACAATTTCATTTTTCTTCGTATAGTTAAACGTCGACCTAAAATTAAGTCACCCTTAAAAATCAAGATAAAATCTATTTAATCAAATTTGACTTGAACTAAAGTTGTAATGAGGTGTAAACGTATCAATATCAAAAACTAAATACGCAGCTTAAATGACCTACGAAATCCTTCGAACCAATCTTGATATTAAATTATAGCACAAGTCACTGAAAGAAAGTCAGAACAAACATTTAGAACTAGCTTTTGCCCGTGACTTCGTCTGCGTAAAAGTCCGGTAGGAAATAAGTTTCAATAAAATACAAAACACGTCGTTCATCAATTCTGTTAAAGAATGTTTATGCGAAATTTGAAGTAGATTGGACCAAGGAATCACATTGTCCCATACAAACTTTGCCATCGTTTTTCACCCCTTTAAGGGTAGAATTTCGGAAAATCCTTTTTTATCAGATGCCTACGTCATACAAAGAACACACCCTCCAAGTTTCAGGTCTCTAAGATCAGCGGTTTTGTGCGTTGATCCGTGAGTCAGTAATTCAGGACAAAGCATTTTATATATAGATTGTATATAGATTGAAAGATATATTTTAAGTAACTTAACTATAAATATATACAACAAAACAAACTTTTAACTATTTAAAACCTAAAACCTAAAATATGGCGTCAAAAATTCGTGAACACCGCTGTCCACAGACGGCATTGCCACGTTGTGTGGCCTATGCTTATCTTCTGTCCAAGGTAAAAGCCAGCCCTTGGGTCCCGCCAATTATCAACAAGGCGGTTGGCCAGATCTTAAAAAAGCATGTGTGCATTCGGCCCCACGGACCAAAGGTTTCAACCCCAAACGTGTATTATATATTATAGTTTTTTGTTTATTATTTTATATATCTTACTAATATATAAAGCTGAAGAGTTTGTTTGTTTGTTTGAACGCGCTAATCTCAGGAACTACTAGTCCGATTTGAAACATTCTTTCAGTGTTGGATAGCCCATTTATTGAGGAAGAATATAAGCTATATAACATTACGCTGCGACCAAAAGGAGCGGAGCATAAATGAAAAATGTTACAAAAATGAAAAACCGTTGAACAGCTAGTTATAGTATATAATACAAGTTTGGGGTTTTATATAGTATATTATTAGGAGCAAGCCTACATGAACTCTAAAATCCACTTTGCAGGGAAATACAGTATAGAGATAGTTACTGTATTAGTCTTACTAAGTTGTAAGACAAACTGTCAGAATTACTGCTTCCTTATTGGAAAATACTCAAACGGAAATAGAAGACAAAATACGATATATTTAATCAAAACACTGCAAAATATTTGCGAATACAGATCAAAACTCATCAAGTAAGTTTACGATGTCGGCGTCAAAACATTTAATTAATTCCACACAAGTTATTTATCCTTGCTTATCATGTGTGTTTATGTTACTATGTTAGATTTCGTCTCTATCGTAAGGCCAAACTGTTCACGCCATTTGAAGTATTCGGTGACTACGCCTTGTTGAAGTGAAACTTCTTTAGGCGCATGAGGGTAAAATTTTTACAGATGAAACGTCACGCCGGTTTGCAACGGAAGTCAATTTTTTATGATAATTGGTTTGAAGGTTAGGTAGTTTTAATATTTACAAATAACATGTGGTATTTCAACTTGCCACTCGTCATTTGATAATTTAATAAATCATTTACCATAAAATAAAAATATTTCATAAATTCGCTTTTCTAAATTTTGAATTCAAAAACAAAACTTAATTAATAATTTCTAATATTGACAAAAAACACGTGGCATTTTTATTTACAATTCGTCATTTGAGATTTCAATAAATCATTGTGCATAAAATACTAATAACAATATTTCATAAATTCTTTTGACGAAATTTTAATTTAAAAATTGGAATTTCTAGAGTTATCATTAATTTACAAAAATTTTGTATATATTTAAATTGGATTAGGTATTTTTAATATTTACAAAAAATCACGAGGAATTTTAATTTAATATTAAATATAATTTCAAAATACTTCAACTGCCAGGCAAGAAATCAGTCAAGGTATGATCTATAACATGATTTACTTACTTACTATGAATAAACTATACCAATGTAATTTGAGAGGCAATTATAGGTTATACATTAGATAAGCATTTATTTCTTAGTATTTATATGGCACATTGAAGTCTTACATTAGAATAAACAGTGATTCAAATATATACCTATTACCATAGCTGCTGAAGAAATATTGAATAAACTATACATGCAAATGATAAGAACATTCAAAATTAAATTATATACTTAGATAAATAATTTAGTTTAACACATTTATGGATATAGATTCAAATATACAATGAATATGCATTTAATATAGGTTTGGATTAGTTAGTTTTAAGTGTAAATATAGTAAAGTTTGTTATTTAAAGATATTTACAACACAATATAAAGAATAAAATATATGAATAATAGTTGGTATTTAATATTAACAGTGTATTTTATATTCTTAATGTATACATTTGTTTTACAAGTTTAAAAAAATGTATAATAATAATATTATTCTAACCATAATATTTCTACACCGGATAGGGTAGTATATGTGAACCATTATATAATTATTGTAACATCTGCAATTATCATGAACTAAGAAATAAATAATATTCTATTCTATAATAGTAAAATATAATATAGACCTATAAATGTACCACTACTGGGCACTGGCCTCTCCTAAGGTTGAAAAGGAATGAGCATTGATTACCACTCAGCAACTGAATTAATTACAATATAAAAAAGTGTCCATATTAATAATTCTTACCTTATAGGATTGATTAATTATCAAATACTTTTTTTATTTTACAGATATGTGATGACCAATATAGAATGAAATATTTAAACCCTTTGGAGGTGCAAATTATGGTTCATTTATATGGGAAAAAGTGACAAACCAAAAATAGAAAGATAGTAGTAAACACGATGCAAGCAAATTACATCAATAAGCATTGTTCTTCATTTTACCACCTTTATATTGTAAACATTTGTAACATTAATAAAATTTATATTCCATTTTACTGTTAATTTGTTATAATGAGTGATTTCTGTCATTTATTTTCATTGAATAAATTAAGTCTATTAGTATATTAACTGCACTATATATATATATATATATCTAATTGCAAAGCACATTAATTGTGTGAGTAGGTACCTACTATGTTTGTTTGTACTAGGAAGTTACAATTTCTAGATGTTATTATGTATCTTGCCGATGGTGACTTTATTTTATAAATTAGAATTCTATTTATAGCATTGTAATAAGTGACTTATTGGTCTAGAATAAAATTATATTTGTCAACAACATTATTATGTTTTCCTAACCTAAAGACTTACCCAACTTTGTAGCATTACCAATAGGTACTAGGTAGTATATTACTTTGCCAGTGTAACATTTCATAATAGCTAATTGTTGCTATTAAAATAATTAATAATCATAATACCTAGTAAGTTCATAATAAGAAGTGTTAAGTTACTATAATATATTATATTAGAGGAATAGTACCTAGTATTAAAAGTCCAAATACCAAGATTGCAATACTTTTATTTTTAATATAATAGGTACAGTAAATCTCTGCCAGGGAAGACAATGTATATAATATAACCTATAATTATGACGAATCTTAACAATATTAATAGAAGGTAAATGGTCGACTGTGGCTGTCTTTACTCTGCATGTTTCTGTGACGGGGCCGTGGAATGTGGACATCCGAGGGCCGAAGCGGGATTCGAGGCGACCGTCAACGGCGCCCGAGCTGTTGGCGCGAAATATACGCGCACCCAACGAAGGCGCGTAGCCATAGCGGGCATAGCCAATCAAATTCTAATGCACTGCGGTCGAATACGATGCACGACACTCAAAGTCAAAGATTTATTGCACTTGAAGCCTTTCATAACAATTCTGTGGAACTTCATAACTTAGTAGGTAGCCTTATGTACGCATAACAATACTCATATTAATAATATTGTTGTACAAACATCCAACTTTCACATGTAGTATTTTCCTAATCAATGCATAAAGAGTTTGGTATATTGTGTGCATGCATGATACATTTAGCTCGCGTTAAGGTTATTGGTCCTCGGTTTACTAAACATCTTAGAAGTTTTATATAATAAATCACATTATCACAATGTAAACAAACTTCTAAACAAAATAAACTTTTCTTTCAAACTTGAAGTATAACCACCACTATTTAAATAGGCAGCCGCTCACATTAAGTACGATAGATACAAATTTCAATCTATTTTGGTCGGTTTATCAACATTTGCTCGTCCGTTCCACAGATTACATATAGTAGAGTCTAGTCCGTGCGTTTCGTTCGTTCTCATTCCTCACGTCTTACGGTGAGCAAACGCACACTTTATAGTTAGAGTAAGAACAACTTGCACTCGCAAGTTTACTGTCGTCGATGCGTTAGACGTAAACTCGATTTACGTGATAGTAAAGTATTTCAATTGACAGTTGGTGACTCGCACTAAGCATACAGATGTTGAATATCCTTCCTCTTAATCTTGGAAATTTAAAGTTTTAGATTTGTATAAATATAAACAAGATTTATAAATTAGTTCGCCAAAGAAGTTTCACTTCTGACATGTGTACTTTGTACGCACGCATGTTTTTTTTATTTTATTCCTAGTAGCTGGCCGCCCCTGCTTCGTACAGGTGGTGAGAGATTTTTCATAAAAAAACATGCGTGCGTACAAAGTACACATGTCAGAAGTGAAACTTCTTTGGCGAACTAATTTATAAATCTTGTTTATATTTATACAAATCTAAAACTTTAAATTTCCAAGATTAAGAGGAAGGATATTCAACATCTGTATGCTTAGTGCGAGTCACCAACTGTCAATTGAAATACTTTACTATCACGTAAATCGAGTTTACGTCTAACGCATCGACGACAGTAAACTTGCGAGTGCAAGTTGTTCTTACTCTAACTATAAAGTGTGCGTTTGCTCACCGTAAGACGTGAGGAATGAGAACGAACGAAACGCACGGACTAGACTCTACTATATGTAATCTGTGGAACGGACGAGCAAATGTTGATAAACCGACCAAAATAGATTGAAATTTGTATCTATCGTACTTAATGTGAGCGGCTGCCTATTTAAATAGTGGTGGTTATACTTCAAGTTTGAAAGAAAAGTTTATTTTGTTTAGAAGTTTGTTTACATTGTGATAATGTGATTTATTATATAAAACTTCTAAGATGTTTAGTAAACCGAGGACCAATAACCTTAACGCGAGCTAAATGTATCATGCATGCACACAATATACCAAACTCTTTATGCATTGATTAGGAAAATACTACATGTGAAAGTTGGATGTTTGTACAACAATATTATTAATATGAGTATTGTTATGCGTACATAAGGCTACCTACTAAGTTATGAAGTTCCACAGAATTGTTATGAAAGGCTTCAAGTGCAATAAATCTTTGACTTTGAGTGTCGTGCATCGTATTCGACCGCAGTGCATTAGAATTTGATTGGCTATGCCCGCTATGGCTACGCGCCTTCGTTGGGTGCGCGTATATTTCGCGCCAACAGCTCGGGCGCCGTTGACGGTCGCCTCGAATCCCGCTTCGGCCCTCGGATGTCCACATTCCACGGCCCCGTCACAGAAACATGCAGAGTAAAGACAGCCACAGTCGACCATTTACCTTCTATTAATATTGTTAAGATTCGTCATAATTATAGGTTATATTATATACATTGTCTTCCCTGGCAGAGATTTACTGTACCTATTATATTAAAAATAAAAGTATTGCAATCTTGGTATTTGGACTTTTAATACTAGGTACTATTCCTCTAATATAATATATTATAGTAACTTAACACTTCTTATTATGAACTTACTAGGTATTATGATTATTAATTATTTTAATAGCAACAATTAGCTATTATGAAATGTTACACTGGCAAAGTAATATACTACCTAGTACCTATTGGTAATGCTACAAAGTTGGGTAAGTCTTTAGGTTAGGAAAACATAATAATGTTGTTGACAAATATAATTTTATTCTAGACCAATAAGTCACTTATTACAATGCTATAAATAGAATTCTAATTTATAAAATAAAGTCACCATCGGCAAGATACATAATAACATCTAGAAATTGTAACTTCCTAGTACAAACAAACATAGTAGGTACCTACTCACACAATTAATGTGCTTTGCAATTAGATATATATATATATATATAGTGCAGTTAATATACTAATAGACTTAATTTATTCAATGAAAATAAATGACAGAAATCACTCATTATAACAAATTAACAGTAAAATGGAATATAAATTTTATTAATGTTACAAATGTTTACAATATAAAGGTGGTAAAATGAAGAACAATGCTTATTGATGTAATTTGCTTGCATCGTGTTTACTACTATCTTTCTATTTTTGGTTTGTCACTTTTTCCCATATAAATGAACCATAATTTGCACCTCCAAAGGGTTTAAATATTTCATTCTATATTGGTCATCACATATCTGTAAAATAAAAAAAGTATTTGATAATTAATCAATCCTATAAGGTAAGAATTATTAATATGGACACTTTTTTATATTGTAATTAATTCAGTTGCTGAGTGGTAATCAATGCTCATTCCTTTTCAACCTTAGGAGAGGCCAGTGCCCAGTAGTGGTACATTTATAGGTCTATATTATATTTTACTATTATAGAATAGAATATTATTTATTTCTTAGTTCATGATAATTGCAGATGTTACAATAATTATATAATGGTTCACATATACTACCCTATCCGGTGTAGAAATATTATGGTTAGAATAATATTATTATTATACATTTTTTTAAACTTGTAAAACAAATGTATACATTAAGAATATAAAATACACTGTTAATATTAAATACCAACTATTATTCATATATTTTATTCTTTATATTGTGTTGTAAATATCTTTAAATAACAAACTTTACTATATTTACACTTAAAACTAACTAATCCAAACCTATATTAAATGCATATTCATTGTATATTTGAATCTATATCCATAAATGTGTTAAACTAAATTATTTATCTAAGTATATAATTTAATTTTGAATGTTCTTATCATTTGCATGTATAGTTTATTCAATATTTCTTCAGCAGCTATGGTAATAGGTATATATTTGAATCACTGTTTATTCTAATGTAAGACTTCAATGTGCCATATAAATACTAAGAAATAAATGCTTATCTAATGTATAACCTATAATTGCCTCTCAAATTACATTGGTATAGTTTATTCATAGTAAGTAAGTAAATCATGTTATAGATCATACCTTGACTGATTTCTTGCCTGGCAGTTGAAGTATTTTGAAATTATATTTAATATTAAATTAAAATTCCTCGTGATTTTTTGTAAATATTAAAAATACCTAATCCAATTTAAATATATACAAAATTTTTGTAAATTAATGATAACTCTAGAAATTCCAATTTTTAAATTAAAATTTCGTCAAAAGAATTTATGAAATATTGTTATTAGTATTTTATGCACAATGATTTATTGAAATCTCAAATGACGAATTGTAAATAAAAATGCCACGTGTTTTTTGTCAATATTAGAAATTATTAATTAAGTTTTGTTTTTGAATTCAAAATTTAGAAAAGCGAATTTATGAAATATTTTTATTTTATGGTAAATGATTTATTAAATTATCAAATGACGAGTGGCAAGTTGAAATACCACATGTTATTTGTAAATATTAAAACTACCTAACCTTCAAACCAATTATCATAAAAAATTGACTTCCGTTGCAAACCGGCGTGACGTTTCATCTGTAAAAATTTTACCCTCATGCGCCTAAAGAAGTTTCACTTCAATATTTCCATATGTTATAAAAACCTTGTCCTTATAATAAGGAACGTAATAAAAAAATAATTATCCGATTTGGTGCAGTCGTTCGGAAGTTATGGCATGACCAAGGGAAATCTGGATACATTTTTATATTTATAGATTATGGTCACCTGTATCTACACTGGTGGGCTAGTCATATATGCCGCAGAACCGACAACCGTTGGGTTAAACGTGTTCTTCGTTCTCGACGACATCCGCAAAGTGGCTGGCAGTGGTTGGAGACGAAGAGCTGAAGATCGAGCTCAATGGCGTGCTATAGTAGAGGCCTATGTCCCGCAGTGGACGAACAAAGGCTGATGATGATGATGATATGTGAACTGGTCGACTGTGTTTTTTTTTTTAATTAAAACTTCAAAACCACGTGTTGATATTATTACGGGTAATCAAAAATAATAAATCTCGATACTATATGGAAATTGTGATACTTGAACACAAGAAACGCTTAGGTCATCAAGTTCGTCCAATTATATAGATACACATAAATGAAAATGTATCCGACTTCAACGTAATCTATATGGAACCACATTTGAGGTATACACTCAAACCCCAAAAACAAAGTAATCTACAATTGCCGGAGTTGTCGCGTAATAGATACAAAAATTAGACATACCTGCGAATTGACAACCTCCAACAAGTCGGTTAAAAAATACTGATAGGCGAAAATGCTAGCATTTACCATTGACAGCTAAATAAACTCTTTTTCCATTAGCCAACTCTAACAGCCCTAAAAGACTCCACAAATGAAACCATTACAATGACTTGCATAAAAAGGCACAAACATTTTAAGTGAGCTGTAAAAACAGTTGACCCATTTCCGTGGATTTTTGCGGAGGCCCATTCACGGTCAGATTAACTAGGGAATACAGCCCGCAATGTATGTTAATGCCTCGTATCACTGTCCGACAGAGAACTGTTATTTGCATTGTATCGAATACGCTTGGAAGGGGTGCGGCTTCACTGATAGCGGTGAATCAACTGAGTAAGCGGTTTTAGTGATATTTTTTGTTTGAATAAATAATGGATGAGTTTTTATGTAGCGTTTGTTTTTTTTTAGCGGCGTTTGGTTTGGAAATTGGTTTGTTCGTGAATAGTGGGGTTATTTTAAATGAAAACTAATATTATGTATTTTTGTGATGTAGGAATCATTCCTCCATGAACTACAATATACATGAACTATCATATCAGTGCGCAGAACAGAAACATCTTTTTTTTTTCGTTATATTAGATCTATTTTTTTATTCGTTATATTTTGACGACCTCCGTGGTCGAGTGGCGTACACACCGGTTTCAAGGTGTCGCCAGCTCTGAGGTCCCGGGTTCGATCCCCGGCCTGGTCAATGTAGAAAACAACTTTTCTACATTGTCTCGGGTCTGGGTGTTTGTGGTACCTTCGTTGTCTCTGAATTCCATAACACAAGTGCTTTAGCTACTTACTTTGGGTTCAGAGCAATGTTTGTGATGTTGTCCACATTTACATTTACATTTATTTAGAAAACGATTTTATCGCAGCGACAGTACTGTACTTTACTTTTTTATTGATCATGGGCACAAGGAGATATCTTTTGTTTAGCCTTTCCCACAGCTATGTTGGGGCCGGCTTTCCAGTCTTACCAGATTCAGCTGAATACCGTATTATACATGGAGCCATTGCCTTTTTGACTTCAATCACCACAGGGAGACTGATGAACAGTTAACCGCGACAAAATCCGATCAAATAAAATTTGATTGAAGAATGTGTAGCATTCGCGCGAATCTTTTATTTAATTAACTCCGCTCACCGTTTGCAGTGGGACCACACGCTTATCAAGCGACCCTTTATGAGTCCATTCGTCGGGGTTAGTTCTGGTTTTGCATTTATGCGGTTTTTTTTTCATATTTATGGTCATCACAAGTTTGTACGTGATAGTGCCGTGTTTGACTGTACTTTTAGTTTTTAGCTCAATTTAGAGTTTTTAATGCATTTCAAAGTGGGATACAGTATGTTGTTATGGAGTTTTTTTAATTATGTATGTGGAGGTGTAGTGTGTTTTTTTTTGTACACATATAAAATACCACATTGGTAAATCTAAGATTGAATTGATTATAACATGATAGTATGGTAAAATTGCCGTCTAAACTGGCCAGTTCTCTTCGTAAGTGGCCTTTTATTAGATTAAGAAGATTCAGATATTTATTAATCTGAGAAGCATATCCCAAGAGTTAAGATAAAATAGATTTTTAATTAAAATCTAATATATAAAAACTCGCGTCACAGTGTTTGCTATTGAACTCCTCCAGAACGGCTTGACCGATTTTTATGTTTTTTTTTTGTGTGTATTTGCTGAGAATATGTTGTAGGCTATTTTTTTATACCTCCAGGTGATATAAGGTCGGCCCGCTCAAGAATATATTTTCTTATCTTTTGGACAAATTTATAGGGTAAAAAAAGGTTTGCAGGGTTAGATGTTATTTATAATACTTAATAATAACCAATATTTAAAAACGTTGATTAAATAATAAAAGATACCAAAAATAAATTTGAATAATCCTTTTCATTCTGACAACTGGTCTGTCACACGTCAGATTAAAAAAGAAACGAATGACGTAACTAACAAATAAAAATAATCTAAGGACCACGAATCCAAATATAGAATTCGCAACAATTTTTGTTTTCCTCCACCGTATGTATGGTAATACGAAAGTTATCTAAATTGCCGTTTTCAAGATGCAGTTTTTACTGAAAGCGGGTGTTATTTGGCAGCAGACTGTAGTAATAATACTGTTCTGAGCCAAATGGAGCAGTATAGACCTTCCAGCTGATTTTACTACTAAATGTAAAAGTTATTAGGCTGTATATCTATACTAATATTATAAAGCTGAAGAGTTTGTTTGTTTGTTTGTTTATTTGTTTGTTTGAACGCGCTAATCTCAGGAACTACTGGTTCGAATTGAAAAATTCTTTTTGTATTGGATAGTCCTTTTATTGAGGAAGGCTATAGGCTATATAACATCACGCTCCGACCAAAAGGAGCGGAGCATAAATGAAAAATGTTGCAAAAATGAAAAACCGTTGAAACTAAAACACGCGAACAAAGTCGCGGGGTACAGCTATATTATATAAAGGTGTAATTTTGACTGCAAGGAGGCGTGATATAAGGTAGTTGCTGAATGCGGTATATTGTTCGATTACCGCATTGTTACAATAAACTTATGTGATCATTTTAAGAAAAACTAGATAAAAAATAGACAAAACTCTGATCTTCTTTCGAATTAATTTACTGTACTACTCTTTTCTTAATGTTTATTCTTTTAGTGTTTACTCTTGGAAAATTTTCTAGATAGCTTGATAAAAACATGACAATATTATAATGACATAATTAGCCCTAAGCAGAGAGAGATGGAGGGAGGATAGAGAGAGACGTTTGCCCTGCAGTAGAACAGAAATGTGTATTAAAAAAAAAAAACAAAACTGCTTCAACCCTTCGACTGTTTATCATCAAAAAAATATATTAAAATTAGTTCCGTCATTTGTGAGATGAGCCCAAACAGACAAATAATCATATTTTATATTTTACTCTAATGTGTGTACATGAATAATTAAATAAATAAAATTCTAACTTACTTTTAAAATCAAAATGTAATAATAGAACGAATTAAAAATCTTTAATGAGTCAATGAGATTACTAAAAAATCGTTCAATAAAACAATTTTATTATTATTCAATACTAACGTTCCCATCGCTTTTAGGTACACATCCTGTATGACGCATTGCTGGAAAATCTCGTAACTTTAAATATTTAGAATTTACTAAATACCTCTATAAAAATTAAATAAATTTATGATACCTTGTTAATTAACTCACGAATAATAAAATAATTATTCGTGAGTTTTAAAAGTAGTATTTAATCATAACTGCATAAACCGATGGGCCGACAACGAAAAGTCAAAATCGAAATAGTCTGTCAGTAAGAAAATAAAAAAAATATAAGACATATTTTTTGCGTTTTCAAAATAATAAAACACTGGCGAATTAAATTTCAGGAGTGGAGCCTAATGACGTCATGTTTGCGTACAACATTTTCAAAATTGTGACGTTATGCGGCATTTGAAATTAATGTAATGATTTAGATACGTATAATAAGAAAAAATGCGTTTCTAATATTTTTATGATTCTATCTAACGGGTATTTAACTAAATTATTAATCTACCTTTTTGTAACCTACTGCAAAAATGAGTTATTAAAACACAACCATACCTGTTCTTTAAATATTTTTTAATTTTTTACTTATTTCAAAAAAACGACTCCTGCACTAAGGAATTTAATCCTTACAAAGACCTCCTCGTTTTACAAACATTCAAATCACATGCACAAAGAACACCCAGACTTGGAACATGCATTTGTGGATCACACACATGCTTGTCCCATGCGGAGATCGAAGCCGCGGCACGTCGCGCACTGTGGTAATTGGCGTTGACCTATACCACTCGGCTATCCGTGCAGTCATTATACACATAGATAACTTTAATATACAAAGTACTGTTCCTACTTAGTTTCCTATGGCATGAGTTTCGACATAGCTCTCAAGGGGATATAGAATAGGTACCAACTTCCAGACTTACTGTTAGTTATCAAGGACATACAACTCCGTAATCATATTATATGTAACACAAATATACCTACATAAGATCTATGAGTATACTAGACAAGTGGGATTTCTACAAGCGCTACTGTGGGCATCGCTCAATTGTATGAAAGTGTCAAGTCAAAATCACGTGACTTATCGAAATTTATGTCATTTCCATTCATTTGAGCGTATTAAAGTATCGTTAATGCTTGTAGAAATGTCACTTGGGTCTTGACAGACAGATGGGTTATAAAGAGTACTTAGAGGAAACATAGAGTGCGCGCATCGCTAATAGCCTGTAGGGCACAGCGGGCTACTATCGATGAGCGCACTCTACGCTTGTCTTACGGCTTACAGCTAAAAATCTGCTTATTCTCTGACGAGCGTAAGCAGATTGTTAACTGTAAGTACTACGCTCGTTTACTGATTTAAGTGATTTTCCGTGCGACGACAGACGTTTATGCGAAAATATCGATGTTTCCGATATTATTAAAGAAATATTAGGTTTTGAGATAGTTTAAATAAAACGTTGCGCTCAGTTTTGACACTTGTTCATGCTAGTGCCTACAGTTCATACTTGATATGCGTTCTCTATAGTTTACTCATTTTTTCTCTAATAGCCAGTTCCTATAATAGGCATGTTTCCTATTTTTTTTTTAATGTCCGTCTTGTAGATTAATGAATTTTATTGACACGTATTTTTTCTTTTTTCCTGCAAACAAAAAATTATCAAAATACAGAGAACGGAAATTACGCGTGACGTCACTCCTCGCTACGATTTTTAGCGAGGCGTGGCGTCATAAGCCCCCACTCCGAAACTTTAAAGCGGTGTATCTTTATATTTTTTTATTGTTTTGATAAAAGAAAAAATACGTGTCTAATATTTTTTTATTATCTAACTGACGGACTAAATAGATTTTAACTTTTCATACCCAGGAAACATCCCTATTAAAAAACGATTCGTATTGCATACGGACGGTAGAATTTTATAAGTTTTGCTTAAAAAAATCTACCGACCGTTAGTAAATTGAATCGTTTTTTTTGTTAATATAGCAGCCAGGCATTAGGAAGTGTGTTAATGTTGAATTTTGAACACCTACAATTAAAAGGTTTCCTACATAGTATACTACATTGGCAGAATTTTTGTCACCCCGACGACGGAGCCATATACAACAAAAATTGAATTAAATTGAATATACTATTCCTAGAACAAAGGAGAAAAATAAATACCTACCTTTAGTTTCTATTATTAGTTAGTTAAGCTTCACAACATTTTAGAATACAATAGATGAACAACATTTCACGTGTCTAGATTTTGTAAAAGCTCCTTTGTAAATAAACGTGTTTTGAACTTTGAGCCAAAATACAGTTTAAAAGCATATAGAGCTTAACGTTTAAACATAAAATTATTTCAGATATTATGCTTATAGCAAAATACAGAAACGGTAATCAGTTTTAAGTCGCCGTTAAGTCTAGTGCTATCTCTGTCACTTTAACGAATAAAATAGCGACAGATAGACATTTGAGAAGGTCTTAAACTTAAGTTGCGTTTGATTATTCGGGGGATACATACCTAGTGTTTAATTTTTGTCATTCTGTAAGAGAATAATCACAATGATAATAGTTTTAAAGGTTCCACAGACTGTGACAATAGACAGTAGAAATAACAGTGATATTAACATAACTTTTATTACAAAGTGTTAAGGTTCATTTTAGAACATTAGGTACATTACATTTTATTTCATTAATAATACCAGCCTATAAATGTCCCACTGCTGGGCACAGGCCTCTTCTCATATAGAGAAGGAACGAGCATTGATCACCACGCTAGCTCAGTGCGGGTTGACGATTTCAGATTCCATTTTTTTTTAGAATCCAGGTTTCCTCACGATGTTTTCCTTCACCGATTGTCAATGATGTCTTAGAATAATTAAGAAAGTACAAATAACTTTGAAAAGTTACATTGGTACTTGCCTGTAGTGGGTTCGAACCTGCAACCTTGTGCACACAAATCCGGTCATTGAACCACTAGGCCACCACGACTGGTACTGGTGGTTTAATTCATTACATTTTAGTTATTAAAAATCTAGTAACATAGCGTATAGTCTACTTCATAATTTAGTTTCACTTTGAATTTGACAACGGATTTTTGTTTTAACAAAGGCTACGAAGTCGTTGACAGAATTTGAACAAAACACACACGACAAACATTTATTAAAATACTAGCTGTCCCCCGCGACTTTGTTCGCGTGTTGTAGTTTCAACGGTTTTTCATTTTTGCAACATTTTTCATTTATGCTCCGCTCCTATTGGTCGTAGCGTGATGTTATATAGCCTATAGCCTTCCTCAATAAACGGACTATACAATACATAAGGAATTTTTCAATTCGAACCAGTAGTTCCTGAGATTAGCGCGTTCAAACAAACAAACAAACAAACAAACTCTTCAGCTACGACCAATAGGAGAGAAGCATTTAAATGAAAAATGTTGCAAAAATGAAAAAACCGTTGAAACTAAAACACGCGAACAAAGTCGCGAGGGACAGCTAGTTTATAATATATGTCGTGGTCCAAATCGGCTTTCTTAAACCCATCGTCATTTACAGAAGTTTTTTTTTAATTAAGTACAGTTGCTTTTCGCATTTCGAAACAAGATACGCACGCTTAAATTTGGTAAATCATTTCTTTCGTTTTTTAAAGCACTTTACGACCTTTATAATGTATCTAGTTGTCATTAAAGTTCATTTTCCTACAACCATGCAAACATACCTAGGGTTGGACTATGTATATATATAAAAGGGTTTTCATTGTTAAGTGCTGGTTAAGAATTTGCAATAAGACCTCTAGGGAGCAACTACATAAGTACTGTTACAGTAATACATGCAAATTTCATTCACAGTTCCGGGCGATGTGGGTTCGCTCGTATGATCCTTGCTCTTAGTTTACCAAGAATACTGTTACATATTCTCTAAAGAGAAGATGAATATATTTTTTTAATGTTTGCAAACATTTTCACTGCACTCTTAAATGTTATAACATTAGATGAAAAATATTTAGAATACTTATAATTTACATCGTTACTAATATTATAAATTTGAAAGTAACTCTGTCTGTATGTTTGTCGCACTTTCACGCCAAAACTACTGAACCGATTTAAATGGAATTTGGTACACAGATAGTCTAGAACCTGAGAAGGGATTCGAGAAGGCTACTTTCAGCCGCGATAACCGACATCCACGCGGGCGGAGCCGCGAGAAACAGCTAGTATTATTATATTATTATAATCTTTTACATCTAACTAAACTTGACTGAATTTGTCTAATGCCTAGTTTCTATATTCAAAAAATGATTCGTTTGCTAACGGACGGTAGAATTTTCTAAGCAAATTAGAAGAAAATTCTACCGTCCGCAAAACAAATCGTTTTTTTTTATAGGAACTGGCCATAAACCTTGCGATCAAACGAGCTAGCGTTGCTTACTATCATTTCAACACACAAGGGACTAGTCGTATTATCATAAACCCTTGTCAACTACAAAAACAGGTTCGTTGAACTCCGAAACGAGGACCGCCAGTCCTACATGCCAGCTGATTGATGCGAGCTATTACTCGAGAGAGATCGCCAAACATTGGTCCAAACATTCTTACATTACCAACATAACCTGCCCTGAATAATGGTTGCTGTTCTTCCAAATGGCACTGAATACTAATACTTGGAGTAGAGGATAGATTTATATTCCTTAAGTGTATTCTTTAATTAGAAACATCCATAGATTTCCTCACTAGAGGTAGAAATCCATACTAATATAACAGATATTTGACTGCACGGATAGCCGAGTGGTATAGGTCATTACGACAATTACCAACGTGCGCGACGCACTGCATGGGACAAGTATTTGTGTGATCCACAAATTGTTTTAAGTAAGGATGTTCTTTGTGCATGTGATTTGAATGTTTGTAAAACCCCCGCGATACATGGATTAAATTCCGTAGTGCGGGAGTGTTTCTTTAAAAAAAAGAAACTAAAAAATAATTAGAAAGTAACTTGGTCTATCTGTCCGTCTCTTACGTTTTCTTGGCTAAACTGCTGAAGTAATTCGGATGAAACTTGGTATGGCATAAGCTTGGATCCCAAAGAAGGGCATAAGCCACTTTTTCCCGGGGCAACTGCTACACACGCGGGCGGAACCGCGGGCATCAGCTAATTACACATAATTTGTTCTTCTTTATAATAGATAAAATCATTCTTAAAACAATGCTTTAAAGCATTTGCAGTACCATATGGTTCCACGTTCCATTAAAACGTGGTGCTAAGTATATTTCTTTACGGATAAGATCACAACGGTGGACCGCAATGCGTTCCCGCCTGCTCTCCGGTTATGAGTGAAGTCTTAGACTTCACCAGGCCGTAAAAAATCATGAGGATTTCCACGGGTTCAAAATAGAAAAAAGAACCAGTCAAGTACGAGTCGGAATTGCGCTTTAATAGTTCTGTAGCATCGAAAAGATTTATGCCGTTACAATCCAGCAAAAAACAAGGTTTTTTATGTATGGTATTTGCCCCCTTGAATATTTATTGTATTTCTATTTCTGTTATTTTTTGTCCAAGTGACAACAAATATACACACTCTGTGAAAATTTCAACTGTCTACCTATTATGGTTTATGAGATACAGACAGACGGACGGACGGACGGACGGATGGACAGAGGAGGCTAGTTATAGGGTTCCTTTGGGTTCGGAACCCTAAAAACCAAATCTGTTTAGTTTTATACACTTAATTTAAGTAAAAAGCAGACAACAGTCGCAGCTTTCCATTACTGAGTACAATAAGACCACGAACACTATGGCGTAAGAACGGGTTCTCCATCCTATCATCTTTATCCCTTTTGTTTACGAGAGCCATAGAGCCCGCATCTCTCAATTGCCACTCAACAGTATCCAGAAACAATCTGCAATACACTTAATATTTTTTTCTTCGAGCAACATCGAAACGAATGTGAATACGCTTCTAAAAAGAAAAAGAATTCTCTCTGGTTTTTTATGACGTCTTGTCTCTGGTGTAATAGAGCGAAGTGACTATGGTACAGTGAGTTTAATTTAGTTTAAGAGATCGATTTTTTAAATATTATTATACTTTAACTAGTCGACGTTTTTACTGACTGGTTTAGTATCTCAAGGCAAAGTAAAAACTATCTCCAGAATGTCAGAGAAAACGAATCGATATACCTAGATATTCCTTTAATTTTTGGATTCGACCAACTAGTTTTTGAGTGTATTCGTTACATACATACACACAAACATACAAATGTTTCCTCTTTATATAATATTAGTATAGATATCTTATTTTTAAAAGAGTAACCTATTCTTACCGGTTATTCGCCAGAGTTATGTAGTTTTGTATCTTTAACGTTTCCCTTTGTAAAGTTTATGAGAAATAAACAATTTTTCAATTATCGGGATCGCCCGACTAGTTTCTTACTCAATAGGAGTCCCTAATCAAGAGCTGACGCGGCGGCGGTGGTGTCGCGAGTCGAAGTTTAAATAATTATGAATACTCCTCACGATAGTTATTATACAAATTTTGCAATTATTTTTGTTAAGATTTATCAACATTTTTTTTATTATACTTTCTTTCTATCATATTGTTATTATTATAAATATTTCGGGCGTTGTGGATGAATTCAGATGCTTGAGGTTGTTGGTTCGATGCTAGGTGTACATTGACAATTAAATAGAACATATTATTGTTACTAATGTCAGGAAAAATATTATCTCTTTATCATAAAGATAATGTACCTTTTGCTTTAATATAAGTTTTACTAGTTGTTGCCCGCGGCTCCGACCGCGAGGATTCGGCGATCGCGGCAAAAAGCCTATGTCCTTGCTTAAGATCCAAGCTTATTTCATACCAAGTTTCATCAAAATCGGTTCAGTGGTTTAGCCGTGAAAGAGTAACAGACAGACTGAGTTGCTTTCGCATTAATAATATTATTATAATAGGTACGTCTAAATTTAACTCAAACCATACCTACTATAATAACAGTATGTAACTATTCATAATTGGGTATATAATTACATATTCTTCTAGTACTTGAAAACCAAATTAAGAGAGATTAATCATTACCTATATAATTGAATGAGGCCTAGAACCAGATGGGCAGACGAAATAATAGAAACTGCTGGAAAGCTATCGATGGAAAAGGCCACGGATCTGGAAATACTGGGCATCTCTGGAGGAGGCATTTACCCTCATCTACGAGGGGTTCACGCAGGATGCATACATTTTTTACAGTTTTTATTACAATATATTAATTTATTTTTGTAACAATACAATTCTAATTAAAATAAATTATATTTGCGAAATATTGTCTTGTTATTTCAAATTTATATTTACATTTTAATGTCCATTATTGAATTAAATGATAAATAGGATAGGTATTTCTTTTTACTGCATGATAACATTGATAACTTTTTAAAATTCCTTATAATGTATTTAATGGTAATTTTTTGTTATTGGCGTAAAATAAAAGGCTTTTTTATTTTTATTTTATTACTAGTGATTTCCCGCGGCTCCGCCCGCGTGGATGTCGGTTATCGCGGCAAAAAGTAGCCTATGTCCTTTCTCAGGCTCTAGAGTATCTATGTACCAAATTTCATTTAAATCGGTTCAGTAGTTTCGGCGTGAAAGCGCGACAGACAGACAGACAGACAGACAGACAGACAGACAGAGTTACTTTCGGATTTATAATATTAGTAAGGAAAGTAAGGATTTATATGATTGAAAATTAAAAACGTTCTAGTATTTTTAGAAACACGTAAATTATTTCACAATTTTGAGGTAACGTATATTTAATTTTATACTTCACTATTGTAGATAGGTACTTTATGGACTTATAATTTATTACATTATAAATCAATAACTTTGTAAACGTGCTTTAATTAAGATTTAATAAACGCCTTGAAACAGCGAGCTGCCGTAAATTAGTAAGATTTTACTAATTTTCTTTTTCAATTATAATTCGGTAAGTAGGTATGTGAAATAATTAAATTAATTTTATATAGTAGCAATAATATTAAAAAGCGGTATTAATAAAATAGATTTACATAAACAGTTACCTAAAGATTTTGTGTTTATTAATTAATGTTACTAATCCGACTATCGAGCTTTACTCGAACCTAAAAACAGCATTTTTAAGGAACGTAATTATACTGCCTGTAACGTTTCAAACTAGTTTCTTTGTAAAAGACTTTTCTTGAAACTAATTGCTCGATTGTAGGAATTTAGCTTATTAACCCATAAAATAGTTTAATGTGTTTGGTTACCATTTAAAAATTCCGGATGAAACTGTCTAAGAGAACATTCTAAAGTTTAAAAAACTAAGTTACTAAGAACACTGGTGATTATAAACTACTTACAGTATTTTTATTAGTCTGCAAACAACATCCTTTTATTAACAGAAATAAATTAACACTCTCACAAACAAAATTCGCAGACACTAAAAGTTCACACACGACGAAAATCGGGAATCGGGAAATTCAGGAGCAAAGCGCCCACCCCTACCGACGATCCGTGGCGCACTGATATAAAATATACCAATCGCTTGCACCTTCATACTGTACCGTAGTATTACCCACCCAAATTAAGAACACCCGAGATTTTATACAACCATCTTCCGAAAACGTCGCTTTGATTTCGCCGTATTATACCCACATAGGTGTGTTTGAAAATGGAACTTTTCCGAGACTCGTTAGGTGGGGAGGTAAACACATATTTTTTTTAAACTGGCCTCATATGCAGGGAAATTAGATTCAGTAATGTTTCTGTACTGCCAGGATCATTAGAGTCCTGTCATTTAGCAGCGACCGCAACGATGGCCGCAAATCAGATACAACGGCCTGATTGTACGGTCAAGCGTTTTTGCTGTAGGGTCGGCAGAATGAGGACATGCCTTTGCCTTTCGTTACTAGACTTGTCGTTTCTTGTGCAACATCCAAACCAAAAATACTGTTTTTTTTTTCTAAATATGTAAAAGGACGAAACTAAATATTCAAAATTTAGTTAATAGTTAAAAATGATTGAACACTGATTCTTTTGTGATTAGAAACAAACTATTTTCCTAACATGATATCGCAATGTAAAAATGTTATTAATTATTTGTTACGCATTAACGCCTGCGGAGCGAGTATTTGTTATTAACGACCTCGGTAGCTTAGTTGATAAAGCGACTGATGCGTTGAGCAGGGGTCGCAGGTTCAAGTCCTACTTGAGGTAAAAATTTTGCCTTTCTACTATTTGTATTTAATTACAAAGATTATTAAGTTAGAATTATTAGGTCACATAAAGAAGTATACAGGCTTTAAATAGGTACAAAATAAAACTATTTTCGTAGAAAAGTTGTATAAGCATCTACCTGCAAAAATAATTTCATTTAAATTTTGAGCTACCTATTGTTAGGTTAATCCTCCAGAAAGTTTTCTAACCGAAACTAACTATAAAACATGTCTAGCAAAACTGTTCAGCTACTAAACAATATCGTAATATTGTTTATGAAGTCCGCAATAGGGCAAAGTTGTCCATTTTGCGAGCTTACCATAAACTAGAGCCAGTCAGTCTAAGCGCCAGTAAAGTACCTCCTTGCAAATTATTGCAGTTTTACTTGGATAAATAGAGCACCTTAATATTGTGTTATTTTTTTAAATCTGTAAATATATAAAGCTGAAGAGTTTGTTTGTTTGTTTAAACGCGTTAATCTCAGGAAAATGGTCCGATTTCAAAAAATATTTCAGTGTTGGATAGCCCATTTATTGAAAAAGGCTATAAACTATATAACATTACGCTGCGACCAAAAGGAGCGGAGCCTAAATGAAAAACCGTTGAAACTAAAACACGCGGAGAAAGTCACGGGGGACTAGCTGTCCCCCGTCCCTGTATTTGATAATAATGACCATTAATTTTATTATTTTTATCTACTAACTCGGTTGAAAATATTGCCGAACAATATCCCCCGCCGCGTCTGTCTGTCTGAACTCAATAAACACAAAAACTATCAAACGTATTTTCATATGGTTTTCACCAATGAATAGAGTAATTCAACACGCAGGTTTTTGTGTATAATTCATAAATTATTTATTTACTCGAGCGAAGTTGGGCGTGTCTCTAGTCGTTAATTTTTTTTATTATTTATTTATGTTTTAAACGTGTAAACTTATGAACTAAACAATGTCTCACAAAACAGTTCAGACCGACTATGGGATCCATTTTTCATACATATTATCCTTACTTATATTATAAATGCGAAAGTAACTCTGTCTATTGCGCTTTGACGCTAAAACTACTGAACTGATTTAAATGAAATTTGGTACACAGATAGTCTAAAGCCTGAGATGGGACATTGGCTACTTTTTGCCTAACCGACATCCACGCGGGCGGAGCCGCGGGAAACAGCTAGTATTACATAAAGGTACTTAAATTATATATTATAACTTATTCTAAACACATAGAACTCAACTATAATTAAGTCTATAAAACGCAATTAATTAAATGACAAAACCAGTAGCAGTAAAATCTTTACGTTACAAACCGTCAATATGTAGTTATTACTATTATGATACGTTGATTGGTGAAGCGGCTCAAGAGAGAAGCTGTAGCAAATTGGTAGAAAACTTTGCCCAGCAGTGGTACAACTAAAAAAAATCCTATTATCTCCATTTATTACTATTGAGCGTTATAATTTATTGTTTATTTTGAAGTAAAACTTCTTTACGCGTGACTTGGGGAGTAAGCTGGTGAATGCGTGACGAGAGCGTTACGAAAAGTGTGATAGGGCGAGGCGAACATAACAGCGAGGCGAGATATAAGTTAGTGAATATAGAAAGAGAGAGAGTTACGTTTTGTTTATTACTGTAACGGCAAGAAAGAGAGGTGCGAGCACACATTTTCTTTCTCTGTTTCTCTCATAGCCGGTTACGTTTCGTATATAAAGAAGTTTTACTTTAGTCGTGTGGTCTAAACTAAATCAGATTCGTTTTTTTTTGCCTATTTTTTAATCGTGGCAATTCTCTTGGACATTCTCCGTTATAAAAAGACGAAGATATAGGCGGGTACCGTGCCTAATTCTAGCACGTATTGCAAAAGTGATATAAAATCAGTAAGATATTCTGCACATTCTGAAATTGAAACCTAAAATTCATCAGTTTACGGGCTTTTTGTACCTATAAGCCAGCTGCACCTAGATCATAATATGCTTGGCTAGAATATCATTTGATCGTAGCCGCACCTCGATCCAGCGCGAATAATATTTACCTTTCATACACGTATACTGCTACCTACGAACCTATCTCAAATTATTTCAAAATAGATTTGTGAATTTTTCAACATACTGATGTTATTAATGTAAAAGTAACTCTGTCTATCTGTCTGTTACGCTTTTATGGCTAAACCGCTGCACCGATTTTGATGAAACTTGCTGTGGGGTAAGCTGGGATCCCAAGAAAGGACATAGGCTACTTTTTGACGCGATAACCGACAAGCACACGGGCGGAGCCGCGAGCAACAGCTAGTAACAAATAAGTGGAAATCTACTTTAAGGGTAAATAAGTTACCTACATAACATGTAACACAAAACTATAAATATTAAAATGAAATCATTTGCTGTCCATGATTATTTAAATATGTTCAGTTTATCTACGAAAGATAGTTACAATATATAATTGACAGTATTATCCCAAACCCTATTACCTAGTTTGCTTTTTATATAATATTGAACCAAAAAGTTCACGGATAAAAACCATTTCATAAAATAAAAACGAAACGCCGCTCTAAATAAAACACAGTGAATATCAATGTCAAAAGGTTTTATGCATTTTCGAAACAAAAACAAAATGGCGTCAAAACGTTAGCGGTAAAAATTTTACGCGCCGTTTTTCATACGAAAAAGGAATTAGAGGTGTATATGTATAGTAGTCTATCAAACGCCTGTCACACGACAATTTGAAAAAGTTTGGAAATTGTGTTCGAAATTTAAAAATATAGAGGGTATTGGATCGGCCTTTGTGTGTCGCTGAATGGAACACTGAGCAACTGCCATAATATAATAGAAAAAAAATGACTGCTTCAGTTTTTGGTTTTGTTAACTTTTTAATAATTGTTGTTGAAAAACATTTTTATTCATTCTATATTAAAAATGTTTCATTCATACTTCCTTTAATAATATAATTTTAGTAGAGGTCATCGACACGGTTTTATTCATTAAAAGCCCATTTGTTATTAATTATCCCCCTCTAATAATTCAATTTATAGAATTATTAGAGAGAGAGCTTATCGAACTTATTGTAAAATCGTAAAATTTGTGTCAAAACAGACCGCACCGTGTTATTAAAACTATCTCTTAACCTAGTATTACCCTAATAATATCGGAACCGTCGATATTTTCGCATAAACGTTTGTCGTCGCACGGAAAATCACTTAAGTAGGTATATCAGTAAACGAGCGTATTACTTATAGCTAAAAATGTACTCTAAGAACAAACTTATTTGCAAATTAATATATTTCCAGAACTTTTTTTTAGCAGCTTTGAATACAGCTTATCTCCTGTGAAATTAATTTAAAGCCATAGTTATCTCATATATAACGCATTTTGTTTTCAGCCAACCAATTTCGGTTTTACGATTTTACACAACAGTATTGTGTCGGGTAAATTACGCTGTAAGTTTCAGGTACTACTCAGTACTATATCGGCCATTTTATAGATTGTTTTTTAATATTAAATCGGGAAATGTTCTACACATCGTTTGCTATCGTTATATAACAATTCTTTTAAGTTCCCTGTGCGGAAATTTTTGGGAAAGTACGCATCAATATTCGTTCTTATTCTTGATATAATTTCACATGATGATGGTGCCAGGCCCTATTACTAAAGCCTTTGCTGTCCGTTTGTCTGTCAGCGGGCTGTATCTCACGAACCACGCTCCCATTATAGCTAGAGTTGAAATTTTCACATAGTGTGTATTTCTGTTGCCGCTATATCAACAAATAAATAAAAAAATAAACGGGGCTTTGACTTGCACTTGGCCTGTTTTTTTTCTAAACCTTTCCCTATTCCATCTTATAGTATTCTTTCCGTATGGATATACTTTAAACCAGTAAATGTAAACACGCCTTAAATGTAGAGTATCTTCATTTATATTGAACATGTTCAGTGCGTGTCTATCGGCTGACTAGACAGGCCCCAAGGTGCGTTGTGTCAAGTTCATGTTCCTCGCTACGTTCAAGGCATACTAAGCTAGAACCAATGTTTTAAGACCTGTGTAACCTTAATGAGAAGCAATGTTATCCTAGGCTATGGCAAAAGTTCCTCAAATATAATGGTATTAGGGTATATACACAACAGTTGTTATACCATCCTAGTAGATTGGATAATATCTACATCGGCAAAATCTGTTTATGCGATCTAAAAACTAGCCCATGCCAAGACGAGGGAGAAAGGGGAGCTTTACCAACTTGTTCATAAGGAAAAGAATCCTTATCTTGAAGAAGATATCATTCATTCACAAGATACATGATGACACATCATTCGTTCGCCAACAACAGCTACTTACTTCCTTGGATAAGGAGTACAAAAACTTTATTTTTTCATAGTTTTTTTATATGTGGACATTTCATACTTTGCTCCGAACCCGAAGTAGCTAAAGCAATCGTTATGGAATCAAAGACAACGAATGTACCACAAACACCCGACCCGAGACAATGTAGAAAAGTGGTTGTCTACACTAACCCGTCCGGGGAACGAACCCGGGACCTCAGAGCTAGCGACACCTTGAAAGCCGGTGTACGCAACACACCAGTTATCAAGGTTTCGACCACGGAAGTCCTCAAAAAGATTTCATCACATGAAAACTAAACTTTTTGACAAGTGAAAATCTAATCTATATGGCTTATAAAATACAACCTAATTACCTAAATGGCATAGAGAATAAAGCATTGCTGTTAACATAAAATACATTGTCGCCGTTGTTATTACGAGAGGGTCGTTAATTTTAAAGCTCTCTCAACTTGTAACAAATTGTCTGAGTGTTCTATGTTGACTTATTTTTGAGGGCTTGTCACCCGTGGTTGGAACTTGGGGAACTAAAGTGAAACTATCAAGAGGTCTGTTATTATGTACTTGTTTACTTAAACTATTAACAAACTTATTACAATGTTTGTATAACAACTATCGTATTTAAAACAAAACACAGTTCGACTCGCGACACCACAGCCGCCGCGTCAGCTCATGATCACTCCTATTGAGTCCGAAACTAGTCGGGCGGTCCCGAGAATATACGTGAGTAAACCGTTTTGTTTTAAATAATTATGAATACTCCTCACAATAGTTATTATACGAATATTTTTTTGCTTATTCTACTTTACTATATTGGAATGCAAAAATCGATAAAATACGCTGAAACTAAGAATATTTAGTAATCATACAAATACTAGTAATTAAGACCATTTATATCTGACTAACTTTAACCCCCATAGCGATAATATTAATAAACGAAGCAAAAAAAAATACCCCTTTTTTGGACGAAACTTGCTATAAAGATACTTTTTGTTGCGATAACCGACACCGGCAAGGTGGAGCCACAAGCAACAGCTAGTATTATACATCAGTTATGTTAAATCTTGGAACTTAAACAAATTATTATCGATTTTTAACCACTACTGGGCTTCTACTAATCATAAATCTCTCAAAAATGAAAGAAATTCACGTAAAATAGTTTGAAATGCCTACAAAAAGTATAAAACCTGCAAATGACAATTGTGTTTTATTGAAAATTCCATGGTTCTGCGGTCCGAAAGACCCTCAGGCATCGCTTGGTCGACGGCATTTGTTCCATAGCGATGACACGCTTGACCTGTGACCCTGGAGTGAAAAATGTTTGACGACAATGTTTCTGTTTTATGTGATCGACAGGTTTCGGGGAAAAAGGACCCGGTATGTCTTATGAGTCGAATATTTGGAAGTGTGGCTCAGAAGGCCGCTGTTGAACGTTCTGGAAGTAATTTATTCTTTTAAATTGTAGGTTTCAATTTTTGGTGTTAGGGACCATAAAGTTGCGTTTTTCTTTTTGGTTTCTAGTAGTTTTATTTGATTCTGTTTTAAATGTATTATGAACTAGCTGTTTCCTGCGGCTCCGCCCGCGTGGATGTCGGTTATCGCGGCAAAAAGTAGCCTATGTTCTTTCTCAGACTACACTATCTGTGTACCAAATATCATTGTAATCGGTTCAGTAGTTTTGACGTGAAAGCGCCACAGACAGACAGAGTTACTTTTGCATTTATAATATTAGTAAGGATTATTGTGTGTCCTAATAATCCTGGCTCTATGTCACTCTACCTGCATGTCAATGCATTGGGTGTCTAATGTTTTACATTGTAACACAATAGTACATCAGTGACATTCAATCTACTATGACGTACACTGTACATCCGGTAAAGATTTCCCGCTGTAGTCTATTCAGTTTCCTAAAAAGTCTACGAGATCGCAACGCATCGTATATGATTTTATTTGCTAGGAAAAAAAAAACTTTACGCTTTAGACATTAGAGTTTAAAATCTCTTTATGAAAATGACAACGAACGCACGTTTCAATGACGTAAACATTTCGAATCTTATCCCAACGCCACAAAGTTCAAAACACATCGACATATCTAGAAAACAGTGAACTTGATATCACGGTTTGAACTTATCAAGCAATTTTAAACTTAACTGTCTAGTTCATAAAGTGTTATGTTCTCTGGAGACTGGAATTTTAGAGTCACTGGAAAATTACAAGCAAATTTGAACCTAAATATTTGGATCTTAAAGTGTAATTTTCTTTAGAGGATGTTTATAGAGAGATATTCGTGGTCAGGGGTTCGATCCTGATTTCTTTACTGTGTAAAACATATCAGACGCTGACTTTTACGAGGCAAAGGACACCAAACATCCGATACATACATTTATGGCTTATTTGCTGTCTATTTGTTTTACACACAGATCTATTGTGTTTGTTTAGGGTTTATGTGTTCGGTTTTTATTTATACCTTGTCTATGCGATAGGTATTAAACAGACGTTGTGGGGCCGAAAAAGTAATCGTGTTTCTGAATAATAATACCAGCCTATAAATGTCCCACTGTTGGGCACAGTTATCATATAAAGAAGGAACAAGCATTGATCACCACGCTTGCTTATTGCGGGTTGGCGATTTCAGATTTCAATTTTTTGAATCCAGGTTTCCTCACGATGTTTTCCTTCACCGATAGTCAATGATGTCTTAGAATAATTAAGAAAGTACATATATCTTTGAAAAAGTCTCATTGGGACTTTGCCTGTAATGGGTTCGAACCTGCAACTTTGTGCACACAAATCCTTTCATTGAAACACTAGGCCACCACGACACTGTTTCTGAATAGTATTAATTTAATCGTTAAAGTTTTTTAAGGCAACTTGAATATCCCTACCTACTTAAAACTTACAGTTACCTAAAGTCAAATTACTAACATTTTAATAATTTATGTTTATAATTATTATATATTTTTAAGATATTGTACGATCGTATTGAATTTTTGTAACATCTAATTTATCGAATAATCAAATTTTAATGAAGTTACTTGATCTTTTCATCGCGTATTATTTTATTATTTTTATGTTAAATCCTTATTAATGTACATGTACAAAGTTCGATTTTTTATATCTTACTTCCAAAAATATCTATTAATAACTATTAATTAGTTGCTGATTTAGAGTCCGATTAAAACAATTTATTAAAACAACCGGCCAGCGTTAAGCAAACCAAATCAATTCATTACAACAACGTATAATGTGTGAGAGAAACACAACATCAGAAAAAAGAAAACAAAGGAATTTCTTACACCTTTTCTTTTATCATGAATTACTGACAGATACTGGCCACACGTAAATCTAAATAGGAATAATCGACGGTTATTTATTTAAACTGGGAACTACGCTTTTCCTTGTATAGAGACAACGAATTTTGTTTATTTTTCCAGTCAGTTTTATTGTTGGCAACACTAAACAGGAATAGTACTGTCGGCGTAAAAAGGTTATTCGTGTTCAAATATATTATGGATAGGATTTATAGAATTCCTGATGTCCGTTACAAAAAAAATATTTTAGGTCACATTTTTTGTTTGTATGGCACTGGTCTTCTTTTAAATATTTGAACATTTTGACGTTGTTTCATGACCCATATTAACAGCATTGGCTTATAGTTTAAGTAACATATATTGTTGGTTCGAAAACATTTTTTCTGTTTCGATTCTATAACATATTACACTATGTAAAATATATAAATCATAGGAATATGTATATTATTTCTACTATATAAGGAGTCAAATCATGGGATGCTATAAAAGAGAATATTAAGGACATTTTTTTTTTACTTTTTGCAATTTATGGTGGTGTAGAGAAAAATGATACACACACACTATAAACATTGATTCATATAATATATGTAATAACTATATAGTCTTGAAAGTTTAGAAATAAATCTTTTTTACGCAACTTCCGCGAATGGACAGAAATCGCAGGACAGGGAGAAGTTTGCTGAACTGATGGCCAACCTCCAGTAGTGCAGAGGCACTTAAAAAAAATGAAGAAGATTTATAAAGAGTCTCCGCTAAATTGTTGAGAAAATAAATCCTTTAATTCCACTTAAATATCTGCCCAAGTACTTAAAATGGCGGGAGTAATAACATACTTAACAGCGTGTTTTTCTTTGACAATTAATTTATTTATACTAATCAAACAAAATAAGTAATATTTCGAAGTATTTTTAACCTGCACCTATAATCTCGAAAACCATATTAACTGGCTTCACACCTAATAATAATATTTGTCTAAAGCCGAAAATTTAAATCAGTCGCGAACACGAATCGAACTTAAATTGGGAATCGGAAATTCTTATTTATAGGGGTCGAAGGGATGTTTACGTAATTAGCATCATAAACTTGCAAACGATATAATTTTCAAGGAGGTCCTATTATCTTAGAAGGGAGTAATGTGAGGTAGTAAGTGGGTTTCAAAAGCCCTCTGCAGAATTAATATTGGAGTTACTGTATCTCTGAATACACGATTATTTTGTAGAGAAGGTTTAATGGTAGTCTATTATAATATAGAAGTATAAAGTAACAAATGCAGTCATATAAATAATGCCTTGAATAAAAATTATTTAAACGTAAAAAACATGTAGGGGAATTTCACTGAATCTTTTGTGATAAAGTTGCATAATATATGCATCCTAGGATTTTCAGAGTATACAAAAATGTGGGCTGTTGCGTTTATCTATACTAATATTATAAAGCTGAAGAGTTTGTTTGTTTGTTTGTTTGTTTGTTTGAACGCGCTAATCTCAGGAACTACTGGTTCTAATTAAAAAAATATTTTTGTATTGGATAGTCCGTTTATTGAGGAAGGCTATAGGCTATATAACATCACGCTACGACCAATAGGAGCGGAGCATAAATGAAAAATGTTGCAAAAATGAAAAACCGTTGAAACTAAAACATGCGAACAAAGTCGCAGGGGACAGCTAGTTACTAATAATTTTAACTAAATAAATGAAGAATGTACACAGTGTAGTTCGTGTACAGCCTAACACACTTAAGTGACAATTAATATTGCTAACCTCAAATAAGTTTGTCAATAAACAAACATTTTATTACAAATACAATTCAAAATATAGCAATGCGTTAAAATTCTGATAAATTCAATAATAAATTTACTATATAAAACACTTTAGTGTCAAATAAAATATATTTTTTAACGTATTTTTATTAGCGATGTATAACTTTATTGGAATAAATACGTAAAAAGGATTTTATATTTTTGAGAATGATGTCAAATGAGCGGATTTAAAATGGCGTCCAGAATGGATTAGTTTTTTAAATAACCTGTTTGGAACACAATGTTTTTTAAAAAGTGTTCTTTATTCAAATATGAATTTTACGATTGTAAAATAACAGTCGAACGAATGGTGGAGTTACCATAATAAGTCATTCAGTGCTGCCACATGATGAAAAAGAAAATAGGTACCTACATATAAATTTGAAAATGTCACATTTATAAATATAACCTAGATTTAAACGAGCAAATTTCTGCATTTGGACTAGATCCACTAGGTTGCTAATTTGAATTTTTTAATGATTTTTCAATCACTAAACTAACCAGGACACATATACTTTAAAATATCCAAAATACACACGAATTATTCCCAACCTATTTCATCTTCTCTTTAATTAAAACCCTTTATTTAACAAGTTATAACTTCTGCTAACCCTACAACAGTTGGTCGATATTGTTAACAAGTAAAACGTAAATATTTACGTTCTATTAATATACAGCTTGCTTATTGTTACTCCAGACCGCGGTTACGCTACGTTCTATTTCATTATACCTTTTTTTATAGCTTCTTGAGATTATCAAAGATAGTTACACAATACAATATTGATTTTGTTTTAAGTCTACGAATTTCGTTAGTAAATTGTATAGACGATTAAAAGTCTGTTTTACAACACAAATTGCGTACAATTTTATACCATCGTTTAATTTTAAGACGGCTTTATATTGTTTTGCTTTAACATTATTAAATTATTCATAATTTTATTATTTGATTTAAAATAAAATGAAATTATTCTATTGTGCCAGTAATTTTTTTTTTTTAATGTTGAGGCGCCCTAGACCCTACACTAGGATTCCCTGTGGCGTAGAGTCTAGCCTCTTACAGCCCAATTAGTTTCTAAATATATTATTATGTTTTAATACTAATTTAAAAAAGAAAACACGAATCAAAAATTATAAATACAAAAACCAATATCCCTAATACAAAAATTAGGTGTATCTGTAGTGTGTGTTGAGGGTTGTTATGGTGTGTGTGTGGTGATGTATGTCCGCTTGCATGTGTGGGTGGATTTGATGAGATTTTTATCTTTATATAAATACACTGGAACTTGAGTATTGAGTAAATTGGATACACACTTAGTTTGATGAATTCAATCATTAAGATTAAAGTTTTCGTGTGTAAAATTTCAAGTTCGTGATAATATATTAAGCCAGTGTCAGCAGCTTTAGTTTTTTCACAAAATGTTGTTAGAAAACATAAATTAGGGGTGGCGCCTTTTAACAATGTTATGTTCAGAAACTGCCACAGCAGGCCTTATATATGTTTTTAAACAGAATTCGGTACACGGAATCTTTTCACATTGTCCCAACACGTAGAAATTGCCGCGTACAAAATACGCCTCAAAAAACAACTTAAACAATACATTATTTCCTGCATTTAAAAATACTATATTATCCACAGTTACCATTCGCATATAAATTACGAAGTACATGCTAAAATTCAAGGCACGTCTCAAAATTTATTGTGCCCCAAATAAGTTGGAAAGAACCATTGAGATAACGGAGAAAGCAAAAGTTTGGAGTTTGTCTATGGTACCTTTATTATGTGGAACGATAGTGATGTCGCGTTTATTGGTTTCCTAGGGGATGAACATTATGGTTGGTGATAGTTAAGTAAAAGAAGTTTTGTGTTGTAGGTTATATAACAATTGTTTAAAGTAATCTGAAGGTCTGACTGTTTATCCTTACTAATATAAAAGTAACTCTGTCTTTCTGTAAAGCTTTCACGGCTAAACTGCTGAAGTGATTTTTTTTTTTGACAACTCTCACACCGCTTTCTGATCCCAAACTAGGCAGAGCCTGTACTATGGCAACCAGACAACTGATAAACATACTTATATATTTCTAAATACATACATATTACAGATAAATTACACCCAGACACAGAACAAGTGATCGTGCTCATCCCACAAAGAGTTGTCCTGAGTGGGAATCGAACCCACGACCTCCGGTTTAGCAGTCAGGTTCACTAACCACTAGACCAACAGGCCCGTCAAATTCAGATTTTGACGTACCTTGGTATGTGATAAGCTTGAATCCGAACCGACGCCTACGCGGGCGGAGCCGTTTGCAACAGCTAATGCCTAATAATTGTGATGGAAGCAAATACATAACATAAGCATACATAACTTACTGTAAGCTATAATAAAATTTTCTTACCTAAATGATTCTTCTGTCCATTTTTTACTTCACAACGTTAGAGTAAAAATAAATAAAGTATAGAGTACGCCTAACAGAGTATGAACTGTAAGCAACAGTATGAACAAGTAAAATCGTAAAATAAGTGTCAAAACAGAGCGCCGTTTTATTAAAACTATCTCAAAACCTAATATTACATTAATAATATCGAAACAATCGATATTTTCGCATAAACGTCTGTCGTCGCACCTATAATCACTTAAATTCGTAAACGAGCGTAGTATTTATAACCCATTTTACTGGTTATTTATCATCATCTTACTTTAAGTAACAATATCATTTCAAAATAGCAGTGAAGTCAAATATTTATCGATTTTCCGGGTGATATATCTTTGGCTAAGACGCTCATGAAAAGACAAACTCAATGAATACATAAAAATGCACTCATCAATTCAACATAAAAAGAACATACACTTTAAAAAAACAACAAATATTAAATTACAATGCACGTGATACTGCATAAAAATTAATCTCCAATTCAATACAAAAATGATAATATCTCAATAAATTTTACAACGAATATTAATGTTATGAGAGCTCAAAATTATGTAAAGCCTGCTATTATTATAGATATGTATATTAAAACAATTAGGCGATGATTTTCCGCACATCGACGCGCTTTCGTCGATGATAAATGATCGATGGTGGGATAACGGGACTACCCATATTTGGGATTGGGGTGTGTTGTAAGCGGTGGCGGGCGCCAATTAATATGGTACTTACAGATGGTAATTTTTGCATAAAGAAACTTTGTTATGTACGATGGGATAAGGGTTTATTACTTAAACGAAAGTCAGTTTTGAGTCGCTGTTATATGCATTGAAATAATGGCTTATTTCTCATGCTGACTGTCACTTAATGTAGTCACAATACATAGTGTCCGTCGTCCTTAAAGTAAACATAGACAAGCATAGAGCGTGCGCATCGCTAGTAGCCCCATACGCCAAGCGTAAGCACATTTTTAGCTAAATGTACTACGCTCGTTTACTGATTTATGTAATTTTCCGTGGCACAAAAGATGTTTATGCGAAAATATCGACGAGATATTATTAGGTTTTAAGATATGTAGTTTTAATAAAACAGTGCGCTCTGTTTTGACACTAGTCTTATGATTTTACATGTTCATACTAGTGCCAACAGTTCATACTCGGTATGCGCGCTCTATAGTTTACTTATTTATTCCTAGGTAGAGATATTTTTAAAGGAGTGTTATTTAAGTACTCAGGAAAAATAGACGACAAAGTTATAAGATAGATACACATAGTTGTAATGCTTGTATTTGTTATTGCCTAAAAACCTATTACAAATATTCATCCGCGATTATATTATGTTTTTTTTTAAACAAAACGCTTCCATCTGACATTTTAATTTTAGGACATAGGTCACACGTCATAAACGAGGATGTACAGGGGATACAGTAGTGATATACATAATGCAATTACAGTAAATACGTATGTACAAGTCTACATTAACAACTTAAACAGGTAGCAACAAGATAATAATATCTTGGAACAACTCACACACGGCCATCTGATCCCAAACTAAGCAGAGCCTGTATTATGATAACCAGACAACTGGTAAACATACTTATCTGTTTCTAAATACATACATACCATACATATAAGACTCGTGTGTTCTGTAACCCCACAGGTATATAATATTTTTTTTTTTTTTACACCGGCTGACTTGGGTCCGCAGTCTACTCATAGATTTCACGTCAGCCATGGTAAGCTGCTACCGGGAGGAAGTTTCTCTGATGGTGGTATGGAAAGTAAAGTTGGGTATCTCTTCCAGAGTTGAAGCCAGGTCTTTGGGGCATCGTCACACAGCGGCTGTACGTCTTTTACAAGACTATGTCGACCTCTAAGCCTCTGCTGAACAGTAACAACAGCTCCGATTCTGTTAAACCCACACTAAACTTATTTTGGGCCATCGATATCTTTTTCACTTATACTCAATTAGAAAAGGACAGATGAAAATTGGAGCTGACAAATTTAGTTTCGACTAAAATTTTCATACAAATCTACCGACACGAAAAACTTGTGCACTAAAACACAGTGATGTTCAACGCGGAAACTGGTTTGTCATTTCTAAATTAGTTGTTATCTGTTGCCTTCCTTTTCTCACGCTGTTTGTTAGTAAAAGATAGTAATGGTTTAATGGCGCCATTACAGAGTTTCTTGAAATAAATTTTATTTTGATTTTGATTTTAAAACATATAATGTAATTAAACTCAGTTGAAGAATAAGCAAAAATAGTGACATAAAAAGTCATTTTAAGCAAAAATTCACACATGTTGTGAGTATTTAGATACCTACATCAACACAAAACTAACCTAAAAAAAATAACGACACCCATTAGCGGCGACGTTACAAAAAAGCAAAAAATTCAAACCAAAATGGCATAATTTATTTAATTATCAAAACAAAGGGTTAACTTTGAACGCAATAAGGCGACAATACAGACTATGTATACAGTAAACCAACCGAAAGAGTTTAATTAAGGCACAGTATAAAAAGTTAGTGGGGACTCCGCTTGATATACTGGTTGTTGCCGCTCTGTGGCTTTTTTAATTTTAATAAAGTTAGTGAACGTTATGTGTTGTATGTTTATCGCTGGTTTTGTCTTAGTATTAAGATCTAAGAGTACTCGTATTTTTTCATATAAGAAAGAAAGAAAGAAAATATTTATTGTAACACCAAAGAGTGCGCACAACGGCTTATTAACGAACAAAAAATAACAAAGAACAAATAAAAACAAATACTAAAATGAAAAATAAAAAAGAACAACAAATTTAACATAATAAATTATTATAATTGTACACTTGTCATTGCACGCTTGTGATCGTGACATCTGTGTAGCCATTGTACTCACTCAGCATAAACTGGTTGCGACTACCATGGCAACACGGCGCTGACACATCACTAACTCAATACCTACGTAAGTATTTTTACGTTCTTAGTGCATAAGCACATCTTTTTAAACAGCTCTAGTCCCTAAACGTAGGTAATAAGAAATGCGAAACTAATAATCTTATTCAAATCCTGTTGTTTTAATAACTTCTAAGCTTTGAGTTGGTCCAACACTGGTGTAAATTTTTTGATTACTTGATATACAAAATCCAAAAAGACCTTTATAACATATATCATTGATATTTGATATAAATATAAAATCTGTACTAATGTACCTGAAGAATTTTTTCGTTTATTCGTTTGTTTGTTTGAACGCGCTAATCTCAGGAACTGCTGGTCCGATTTAAAAAATAATTTCCTTCTTGGATAGCCCATTTATTTAGGAAGGCTATAAGCTATAATATGACATTACGCTACGACCAAAAGTAACGGAGCATAAACGAAAAATGTTGCAAAAATGAAAAACCGTTGAAACTAAAACACGCGGACAAAGTCGCGGGGGACAGCTAGTAATTGATATAATTAAAATAATTATTACGTTCATTTTCACTCAGAATCGTATTCGTTCAATCAAGTCCTCATATTCCGTGCCATTTTAAACACATCACATTAACTTCTTAATTAACAGTTAAAACAGTAATTTTCCGGGACGCTACACCAAGATTTTAAATTTAAACGCCATTTAAGCATAATCACAATAGTTGTGTAGCAGCTCTCTTTTGTTTAAAAAATACAATTTTCAGATTCGTCCCTCCATTGTTCACGGCAAATAGCTACTATGTGGTCATTTTCAAGGCAGTAATATATCTGTTTATAATTATATACATTAATATATTTAGTTTAAAAGGTTTTGATTAAAAATTTATTTTTTAAACATGTGCTTATAAATAAGCTAGGCTAACAGTACTAGTGAAGATAAATCAAACAAGCCCAAACAAGATGGTATTGCGTCGTTACGTTACAAAGTTCATATCCCTTCTTGCTCCATCATCAGACCAGCTCTAAAGTATCATTATATTGTATTGTCACCAAAGTTGTAGAAGTGTTTATAATTTAGCTTGCAAGATTTGACCTAAACAAACAAACATTCATACATTACAAGAAAAGAAAAGCTTGCTTTGTGGTTTTCAGAATCGATATCTGATTCTAATTTTATAAAACATTTTTTTTAAAATCTTCAATAAAAAAATAGATTACCTATTTATATTTGTAAAATTTACTATTAATATTTATTACTATTAATATTTGTAAAATTTAAACTGATTACTTACCTCTGCAATAGGGATGTTGACTGGGTATGAAAAGTTAAAATCTATTTAGTCCGTCAGTTAGATAATAAAAAAATATTAGACACGTATTTTTTCTTTTATCAAAACAATAAAAAACTACAAAGATACAGCGCTTTAAAGTTTCGGAGTGGGGGCTTATGACACCTCGCCTTAGTAAAAATTTTAGCGAGGAGTGACGTCACGCGAAATTTCCGTTCTCTGTATTTTGATCATTTTTTGTTTGCAGGAAAAAAGAAAAAATACGTATCCAATAAAATTCATTAATCTACCAGGCGGACATTAAAAAAAATAGGAGACATGCCTATTGCTTTTATCGTCGCCTTGCCTCCTACGGGCGGTAAAGACACCAACCTATTCAGCCATAGGTTATAATATCTAGACTAGTACTTGTAAGTTCAAATGTTAAAAACATTATCATCGCATTTAAAAGCTACCTGCTTATGGTCAATGATTGGCCACTACTTGTTTTCTTTTTAATTATTACTTTATTAATGGTAAACTATAGGTATATCACTACATAGTATAAAGCAAAGTCGCTTCCCGCTGTCTGTCCCTATGTATGCTTAGATCTTTAAAACTACGCAACGGATGTTGGTGCGGTATTTTAAATAGATAGAGTGATTCAAGAGGAAGGTTTATATGATGTAGAGAAACACTGATAATTTTAGAGGTTTTTAATATTTTTATAAGTCGGAAATAAACTAATTTTTTTGCGCTTACATTGCAAACGTTGGCTGAACCCTACGAGATAGATCAAAATAATGTAGTACAGTATTGTACACCTTAAAAAGGTCTACAAAAAAGTCCGCGATGGTATATGTCTATCTCTTAGGGATAACCCACAATAACCATTTTTTATCCTTTACTTATTACAAGAAAATAATGGCTTATTTACGAAAAGCGATTTTAAGCAATACAGCATTAATCCTAATCCAATTAAGTACCTTAAATACATTTTGCATGTAATATAGATCAATATGGCCCTGTACAGCATGTAATTTAAATGAATATTTTCGAAGATATTACAGATTTAAAATGCAGGGACATAGCGGTTGCGACGGTACCGGCCGGGTATCAGCAGTGTACCCGTGCAAAGCCAGGGCGGGTCGCGAGTATATATATGTTAATACAAGGAACAACAAGGTTTCTTACACACTGTATAATAATTATATACACTATAGATTCCTAATTATTTTATTTTATTTAATTATCCAATTTTCTTTTACTGTTTTCCTTCGCCGTTTTCATTTAATGTCAGATATCTAAGAATTATTAATAAACTGGAATCCCTTACATTTGTTAGGACGACTTCAAAGACATTAATTTAATTTCCTACGATTTACTTTTGATTCCGGGGTGAAACTTTAATTTAATGAAGCCCTACATTTCATCATACTTTTCGACTCCTAATTTCCGTCAAATTAAAGTAATACTCATTCGGGAAAACTGAATAATTATGGCAGTATTTTTAACCGACTAAATTTGGGTGGGTTTAGTGTCGATATTTTCATTTTTTTTTAATTCATTAAACTTCTTATACATTAGTTCATCTGAGCTATTTTAGCATGATCAAATTATTTTAAATAAAAGTATTTATTCAAGAAAATATGCATACCTTTATCAAACTCCACCAGAGTTCGTGTGATATTTTGTCAATACAAACGCCCTCGCCTATTTTCTTGCTGGTTTTTATTGTAATTACTCATATTAACTAGTTGTATGTCCCTTGTATGTATGTTGTGTTATCCATTTTGATTATACATTATCTTTACAAGCAATAAAACCCTACAAATAATATCAAAATTGCCTATTTAGATCGCTATCGACAGAGGTATAAAGTACAAATTGGACTACTAAAAAATAGAAGAAAAAGGAACATGGGAACATAGTTTAAATTCTTTTTTTTTTAGTTTTAGAAATATATTTTAAATTGCAGACGGAAATAGGCGAAAGCCAAACGTCGAATTATAACTTTTTACTTGGGCTATTCAATCGGATAAATGGCCGTGTGTCAGGGATAGTTTCACAAATATCTTATTTGCAAAACTCTCCGCCCGCATTACCTTTTATTGATGAAATGACGGATTACGATATTCACATGATGAGGGTTTTCGCGATTCACACCACACGAATTTTCCACACCAATCACGAGCCAGTAGCTCGTCTCTTATTGGTAGAAATTGACATATGGTCCACATGCAAGAAACAGCGGATTTTTAAATCATAATTTTTTTAGCTATTTTCATTTCGTTTTTACTTAGCAACTATACAAGACAGTGATTTGAAATTTGGTTTCTAAATAGAAGAGGATATGATAAAAATAAATGTCGATCAGTTACACGATTAAAGAAACTTTCCTCGACAGTTTTATTTTTTGAAATCAGCTCTATACAAACACTTTCCTCGCTCAATCCACCAAACTATTTTGATGCATAAGGTAAATGCAGCTATTAACGACCCATCGAAAATCCGCAGCTATTACCGATCCATTCCATTAATTTGCAATTTTTATGCTACTGGAACGATTTATGCTGAAGATACTTGACGAAACACGAATGTTTGTTCATTGAGCATCGTAAAAACTAACGTTTGTGTGCGTGGTATCCCGGGAAAGAGACAAAATTCGTTATTTTCTGTGACGACAGCGAGTTCGCCGGCCGTGTGGTACAAGTCCTTGTTCCTACAGGTAAGCACATTCAATTTTTGCTTAAGATTTTTTACAGAAATATACGAAGCCTGTACTTGTTGTGTATTATTAAATGTGTTTATTTAAGTGTAAATTCTTTATTTCGTATAGTATTTCATAAAGTTTAAGTAATTTAATAGGATAAAACTTGAAATTTAAATGGAGCGGTAATAGCTTCAATAATTTTAATAGTGGCAGCTATTGCCGATCCATGGCTCGGTAATTGCCCTGAACATTATATTTAGTTTTAATTATTTTCTGTCGATATGTGATGATAAAACAGTTATTTTAATAAGACATTTTAATCTCAAATAATCAGCCATTGTTACACACCATTAGCGACCTATACTTTTTTGTATAGTTTACTTGTTTTTCCATTTTATATTCACCACGTATAGTAAAATTATTCATTTATTGTTATGTTAAAGGAACATAATTATATAACCTTTTATCGTATAATAATGTGTGCATTTATTAATCTTATTTGTTTAATCAATTATTTAAAATCTCTGTTAAAGTTATAAATATCAAATAAATACATATTATCTAGTTTTTGTGGGTCGGTGCAACGCTTTCATATTTGTATATACATCGCTTATTACCGACCCGTGTGAGTCGGTGATAGCAAGTATGGGAACCTATTACCGACTCCATACTGATACTCCATATTCCTAATGATCCTCCATACTCCTACATCGATCTCTGTAACATTAGTATTGCTAAACTTAAAAAGACTGTGCGATTACTTCTTTGATAATATTTGATAACCATTAGCAAGCATTTAATTGTACGTGTTAATTTGTTTACTTAGTTTATTTATTTTAAGGAAAAATCAAAAATTCTAAATTTTTTATTGTTTTGTTTCTGAATAAGGTTTGTACTGTTTACTATTGTTTATCTTAGTAGTGAAAACTTGTAATTGGCCATATTTTACTTACAATTTTTACTATTGTATTATCTAGCTGTAAGTTTTCCTAAAATGTAAAATAAAGCAAAATAAAAAAAAAATACTGATCATTATCCATAATGTTACATTACACTGGTTAACTGGTTACAGAAAATACTAGCTAATATTATTAACTAATAACAAAAATAATTATGAAAATTAATATGGCAAACGAAATACATAAAATTTCTTTTTGCAGAAACATGGATGAACAAAAGCGGAGGAAAGTCAATGCAAGCTTACATGCCTTTCTTAATCCATGCTAATTACCTTCACGAAACCACATTTACTTGTACTTATTTAAACAAAATACCTAGTTTTGTTACACTCGGTAATAGCTTCATAAAAATCGTTAATAGCTTCATGGCCGTTCCTATGGGTCGGTAATACCAGAAATCGAGTTATTCACTTAATATTTTTTTAATTTTAAGAAAACATTCTAAACTTGGGCATATAAGGTAATAAATATAAACTAGACAAATAAAAGTTTCATATAAAAATAAAACACTGAATTTGAAAGCAATCACAGCTCTTAATAATTATCATCGATTTTAAAATTGTCTTATCAGGGTCGGTAATAGCTGCGTTTACCTTAATCATAATATCTAGATTAATGTAGATTGATTTTTTATTCCGTCCTATAGATTACGATAATTATGAGATTTCTCCCGTCTCGTAAGCAAGCAGTTAGTATTATCACTGTCTTGCATTTCCAGATAAATTCTCCACTCCGCTAGACTTCGCCTACTCGCAAACGAAATAATTATTCGAGTAGCGCCTTAAACCTTAGGATTAAATAATATTCAATCACAAAACGACAAAATATACAATCAAGGTCTTCCAGTACGTCTTGAAGACATTATGGGTGAAAGTTTTCATCTCATGTAGATTTGCTAAATGCCCGACCCGTACAATCCGCTACTGGCCGACATACTTGGCTGTTTCATTTCCTCTCGGCGCTCATACAAACAAATGCCTACGTGTGGGGTGCGAGTGACAGCGGGGATGGTAGCAGAGCGAGTAGAGATCTCGTCTTTTGTTTATTCTATTAAGTTTACTCCATTCTTGTTACAATTTTGGTGTCAATTTTGTTTTTTTTATTACAATCTATAACAGAAATTGATGCATTGTATCAACAGCGCAATCTATCTTAATTATATCCGAAAGCTAACATTATACTTAATGCTTAAATTCAATATGAGTTGAAATCGTTTTAATCGATCCGCAATTTTTTGGGGTAGTGATTTTTTTTTGGGTATTACACCTATTAACTATTACTAAACCTTGTTTTTATCAGATAAAAAGTAAAACTAATTACAAAAAATAGTTTTAATACAGTAAACTTCGTCATTAATTCTTGATGCTAATAATCTTGGTGGTTCCGATACGAAAAATTAGACAAACATTTATTTCTTATCTAATGCTTTACAATGTTTTTTTTTATAAAGATGTATAAGTTATTTCCAAGAAACTTTATAACTTAAATATTTATAAACTAAATGATATATACACTAAACTTACACAAGACACTAAACTTACAACTAAAACATGGCTAAAAACTTAACTACTAAAAATCCAATGGCGTCAACTGAAAGTGTGTAATTCGACTCACGACACCGCCACCGCGTCAGCTCATGATTAGGGACTCCTATTGAGTCTGAAACTAGTCGGGCGATCCCGAGAATTTGCGTGAGTCAACTGCTGTTCTAAATAATTATGAATACTCTTCACGAAAGTTATTATCCAAACTGAAAGTGTGCCCAAAAGGCTGGTGGGTGCCCTTGGGGCACACGTGATTCTTTCTAATTAATTTTATCCCGCTGTCACTCGCACCTTACCACTCACGGACCTTCAATTTCCTTTTTCTAGTATATGATATTGAATTGGCTTGGTTGAATCGTTGAATATAATACAACATTTATGTGATGTGTGAAATTGTCCTACTTGTGGGGATAAATGACCCTAATATAATTCCATCGAACTTTTGTAGGTTAATGCTAGTCGTGGTGTATCTATTTATATAGTTTATTTTATGATCGTATGAATATTTTATGTTAAGGATGTAGGTATTTCCTAGATTTTGTACTAGAAAGCAGGCTAATATGATGGCAAGTTGTCAACCGCTCTCTGTGCGCTTTCACCCGCTTGCTTTTGTTTTTGTCGACCGCTCGAAGCAGTCGGACTCCTTGCAGTACGACTGCTTCAATGCTGCGGGCGTCCATAGTAGTCTAGTTCACCATTAACGATCTCCGTGGTCGAGTGGCTTACACACCGGTTTTCAAGGTGCCGCCAGCTCTGAGGTCCCGGTTTCGATCCCCGGCCGAGTCAATGTAGAAAACCACTTTTCTACATTGTCTCGGGTCTGGGTGTTTGTGGTACCTACTTTGTCTCTGAATTCCATAACAAAAGTGCTTTAGCTACTTAATTTGGGTTCAGAGCAATGTACTACGTAACTAAGTAATTTACAACGACAAAAGCTCACCTTGTATAAATATTAATTAATATAACCACATAACAGTGTGAACAATAAATTGGGAAAAATTAACTTTAAGCTTTAAGCTTTAAAAAAAATCCCTGTCATGTGTCAATGTCCAAGTGTTAACACCGTTATGCGGATAACTGAATTTTCAATACTATATTTCTCACGAAACATAGACAAACAAAAATTTTACACTCAATAAACAATAAACAGAAATTGACACATAAATCCATAAACATTTATGTTATTGATTTGCCGAAATCCCCTATTTGTCTATGGTCTGAAATAAACAAACCTTAAAGAATAGTCTGAAATTGTTTTTCTGAGATAAATGGCAATAATCTTATAAATATTACCTACCTTATTTGTTTTACTTAGAAACACATTTGTTTCTGTAAATGCCCAATTAATAGCGATTTTTGAGATAGGTTTAGGACCTTTGTTGAATTTTCTTCTACCTTTCTGCCTCTGCTGAATTCTGTATCGTAAATTACGTCTCTTTACATTTTACTACCTGTAAAAGGTAGCTTCTGTCCTTTCTTAGGATCCAAGCTTAGCCCATACCAAATTTCATCCAAATCGGTTCAACGGTTTAGATGTAAAAGCATAACAGACAAACAGACTTCTTGTCCTTTCCTTTTGGCCACCATTCAGTAACCATCTCACTTCATCTGCCAACAAAAACTTCTAAGTAGGTAGGATCTTACTCTATTTATTAATAATATTAGCTTATTCGTTTATTATAACGAACAGATTTGTATGCACAAGGTTGCAGGTTCAAACCCACTACAGGCAAGTACCAATGTGAGTTTTGCAAGTTATGAAAATTTTTTTTTCATTATTCTAAGACCCATTTGACAAACAGTCAAGGAACACCTGGCTTCCAAAAATTGGAATCTGAAATCGCCAACCCGCAATGAGCAAGCGTGGTGATTAATGCTCGTGCCTTCTCCACATAACAAAAGGCCTGTGCCCAACAGTAGGAAATTTACAGGCTGGTATTATTATTATTATATATTAGCTTAGAGACAGAGACAAAGTGAGTTAGTAAGAATTACCACATTTAAACCTACACAGCGCATGTTTCAATTACCCGACATTAAAATAGCGTAAGACATTACAGCGGACAATTTTATTGTGAGTGTCGCGGCGAGCCGGGATGTAGAACTCAATTTATGTAATTCTTGTCTTGCTGTCCCACACGCGGAGAGAGGCGAAGCTAATGTGAAGCGATGGTTGAAATGACATGACAAAAAGAATATTTTTATAAGGACCGTATTGTGTTAGAGCGTATCTTATATATAAAAATTGAATTGCTGTTCGTTAGTCTCGCTAAAATTCAAGAACGGCTGGGCCGATTTGTATAATTCTTTTTGTTTTGTTCGCTAGAATACAGGGAAGCTTTAAAAACAAAAAAAAATGGTAGGGTAGGTAGGGTAGGTAGGGTAGGGTAGGGTAGGTAAGGTAGGGTAGGGTGAGTAGGGTAGGTAGGGTAGCGTAGGTAGGGTAGGGTAGATATGGTAGGGTAGGTAGGTAATAGCAGGAATATCGCCTATCTTCCCATGATGGACACGCAGTAATCTTCAGAAGGGCAATGTTGGAATTGCATCAGGAGTGCGGTCTTTCGTCACGACGCGACAAACTTCACCTACTATTTTATAGAATGCTACTCCAGAAAATAGTGTCAGGTGTGGCCCCTAAATGTACTGTTTTTAACCAATTTTTTCAAGGGCGGATTTTTATTAAATTATTGAATAAATAGAGCTAAGAAAAAAAAAAGAAGTTGTTTTAAATTATTATGTTACGTTTAGTTAAGACGCGCTCTTTCGTGTGACAAAAATAAATATTTATGTTCAAATTTTCTAGGTTTTCGAAAACCAACATGCAAAAGTACGAAGCTAAGTATATAGATAAGAAAATAATATTACTTCCAAAAAAAATACAAAGTACTTAATAGAAAAAAAAGGAACTTTTAGGACCACAATTATTATTACCCTCGACCGTAGTTGCAGAACATTTTTTTTTTGTTTACGTGGTGAAAATCAAACGGCTTCAACGCACGCCGAGGGCAAGACGGATATGAGGGATATGTCGGACTTGCGCCGACTAAAAAACCTCGGTCCCGTCGTTGCCTTTGCTGGAGACGCGGTTTCGTTGAAGCATGCTCGGCGGGGCTCCAGCGAAATATAGATGTAGACCTAACACGCGTTTGTGTAATATGTAGATGATTTAATCCGTTCCTGACCGTAAACACGAGAAACTAATTACCGGTGTATGATAAAGGCAAACAAAAACAATAATAGATGCTAATTAACAAAGGGCCTTAGTGTTTAGATATCAATATATAGGGAAAACTGATTTCTAGTTACCGATTTTAGTAAAATCTGCTACATTCTACTAATATTAAAAGTCGAAGTTTGTGTGTAAGGAAGTTTGTTACCAGGTTTGGACAAAAGTTTACATACTGATAATTTATAACCTGGAACACATAGCATATTTTTTATCACGATAAGTGCATGGAAACGGGAGCGGGGACGCTTAGGCCGGTCCGTCCTGAAGAAATGCGTCGACCTACCATAAATTTTTAGCACATCAGTGCTCCACTGTTGGTGCGTACGTCTGTCAATGCATAGTGACGATGATACACGCATCCATACGGTCGGTCCAATACTGAACGTTTCATTTGTTTCCAGAGCGCGTCGACACACACAGATGTACACATGTGGACGCTCTCGACCGACCCTACTCGTAGGCAGTGCGTAGCAATATATCCGTGCGCTCTGTCACTGTAAGGTTTTATGAATAGTCATATAAATGACTAGCGCGACTGTACGTCAGCACCAATGCGGCAACGCGACGGACGAGTGTCTGAGACTGTAATGGGCCTAAATCGCCAGACACTGCCAGTATACTCACATTACTTACATATCCAACTTACTTATTTTATTAGGCATGTATCCATTTATATTTATGCTTTATTTTTAAGTTAGGTAACCTCTTCCTGAAATTTTTCTTAGCTACAAATTGTATTTAAAAAAAACAGTCCGTGTATTTTTAAAGTTATGTGTTTATTGGAAACAGTTAGTCGTGCGTACTTTACGCGGAGTGTAGAAAGAAATTCACCAACGGCTTAAACCGTGCCTCGCATACACTTAAATACACGTATGTTTAACACAATTCGTAAATAATTCCGTTACTTTTGTAACATAGTCGTAAAAGTTATTGTAAACTAATTTTTTACACTTATGACATTTATTTCATGAAATGATGTAGGTAATTGTTTATAAACAAAGATAGTAGCACTAACAATAAATGGTAGATTCCGTCCTCATTAGTGCTATAATAAAATACCTTCCAGTTTTGTGACAAAAAAATATGTAAAATGAATGTCTCATCTGGAGGTTGTAGCTTACTCTGTACCCAATTTCTTCACAATCGGTTGATTAGTTTACTATGAAAGCGTAACAAACAAACAAATAAAATTAAAATATTTTTATTTCTTACGCAAGCAAACCTTTTCAGGCACTTCAAATTACGTTCCAAATTGTCATTCACAGTAGCTTATACATTCACAATATTAGTATGAATCGCGTATCTTTGATTATTAGTAATTAAGTACTCTTTTAAATAAAGTATGTCACAGAAACATCGTGTTTGATGGCCGCACAAGAAAATTAAAACTACATTTGTATTCAAGGCCTGAGCATAAAGTTTTACAGTCTTCAATTTAAATCAATTCCAAAGAAGTTTGTTCCGCTATAAACTGGGTTCCGTACGCAACGGAATTAGACAACAACGGAACTTGGATCACGGAACGGATCGCTGGACAATTCGTAATTAACAATAGGGTACATGACATATTTTTTAATTCAGAAAATTAAAAATGAGCCCCTCTAGACAAGTGACATTTCTAAAAGCGATAACTCTGATCGAATCCCTTAAATTGTATGGAAGTGACATGTCTAAGGCACGTGACTTATCTAAATGAAATGTCATTTCCATTCATTTATTGTCATTTAAACATGATTCTAAATTATTTCTATCATCGTCCACGCTTGTACAAATGTCCCTTGGCTACAGGGGCTGCTCAAAGTATTTCTATTAAGCCATGGACAACGGTAAATCTGTGTTATCCCGTACTTAAGCGCTACCCACAAATTTATCAAACCTTTTACAAAGTTATCAAATGTTAATTACGAACTTTCAATACATTCGTCAGTTTAATTGGAAACCAATCTATGGGGAACGAATTTGCAAAACAATTATTTATTATTCCCGGTAAGTATACAAAACGGCTAGCCCGTGTGTTACATTAATTATCTTCGTTCAATAACATTGCACGCATTTGTACGAATTACACTAATTAAAACAATCATTACGCTCGTTTTCCCAAGGGGTAAGCAGTGTTTATAATATAACTAGCTAGACCGCGTTGCAATGCCACGTTAAGAAAAAAGTGTTTAGTTACATTTTGTGCATTTTATTTAGAAACCCTCTCGGGCGTCGTTAGAAGATCCTACCAGAGTTTCATCAAAATCTGATCATTGGTTTAGGCATAGAGGACAAACATACAAAAAAACTTTTTTATGTAATAGAGAAGATAACATTTCTTTATTTATCCACACAAAAACAGGACTAAATAATAAAAGGGACATTTAGGAGAAATTAATTATTAACAGTTTGTGAATATACAATTAAATGCAATTTAAATTAATGCTGCAACATTTAGGGAACTGCAACTTCACGTTTCTTGAAAATTGAATTGCTAGGCTGTAATACCCAACAGGAAAGTAACGTGTATATTTCTATTATATCATATTAAAGATCTTTTCTTCATTTTATTCTTTAAAAAAATCGACTCCCGCACTATGAATTTAATCGCGAGGGGGTTTTACAAACTTTCAAACCACATGTACAAAAACTAATCTATACTTTTTTAATCTATAAAGCTGAAGAGTTTGTTTGTTTGAACGCGCTAATTTCAGGAACAACGGGTCCGATTTGAAAAAATATTTCAGTTTTGGAAAGCCCATTTATTGAGAAAGTCTATAAGCTATATAACATTACGCTAAGACCAAAAAGAGCGGAGCATAAGTGAAAAATGTTGCAAAAATGAAAACCGTTTAAACTGAAACACCCGGACAAAGTCGCGGGGGACAGCTAGTGACAAATAAAAACAATACAAAAAAAACACCTAGACTTGGAACAAGCGTTTGTAAATCACACAAAACTTGTTCCATGCGGGGATCGAACCCGCGGCACGTCTCGCACAGTGGTAATTGACAAAGATCACTATAATTTACTAATTAGAAATTGTATTTAACAAATGCCAGTAGAGATATTACCTAATACTTTTTTATATCCTAAATGCATCATCGAATAGACTACCATAAAACTAACATAACATGTACGGCAGTTCTCTGTCAAACCATTGCTGGATTTGTCGTGTCGTAACACGTGTAACTGAACAGCAAAATAAATACTAACATAAATCACAACACAAGCTTTGAAGGCATCACTACAGCCATTACGGCGATAATCTGAACCTTATCGATATATTCAAAGCAGTATTTACGAGACATACAACACCAGAACATTACAATGCCTGTTTTACATATAAATTGTTGGTCTACACTCGCGGCCTTAGGTAATTACAGTGCAAAGGTGCCTTCATAAATATTCTTTATTGCCCGGCAAATTTGTATAATAGTCGGACCGTAGGAGCTGTTGTGTGTGGCAGTTACGTTGATACCTGCGTCTAGTTTTACTAGGCTGGCTTAATTGGATATTTAATTGTTGCACTTAAATAAGACTAATAATAAAGGTTAAGCTGCCCTCGCCGCGGTTGGTCCGTGGATGGGTGACCATTTGTAAACATACCGAGTTGCCTCCGTGCCTCGAAAAGCACGTTAAGTCGTTGGTCTCGACTGTTATACGTTGATATTTTGCAGTTGTTAAGTCATTACAATTCTGACAACCAGTCTTAGCATGGGATACTGTGTTACCCAGTAAAAATGGGTTGTGGAGGTCAGATAGGCAGTCGTTCCATGAAAAATACAGTCTAGGTAATTCCGGGAAGACTAGAAACTGGCCCATCATTGCTTGAGAAAAGGCTACTGCAGAAGGCTCACTTAAAGTTCACTTTAAATAACACTCATATTTTCAAAGAAAGCTGAGATGATTAAAATTTTAAGTTTTTACTATGAAATGTATTTGTGTGTCTATAGATAGCATTGAAAATAACAAAGCCTATACGAAAACAAAATCTTATTTACTTAGGAAATTCAACAACCTACGTATTTCAATCCAAAAGCGTTATTCTAAAACTGAAACCAAATATTAGTCACAAAAAGTTCGAGGTAGGTAACTAAAAATAACATCATTCGATTCTTAACCCTTTATACAACCGTGGGACAGTACTGGAACATACCAAATTTTTCCATATAAAATCTAAAGCAAAATATTTTTTCCGTAATAGAACAGAGTTCTCGTTCGGGAACATAGCGCGCTTCAATATTTAGTATAATTTATAGCCAACAGATGGCGCTTTTTCAAGAAAAACGAATTTGAATCGAACAGTTTGGTGTTTCGTAGAATACGTTTGTTTACAAAGTTTTGATATTAGACGAAAAATATTGTAACTGTGACAACTGTTTGTTTGTGTTGCGAATTTACTAGGTAAGTGTGTGTTCTTTGCTATTTATTGTAGACATTGAATAATTTTCCGAATTTTGTTGAAAATAACTGTCGTTTTATGTTTGTGCCAGTTCTGGTACATTGTGTTAAAATGTACATTTAGTGTCGTACATTGAGCACTTTTTATTGTTGCGACAGGATGGCATCCAGAGGTTTAGGAGACGAACAAATAGAGGAGTTTCTCTTTGATTATGCAGAGAGTGAAGATGGATTCGACGGTGATGACGACAGCATCGCAGATCCTGATTTTGTTCCGGATTTGGAGGTGCCATTAGATGTGGATGATTTTGAAGGGGTTGATGGAGTAAATATTGACACAATCATTGAAAATATTGAGAATTCAAGTAGTGTTTCCGAACCGCCAACTTTGTCTGAAACCGTTCCTCAACCAAGACCATCATCCAGACCTGGATTATCAGGAGGCAGTCAAACCAATCGGAAATTGAATTTACGTTGGAAAAAAAAGAACCTTCAGCTAAATGAGCAGCAACTCTGCTTTACAGGTGACGAAGACTTGCCAGCAGAGTTTCTAGAACTTGATAGTCCGATACAGTTCTTTTACAAAATATTTCCCAAGGAACTTTTTATAGAAATTGCCAACCAAACTAACCTTTATATCGTACAGAAAGACACTAACATTCCGGGACACAGAGACGGATATCCAGCAATTTATTGGTCTGGTTTTCATTATGTCGTTAGTGCATCTACCAAGAGTGACGAAACATTGGAGTGGTAGTTTAGGAACACCTCTTGTAAAAGAAACAATGCCGGTAAATAAATTTGAAAAAATCAGAAGATTTATTCACTTCAACGACAACTCGAACATGGTTCCTCGCGATCACGCAGACCATGACCGGCTCTACAAAATCAGGCCAATTGTGTCGAAATTAAATGAAACTTGTCTCGATGTCCCATTTGAGAAGTATCTCTGCGTGGATGAACAGATTTGTTCCACGAAAGCTAGACACAACCTCAAGAGATATAATCCTAAGAAACCCCATAAATGGGGCTACAAAATCTATGTCCTGAGCGGTGTGAGCGGGTTTGCGTACAAGTTTGAGCCAGAAACTGGAGCTGAAAATGTAGTTGGCCCCAATGAGCCGAACCTGGGTGCTGCTGCAAATGTCGTCGTCAGGCTAGCTCGTGAAATACCACGTAATAAAAATTACCGCCTATATTTTGACAACTACTTCACATCCCTGTTGCTACTTGAATATTTTGCAAAACAAGGAATATTGAGCTTAGGAACCATTCGACGCAACCGAATACCTGATTGCAAACTACCCTCAGAAAAAGAAATCTCAAAAAAAGAACGTGGCTATTCAGTTGAGTACGTTGCCTGTGTTGAAGGAACAGACATTTCTACAGTGGCCTGGAAAGACAATAAAATAGTCACACTTGCCTCCAGTTTTGTGGGTGAACTACCCAAGTCACAAGTATCTAGATACGACAAGCCCCACAAGAGGTATGTGACCATTGATAGACCAAACGTGGTAGAAGAATACAACCGCCACATGGGCGGTGTCGATCTCATTGACAGTATAATGGGTAGATATAAAATAAAACTACGAAGCAAGAGATGGCAGGTTCGAATGTTTTACCATTTTCTGGACCTTTCCATGTCCAATGCCTGGTTACTGTACAAAAGGGTATATAAGACTAAGAGTACGAATGAACCACTGCTGTCTTCTGCTGATTTTCGTGAAGAGATTGGTACGGTGCTCTGTAAGATGGGAATAAAAGCACACGTACAACGCCGAAGCATTGAACCAGACATCCAGGCGAAAAAACGCAAGGGTCCAGCTCAATTTGTGCCTCCAGCAGCTGTGCGCCAAGACCAAGTAGGTCACTGGCCAGTATGGGTCGAAAAACGTATCCGCTGCAAGTTCCCTAAATGCTCGGGCAAATCACAGACCATTTGTGAAAAGTGCGGAGTTGCATTATGCAACAACAAACAAAACAATTGTTTTAAATCATTCCATACTTCCTAGTGGAACACATTGCAGCAATGTACCCGTAATGGCACACTCCCTTTTTTTTCATTTTGTGAAGTAAATATAAAAAAATTTGAAAATAAAAAAAATACGTGTTTTCTTATTTACGAAATCCTATCCTAACTGCTACATTTTATTAAATAATATTTTATTGAGTTATAAAGGGCTAACATAGCTACCACTCACATGTATAAAAACTCCTGCTAGAAATATTTACCTGGACTGAAATAACTATTTTACAATTAAAGAAGGTTCTATATTATTTTCAAGCGTGTTTACACTTCACATAGTTTGTTAAAAAATATTAGACACGTATTTTTCTTTTTTTCTTTAAACAAACAACGAGGAAGATACAGTGAATTGAAATGTCGCGTGACGTCACTTCTAAATACAATTTTTACCCACACGTGACGTCACAAGTCCCCACTTCTGAACTTTAAAGCGCTTTAACTTAACTTTTTTATTGTTTTTTTAAATTAAAAAATACGACGTTTTTTAATCTATCCGGTGGACTAAATAGATATTTCCTTTTCATACCCAGTCCGATCCCCTATTATAGCTAAAAACAATTTTAATCTGATCAGCTTTCGAAGAGAAATCGCATCAAAATCATTCAATTCATTTTGTTTGTCTGAACGGATAGCCGAGTGGCATAGATCACCACGCCTTAACCACTGTGCGCGTCGTACTGCTGGTTCGATTCTCGCATGAGACAAGTATTTTTGTGATCTACAAATGCTTGGTCATTGGTGTTATTTGTGCATGTAATTTAAATGTTTGTAAACACCCCCGCGATACAAGGACTAAATTCCTTAGTGCGGGAGTCGTTTAAAAAAAACTAAACAAGAACAAATTTGCATGGAAAATATGAGGCTACAGATAGAAACACTTGTGAAGCTTATAACACGAAATTTTATTGTTGTTTTTAAATCCTAATGCAAAAAAACAATGAATTGGGATAATGAAAAAAAATACTATTAATGGCAATGCTATTACTGTTCCACTGTTGACTACTTCAATAAACAAATGAACTTACTTGTATATGTATATGGCATTACAGAAAGCAATAAATACGTTTGAGCTTTGCACCTGGGCCTTAAGTGGGGATGAGACGGACCGGAACGAACGGAGCGGAACGGAGCGGAGCGAGGAAATGTCTAGATAAGGGTCGACACAGACGTAGACGATTATTATGCCTAAGTACCAAAGATATATATATAAGTGATTTCTTTTATTAAAAGTTCAGTAAGGAACATTTTGATAATCATGTTTATGATCCCGGTTTTCTCATACATTAACTAGCCCCCTACCGTAAATAATCCCTATTCTTGTAAGACATTATTTTTTTAAGCGACTTTTTCATTTGTTTTATAGTTATTCTGCTATTCGGTGTGTAGATGAATCCAACTAATCAACAATCATGAAAATTGGTTAACCCATTACCCGTTATTGAGTTATAAATGGTTTAACTAACCCGACTTTGTTTTATATTATGTAGGTGTTCTTCTGATAAACTACTTCCTAATCAAAGCAAAGAAAAATACGAGAAAATAATCCTCGTAAACTTATATATATTCCATATAGATATAGGTACATATAATATTTAGTTATGTCTATACGAAAGTTTAACCCGCATAGCGCGTCACCTGAACAAGCATTTACCTAAGTTTCTCGTGATGTAAATCGCAGTACTCTAGTTTTCAAGAGTTCGTATCACTGGGACGAGGCCCGCATCCCACTCCAGTATTACTGAGCTGATTTGTTCGATAGACCTTCAGAACGCAAGATGGCGGCTTAGATAAACCTATTGTCAGAATGAATTGATGTGTAGGCGTCACGATAAATTCTACTTCCTTAGATACTAATATACTTAATAAAATAACGTTTATTTTGTATATTTATCTGTAGTTAAAGATTATACTTAAATATTTTGCCTAAGGCGTAGAAGAATCAATACAAATCGTAAAGATATACGATTTGTATTGACGGAAAAATGTTCACGTTTTTTGCAAACATTTATATATTTAGGTAAGCGGCTGAAATCTCAAGTGAAAGCTATTTTTATTATAAATAAGAATGTTTTATTGAATCGTGCGAAAACCGTTGAGTTGGATGAAATTGGCATGCGAATTATATCCAGAAATTATAAATATATGTGGAAAACATCATCATATGCTCTGAACCTAAGGTAGCTACATATCTGCATAGATTCCACAGTAGCTAATGCGCTTGTGTTATGGAATCATAGACGACAAAATTACCACAAACACCCAGACCCAAGACAATGTAAAAGAGTGGTTTTCTACATAGACCCGTCTGAGAATTGTACCCGGGACATCAGAGCTATTGATACCTTGAAACCAGGGTTGTACCCCACTTGACCACGGTGGTCTTCAAAATACACATAGGTTACGTATATTACGTCATAATTTTCCAACTAAAGGCCCCCATTTTAAAAGGAACTATCCCATGTGTAGTATTAGGTATATTACTTTATTTAAAATTTACGGTGTTAAACGATTTCGTCTGAAAGTCAGGGAAATGTGTTTAAGAATGATAATTAGACAATAGAATCTATCTGCCTAACTGGACAGGTTAGAACACAGAGTGGGGTAAGGGTTAGTCCACACCTAATCGGATAGAGGCCACGAATTCGCGCGACCAACTCATGTGGAAGGCATTGTACGGGTGAACTCAGCTTAATCCCACATACAATGTTCGCGACTAAGTGTGTGCTACCAATTGTATGGCCCTCAATGTTTCTATTGTCTGCTGATTACGGGTATTCGATGTAGTGATGCAAATAGATCCGTAATTGTATTGAATTGTAAACAAAATGTTGCTTGTTTTAACAGAGTAAAGTTTTGTGTCTTGCATGTTTAATGGGGCTTAGATCATTAAACATGATGGGGTTGTAATTATCTTTGAAGAGGTCCTCTATTCTGTTCTGGTTTCATCATCAGATGGTTTAGATGGTACAAATGTATGTTCTTCCGAATTGTATATGTACGCTTGCAAAGCTTTTAAAGCTGTTTGAATTTGGTTATTGATGCAAGATTTGTGTATATAGCTTTACGCTGTAAGTAATTCTAATAAAAGCGTGTTTATAAATAAAATCTATTTAAATTTTTGGTCAAATTAAAATAATTTTTTAAACGAAATACAAACCACAGATCTAAAAACGTATCTTATAAAGCAGTTCCCACCCCTATCGATAGCCACAAACAATACAAAACCGTAGCAACTTAGTTAGTGTTGTACACCGATAGGTCAGACTATCGATAGCAGCTCGACACGGCATAAATAAACCATGAACACCCGTACACCTGCCAGAGTACACCGCAACGACAAATTGGTTTTTATACTTTTGCTTTTATTGCAATTTGATAGGTTATCGACAAAAAATTTGTGCTTTTTTGACGTTAGTTAAAAGCCTTGTTTTTTGTTTGATGTTATACCTAATGTTAGTAGAGGAATTTTAGCTTTTCAAAAATCAACTGTTTCGGTTATTTTTTGCTGTTATACAAATTATGGTGTGGAAAAAACTCAGATTGCTGGTTTACTTACGTTGATTTCATATTATTACAAGCAAATTTTGGGGAAAGGTTGTCTCCGTATAAGACATTTTTTTCTTCTCGCACGTCTGCTTAAGAAAAACGATAAGAAATAAGCAGTAACCTTTGTACTCCATCATCTGTATATTTTGTCTTACTATACCTTGTGTTTTACTATATAAAATACATAGTAACCGCAGAAAGACGTGATTTCATGAAAATGTTACATAACTTTTAAGGTGTCGTGGTGGCCTAGTGGTTCAATGAACGGATTTCTGTGCACAAGGTTGCAAGTTCGAACCCATTACTGGCAAGTACCAATGTGACTTTTTCAAAGATATATGTACTTTCCTAATTATTCTAAGACACCATTGACCTAGATTCCAAAAATTGGAATCCGAAATCGCCAAGCGTGGTGATCAATGCTCGTGCCTTCTTTATATGAGAAGAGGTCTGTGCCCAGCAGTGGGACATTTATAGGCTGTTATTATATTATTACATAATTTATTACACAAAATGTTTAGTTGAAACTTGTTTATCAATCAACCCACTGCATTCTGCGGGTGTACATAAAATCGATCGACTTATTACGGACTCATCAATCACATGCATTATACGTGAATATCGACTTGTTCCTTCACTTCACGTAACGTTAAACACGTAAAGTAAGCACAGCTGTGTCATTGTCTGTCATATTCATTCGCCTTTTAAATTAGAAAAAACAGTTATTTTTTTCATTTTGGACTCTGTAGGCACCTTTTAAATTAGATAAATCAGCATTTTTTTGCATCGACTTTCTAGGCTTATTGGCATTTTCCAGTTGACAATAAAAGCGATGTTCACTTGATAAAAAACGGTAAACATGCAAACTTAGTATCGGTTAACGTCGATGACCAACTACGTTGTAGTAGATGGATTAGTTATCGACGTTAAGGAATACGAAATTTGTATGTTCAGATTTTATTAAGCACTAGCTGTCCCCCGCGACTTTGTTCGCGTGTTTTAGTTTCAACGGTTTTTCATTTTTTGCAACATTTTTCATTGATGCTCCGCTCCTATTGGTCGTAGCGTGAAGTTAAATAGCCTATAGCCTTCCTCAATAAACGGACTATCCAATACAAAAAGAATTTTTCAATTCGAACCAGTAGTTCCTGAGATTAGCGCGTTAAAACAAACAAACAAACAAACAAACTCTTCAGCTTTATAATATTATAAGTATAGATTTATCGTTTAAGTTAACAACCACTAAAGCCAAAGCGCTTATTGGAAGGGTTTCTTAATTAACAACTAAGATAGAATTAGTAACAATTATTGTTTTTGCGTAATAAACCAAATCGTCTTACTTCTGGAAATGTCACTACCACACACAAACACCATTTAATATATTATAATTAAGTATCGGAACTAAGAAAAATTAAAACAAATACTTTCGTTCCACATTCCTTAGTAGGTTACGTTTGGACTAATGTGTCTCTCTCATACCTTTTAGGCGTTCTCAAGTAGTTTCGTGATGGCCTCCTTCAGATCCTGAACTGAACTGAATCTACTTACCCTTAAATAGAAATAGGAATTTGATATTTGCATGGCTTTTAAGATATAATTTTAAAATTTCAAGTATTAACTTATTAATTTTAAGAATTAACTGATGTTAAGGCTCTCGTACAGTGAAGGCTTATTCAGAATTCATTATTATTGATCACAATAATCATGAATTCCTTTTCAGTATGAATATATTTTTGCTAATAAGATGTTTACAGGTTGGTATTATTTTATTCAAATTAGATTTATAAAAAAAAAAAAAATTGAAAGCCAATACTCCATGCAGGTGTACAACGAATCGATCGCCTGATTACGAGAACATCAGGTAATCACCTACATTTATCTATATACAGCCACATTGCACCGAGCCGAGAACAGTATATTTCACACGTAAATACTGATTGTGGTATCATAGAACTAACATAGAACTAACTAATTGAAATTATGGTTAACCTAACACTGCTTTTTTAAATCGAGTAAGCAATCGAGTAAAGAATCGAAAAGTTTTTTTTTAGCTTTGGTAGCTATCTCTTAGTTATTTTAAGAATTTACTGATGGTTAAGGGAAAAATCATGAGAAAACCTAGAATTTAAAATTTGCAACTTTCATCAAGCAAGCGTGTGAGGTAGTCAACTTCGTATTTCTGTAACGAATAAACTCAAAAACTACTGGACCGATTTCAAAATTTATTTCACCATTACCATGCTACATTATTCTTGACTAAGTTGGAAGTTAGAGCGGGTCGCTAGTGTATTATATTAAACACACCCACACCTTACACCCATTTAATTTTATGTCCTTAAAACTCACATGTAGAAAAGAAGCACTTTTATTTTAAACTAGCTGTTTCCCGCAGCACCGCCCGCGTGGATGTTGATTATCGTGGCAAAAATTAGCCTATGTCCTTTCTCAGGCTCTAGACTATCTGTGTACTACATTTCATTAAAATCGGTTCAGTAGTTTTGGCGTGAAAGCGCGACAGACAGACAGAGTTACTTTCGCAATTATAATATAAAATTAAGGATATTATTTCAGCTCACCTACATTCGTTTTTAAATTCATTTAACAAAACTACTCAATAGGTGGTTTTATTTTAATCAAAGGCGAAACTCGTACATTCATTTATTTCGATAATGGATAGTCTCTAGAGCTATTGAATACGGTTTCCATTAATAAATTCATAAAACCTTCTCGGTTTATAATGAGAGTATTTGTTAGTAAATATAGAGACTCCTATAGAGGTGATACCTAGTTCATGGGACATACCATAGGCATTGCATACCATTGGAAACCTTAAAAGGCGATGCAACTGGATCTTTCTCAATAGAAACGAATTCCGCTGTTTTTTTTGTGGAAATTGCTTTTAGAGCACTAAGAGACAATTATATTGTCCTAAAAGATCTGGGTTTATATAATGTAATGGATAAATGTAATAAATTAAAGTAATAAATTAATTATATAATGTAATAAATGTAATAGTGGCACCCCTATTATTTAGTTTTTTTCCAAAACATAATCCAAAATATTGAAATATTACACTTTAAATATTTTTTTTACCGCCGTGTTCCGATGACTTTTTGACAAAAATCGTCAGATTTTAACAAAAAAGAAAATGATAGAAGTACAGATAAACCTTTCCTATATATATTGATCTTTGATTCATCACTTTATTCATCGCAAATTTTATTTTTCTCTTGACACGATTTGATTTTCGACTATATATATATTTGATTTGATTTTCGACTATAATAGAACAAAGATCATTTTAATTAGTTATCACATTTGCACTAAGCCATTTAATCAATGATAAATGAGAATTGATTATTGTAAGAAAACGAGTTTTTCATTTCCATAGACAGGTACTGGCTGGTATTAATATTAAAGCCCATATATCCATATTAAATAACACATTGATTACAAACAAAACTCATTCATTGAACATAAAGGAAAATTGGAAATTCCTTACAAAAATTACTATGTATTTTCGATATAATCAAAGACGCGTTTTGTATGGAAAACATGACAACAAAAGACACAATACATTCGTTTGATAATTAATTAGAAATTGATTAAAATCGGAGACAAACACCTGAGACATGTATAGTATTTATAAGTTACCTACGACCTGCATATCAACAATAAAGGAGTTTGAACTTTATTTGCAGGACCATAAAAGTAATTTTCATTAAAATATTTACGAAAAATTCTGTTGTAATATTTGGGACATGGATTAATAATCAAATGGAATGCTGAACTTTTTTTTTCATTTGATACAAGCTATAACGAGAAATTTCCTCTTTATGGAAGATGAAAACAATATTTAAACATTTGTAATGATAGGATGAATTCTATCAGTATTAGGACCCTTTTAAAGAAGCCCGGGTTATCTTTTTAACTCAGAGGTTAATGCTAACACGAGGTTAAATTGACAGTTTGACATACAATATTGTCAATTTAACCTCGTATTAACAACTAAGTCTGAGTTAGGTTTTTCGTGCAAGTCGGCCTTAGTAAAATATTATCGAGGTTAATATACTTATAAAAGTTTTTAATTGAACATTTTATTTAAGTTTTTTTTTACTTATGTATAGTAATATTTTATGCGTAAATTTTACGAAATATTCACTATTAATTTACGTTGGAATAAACAAGAAAAAATACAATTGTAATTTAGGAAATACCAATATAAAAATTAACAAAATTGTAAGTAAGCGTATTGTTACTGTAAATTTTGTACATTTTACCAAAATATTTATAAGAATTTGAGTGGACATAATAAAATGTGTTTTGGCTGAATAGATATCCATATGATCCATACATCATTCAACCCCGAATATGGAAATTATTAAAAAATATTACACCTATAGCCGGACCCGCGGGTTAGGGCTGTGCTGAAAGTTATTTTACGTAAAGTTAGTGTTTTATTAGCAACCTGCAATACATACCTATTTTATACAAAAGTTGAACTCAAGACTCGTTTATGATGTGATATTTTGATTTCCAGTTGCACATTTTTATAATTGACTAGCTGTCCCCCGCGACTTTGTTCGCGTGTTTTAGTTTCAACGGATTTTTATTTTTGGAAGATTTTTCATTTATACTCCGCTCCTATTGGCGTGATGTTATATAGCCTTCCTCCATAAACGGACTATCCAATACAAAAAGATTTTTTCAATTCGATCCAGTAGTTCCTGAGATTAACGCGTTCAAACAAACAAACAAACAAACAAACTCTTCAGCTTTATAATATTAGTATAGATTTACAAAAATATTTTATGAAAATTCACAATTAAAATCGCTTATAGTGCCTAACTTTGGCTTTGGCTGGCAATGTAAAACTCAATCGGCACCCTGCTTAAAAGTCGGCACCCTCGTTTCCAATCCATTTTCACAACTGAGGGCTTCATATCAATTTTTATCAGCACTCTGCACACCACCCAAAAAACAGAAGTGTAATAAATCTTTAGTTAATTAATACTTTATACATTGGGCATCCTTAAACATCGAGCCTCCCATAAAATCATACAGCTACGGGATCCAGTAAAATTGTTTCAAAGCACAGGTGAAGTATTAGGCAGGCGGCACACCTGTGTCCCCTGCTTACGTCAGCCGCCTAGCCACCGCGATTTATGAAAACCATTGTGTAGCCTGCCTTTTGTGGCATTGTCACATGGTTAGCAAAAAAATTTAAACCAATACTGATTTGGTAGGTAATGGTTCGTTTTTCCTTTATTTAGTAACAATATATACAAGAGGATAACAGAAAGAAAAATCAGTTGTTTTAATGGAATGTCGCTAAAGAATCTTTTGTAGCAATTCTATTACAAGTAGCCAAAACGAAACTTCCAGCATTAGAGGAATAAATAATTAACTATAGAGAGCGCATGTCGAGTATGAACTGTTGGCACTAGTATGAGCATGTAAAATCGTAAAATTTGTGTCAAAAAAGACCGCACCGTTTTATTAAAACTATCTCAAAACCAAATATTTCCCTAATAATGTCAATATTTTTGCATAAACGTCTGTCGTCGCACAAAAAACATGTCAATCAATCTATCAGCTCAACCTACTTTGTTCCACTCAAGAATATACCAAAACACCGACCTTCTGCTTCCAGTCCGATCCAGCTACCTTTTCAAGGTCGTCAGTCCTTCCACTGTAACCTGCCAACCAAGTAATGCAGTTGTATATAAAACAATCCTATAGGGAAATACAATATAATACACGATACTGTAACAGGTACCATATCATTAAGACATTTCATTCGCTGACGAATTATCACTTCGGTCTCCACGGCACATGTTACGTGCTAACTGCTAATTGGAACAGTTAACTTAACTGTTCCGACGTAACTGTTATTGTTAACAGTTCCGACTCCCAGTGGTATGGACAGCATTGTGGTGAGGTTTGGGTTTGGTAATAAAATAGGGAAAATATTTCGCGGTACCACTACACAACGATACAAAAATGCTTTGATGATACGTTTTATAAAATAAAAGAAAAGAAGGCAGCAAAAGATCCTTACAATACTATAAATGCGAAAGTAACTCTGTCTGTCTGTCTGTCGCGATTTCACGCCGAAACTATTGAACCGATTTAAATGAGATTTGGTACACAGATAGTTTAGAGCCTAAAAAAGGACATTGGCTACTTTTTGTCGCGATAACCGACATCCACGCGGAAGGAACCGCGGGAAACAGCTAGTATTTAATTAATAATCTTTATATAAATCTGTCGGTTAGTGCAGTTAATATTATATCTGGGATACTTATTGTTTTTTTTAATAGGCTTTTCGCGCATATTCCTGCTCTGTGGGACTTTAATGACGTAACCTTATACAGTGTGTTACCGGAAGGGTATATCTATCCAAAAGGGGCGAAGAGTACATCTGGTATTGAGTCAGTTTATAAAATATCAGCTCCAAATGAGTTAATCTATACTAATATTATAAAGCTGAAGAGTTTGTTTGTTTGTTTGTTTGTTTGTTTGTTTGAACGCGCTAATCTCAGGAACTACTGGTTCGAATTGAAAAATTCTTTTTGTATTGGATAGTCCGTTTATTGAGGAAGGCTATAGGCTATAAAACATCACGCTACGACCAATAGGAGCGGAGCATAAATGAAAAATGTTGCAAAAATGAAAAACCGTTGAAACTAAAACACGCGAACAAAGTCGCGGGGGACAGCTAGTTAATAATAAATTAATCTAATTAAACATAAACTTAAAATATGGCATCAAAAAATTCGTCTACATCGCTGTCTACTGGGAGTGTTCCCAAAAGGCTGGCGGCATTGCCACGTTGTATGGCAATGCTTATCCTCTAAAGTTAAGTTTATTTGAAATAAATTAATGGATATCCAATTTTCGCATCAAGGCGAAGAGGAAGCTATAATATCTTCACGGTGTCCGATTAAGGGTAAATGTAACAAAAGTGTTTGTCAGACCAATTACATATGCGTAAGACAATATTACATGACAACGTCTATATAACACGATATTAATCATTGCTGGCGTAATTCTACGTGTCCGTCTGTACATTCAAGAGCCATCGTTGTTTAAAATATTCCTCGGGTTTATATTTGACAGCAAAAACCATAACCAGACCGCTGAAGCGATGTATCTTAACATTTAGCGAGTGACGTGAGATATTGTCCCTCCTAAAGTATAGTTACTGCGGTAAAAATTGGATATAAATTACTTAATTAGTCATTTTGAACTGCATTATTCTAAAACTAACTCCAGATGTACTCCTTACCCCTTTTGGATAGACATACTCTTTTGGTAACACCCTGTAGAAATAAACGAATTATAGCATGAAATACGTACAGTGAGATCATTTTTATGGGCAACTTTTCTTATATTTTTCAAAAAAACATCTACATCATTTTATCAGCAAAAAAAATACCTCAAAACAGTTTCTAAGCAATTAACAGATATAAGCTGTCAGGTCGTTTGTTTACCTCCGTCTCATAAATCATGGTGGGAGTCAACATGGCGGAGATTACGCGCCGGACCAAGTTTTAATCTCAACGAAACGAGATTACGTGACTATAAAGCACTCGCACAAATACTGATGGAAGCTTATTAAGATGTATTCCCTTCTCAAGAATTTTCTCCAAGGGATTCTGGTAAGGATTTGTAGTATATTGTACGGTAATTTTTGAACAAGGGTGTTGCAGCTTAATACCTTTGGGGCTACTTAACGAGTAGCTAGAAAGTAGTAGTTAAAATACGAGTATTTTGAAAACGAATTGTTGTACCAACAACGTTACCTACCCATCTATGGACAACGTGTCGTTTTGCATTCTTGTCAAATTTCAGGAGGTTGTTATAAAAGACATAATTAATCAAATAAAATGACGATATCTGCTCAATAATTAATACATACTTTATTTATGTTTCACAGTATTCCAGAATACACTACTTTCAAAGAACAGAATTTGTAATTAAATACAAAATAAAAGACGTAATAAAATAGAAAGTCGCCTAAAAGACGTAATAAAATAGAAGGCAAAATTTAAACTTCCAGGCAGTGACCTCGGTAGCTTAGTTGGTAAAGCGACTGGCGCGTCAAGCCAGTGGTCGCAGGTTCGAGTCCTGCCTGAGGTTTAAGTTTTTCCTTCTATTATTTGTATTTAATTACAAATATTCGCTCCGCATAAGTTAATGCGTAACAAATAATTAAAATAATAAGAACAGAATTGCCCCGTTGCGTATGCTGTAGGCAGTGCCTTTATGTGTGTGTATAAGAGCAGATACAGTGCGGTATCACACGGGCCGCGTTTTAAAATACTACACCGATTTCGGTCAACTAGAAAAAAGAAAAAGAAACTTACTAATTTTATTATTAATTCGTGTAGAGAATCATTAGCATAGTTACCTACTTCCTTGAATTTGACGAGAATGCAAAACGACACGTTGTATAATAATGTTATAAAACAAAGTCCCCTGCTGCGTCTGTCCGTCTGTCTGACCGCAATAAACTCAAAAAATACAAAACGTATTTTCATAGGGTTTTCACTAACGGATAGAGTGATTCAAGAGAAAGGTTTGTGTGTATAATTCACTAGCTGTCCCCCGCGACTTTGTCCGGGTGTTTTAGTTTCAATAGTTTTTCATTTCTGGAACATTTTTCATTTATGCTCCGCTCCTTTTGGTCGCAGCATAATGTTATATAGCCTATAGCCTTCCTTAATAAATGAGCTATCCAACACTGTAAGAATTTTTCAAATCGGACCGATAGTTCCTGAGATTAGCGCGTTCAAACCAACAAACAAACAAACTATTCAGCTTTATATATTAGTAATAGATTAACGTTGTTGTTTTTCTACCCGTGCGGAGAAGGGGCGGGTCGATGGTTAAATTGTTTAAATAAAATTAATTGAAACGCATTTAATAGCGGTTTATTTCTTTTCACAACGTTTCCATTAATAATAGAAGGAAAAACTTAAACCTCAGGCAGGACTGCGCTGCACTGGCTTGACGCGCCAGTCGCTTTACCAACTAAGCTACCGAGGCCACTGCCTGGAAGTTTAAATTTTGCCTTCCATTTTATTACGTCTTTTAGGGCGACGTATGCGACATCTAGTGAACCAACCTTACGGTTTGGCTTTCACCGACACTGATTAACAATCTGTTAATTCAGATGTCCGAGAGATGATGCAGCCCAATACTTATTATTTTAATTATTTGTTACGCGTTAACGCATGCGGAGCCAATATTTTGTATTTTATTTGTATTTAATTACAAATAAGCCGTCAAGCCAGTGGTCGCACGTTCGAGTCCTGCCTGAGGTTTAAGTTTTTCCTTCTATTATTTGTATTTAATTACAAATATTCGCTCCGCATGCGTTAATGCGTAACAAATAATTAAAATAACGTTTCCATTCTTTTAAAAACTCTCATTTCCGTTCTAAATAGGTTTTAATCGATATGTATCATTTATAAATTAACGTCGCCCTAAAATTGCATACGTTCTTATAATGCTCTCTTGCAAGAATATGATAAATCTATTGATCGTCTTTAGTTTAAGACTATTTTAGAATGTTACTATAATTAAAACACTCGCTCAAAAACTTTTAATGAACCCTCATTAATGCGCATAATACTCTATCCTAAATTTAGGATCTTAAATGAAATCGATTCTGAATATAGGAAGGTGTAATCTCATTCAGTCTTCCTAATTGCGAACAAAACAAATGCTTTGATAATTAGATTTCCTATAAACTATGACTGAATTAGAATTAAATTTAGGATAGTGTAATAAACGCTCAAGATGTATTCGCTTTGCAAGAATTTTCTCCAAGGGATTCTGTTGAGTTAACATGATTGTCTTATCTTTGAACAACGGTGGTTGAAAGCCTCGGGGAAGGTTTCAAAGATGATTAATTCGCAACCTACGAGTATCATAAAATTGTATCTAAGTATGCTTAGCAACCCAATGATATTATACACAAGATAAGTCACTTTCATTGTTACCGACGTTTAAAATCTGATCGCGCTGGTATCTGTCAAAAATTTGTCACTGAATAGTAAGTACAAAAGATGAGATAAGCGAGAGATAAGATAGTAAAAGAGACAGCTATCGTTTAAACTTTCCCAATTAGAATGTTTTCGAGTCGTCAAAATGCGAGCCCTAATAACATATATTATCTGCCTCATTTTTATTTTTTAATATCATTGTATCAATCTATATTATTGGCCTGGAATGTAAATATAAATGATAAACCGGAATAATGCATTAGAAATTGTTTTGTTTAATGTTGAAGATTCGCATAATCCTGAAAAATCATCGTGAAAACCCTCACCAGTCAGAGAAGCACTACTTCTTCTGATTAATTAAGCTGGCTAAATTTACTAGATGTAGAATATCCCTTTAATTAATTAAACCTCGGTTACTAGGCCGAATTTATTACATACGTAGGTATATGTAAAGTGTCCATCCTTAGAATACAAATAAGTGAACTATTGGCGCACCTAACAAAGTATGAACAAGTAAAATCGTAAAATTTGTGACAAAACAGAGCACGCCATTTTATTAAAACTATCTCAAACCTTAATAATATCGAAACCATCGATATTTTTGCATGAACGTCTGTCGCCGCGCGGAAAATCACTTAAATCAGTAAACGAGCGTAGTACTTACAGCAAACAATTTTGTTTGCGCTCGGCACAACCTGGTACTAGCGATGCACACTCTAGGCTTGTCTATGTATACTCAAAGAGTCCATCTAATCCAAAACCCGACCGCACAATAGGCGCCTTAACATCATATCAATGATCTAAATCCTAGCCACAACCCCATTCATTGGCTAGATGCAAATAAAACAGAATTGTACTCTCGAACCCATTCAAGTAACATTAAGGTTTTTTGAAGATCGTACGTTAGAAATATATCGAGTAAGCCCGTCTTATAATCCATTGATAGGTGTATAAGATACGGGATATCTTAGGATTTGTGGCCCATAAATATTGGGGCCATATCCTTCTGATTTTGTCGGAAATTCCTGGTTTAAAAAAAAACAATTGGTAAATGAAGTCGAACACTTTCTTTGTTTGGCCTTGAAATGTTTATTAGAAATTTCTTCAAGATAGTTTTAAAACTTTATAGTTTATAGATTAAAAAATATAAAATTAAAAAAAGTTTTTTTTTAAGTATAGAATATGAGATAATAATATTGAATTATTATCTTAGCCATCTTCTTCTGAACTAAATAAATATTTCAAAGGTTTTCCTGCAGCTTTTTTCCTGGATGGTATCTAAATCTGTACGTACCTTCTAGACTTTTACACATTTCCTGTCTGTCTATTTAAAGGTTCAAAGGTCAAAGCTGAAAATTTTCTTCGTCTTCGCCCAGACCTAGGCGGTAACTTTTTTTAATGAATTTCAGTCTTAATACCTACAATGCCAATGCACAAAGGTAATTGATATAGTATTACTAATAACTATTAATGGAATGCAGTCCAAATAATTTAATTGTAATGTAAGTTGAACTATTTTATCATAAATTTTATTAATTGATACCTACCTAATTGGTTAAAAATTTGCACGCTGAACTAAGTAGGCGAAATATGAAGAACTGTAATAATTTATAAAATCTGTTATTACCTACATTTCAAGCAAATAAATTTTATCCTATATTAAATTCTTAGCAGGCACACAAACAAAAATTGGAATTAGATTCCAATTAGTTCTTTCCATTGACAGAATTTTTCTTTAAGAAAACTGAATCACATGTCCGCTAAACTATGTCAATTTTTCATTGCATTATATTGGAAATAAAATTAATTAAAGAGTAAGGGCATTTAGCCAAATATTGAAGGCCAGCTATTATCTCTATCTAACTGACCCTTATTTACAGATATGAGAATGTCTTATTTTCCTTCATAGATAAAACTCGTCATGTCTCACGAGCTATTACATGGTGTCACCACGCATTAATAACATCAGCGGCCCTCGGGACCCAGGCGGGCCCTAACGTTTTATACCAGCGTTATTTGGGCCCTCACCGAGTTGTGGTCCTCATGAAAACATGTCGCCTTACTCATGTTTATGTTGAGTTTTTAACTGGGATCTAATAAGATGGGAGAATTTGATAGCTTCTGAAATGATTACAGATGTCCCTTGAAGTTTGTGTTACGTTGATTTTAAAACACGTGTTTGAGGATAATGTAATGAAATGCTTGAGAGTTTATTACTGAAAGTCTAATCAACTTAATCTGTTGTCAAATCTACTGATCACGAATGTGATGGGTTGACCAAAAGACTAACACTAATCACAGCGCTTAACATAAGGTTTAACAGATGATTAACAATTTTTAGTGTGGATATTTTTTTAGAAACCAGTAAGAATTAAATATTAGTTTCAATTTATATTGACCTTCCCAATATTGGCTTGTTTAAGTTATTGTTTCGAAATTTAGTAGTAATTTCCGACTAGAACGGCCAACCGAATTTATATAAATAGAACCGATGTGACTTATGAGATTTAAAAGACCATTTAGTCTGACTGGAAGCAGGACACCAATTAAGATAAGTACATCTAAAAACCAGTGTTACCATGGGATATACATATATTTGACGACCTCCTTGGTCGAGTGGCGTACACACCGGTTTTCAAGGTGTCGCCAGCTCTTATGTCCCGGGTTCGAACCCCGGCCGGGGTCAATGTAGAAAACCTCTTTTCTACATTGTCTCGGGTCTGGGTGTTGGTTGTACCTTCGTTGTCACTGAATTCCAAAACACAAGTGCTTTAGCTACTTACTTTGGGTTCAGAGCAATGTAGGTGATGTTGTCCATATTTTATTTATTTTTATTATTTATTAAATACCTAGTTTGTTACCTAATCAAATGGGTTGTGGAGGTCAGGAGGGTCAGTGGCTCCATGTTAAATACGGTATTCAGCTGAAACCGGTAAGACTGGAAGCCGACCCCGACATAGCTCGGTAAAAAGCTAGGCAGAAGACTATCTACAAAATGTAGATAATATTTGAACATTGCTTTCTGCAGACATACTTTTACTAAATCGACTTCTATAAAATACTTTATTACACCTGTAATGTTAGGCGATCGCTCTAGTGGCGACTGGGGAATCCAGTTCCATTTCTATACTTGTTATTTTTTGGGATATATATCGATATGATTTTGTTATGTAAAATTCATAAAAATAATTTAAAAAATTATCAAATTAAGAGAACAATTTTTAAAATCGCTCTCGTGTGTCATTGAGACTCACAGCTCGTCTGAACCATAGATCAATTAATCAATTAATGAGCCTTTTATTCTAAACTTACAGGAATGTTGTAGAAATAAATAATAAATAAATGTGGACAACATCACATACATTGCTCTGAACCTAAAGTAAGTAGGTAGCTAAAGCACTTGTGTTATGGAATTCAGAGACAACGAAGGTACCACAAACACCCAGACCCGAGACAATGTAGAAAAGAAGATTGTGTATAAGCTTATAATTATTTTCGTCTGTATTGGTCTAGTCTCTAATGTAAAATAAGTAGGTATAAGATATTTTTATTTTGTTACTAGCTGTCCCCCGCGACTTTGTTCGCGTGTTTTAGTTTTAACGGTTTTTCATTTTTGCAACATTTTTCATTTATGCTCCACTCCTATTGGTCGTAGCGTGATGTTATATAGCCTATAGCCTTCCTCAATAAACGGACTATCCAATACAAAAAGAATTTTTCAATTCGAACCAGTAGTTCCTGAGATTAGCGCGTTCAAACAAACAAACAAACAAACTCTTCAGCTTTATAATATTAGTATAGATTAGTTAAGCTAAACAAACCTGTAAGAAACGATTGTTAACATGTGGAACAATAAATTTATTCTTATTCTTAAAGTCGACTACTAATGCAATGCATTACAACACTACTATATTAAGAGAAGGTTTACATAATAAAAGCAGTAAAATAGATTTTCAAAACTCGTTGTTACCAATTTCGTGATGCCAACTATCACTATGCCTTAGAAAAATGGATAACACTTCAACATTTCTTTTTAAATCTAAAAAAGGATCTAGATCCAGCCACGTACATTCATTCAATAAAATAAATTATTCAAAGCCTTAAGGTGGGCGTACACGGGCAACTAAAACTGTTCCATTCTTAGAAATTTCAAAAGAACAAAAACATATTAAGCTGCGTATACACGGGCAATTTGTGGCAATTTCTATACAAACTTTGTATTGTCATACAATGCTAGGTGTACTTGGGTCCTGCTGGAGCTGCGCTGAGAATGCACAAGCGATCCCGCGGTTCAGGCTAAGGCAAGGACGGGACCGGGGTGTTTTTAGTCGGTGCGAGTCCGACATATCCCCACGCCGTTCCCCTGGGCGTGGGTCGAAGTCATTTTTAACCAAAATTGCCAATAATTGCGTAATTAATTGCCCGTATAAGCACACTTTAACGAGGTGGCGGCTACTTCAGACAATTTACATATTAATCCATTCATATTTTCGGCAAAAATATGCCGTGTAAGCACACCACAACGATTTAGATCTGTTTCAGCCATTTTTTTAGTCTAGTTTTGTCCCTAGATGAAATATTTCATTTGTTTCTCAGCCCATATCTCTGGGGCAAATGATCGATATATCGCTGAACATTTAAATATTTGTCAACGAAGACAAATTGCACAGTAGAGCTGTATCACATGACGGTAGTGATGGGAAAGTGTCGATGGAATTTAGTGAAGCAAAGTTATTTTTTTGTTTTGTTTTTAAATATCAACAAGTTGTCCTTTCTTCTCGTCGTTCTATTTCATACAAAAATCTTACATAACGTAGATTTTAAAGTAAATTATTTTAAAGGAGATTTTCCATTTACCCAGAGTTAAAAAAATATTGTAAAAATTCTCAATAAAAAGTCCGTCAGTCTTTAAATAAATAATTCCTGGATACTGGCTACATAATTTCATGTTAATAATTATTCATGGATTCATAAAATCACGCATGTATCTCTATATAAGTACGTCAAGTTGTACTATTGCACATCCACATTAATGTAGCATAAACTTATTTTGTGTCTGAGGGTAATTTATGTTTATCAGCTGTTCGGTTGCCATAATACATGCTTCGCCTAGTTTGGGATCAAATGGCCGTATGTGAACTGTCCCAAGATATTATTACTATTAACCTTAACCAAAAACCTTAGTTTTAAAATATTCCAAATTATCGATAGAATTCGTGTCACATCACTATGTTCAGTTGAAGCCAATCCATTTGACCTGTTATTCTCGATATGAGAGATTACAATGCCGTCTGTACATCATTTGTTTAATGCGGCAACCATTTTGTATTATCATTCCACAATATATTAATAAATCAATGAAATATTTCTGTTAGGTAGGATTTATCAAGTTATCTGAAATTAAAATAAATGTAGGTACCTACACATTTTATGCCGTGAGATATTTGGTATTTTAATTAGTTATCGATGTTAATCCTAATGTTATCAAATTTTATTCGATTCTGTAAATTTACGATCTGATTCATACTAAAATTGTATTAAAATATTTCCACTTAAATATTTGAGCGAAATTAGTAATACTACTGGTTCCAATTTATATTCGATTTGTTCAACTAGATATTTACCTATTTATTTGTTCTTACGTAATCAGTTATGGCGGAATGAAAAGTGTAAATAGGTCTTTTCCACCCGAAAACTGAACAAAATGAGACACTTCTAGTAATTCAAAGAGATTAAATCCTTTGCTTGAAGAAACCCAGTATTTTCGGTACTATTTCGTAGTATATTAGGAACACAACACGAGCTTCTGGTCTAAAATATTTGGTTGTGAACAAAGATACAATTTAGTACAATCAAATTTAAATTCAGCCTATAAATGTCCACTGCAGCAAAAATATAACCTAAAATTTTGGCTAGGTAAGTCAACATTCTAGGTGTTTTATTTATTGAACTATGTAAACTACTTTATATATTGTTACTTTTAATAACTTTCAAATAATAAGGCCTAGTAAGTTTTAAACTGTTGAATAGCTTTTCCGGCTAGCACGCAAATTATTGTTACATTCACAATAATAAAATCATCTAAATTGATTCACCCATTTGGAAGCTACAACAGCACAGGCAGATAGGTCATTACACAAATACATAAATCTAAACACGTTAAACTTATAGCACCACGTTTCTTGCAGCAAGGGTTAAAAATATACCTTAACGAGCAATTCTTTGGTTAGAAACGACAGACCATCAGAGAATCAACATCCATTCAAGTTTATTGTCTAAGTTTGAACGTCGGAAAGTTGTGGAGTCGGTTAGAAAGAGATTTTAAGAATAAACCTGGCTAAGTATTATAATTAAGTTCGCGCTCATCAATCACGCCCCGCCATCTGTCGGAGGCCCGTGGAAGCTTTAAACGTACCTGTATTTATAGTCTGGACGGAACTAAAGACAAGATCGTTTGTGAGAAATAATGGGAATTGTTTTAAAATTTCTTCAAGGAAAGATCAACCCAATAATTTATTGATAAACACCTATTATAAATATAGATATGTTTAAATTATGATCAAGGCTTATTTTCTGTTTTGCTTTTTATATTTTTTTGGTATTTGAATAAAGAACGTGAGGTTCTGTATTTAAATACAATTGTTTTATATCTTTTTTAACTTGGAAAATAATATGTCGAATAGTAAATAATATGGTGACTTCTAACATTAGAGTATTTTACAAAAACATTCAATCATATCTAATAAAAATAAAACCAATAAAATAACTAGTTCTAAGAATCACACTCATTTCTTTTACGTTTTGACACAGTAACCATATAATTTCCTTTTTATTTTCCGTTTAAAAGTAGAAATAACTGAAATGTGACAAAGTTTTGAAACAAAGGATTAAACCCAGACTATGAATAGAGCCTACCCACACAGTTTACGTAGTTACTCATAGGCAACTTTTGTCGGCAGATGTATTCATCTAATTGATTATTCTTGCTGAAATTCAGGTAACTTCCTAGTACATTGACTATTCAGTATGCTACATACTGCCTTTGTTTGCCTTTGTGTAGGAAAGCTAAAGCATGCAGGAAGGTTGTATAATTTTATAAGGTGAATCTTTATTTCGTAGATTCGTGGGTTTGAAAACCCTTTTTGAGTAGCGTGGTCTTTTGATACATTCTACCAAGGACCAATAAAAGGTAGGTAAAATGGATAGGTAGGTACGTAAACAAACGTTTTATATGAACTATTGAATTTGATTCGGCTTTATTTAGGTAGCATGATGTTTCGTCAACTTTTATATTCTTTGGTCTTATGGCCGTACAGATCGTAACCAAAAAGAATCGTTTCTTGAATATTAGGAACCAGGCATTAAACAAAACGCGATTTTTAAAACAAATTATTTAAAAATCTAAAAATTGTCGTCTTTTAAATATGATTAATTAATCATCAGGAAATTGTAACCTTTTTTTAGCTTTTCCCAAGCTAAAAAGTCGTGGTAGCCTAGCGGCAAGATTGCAGGTTCGAACCCACTACAGGCAAGTACCAATGTGAGTTTTTCATAGTTATATCTACTTTCTTAAATATTCTAAGGCGCTATTGGCAAACGGTAAAGGAAAACATCGTGTGAAAACCTAGATTCTAAAATCTGAAAATTGAAATTGTCAACGACAAGTGCGGTGATTAATGCTCGTGCATTCTCTACATGACAAGATGCCAGTGCCCGGCAGTGCGACATTTATAGGCCAGTATAATAAACTAAAAAAGCTCACAATTTCTAGTCCTAGTGTCTCTTTCCAGTATCCTCGGATTAAGCTGAATGAAAACCAATATTTTAAATGGTGGGTAGAATTCCACATACTTTACTGGTTAAAATAGGTACCCTGTACTGGTAGTCAGAATTCTGTCTTAACAACTGACAAAGTTAAGTTATACCTTAATTAATACCTTAATCTTAGTAGCTAGTCACAAGATGACTTAGACAATAGGTCCTAGTGTCTAAGTCATTAAATTAACTAACTTCTATTAAATACTTACCTCACGAAATATTGTGTTCATGATTCCGTTTTTGGAACCACTGAGCCGCTTCGGCATTTGGTTTATAACAGAGGCAAATATTAATGTTGCCGCTACATTACTTATTCACTTGCCAAAATGAATGAACAAATAAAAAATTTAAATGACGTCATATTTCTTATGTAAACGAGAAAAAGAATGGAGACGGACGCGGTGTTTTTCTGCTTGTGGTGCAGTAAAAGCTACACGATATGCTCATGTTTTAAGACCCCATTAACAGTCATAGTGGGGGCTTAGACCCCAATAGTCAAGTTAGGATTACACACCCCGAGAAAGATTGACTGTTATACAGTGTGTAAGTGTCAATATATTTTAATAAAAAGTTTAAGAAGTAGTTATCACTTCACCTTGTGAGTATATTTTATACTTTTACTATAAATAATTACGCTTTAAAAGATTTTGATAAATCGCTGATTTTTTTGGGCTTTGATTTTACCACAACAGAAACAACCATTAAATGCCAGAAATACTTTTCGTGTGTCCGTACATTTAAGTATGAGCAGTCATTAAGGTTCGGAACACCGTGAGATTTATGAGCATTTAACTTACAATATTTTGGACTTTATATCCTATAATAGATAATATAGCCTTTATAGCTTAGCCTGCAGTACTGTAAATTCTTTAATTAACATCATTATAAGGGTGAACTAAATTTATAAACTGGTGACAATTATATTTTACTTAAGACACAAAAACTGTCTGTGTTATTAACTATCTTAGGCAACACAAGAAGACACTAGGGTTGTGTTTTCAAAAAATGACGCTCAATAATTTTCCGTATTTTATTGTACGAATAAGCCGACTGGTATTTGTTAACACGCCAGCTACCACTGGGCGAAGTGCTGCGGGTTTGATGCACGCTCGGCATACACATTTTTGGGATCTTTTCACGTTTGTCCTAGCCTCCATGATGCAATCGTCAATTTGAAATACTTTCTTCAAAGAAACTGGGGTTACCGCACAAAACTATCATCAGGATGAAAATTAGTATGGGAGGAACAAATTTAGTTTTCGAAATACTTTCTTTTTTTCTTATTAGGTAAAGGGAAAGGAGAAATTTGTTCATTTTTAAGGGCAGAAGCAGTATACCAAATATATCTACGTATTTCCGTAGCACTGTTTATGCAACTTGACTGTTTTGTTAGAACTGGTTTAGTCATTAAAATGGAAGAGACAAAAAGGCTTTTAATGAAACTATGTTGATATATCCAATAAAATATGCAAACAACCCTACTCTGTAATAACTTGAGAAAAAAATAATAACTCAAACACAGATCACCTTTTTGATTTCTTAAAACAAAGGGATCCATATTTTAGTCGGTCGCGACTCAACCCCTTCGCCGCGACGATTGTGTCTTAAGACCCCCAAATGATAATTAATTTGGTCGTTGCTAAAAAAATAAACAAAGAACCAGTTGAGGCCAGTATTCATCAAGATTTTAAATAAAAGTCGTAATTTTTTTAGTGCAATTAATATTATTCTTAAATAGCAATAACACACAATTTTTTTTGTTTTGTTTATTACGTAAATATTGTGATAAAAATGAAATAATTATTATCTTGAGCTTACTTATAGCCACTATAATTCAAGACACAAAGAACGAGAAAAAAATTAAAGTAGAATCTTAAAATAAATTTACGGCCTTGGAATGACATGTAATATTAACAAGTAAGGACTACTTAAACGATAAGTATGTAATTATATTCTTCCTATAAAGAAAATATTTTCATTATAATTTTCAGTGCATAGCTATCACGTTTGTTTCTGCATCACCTAAAGGTTGACTGGTAGAGAATGCCTTCTGGCATTAAGTCCGCCTATGTACACTGTGCATGAAGTATTAAATAAATAAATAAGTAGGTAAAAAATCAATTTCGTCAACCAGCCATATTTACAACGTACATTTCAAAATCTCTCCAGTCATAAAGCATAAAATTTATTTGCCTATAAACGTTAAGATTGACACAAATTTTAAAAGACTCTAAAGTAGCAATTTCTCTTAAAATCGTAACCATTAAAATACAATTACCTCGAGACATTACTAAGAAGGTGCTTAAAGAACTTGACTTAAAATGGTTTCGGGGTCAAGTGTGAACTTTTTTTTTAATAAAACAAGAAAATTTGAATAGCTAAACGCCATCTGGCCGGGCAACTTGTTTAACTTCCCCCACAGCGGGGGAGGGTTAAACTTGGAGTTTTTTTATAAATTATGATCTTATAGGTGAACTTGTGATATTGTTAGAATCGGAATGAGATGGAGAGATTAATGTTTGTATAGTTTTCATTTGGATGATAAACTGTCTTTGAACTTTCAGCTAGCCCATTGAATGGTTTGTTGGGGTGCGGTTCGTTTAATTTTTTGAGACCGTTTGGTAGGTAAGGGTTATTTAAACATGGTGCTGAAATCTGAGTTTATTTATGCTTTATTATGCTGTTAAGTGTAGGTGCAGGTGTGTCTTGTTTTGTCCTGATAACGTATACAGGTTCGATGATGATGATGTACTTACAAGAACATAGAGTTGTAAATATATCGAACTAAATACTAGTTAGAGTTCTGGATACCAGTCGATCTGTCATTTTGTTACCTTACTTACATTAATATTATCGAACACTTTTTTAAATTTCAATACGTTCATCGCTAAACTAAATTGCAAAACTTTGATTATTTGAAAATTTTCAAGAATTTCAAGTCCACTATCAAAGGACCAAAAATCTTGAATTTTCGGATCGAAGGACCGGAATTTCTAAACTCACATCCAAGATAATTTCTTATCGAGCGTCCTAATGTCATTAGCCGATCCGAATGGAGATTATAAGTAGGTCCCGCGAAAATAATTAACAATTTCAGCGACAGTTTGGCTATAAACGTTTAAGCTTGAGTCCACGGGGCCAATGGTGCCGCCCACGGTACCTATTATGTTGTAGGAGAAATGTATACTGCGACACTTGTGTATTCAGACGGGCTCTGTACTCTTAAATGAATTTCAATTCTGATATGTTATTTATTTAGCAGGCACTCAGTACTACAAAATACTGTAAATGTTTAAATTCCAGTTAGTTCCTTCCATTGACAGTTTTTTTTTTTATTATAACTGAATCACGTGTCTACTAATATCAATTTTGCATTGCATTGTGATGGAATTAAAAATAATTGAAGAGTGTGGGAGAATAATGGAAGGTGTGTTTTTTCAGAAAGTTTGTTATATATATAGTGATATGCTCATGTTAAATTAAGAGCGTAAAGTCATAGCCAATTAGGTCAATTAGGCAAACATTCGTCAAAATTCATACCAAATAATAAATATATTCAAATTAAAAACAAAACTGACCAAGTGCGAGTCGGACTCGCGCATGAAGGGTTCTGTATCATTTTATGGAGCCCACTTTAATTTTTTATTTATTTTTATATGTTGCTATAGCGGCAACAGAAATACACACTCTGAAAATTTTAACTCTCTAGCTATTACGGTTCATAAGATACATTCATAAGCCACTGACAGACAGACGGACGGGCAGACACACGGACAGATGGACAGACAGACGGATGGGCAGACACACGGACAGATGGACAGACAGACGGACGGGCAGACACACGGACAGATGGACAGACAAGCGGACGGGCAGACACACGGACAGATGGACAGACACACAGCGGACGGTTAGTAATAGGTTCCCGGTTGGCACCCTGCGTGAACTCTATAAAGAAGGACCGACCGGAAAGAGGTTTATTGCAGTTTTTGACAGGATAGAGTGGATGGAGTGGCCTCTAGTACTTGATGACGTCATCATTAGGTTATGAGTGATTCACTCTACACACATACGCTACATAATCGCAGTTATCCTTCAATCTTTGTACTAAAAACAGTCACCATTCCAACTTTTTTTCTTACAAATTAATTCAAAAAATACTTTTTTTCTTCTAAAAACCAGTGTACGTCTTACCGGCTCTTATTGCCTCTCCGTAGCGTGTGACCCTACAACAAACACTTACGAACGTAAGAGGCATTTACCTGCGTCCCTCTTTACCGCCCTCCGCTGTTAATAATTAAATTCACTTTGCGTTGAAAAAATCTTAGCTAATGTTATTGCACAATTAGTAGGCGGGAACTAAAGTATTTGTGATTATGTGGAGTAAATCTTGAACTTGGTAATCAGATTAAGAAACTATTTGATTTACTCTTAAAATAAAAGAAAAAAAAATATTTCTTGAGAGACGATACTATGTTTTTTTTCATTAATGTCTATAGTAAAATATGAAGTATTCTTTAAATGTAAATCAACTCTATTTATAAATAATTATGACTCGAGGTTCATTAGCTTCATCGTCAAAGTTATATGAACAGCAAGAATCGAATGAATCGTTGATGATGACGTGTTTTTCAGAGGAATTCGCTTTCTTCTAAAAAAAATAATGCTTCAAAATGCCACCACAATATTTACTTAGTCGCACGTAAATAATAGAAATCGTAAACAATATTGATATATATAATTTTCTATCGACAACCGTTGCTAATGATCAAATCAACAACTCAACATACGCACCCAAACACGGAACTAAGCCATCAACGAAAATAATGAATGCCTTCACCCAAGCCTTACACAACCACCTCTGAAAACAAAAGTATAAAAGTACAAATTAAAAATTCAGACTCGCACGCCCCGAACAAGGTATTTTATACACGCGTCATAAACCTAATGTTATTTATTGTGGCAATAAACGGGGAAAAGTGAAAATAACGAGAGTCCCCCTCTGCCCCGAACCCCGATCGACGCCCACGCGATATTTCTTGGAACCCACTTAGTTTTGAAGTGAAATCAAAGTTTGGTGTAAAGCTGGGTTTTGACTACAGCTAAATGTGCGAATGTACGCAGCTTTAGGGCTATTTTCTTTTAGTAAGAGGTTTAGGTCGTACTGTAAATGTAAATGGGTTCTTTCTACCTGTACCTAAACCGCAGTTATTGTTAAAAGGGTTGCCTCTTTGAAACTCCTTTTATTTTGAATGAAACGTTTACTATTTACCAGATACGATCGTACTTAATCTAAGAGTTTTTTAGATTACATGATAGCAATATTGTCGAAACTATTACCTTCTTTTTTAAATCCCTTGATTAGGTAGTAGATAAAAAGCTAATGTTCTCTATAATATTTTGTAGTTAACAATGCTGTATATTAAATTCCATTACATAATTCACACAGTCATAATAAAAACCATTATCGCTAACACGACGTTTAAAATAAACTACAAGACAATTTTCTTTTAAATGCTCTAATTTCTTTAATGGCGTGGCACATTCCTAATAACATTGGAACGCCGAAGGGACGTCAAAGTCAAATTTTGGATAAACTCAAATTGTCTTTAATACTTTTTATAATTAGACAATTTTACGCATCTGGGACCTTAAGTTCACCTACTTCGGGACTTCTACTTAATTATAAGAGACAATTAAGAGACGTTCACAAAATTATTATGAAACAATCTTTTTTGAAAAATGGTCCTTTCAGTCGAGGGTATAAGGACCAAATCGGTCGCCAGCAAGTTTTGCAAAGAACATAATCGTCGTATTAAGTAATTTAGACCTTAATAGCTTTCGCTTTTGTGAAATGATTTCCCAGTTTTTAGGGATATAATTGAAGAGGGATCTTATGAAAATTTTTATTATAATAATATGATTATTACTTGGGAAATTTTGGTTGTGATTCTGATTATTGTCATGAGTTGGTTTTTCACGCAGATCGTGAAATACTTATATTATATTTATAATATTCTTATATCATGTATTTTTTAATGAGATTTCTTCACGATTGCTGCAGTGTTTACCATAATTATATCAGGTGTTATAATCAGTCTATTTTTTACGATATTATTTAATTCAAAAACCTAATTAAAATTAATTACATTTAGCTGAACTGACTACAACTACCTACATAAGTAACTTTATGAAATTTAGCTTTATTTAATTTAAAGCAACCCTGAAATTTCTGATACCATGACCCGTAAAAAATCTTTCGAAATCAACCTCCCCCTTACAGTTAAAGTGTAAAAGTTTGGTATAACGATAAGTTTACGACCCGTAGCGGGGGTCGGATATATGATAAAATTTAATTCTTGCCCAACCGTAAAACGACTGATATAGAATCGGAATTAAATGTTAAGTTTTTTACGATAGGATTGGTAATCATATTTTTAAGAGTATAAAAATAAAAATGCTTATAATTTTTGAGGCAGAAGACTTCAAACAATAATTTAGTCCTGAAATTCAGAGACCGTTTTAGCCATATAATTATATATTTATTTTGATCCAAGTTATAAACTATCAGTTTACCAAATATCGTACAAATCTGTAGAGCAGTTTTTGCTTGAATGAGTTACAAACAGACATCTATCCAAACTTGCACATTGCTTAATTTCATAATTATTATCAGCCCGTATTAGTCCAATGCTGGACACAGGCCTCTCCCGTTGCATGCTTAACTTAAAAGATCAAAATTAAAATAATATTCAAAATTATTTTTATTCTCGCACATTGTCCGGAAAAAACAGAGCTTAGTAGAAAATATAATAGAATGTTCTTTATAGTACACACAAGGTCTTATCGGTAAAAGCGATATCTTCGAGACAACCTTTGGATGGACAGGAAAGATAGAAAAAATAGGAAGAAGGGGGTAACAGGTGTACTATTAAATATATTCAGTGCTCAACAGTTTTCTCATCTAAAGAGCCTTTTCACTTCATTTATACCTAGTCTATAACAAGAACAGGTAGAAGGCAGGTAGAACGTTGTATAAATATATTCTTAAGCGTAGATTGAATAAGCAAAACTTTAAGAACTGAGTTTATTTGTGTTTCTTGATTGATGTTGTGTGTTTTGCGAGTTCGGAATCGGCGGTAAATTGCAATTTACTTTAGTACAACATAACTTTACTTCTTCTTCACTTTTATTGTCTTTTATGCTTGGATCTGTGGATTTGTACAACATTTCAGAAAGCGTGTCAGCAAAATTGCTTTTAGTATTTCAGATGCTTTTCCGCTAAATTTTTATGTCAAGCCAACATATTGTTAATTACTTAATCACTACAGTCTCAGTCAATATTTTTGTAAGGTTTGGTGTGTTACTAAAAACTTAATGACTAGTTTTGGCACATGAGACACAAGCCATCAATAACCGCTCGAATTACCATTTTAATTTTAATGATAATTCTATTACAGAGTTTGTATTATTGAGCAATCATTAAGTAGTCGATCATATATTTTTCACTCCAATTTAGGTACCTACTAACATTTATAAATAGTACCAATTGTTTATAAAATCATGGCATGTATAATTTGTAGGAGGCAGGACCACGAGACAAAGCTGTTCAATAGTGCGTAACTAAACATTTCACGCCATTATTTATGCGTGAAAATTGAGGCGACATGAAACAACTAATCTTATAAAATTTTGAAAACCTTTTAAGATGATTAGCGTCAATAACAATGCCTTAAGCACTCAACAGCTTTTAAACTCTACGACAGTTTTCAAATAACGAACTTAAAGCGCCATCTTGATTAAGGTCACTTGTCAAAATGGCGGGGTTTTAGTAATTTGTAGTGACATCTATCGAATTAGTTCATAAACAGCGAAATTTCGTAACATTTTGGACTGGTCCTTGAAAAACCCTTACATACTTTAAAACGGTGTCAGTAAACGTTAAAATTATGTCAAAATTTGAATGAAGAAAATTACTAAAGATGGCTGGATCTTAGATAATTTATGGCGCAATGATGGGTGTGTGCTTGTGTGATTTTAAGTATGTATGTACCTACTGTCACCTACTGTCTATGAGTCTACTATAGTTAGTCGTTGATATTATATATAAACTAGGCTCGTTGCTACCATAGCCACATTTCGTCGTAACTAACGTGGTATCGCATAGCGTTTTTAAAAGTAACAACGTATCCAATAAACTAGCCAAAGTACATCGTATACAAAATTTAAATTAACCAGTTTTATAAAGGCTCTATTAAAAATAATAGGCTTATCTATAAGCAGGCGTCATAAACAATACTTGTTAGGTTGCTATGGCAACGACGAACATAACAAAATTGGTGTCGGAAATTTCTGTAGTGTTTTGTTTTTTTAAATATGTCGAAGACCAAAACTGGGGCTGTTTGGGAAGACAGAGAGGTCCTTTTTGACTTGCCTTTTGCGTAAGTACGTTATATTATATCCCTACGTTGCTTTAATAATGGTAGGAATGTGTTAACAAAAATACATATTATCACATTAATATGTAAAGATATATTCTTAAAGTTTTTTTGATGATGGCAAGGATACGAGTTTCGATAAATTGAGGCAAAGGACCATTTTTATGTTTTATGACAATAGGTAGATAACTAGAGTCTCAAAAACCAATGATTATCCATAAATTGATGACTGAATTTCCTTATCTTCCAGATATTTAAGACTAAGGCCTGGGGAGAAGATATTCGACAGGATCGAACCAATAGAAGACACTAAAGGCAATAGTGGCACTAAAGGTCGCATGGTAGTCACCAACTTGAGGATCATATGGCATTCGATGGCTTCTCCTAGGATTAACTTGTGTAAGTTTATTAATTCTTCTGCATAGCCTTTTCCTCCAGCTATGTTGATTGTTGGGGCTGGCTTCCAGTATCACCGGTTTCGGCTGAATATCATATTTTACATGGAGCGACTACCCATCTGCCCACTTAGACAAGTGACATATCGAAAAGCGATAACGCTGATCGATTCGTTCAAATATATGTAAGTGACAGGTCCAAGTCACGTGACTTATCGGAAGGAAATGTAATTTCGATACATATAGTGTCATTTATGCGATTTCTATCATCGTTAACGCTTGTCGAAATGCCACTTGTCTGGGGGGCCTGATCTACAGAATTCATTAAAATATCCCGTAATAATAGGGTAATAAAGTATCCCATTGTAATAGTGGTTTTCAGATTTAATGACTTAACAACTGTCAAAGAATGAATAAGACAGTCGGGACCAAAACGTGCGCTCCGAGGCATGGTGTCTCGATAAGTTTACAAGTCTTACAAATAGTCATTGATCCACAGAGCCTTTATTATTATTCAAACCGACTTACACTTAACTAAGTATGTTAATTTTTTACGTAAATAAGTATTGCTTATTTATTCCAGAGTTAGTGAGTTTGTAAGTGCAAACCTTCACTACAATGAAACAGTTTTGTAATAGAGATCGATAATTACCGATTATCGAGCTATTGTTCCAAAATTACTATTCTAGGGAAATCAATTAGTAATCGCGGTACGTAAGCGTACAAAAGGATGCATCGTTAATTAATGAAATTAGAATTGCCTTTACTGAATTGCCATTGCGTATTTCAATTATTAACCAATGGTACGTTCATTCAGGTTTATTGTGAATTCATTAAGGCCTTTGATTGGGTGAACATGTGTTTCGTTATCGATAGTTTAGCGATTGGCAAACCTATGTTATGAAATAGGTAATAGTATAGTAGGTATATGTCAATAAAGGTTTAAAAATAACTTTTGTCAATATACAATCTTAAACTGCAATATAATGAATGGGAATCCTTCAAGGATTATTCCTAGGCCCTACTTTAATTAGCCTCATTTTTTTATTACTCATTTATTTCTCCAGCTATTGGTCTCAACTGCATATTATCTACAAATACGAAAGTGGTCAATTCCGGACTTCGCGGAACGACACAGGCTCTGAACGTGTTAGCAGCATACAAAACCAATAAATATGAATTTATATTCACGAATCTATCACCAAACTGTGTCAGACATTACACGTCTGTTGCCGGGGTGTTTAAGTAAGATGCTTTATTATACTATAAGTTCGAAAATAATTCTGATAACTGACAAAATTTCAAAACATTTCAAGTCGTCAATTTTATTTACAGAGCTTATGCTGGCTCCCGCATGTACCGAGACCTCAAACTAAGAGGTGCTATTGTTCACAACAAGCATTTAAGAATGCTACCACTTGAACAAGTAGGTGTTATTGCTATAATTCAAATACTTACTGGATCAAGTTAATTTAACAGTCTATTATTGGAAGTTTTCTCTTCTTATTCAACTCAATTTAGATTTCATCTTCATTGTTTCATGAATACAGAACATGGTAACTACTTTCAGATATGTCTAAGCGAGCATAGTATTTGGAACTTATCAAGCGACTCCGGGAATTTAGGTACCTTGGTAGTCACGAACGTCAGGGTCGTCTGGTTTGCAGACATCAACGACGCCTTCAATGTATCCATGCCGTACATTACTGTTGAAAGTGTAAGTTAATAGTCAAAATTATCACGGTAAAGTAGCTTTGAACCCATGCCATGTACCTGTATTAGATGGTCGGTACTAGCACTTTTGGACCGAAAATCAGCGCAGTTGAACAATATTATATCGAACTTGCTGTCCCCCACGACTTTGTTCGCGTGTTTTAGTTTCAACGGTTTTTCATTTTTGCAACATTTTTCATTTATGCTCCGCTCCTATTGGTCGTAGCGTGATGTTATATAGCCTATAGCCTTCCTCAATAAACGGACTATCCAATACAAAAATAATTTTTCAATTCGAACCAGTAGTTCCTGAGATTAGCGCGTTCAAACAAACAAACAAACAAACTCTTCAGCTTTATAATATTAGAATCGATTAATTAAAAGTGGTATTTGTGTGAAATATAATCATTAGACTTCTTACGCTATGTAATAAGAATACTTACTATAGCTACTGTTTCATTTTATTAAAATTTGCTTTATGCTATATTCCAGATCGCAATCAAAGACTCAAAATTCGGAGAAGCGTTAGTATTTGTAGTTCGTCCAACTTCAGGAGGCTATGTATTGGGATTCAGAGCGGATCCCCGTGAAAGACTGCGCCCTTTACTAACTGAACTGAAGGCACTGCATCAAGCTTATACTGAAAAGCCGATATTCGGAGTTGAAGTTACTTGGAATAACGAGGTAAAATCATTTTTTTTCCTATGTAAGGGCTCTAAAGATGTTGTCTTAGAGCAAAGTAAAGAAAAAATCAAGATGACAGACCTCACTCTTGTAAAAGAGTTTCATTTAGCAAAAAAGAAAGGGTATAATTTAAAAAAGTTGATCTGATTCTTCTTGTTACAGAACACAAGACCTTCAACGGATGATATAGATGAATTAGAAGAAATAGGAGAGCCTCGCGGTGAAATGGGACCAAATTTGTACCTAGCATCACAACTAGCACAAAACAAAGGCGAAGCGGAAAGCCCACCTGTTTATAGCCCTTATTTAGGACTAGCTATTGAACCTGTAAAAGAAGGATTTACTTTAAAAAGTCTTTTTGAAGTACAGTCTTCTTCATAGTTTCCGGTAGTTCTTCTTCTTAAAGTGCCTCTCCACTACTGGAGGTTGGCCGTCAGCTCAGCAAACTTCTTCCTGTCCTGCGCCAAGCGAAAAAGTTCTTCTACGCTGGCGATTTCTGTCCATTCGCGGATGTTGCGTAGCTAAGACTTCTTTCTCCGTCTAGCGCGTCTTTTCCCTTGGATTTTGCCCATCATAATCAACTGAAGGAGTTGATAACGGTCGTGTCGCAAGACGTGACCCAGATATGCAACTTTCCTTTTTTGACGGTCTGCAACAATTGGCGGTCTTTTCCGACGCGTTGGAGGACTCTCACATTGGAAACTTTCTGTGTCCAGCTAATACGTAGCATTCTTCGATTTCGAAGGCTTGGAGAAATCTTTGAGTGCTAGCTTTTAGAGTCTAGTAGTTCTACATTTTCCTATTATTATTTAGCCGACGAAAGTATTATTAGCTATTAATAAAGTAAATTTATAATTAATTGGCGTATCTTTTCGAATTATACTGAAATTAAATCCATACCTACATTTATGTAAAATCTCAGGCTCAAAATCACTTTTTACATGTACAATTAGTAACTAGATACAAGCTCTTCTTTGTTTGTGGCTCACAATAATGTGTACCTATGATGTTGATTAAATAAAAAATATTATTATTATTCTTGTTTCTTCTTTTAAAAAACGACTCCCGCACTAAGGAATATTAATCCTTGTGTCGCGGGGGGTTTCACAAACATTCAAATCACATGCACAAAGAACACCCAGACTTGAAACAAGTATTTGTGGATCACACAATACTTGTCCCATGCGGGGATCGAACCCGCGGCACGTCGCGCACAGAGGTAATTGGCGTGGTGACCTATACCACTCGGCTACCCGTGCAGTCAAAAATTATTAAATGTACAAAGTCTGTAAGAGACTCAAAAGACTAATATCAAAGGCTAAAAATAATTACACTTACAGTCCGAAACTCCGAACCGAAGTTAGGCAATCTCGCGAACTTCATGTGCCACCACCAGCTTCAAACAAACAAGTTTTTAATAAAATGACGTTTTGTTTGTGAACTTGTTACGACTTGAATTTTACGTTTTATATTATTTATTTATAATTATAATAATTTTACAAAGGCAGGAATTTATTTACCTATTTATGAATTTAACAGAACGAGAATGTTTCTCTTGAAAAAAAATAGTTTTTTTTATTTCTTAATTAAAATTATTACTTAAAGGATATTTATTAAAAATGAATAAGGAAAGCAGTAGAAACGCAGCTGGTCTGGTAAGTGTTTTAATTTAACATTATAACCTACTTGACGTGTTCACAACTACGAAGTATTTATTCAAGATTCGCTAAAATAACAGAAGTCTAAAATTGTGTTTGCCTATATCAGCTGTTTCACAGAATAAAGAGCTGTTGATACTTTGTCATGTTATGTAGATGTATTGATATTATCAGAAAAGGCAAAGGATATGTATGTTATTATTAAGACTATTTTAAAATTGTACAAATATTTGTGATAATGACATAGAAATTATGTATGTCATTATATATGTTATACAGAGAACTAAAGATGTTTAAGACAGCAAAATAACATTTATAAAAAAAAATTGTAAACAAAACATTGTTACAAATCAGACTAAAAAAAAAAAAATACATTTTCAACATCCATTCATCACAATAATAATACCAGCTTGTTACAGTCCCAACGCCAGGCAACAAAAATAAAAATATGACGAAATAACATGGTTAAAGTAACATATTAAAATTCAAATCCATACTTCTAGCGCCGCTCAGCCATAGCAGAGAGAATTCGTCTTAGAGAAGAATGGTCTGCATTAAAGGAAATTGATACAGCTACAACATCAAGAGCTCGGACTGAAATTAAAAAGCCAGTGAGATGTAGAACAACTCCCACTGTATCAAGTAATAGGAGGCAGAATACTGCTAGTCAAAAAAAGGTAAGATTTGTAATAGTGGCCCAATTTTGAAGCAAATACTTCTTACATAAATGAATTTTTGAGATGGAAAAAAACTGTTGAATTTTTGACACTGTTACCATTTACGACACCTGTGTATATAAGTATTTAATATATTGTAATTGTTCAACTTTTTAGTTTTGTTGGCACTCCCAGAATCCAATGGCCAATGTATTTTATGATGAGACTGGAAGTTTTTTATTAAAAAAGCAGCCATACTTGTACAAATTGGGCATTTTAATGCTCTTGCTAGATACATAATTAGGCAGACTTGTGCAATTTTTATTTTTTTTATTAAGTAATTAGATTTAATTTATAAGATAGCAGACTTTGCACTTACTCTCCAATTTAATTTTAATACAATGGCAATGCAAAATTCTTATTATTTTTTTTAAGAACACGGTATCTCCTGCCTGCTCAACTAATACCAATTTTGCATTGGCATTGTATTAGAATTAAAATGAAATTGGAGAGTAAAAGCACTGGATGTATTGCTTTTATTGGTTAGTGTCAAACTTAAAAACTGGGTATTCATAAAACTTGTTATATTAAAGTACCCACTTCATTTTTAACTTGACAGTTTAATATTGTTGTTGATTATGTTTGATCAAAAAGCATTGAAAATTTATTCTTAAATATACTTAGAGTATAATTTAAATAAGTGCAGTGTATTATTTTTTCTGCAAGGCACCAGTTACAGACATTTCAAGTATGAGTGTGGTAATGTTACCAAGAGTGAGATTAGTTTTTATTTCTTGAAAAATGTTTAAGAAAATATCTCTATTCTGTTTTATTATGTTATCAGTGTAATTTATAATCATTTATAATTGAAAAGATATTTATAGTTTTGGAAATATACATTTATAATAATATAATAAAGTTATAAAAGTTTTTTGTTTGAATGTGCTAATCTCTGTAACTACCACTCGGATATGAAAAAATCTTTTTGCATTTGATTTAATATAGACTAATTCTCGGGAAAGGTTGTTACAATCTTTTATTAAGTGCTCAGCTAAATGGCTGGATTAAAATAATTCGGTATGTACATTTCAAGTCAATAACCTCTTTATCACTTTTATTGCTGCAGTTAAATGGCATTGCAGGTATGTCTAGTGCACATTGTAACTTGAAGCATGTAACATTCAGTACATAATATATCCATAAAGTAATGTATTTATCCATATTAATATTATAATAACAAAAGTAACTTGTGTCTGTCTGTTTGTCTGGCACACTTTCACGGCTAAACTGCCGAACCGATTTTGATGAAACTTGGTATGGTAGCTTAGATCTCAAGAAAAGATTTTGGCTAATTCTTAACTGGCACTCACGCTGGTGGATTTGTGGGAAAAAGCTAGTTGACTATAAGTAATCCGATGACTCACTGTATGTCCATTTGCCAGATAGCAAAGACCCCCAATCTTCTTCATTCCGGCCTCTCCCTGGCCACACTTTACAGCTTCATTAATTACTAAAATTTTATTGCAGGGTAGTCAGAGAACAATGCAAGTGACAAGCGATGCGCTACGAGGAGTGGTGGCTCTAGTGGATGTGGGTGGTGAGGGCCGCGCGTTGCCGCTGCGCTGTGCGCTAGCCGCGTTGGGCGCTACTGTCGTTATAGAGTGGAGCCCGCTGGTCACGCATCTTGTTTGGACTGATGGTAAGAGTGTATGGGATCTTTATTAGTGGCAAGAAAACTCTTTATCGTTTATCTAAGCTATGTTTTAAACGTACCCTTCTAAGGTCTAAATCCATACTAATATTATAAATGCAAAAACTTTGTCTGCTGTATGGTTTAAAAAGCTGAACCGATTTTGATGAAACTTTATGTGGGGTAAGCTTCAATTCCAAGAAAGGTCTTAGGCTGCTTTTTGCGATAACTGGCACCCACGCGGCTGGAGTCGCGGGCAAAAGCTAGTAATCTGTATATTTTGTAATCTGCAGCGGGGTGTCGAGCCACCCGCGCCAAAGCTCGAGCGTTAGCCTGCAAGCTAGTGTCCCCGCTGTGGGTGGAGGCGTGTGCGGCGGCGGCCCGGCGCCTGTCGGAGCGCAGCTTCCCCGCCGCCGCGCGCCACTCAGACCTGCCCTCGCCGCGCACGCTGCGGCAGCTGCTGGTGAGTACCACACACATACACACACTCACATATACACACACTCACATACACACACACTCACATACACATATACACACACTGACATACTCGTACTCCCATGTACAGGACAAACCCACACAACATTACAGTCACACACAGTCGCACACGCGGCCTCACACTGCTATGTACACAAACCCACACAACATTACACTCACAGACATGGTATATAGAGAGGTTGGATGTTTTTTGTAATGTTATGTGGGTAACCCATTTGATTTCATTTGGTTTTCTTTTATTATTAAGTGCAAATTGTACCTTTACAGAAAAAAGCTGAAATGGAGAACATCCCTCTAATAGACTTGCTGTCTGACAGTAAGGAAGACAACAACAACGGCTGTCCAAAGCTGAGAATATCTTCTGAGACTGACACCAGCACTGACAAGAGTCACGACTCTTCAAGGGAAACTATTGGTAAGTGATGAGCATGATCATTTGATTTGTGTCTAGGTGATTTATCTATAATATATATGTATTTAGAAATATATAAGTATGTTTTTGAGTTGTCTGGTTGCCATAATACAGGCTCTGCCTAGTTTGGTATCAGATAGCTGTGTGTGAGTTGTCCCAAGATATTATTGTTATTTCTTATCGTGCAACGCTCCATTTTCAGTTCATTCTGCGCGGTGACTTCGACCGTTATAACGACAACTATGAGACAGATCTTATAGACACGTCTTTCGACCCAACCAAATACATATAAATGAAAGAAAATTGGCATTATCGTGAATGTACAAATTTTTGGCGTCACTTCATTTGTCTTGACTTAATTTGATTGGAGCCACAAGTTATCTAATTTTAAGATTAAATTACAAACAAACGTTGGCGAACCTATTTAATAAAATAAAATAAATTACCTCCATAAAGTCGGAACGGTGCCAATAAGACCCTATTACTAAGCCTCAGCCGTCCGGGCGTCCGTCTGTTTGCCAGCGGGCTGTATCTCATAAACGGTATTAGCTAGAAATTTTAAATTTTCACAAAGTTTGTATTTCTTTTAACCCACATGTACCCAAGCGGCGACCGGTCTCCGCGCATGACGTCACAGCCAAATCTCAGTCCAACGCCGAGCGGCGACCGTTCGCCGCACTACCTCCACTTGATTTGAACCCTTTTTTATTGTGTTTAGAGTCTACTTTTGTATGAAGAAGTTTGATGATATACGACCTTAAACCTCTAGTTCAACGAGGTACAACTCACAATCAATGGGTTAAAGCTATAACAACAAATAAAAATTAAAGGGGCTTCACAAAATGGCAATTAGCCGGTTTTTTTAAGTTATCTTTGTTAACATATTGCATTGTGTATAGCTGTAGAGTCCCGCGTAAACACAGCACCCCGCGGACAACCCTCCCCGGTCCGCGGCGGACGATCGAGAAGGAAACTCTTCACACATAAAGAGGGACAGCTCGCTACGTCTGGAGAAGATTCGGGTAAGATAATGTACTTGTTTATTACGATACAAATAATAATACCAGCCGATTAATGTCCCACAGCTGGGCAAAGGCCTCATATAGAGAAGGATACAAATAAATCTATATTATATAAAAACGAGTTGCTGTTCGTTTGTCTCGCTAAAACTCGAGAATGGCTGGACCGATTTGGCTAATTTCGATCTTGAAATATTTGTGGAAGTTCAGGGAAGGTTTAAAAGGTGACAGGACAATCGTCTGTCGGGTCAGCTAGTAAGTAATAATTTTGTTATTTTTTTAATCTTGAATTTAACTTGGCTTATTAGTTATTATGTCTGTCTATTCCTCTATTGTAGAAAAATGTCCTACCGAATTCGGGCTCGTTTGATTTGTCTTTAGAACTACTGTGGTCCGCTATATACAATTATTTTGTTGTAACCTGGCCTATTACCAAGGTTACAAATAAATAATTGTCTATTCTTAATTTAATTCCAGAGGACGAAACGACAACGCGCAACAAGTTGCAGAACAGCAAGCTAACACAACGCGAGCGCCGCGACCTCGCGCGCGCCGAGCGGATGGCCAAGAAACTGCTCGCCGAGTGCAACACGCAGCGCAACCAGCCTGTGCAATCTACACAAAACTTGATGAACCCGAAAATTGTGAGGATTTTACAAACATACATATTCATAAATGCAATAGTAAGAAGTTGTTAGTGTAACATGATGCGCAACAAAATCATTATTGTCTTCGGCCTTGTAAAACCCGCTACTCGGCATCCGTCAGTAACATAATTTATAATATTAGTTTAATTTAAGGAATGATACAGGTAACATTTTTATATTTTTAGAAAAACCTAAATGGCCCTGCATACATATAAATTACATTAGGCGCGCAGTTTTGAAATGATTTATATTAGTTGTTCTTAAGTCAGTATTAGCGCGATCTACAGGCAAATTTATGTTTGTATTTTGTCAAATGTAGTCATATAATATTCTTTTCCCCAGGTTTTAACCGGCATGTCGCGGCAAGAACGGCAAGCGATCACCCGCTCGATCCAAGCTCTCAACGGCTGCATTCAGAAGGCCGTGAACAAACGAACCACACACGTTCTACTAGGCTCGTGTCACAGCAACGTCAGTTGTAGCAACCATCCTTCGAACATTACAGGTAAAACCTTACTTAATTAATTTTAATTTACTTAACATTCTCATCCTGGTATGCTAATTTCCACGCCTTTGTTGTGCGTGTCCGGGATACTTCAGGGATGATGAAATCAAATGTACTTTTAGATAAATGTAAAGTTTATATTTGAGTTCCACAATACTTTGTTTATAATTAACTAGGTACTATGTATACGTTGAGGCAGGGCGGTGTACTGTAGACGACTGGCGAGCCGTCCGCTCGCAATCTACTTATTCGACAAAACTGCAACTTTGCAAATTGTATAACTAAGTCGCTACATCACACCCCCCCTTTCTCAAAAAAAAATTGTTACAAAAAAAATTTTTTTAAACTCTAAACTATTTGTCATTAAAACTACATACTCTATAATCATAATACATTCAAGTCCCTAAGCTTACACCGTTGCTTACGATAACAATTTGTCCTATCAGCATTCCAACAACTGAATGCTGCCTATTGTTGAACTTGCCGCTACAAATACTTTGCGCGCCTTATCTGCGTAATCCTATCCTAATGTTTTATTAATACATAATATTACTTACTGACTATTTTATTAATACATATTACAACATAACTTATAACTAACAACATTACTTAATGACTATAACTTTTGCACATTTCACACATAACTCGTTTGTTAAACGTATCCCGTGTTTGCGGTAGGTGTTTGGTTATCCGTTGACGTATTGTATGTCGCTCGTAAATTCGCTGACATACAATAACTGCCTTGTGCGCCGCGATGTTTCTCGATCGGTACCTGCTAAACCATAGGGTAAGTCCTGCAGTCTTGGGATCCTGTACCTGTCCGGCTTCGTGATCGCATTGAGTGCACGATAGTCACCACAGGGTCTGATTTGCCCGTCCATCTTGGGCCCCACGTGCAACGCACGTGCCCAAGGAACATTTGACGGCCTGCAAATTCCCAAAACCTGCACTTCCCTTAGTTCTTCCTGCACCATATCGTAGTTATGTGTATCCCCTTGCTTACGTGGTGCCATAATCGCCTCGAACTGGGAGAACCACGAGCTCGGCAACTCCTTCCAAAATTCCGGGACCCTCATCTGCACTGCAACCATTGCCATGTCCGCGGCTGCCGCTGGAGCTGCCCCTGGAGTACCGGTTCCCACTTGCGAATCTCTTCGTAACCGCACGTGAGGTTATATAACCTAACCCTATCACGTTGCGTTACCTTGCACCACGCGGTCTTATTACGCACCTGCCTCAATTGCCGGATGAGTCGCCTACTTTGAAGTCGGGGTTCGTCGGGTTCTTCATGGAGATTGAAATTAGGATCTTCTTGATAGATATGAATATTATATTTTGGGTTACACAATACTTTGTTATAAACTATATATACGTTGAGGCAGGGCGGTGTACTGTAGACGACTCGCGAGCCGTCCGCTCGCAATCTACTTATTCGACAAAACTGCAACTTTGCAAATTGTATAACTAAGTCGCTACACCTTTTTTTGCCTTGAAAAAAAAAAACATCTAGGTATGTACACTAAAAATTACATTTAAATTATAAGAAGTTTCGGGACATAACGTTCAGTAAAATTTCATGAATAAAGCAACTAGCTTTCACGCGCTGAGCCGCCCGCGTGGATGTCGGTAATCGCGGCAAAAAGTAGCATGTGCGATAGTTTTTTTTTTAGCTTTTTTGTCAGTAATGATAATATTAAACGTTAATTTTGTCATTCACAAAGGTTTCTTTATACTATGTTAACAATAATGCTGATCGTAAAGTAGGCCTTTGTGAGAGTCCGATAAGTGGTAACTGCACTAGGAAGCCCTGTCACGGAGATCACCCTCATATAATGCAATATATTACAACAATTTGTGTGTGAGAGTGAGCGAATGTTTTCCAGTTCGATGCGATCGATATAATCGCGTTAATTGTTGTTACTGTAACGCGTCAGGTGTGACGAGCCACTGCGACTTGAGTAAGAGCGGGTGCTGGTCGGACGCCACGGACAGGCGCGCGCGCACGGCCAACGCCTTACTGGGCGCAGCGCGCGGCTGCCGGCTGCTGCACGCGCGCTGGGCGCTGGACTCGGCCGCGGCCGGCAAGTGGCTGCACCAGCACGGGTATGAAGTTCAACATTTGAAAAGGATTTCTCAGGTATGTATATTTAAGAAAAAACGAGTGTGCTTTAGACCACACGATAGAAGTAAAACTTCTTTAAACATATACGAAACGTAACGCTCTCGTCACGAATTCATCAGCTTACTCCTCCTCCTCCTCTTTCCTCCTCCTCCTCATAACTCCTCCTCCCGCCACCTCCACCGCCTTCCTCTTCCTCCTAACTTCTCCCTGTTCCTTCTCTCCATTCTCTCCTCCTCCCTCTTCCTCCTGTCTCCTCTTCCCTTTTCCTCCTCCCTATTCCTCCTAACTCCTCCTCCCGCGTCCACGTCCTTCCTCTTCCTCCTCTCCTCCTCCCTCTCCCTCTTCCCTCTTCTTCCTCTCTCCTCCTCCCTCTTCCTCCTCTCTCCCTCTCCTCCCAATTCCTCCCTCCTCCTCCTTCTTCCTCCCCCCTTCCTCCTCCCTCTCCTCCCCCCTTCCTCCTCCTTCTCCTCTCCATCCTTTATGAAATAAAATCTAGACACGCGGTAGCGTGTCAAGCCAAATTCAAGTAACAGAACTGGCGAGCAGCACCGTGTGACTTAGGATAATATATTGTAGCTTAAGGTCTGACTTGGCTAGTTTTCATATACGAATTATATTATAGCCTTCGCAAGTTCTAAACCTGTTACTTGTTGGTTCTTATTTTATTATTCCGAAAATTTGGCTTGCTGGTAGAAACTAGCCATCGAACATAATAATTCGTATATACGAACTAGCTAAGTCAGACCTTAGGCTACAAAATATTATCGTAAGTTATAAGAAGAAATGATATTTTATGTTGTTATAAATAAATTTCAGGACAGACCATTGAACTTGGCACCCAGTTAGATCTCACTTCTTTTGTCGTTGAAGTCCAACCAAGGCATATATCATAATATTGAACTTGGCACCCATTTAGATCTCACTTCTTTTGTCGTTGAAGTCAACAACCAAGGCATAAGAATATCATAATTTTGAACTTGGCTCTCGTTCTACATTTATGTTTTTGATGGGATGAGTTTAACATGAAACCCGGCAAGGGCACAGCAACATAATACATAGTATCAATTAACAACTAGTTAAGTGCCTATAGATAGCCTAAAATATATTTTAGAAATGTTAGTATTACTAACTAATAGTCTAGTCAACAAGTTCAAAAACGTGAAAAATAGAGATAAAGGTCCTAAAAATATGAGCGATGGCTCATTCGATTCGGAATCACCTCTAGAAAAATGTTTTTGAAGGATTTTGGTGCAGGTTAAAAATTGCAATTGTTATTAACAAAATAAGATGAAAAAAAAATGATATTTCGTTTTTTGTTAATAACTCGAAAAATATTAACATTTAAGCAATTTTGAAAAAAGCTCGTTAAAGAGGAGGAAATTTCCAATAAAAAAGTCCTAACTCCCGGAATTCTATCTCCATTATTTATAATTTTAATTAGACGTTGAAAATAGGGCTCCGCGCGGCAGTTACGGCATGCGCGCGCCGCCGCTAAAGAGAGTTCAGCAATAAAAATAATTTTTTTATAACATAAAATGTGATTCTAAAAATTTGAAAAAATTCTAGTATCTTCTTAACACTTGAAAGAATCGAGCCCTGAAAAAAAAAAGTTTAATCACCATTTTTCAAAAAGTTATTCAATTGTTAACTAACCAATTTTTTCTCAATCTCCATGGGCATAAACAATGGGATGAAAGGTATAAATAATTGGCCTATAAATTTTAAACTTTGTGGAGCCCTTTTGATATATGTACTTTATTTTGATATTAAAAAATATTATAATAAATAAAAAAAAAATTTTTTTTTTGCACTTTATTATATATAGCTATTTTTATAATTTTTTTCTGCTTCAGAAAAAAAATATAACGTTGGTCGATATGTGTTTATAACAAATTGTTAAACTAATAAACAATTAAATAATTAATAAATTTTTTTTTTTTTTGCTAAACTATTTAAAAGTGTAAATTATGATTTTTAAAAGAAAAATTTTTTCTTAACTCATTACTTAAACAATCGAAATATGAAAAAATCGTTTTTAAACAATTAAAAATTAAAATTAAGAAAACATTTTTTTTTTAAAAATCATAATTTTTTGTCAACAACAAAATAGCAAAAAAAAATTTTTTTAAAATATTGAATTTCTCTATTTGTTTATAACAATTTTATAAACAAATTACGTAAAAAATTCATAACCTATGTTAATTACTGCCATTGTTCAATGTGAAAACAGGCATAGCTAAATATTAATTGAAAAAAAAATTTTTATCAACATTTTTTAGATTTTTAATTTTTCAATAGTTATAAAAAATCATAATTAACAAATTAATAAACTTTAATGAAAATAAACCGCAGGATCTTATAAAGTACATATATCAAAAGGGCTCCACAAAGTTTAAAATTTATAGGCCAATTATTTATACCTTTCATCCCATTGTTTATGCCCATGGAGATTGAGAAAAAATTGGTTAGTTAACAATTGAATAACTTTTTGAGAAATGGTGATTAAACTTTTTTTTTTTTCAGGGCTCGATTCTTTCAAGTGTTAAGAAGATACTAGAATTTTTTCAAATTTTTAAAATCACATTTTATGTTATAAAAAAAATATTTTTATTGCTGAACTCTCTTTAGCGGCGGCGCGCGCATGCCGTAACTGCCGCGCGGAGCCCTATTTTCAACGTCTAATTAAAATTATAAATAATGGAGATAGAATTCCGGGAGTTAGGACTTTTTTATTGGAAATTTCCTCCTCTTTAACGAGCTTTTTTCAAAATTGCTTAAATGTTAATATTTTTCGAGTTATTAACAAAAAACGAAATATCATTTTTTTTTCATCTTATTTTGTTAATAACAATTGCAATTTTTAACCTGCACCAAAATCCTTCAAAAACATTTTTCTAGAGGTGATTCCGAATCGAATGAGCCATCGCTCATATTTTTAGGACCTTTATCTCTATTTTTCACGTTTTTGAACTTGTTGACTAGACTATAAGTATGAATAAATATCTAGGTGTTGGAATTATAGCTAAGAGTTAGTGCGATGTCTATTAAAGATAACAAAGGTTGTTAACAGAAACAAAGTGGTCCAGTTATGCAAGTGTTATGTTATTTTTTTCAAGGCGTAGGTAATAATACCATTAGCCCTGTTTAGAAAGTTAATTATAATTAAACTTTCTGTGTTCTATTACAGAAAGCGCGCGTAGAACGTTCAGCGCTCGGTCTACAACGCTCAGAATATGCTTACGACGTATTCAACGGAATGCGAATACACATAACGCAAGATGCTGACCAGAGAGAAGCCGCAATCCAACTCATAACTCTATGCGGCGGCATCGTCCAAAATGGCGGACAAGTAGGCAAGCAAAATGGCGGACAAGTAGGCGAGCAAAATGGCGGACAAGTAGGCGAGCAAAATGGCGGACCAACTGTCAAGTCTACACAAGATGGCGGTCAAAATATCGGACGAACTGTCAATTTGACACAAAATGGCCGCTCTATTCAAAATAGCGTCGATTATGACGTAGTTGTAGGCTCAAGGCCCGGTGAAGTGAACTCAAAGTGGGTGTTTGACAGTGTGGCGGTTGCGAGAATGAGGACAACTAGAAGGTATATTAATATGAACAGTTTTACTGAGTTACAGAATTCTTGGGGCAGGTGAGTCACATATTTAAACGTATATTTGTTTAGTCGTATCTATAATTCAATGTATTCTATGTACCAATACTATGTATATAAAGAGTACATACCCGCAGTTTCTGAAAGACTGGTCAATTGAATCTGTTGTGAAATGGATTGATCGCGACTGTGATTGGTTGACCAAAAGTTTATCAACCAATCACGATGACAATCTTCGTGGTCGAGTGGCGTACACACTGGTTTTCAAGGTGTCGCTAGCTCTGAAGACACGGTTTCGTTCCACGGACAGGTCAATGTAGAATACCACTTCTTTACATTGCCTCGGGTCAGGGTGTTTGTGGTACCTTCGTTGTCTCTGAGTCAATAAAGAGCTTTAGCTACTTACTTTAGGCTCAGAGCAATGTATGTGATTTTTTTCTACATTAATTTATCATTATTATTACAGCATTTAACATGAGATACATGAGATTTGACAGTTGATTGACAAATTGTAGAGTAATCAACATTCCAAAAAACTTACGTACGTGCTTCGTGTACGAGTGTAATTGTGGCCGTTTTCCACTGCTTGGGAAAGTGGCCCAGCTTGAGGCAGGCGTTATAGAGCGCCCCTAGTATTGTGGGCTCTTGTATGAGCACATGGTGGCAGATGTCCGAGGTGTAACCGTCTTCCCCAGGTACCTTCTTCGGGCTCATGCCTTCGAGCACGGTTCTGGTTTCTTGCCACGTGAATGGTATCGGTTCGGGGGTAATTCCAGTCGCGAGCGAGCTCATCCTTTCTCTGACTGAGGCCCCAAGTTGTCGTTGAGCATCATCGTCTATCTCTTCTTGGTCACCGGGATAAAACATTTCCGTAAGGAGGTTGGCTGACTGAGGGGGCAGTATGGTCCCGCTCCTCGGGTCCCTCAGCAGTTTGTCGTCTCGGGCTCCTTCACAGACCTTGATGACACGATAAATACCCTCCCACATATTCTCGTGCTCCTACGTAGAATAGAATTTCTTTCAGCTGGAAGTGATTGCCTCCTGGAGACTCTCCTTGTACGCAGCCTTGGCTTCGAGGTAGGCCTCAATAGTACATGGCCTCCGCGTTAGGTTTGCTTGCCCGATCCTGTGCCTCAGTTTCTTCATCTCCTTCTTTTGGTTGGCCAGCTCGGTCCTCCACCACCTGGTACCTCCACCCGTTTTCCTGGGCTTGGCCTCGGGAATTGAGACCTTGCAGGCTCTGTCTAGGGCCCCCGAGAATCTCTCCTGTAGGCTCTCCAACTCTTGGGGCGTTCCCAGTGCCTCGAAGGCTCCCTTTTTGATATTCTCTTCAACCAGCTCCTCAGAGAGCGCCGACCCGAACCTCGTCCAATCGGCCTTGAGGGTGTTGTACTTCCTGGTGGTTGGCTTTACCACACCAGACTCGGCCGAACCCAGCGCCAGCTGGAAAAGAATTGGCCTGTGGTCCGAAAGGCAGCCGAAGTCCGGGTCGACCCTCCACTCCATCACGTACCGCAGAACTCCCGATGATACCGCCGTGACTTCCACGATGCTTGTCTGAGGGATGCCCTTTCGATGTATGAAGAAGGTTGGCATGGCGCCAATGTTGAGCACGTGTAGCTAATTTTCTGCCAACATCTCAGCCAGAGCAGTTCCCCTGCTTAGTCCTAAACCTCGTAACCCCACCAGGGGCTTTTGGCGTTGAAGTCCCCACGATCAGGTCTCTCTGGCCTAACGCTGTGACTGCTCCAGATATTTGGGACACCTGGTCTTTCACTGCACCATCTCCCTCGAGGTACACGCCGACTACACCGATAGTGAAGTTCACCCCCTTAAGGGTGACGGCAACCACTGTGTTGGTAATAAGGTCAGGGTTCTCAAATACCTGTATGCTTCGACCCAGGCCCTCGCCTGTACCACCCTATGTCCACACGTTACGTAACTCTTGCTGCCTATGTAAGGTTCCTGGAGTAGCAGCACCGCCGCTCCCCAAGCCTCGGCCTGCCTAATTAATTATTTTGTAATCATCTCGATCACGTCAGGTTTCAAATAAAAAAATCGATTATAATCGGCCTATTTGTTTATGATGCCACGGACAGACAGACCGTACGACACGTCAAACTTATAGCACCCTTCTTTTTGTGTCGGGGGTTAAATAGCAAGAACCTGGATACTTAAGAATTTGTTACCATTATCACAATGTTAATAATGTATATTGTATACTATTGTAAAAATTTAAGTTTTTAAATTGTAGCTACGTAAAAAATGAAATGGTGTGTTTAGACAAACACAACTTAGTATAGTATTATATTTTGACTGCACGGATACCCGAGTGGTATAGATCACCACGCCAATTAACAATGCGCGCGACGTGCCGGGGGTTCGATCCCCGCATGGGACATGTGACATGTGTGATACACAAATCCTTGTTCCAAGTCTGGATGTTCTTTTGTGCATGTAAATTTCAATGTCTTTTTTTTTCTTATTAAATGTGGACAACATCACATACATTGCTATGAACCCAAAATAAGTAGCTAAAGCACTTGTGTTATGGAATTCAGAGACAACGAAGGTACCACAAACACCCAGACCCGAGACAATGTAGAAAAGTGCTTTGCTACATTGACCCGGCCGGTAATCGAACCCGGGACCTCAGAGCTGGCGACACCTTGAAAACCGGTTTGTACGCCACTCGACCACGTCTGATCGGTTTGTAAAACCCCCGCGACACAAGGATTAAATTCCTTAGTGCGGGAGTTGTTTTTAAGAAATAAATAAATATTATGATATCAAAGCAGTATTAAAGTGTTAACTAGATGGCGCTAGTATATTCGTAATGTCAGGCACATTACGATACCAAAAGCCCATATTGACACAAGGAGTGAAATATACCCTGCATGTATATTATTGACTAACATGGTCATTATTAAATTGTCAAATTAGTATACAGACGAATGTCTTATGAATTTGTACGGATGATTTTGTCAAGTCCTGGATTTATCCTTGCAAGAACTGCAAGGCTGTCATGTTAAACGAAACTAGTGTGTTGCCATCTGTTGGGCGCAATTAAATATTCTGGTACATGATAATAAATATAATAGTCCTTAAAATTTCCAGGAATTGTAGGACCCACCATTGGTCCGTTGTATAATCATAATAGGCATAATGTATTGTTAGGTACATAATAATATAAGGTATTGTTTACATATACCTAAATGTAAAAAAAACACATTAAAAAAGCTTCTGATTGGTTTTGATGAAATTTTATAGGGTCCCATATTAATACCTTTTGAAGTATACCTATCGGCCATAAATATTTTTTTTTTAAATCGGTCTTCAATTGCCGGAGATATCGTGTAACAAACAAACAAAAAATACCGTCGAGTTAAGAATCCTTTTAAAGTCAGTTAAATAGAGAGGAACTAATACTAAATAACTGTACTTTAAATACCCTTCCTTTTCTTTGCCGTTGTCTGGTAAAAGTAAAAATATATGCTATGAAGCTAATATGAATTAATTTCCATCAAGATCATTTTGAAATGATCCAAACAGTTAATTTGTATTATATTTACGATCTTTTTGAGGACTTGTAAAATATGTATAGACAGCCATTTGTAAGCTTTATTGATATTATTATTATTTATTGCATAATTTACTGTTGTAATGCTACATAAAATCATGTTTTTATTATTTAATGTTGTTTTATTATAATTTTAACTTAACTACTCGTGTATAAGGGACCTTTAGTATTAAGAGGTCGTTACACTTATTTCAATGTACGATTATTTGTCTAAAATATTTATTATTTATTTTAATTGGTATATACATAAACAGATTTAAAATGTTAGATTGAAAATATTTAAAAAATATTTATTTAAGTTAAAAATGTAACCTACTAGCTAGCACTATTATTAATACTGTTTTAGTCCAAAGCCCTTTAAAATTTTCAATGTATAAAATACTGCTTCAACAAAAAATATTAAAAAGTAATTATAATGTCATAAAAAAATATTTTAAAATTTTTTAAAAAATTTTTACCTATCACAGGATTCAAACCAAAATTCACTAGTAGATAACTTGTATATTTTAATCAGTACTTCAGTAGTAGTTAAGCTAATGTTACACTTGATATTGAAATACTACACGATTTTTAGTCGCCGTTAAGTCTATTGCTGTCTCTGTCGCTACAAGATTTCAAGTAACCTATCTATCTAAGTGTGACAAGGACAACTACAGTTTTGACTGAATATTATATTTCTAAAGACGTAAGTATAACCATTCAAGGTTTGGCACTTGCATATCCTCCTCCAATATTGGACCATCAAATTTCTACACTACCCCTCTGTTGACTGCGATCGATATGGGCAAGTTTGAACATTTTTGGAGGATTCTAGTGCTTTAAAAATAACATTGAAAAAGAAAACACACAACTAGTTAGTATTAATATTACTGTAAAAAACATTCCCTTTATATCATAAACCAACAAAAAAATACTTGAGAGTGTTTGTATAGAGAAAAGACCACACATTTTTCCTGTTAAGAGCGACTTAAAGTTAAGTCGGGGGTAAGTATATCCTGAAAATAAATCTCATCTTTACACAGTATAAAATAATGTCTCTCCCTTTTCTTGTACGCTTGGATCTTTTAAACTACGCAACTGATTTTAATGCAGTTTTCAGCCACAGATATAGTGATTCAAAATGTAGGTTTTTGTTTATAATTCACTAGCTGTCCTCCGCGACTTTGTTCGCGTGTTTTAGTTTCAACGGTTTTTCATTTTTGCAACATTTTTCATTTATGCTCCGCTCCTATTGGTCGTAGCGTGATGTTATATAGCCTATAGCCTTCCTCAATAAACGGACTATCCAATACAAAATAATTTTTCAATTCGAACCAGTAGTTCCTGAGATTAGCGCGTTCAAACAAACAAACAAACAAACTCTTTAGCTTTATAATATTATAGTATAGATTTATGTTTTTTCTACCCTTGCGGGTCTTTAGTAGATTATAAAAAAATATAACCTACATAATATTGACATGAGAGCCATTCAATCTCATACACTTAAAACCAACATACATAACTCATATGCTACATTCAGACGCAGTACAGTTGAATGAATGAGTTATTTACTTACCATCTCATGAAATTCTAACACTATGTAGAAATCAAATTGTCAGTGTGCACACGCATCGAAAACACCTTGCTGCACATGCGTGGCAATTTAAAAGCCCTAACACGTGCTGATAGTTTAATTGTATTGGTAATAAATTAACCAGCAAATACTAATTCCGGGTTTCAATATTTAAAAAAACGATTAGTTTTGCTAACGGACGATAGAATTTGTAAGCAATACGAAAAAAAATCTACCGTCCGTATGCAAAGCGGATCATTTTTGTAATATAGGAACTGGCCATTTTAAGATTAAAATACTAGGCTGTAATGTAACAGTTAAGTTACGTTTAAGTAGGTTTTAAGTTTTATTCTTAAGTAGTACAGGCGTATATTACTGTACACAAGTGACCACAATTATTATTTTATTGACTCCTATAATATTTATATGAGAAAAAGCGTTCCAATTGACTTCAAATTTTTTTGAATATCGTTCAGCAAGCCTCACTAACAAAAACAAATGAGGGCTACCTTTTTCATGCTCACCAGTTGGCGCCACTGACGCCTTAGGTCGTGAAGCTGCTAGCTGTCAAAGTTTGTTTACTACTGAAAACAAAGTTTAGATTTATATTGTCATATTTGACTGCAAAAATAGCTGAGTGGGTCACCACGCCAATTACCACTGCGCGCGACGTGTTGCAGGTTCGATCCCCGCATGGGACAAGAATTTGTGTGATCCACAATTGCTTGTCCCAAGACTGGGTGTTATTTGTGTATGTGAAACCCCCCGCGATACAGGGATTAAATTCTCTAGTGCAGGAGTCGTTTTTAAACAGGTAAAAAAATAAAGAGATACCTTAACAGTTTCCTATCATAAGTTGCATAACTTTGAGAAATTATGTGTTTGAAAACGGTAAACAAACTACTTAATATCTGAAATATTTCACCTCTTTTTCATAACTATTGCCCAGTTCCTATAATTTTTGCCAATTCCTATGAAAAAAAAAACGACTCGTACAATTTGGTACATTTTTTTCGTTTTACTTACATAACTCTACCGCCCGTAAGCAAAACGAATCGTTTTTAATATAGGAAACAGGCATTAGTCTATACGGCACTGACAGTCATTGATCCGCAACTCATATTTGCTTTAATAATGAGGTATCAGTAAATATGCACAAAATAAATAGATTATAAATTAAACTTGCATTTCCTTGACCTGACGCGCGACTAGCGCCCATCTAGCAGCTAATTCGTACGCAAACTTCCTCATGTGTTGTATTTACTTAATAGAAGGCTCTTTTTAATAACTACCTATTAGATTCGCGGAAAAAAAACGTAAAAACAAATGAAAAATTGTTTTAAAAATAAATTTTACTTTTTAAAACTACAATATAGGTATTGTATTCGTGTCATATGTTGCATTATCATACACTTTAATAGCACTTCTCCATAAATAGAACAATTGATGTATTCATTATATTACAATGAATTTCATATAAGGTAATAATGTGGCAATGAATTTATCCTCAAAATATTTGCAATTCAAGCTTGTAGTCAACTGTGTGCAAAATAAAAACAACATATTTTTTAAAACTACTGCTGTGAGCACAGGATTTAACTGCACCAGACTTTTTGGCGAAAACCTTTAGGTCCTCCAGCCACAGCAATGGAAAAACTACGTCAGCAATGTTCACCAAGGGCACCTGCGGGGTCGTACCTCGACTAAAGTCGGGGACACACATAGCGAATACTCGCACTGGCTGAGAACTTCGCTGTGTGACAGGGTACTTACTGCAATTAGCCATTTCACTCAGTGCGCTGCTCCACACTAACAGACTGTCGAAATTCTCGTGTAAAACTCTCTGTGTGACGGACAGGCAGCGAATTTTCGCTGCAAGTTTTCGCTTTGTGTAACCCCAGCTTTATTAGTGCGTTGCTAACAATCTTATCATGGCAAATAGCAAGAGGGCTGGTTTTAAAATTTATTAAAGGTACAACACACGCATAGATTATAAACCTATATAGTCGCTACAACATCTAAACTCCCAGAAAGGGTTGAAGGTAACAAAAGGTACATTCCCCTTTTTAACAAACGAATTTATACTACACTAGCTGTCCCCCGCGGCTTTGTCCGCGTGTTTTAGTTTCAACGGTTTTTCATTTTTGCAACATTTTTCATTTATGCTCCGCTCCTTTTGGTCGCAGCATAATGTTATATTTTATAGCCTTCCTCAATAAATGGACAATAATGAAATAATTTTTTAAATCGGACCAGTAGTTCCTGAGATTAGCGCGTTCAAACAAACAAACTCTTCAGCTTTATATATTAAGTACTAGCTGACCCGTGCCCACTTCGTTGGGCATGTTAATAATCCTTTTTTAGTACATATGACCGAACGATTTAAATTATTTTATTAATATTAAAAATTAAATTATCTACACTAATATTAAAAAAACTACTTTTTGTAACATAGATATAAAAGTTGGACATATGCTGTCGTTGACTTTTTTGTAGGCATTTTCAAGCTCCACATCTTTTTTCTTGAACTCAAAAATATATCTTTCATAGTTAAGGCAGCGTTCGAAAGAAACTCTTTCATTTGACCGTTTTTTCTCCGATTCACTTTGCAAAACGGACTACCACGTAAAAGCCTTTTTATTTTTCGGTTTTTTATATAACCTATGACACTCAGCAATAATGTGGCTTTCTACTGGTGAAAGAATTTTTAAAATCGGTTCAGTAGATCCCGAGATTACCCCTTACAATTTAACAAACACACAAACTTTACTTCTTTATAATATTATTATATTATATTATAATAATAATATATAATATTAAGTATAGATATGGATTAGTATGGATAAAATAGAATTAAAATAATTACTATAATTTAACATGCATTATTTCTGATGTAGTCATTGAAAATTTGTATTAGGGTATACTATCGACACATCTTCGACGAAAAAAAGTGGAATGTTATCGGGTTTTACAGGTATATCTGCGTGTGACATCAACCCCCAAATACTGAAACACAACTTAACTTTAAGACGATCTTAAATGACTATCTGTCGCTAATTTGCATCTTAAAATGATAGAGACAGCATGAGACATAACTGCGTCTCAAAACTGATTGACGTATCAGTATTCGAGCCCTAACCTCCAAATACTGAAATGCAAGTTAACTTTAAGACGATCTTAAATGACTATCTGTCGCTACTTTGCATCTTAAAATGACAGAGACAGCATCAGACTTAACGGCAACTTAAAACAGATAGGCCATAAAGCTTCTAAATACTTGAAGCTACCTTCTTAGCCGTATGATAGTTGCTCTTTTTATGGAAATAGCTACTAACTTTGAACTAGCTACCAACGTGTTGAACAGGACTTGTTGTATCGCTATGATCTTGATAAAAAGACCTCAATAGTTGAAAGTAAACAATCAGAATTCCTAAGTGAATGTTAACAGTAAATCTATTGTAATTACAAATGTGTACACAATGGTTAAGTTGGCAACTCTTCAAACCCATTAAGGAGTGCCAAGTTTTTAGACTTATGAATGAACAGATCAATGACTGGTTATAAAGTAGTGTATTAGAATATTAGATTATCCCTGTGGCGCGTGGGGTTTCACAAACATCAAAGAACACCAATACTGGCAACACAATTTTTTTGTGGATTATACAAATGTTGGGGATCGAACCTGCAGCATGTCTGTCAATGGTAGTGCGTGCTGACATATGCTACTCTGCGATCCATGCAGTAAAATTATTTACTTACCTATTAAAAAAATACGAAGATTCTCAAGTTCCTGACTCGCGTTGCGCGCGCAACTGTAAATCCGACTCGCTCGCGTACTTAAGTAACTATTACAAGAAAATGCCATGTATTATAGTTATCTGTAAAACCAAATTTGAGTACCTGTGTCTCTCCATAGCCCTAGGGAAATAAATGCAAACTGTAATAGTATATTATAACTACAAAAGAGAACAAAAATTTAGTCGTAAGACCCGTCCCTAACGGTATTTTACAATAAATGTTAAACGCAGCTAGGTAAGTACATTTAACGTCTTTGTTAGAGGTATGTCAAGCAAAAGGGACGTTTCTTTGTGCGCATTAAACGTACAAGCCAGGTAAACGAAATCTTTAAATAAGGTACAGAGGCTGCAATGTTTCAAAGAAAAAGGTTTTAACTAAATTCTCTACCCAGGATAAATACCGTATATGAAATAAAAGGTACTTACAATTGTTCTGTTGTAAAAAATAATGGTGAATACACAGTGGTATATTTCTAATAAAAATCAATATTACTGCAATCACTGAAGTCTGCAGATGGGCGTCGATGTCAAAACGTTTCCACTGATGTGCAGGTAGGTAACTATAATGGCTGCAATTGAAAAGTAATACGTAAAAAAGGTAGGTAAAATATGTAATAAAACAATCTAATCATATTAAAGTTTATTTTAGTTACATTTACAATATTTACCGTCAGTCTCGCTTAGGAAACTATTGGATAGACACCTACGAATAATCAAGAACAGAGTATAAAATTTGTCAACTCTAAATGATTATGTCGTTGCAACCGTGGTATGTATGTATCCCGCCAAATCCCACGGTTGCAGCTATCCCATTCGCACGGTGAAGCGTACTAAACCAGTTTGGGAGAATCACAACCGTCCCTCAAAAACAAACATTATCGCTTATCAATGCGGGCTATACCTACCTTATACCTTAGAGATAGATAGGCTTATATCACTATACTTTGAACAACTAATACTTAAATACTACGACGCAGATATTTTACAGGTAGACCAGTAAATTGAAATCAGAGCTCCATTTTGTATTTTTGCAAAACAATTTATTATTCCGTGCTGAATAATATACATACTATTACCTTATATTACTGGTTAGTTTATTCTTAAACTAGCTACCAGACCCGGCTTTGCACGAGTTGACAAAAAATTATAGAATTATGCACGCAAACCTTCCCCTTGGATCACTCTATCCATTGGTGAAAACCATATGAGAATCCGTTGGATAGTTTTTGAGTTTATCGCGTTCAAACAGACATACTCGGCGGGTGACTTTATTTTATAATATGTACCTAGGTATATAGTTCCCGTTGTGGATTAATTCTGTACATCATAAATGGCTGAACTGTGGGCCAGAATTACTTTACTACGTTATTTCATGTAGTAGAATTTAAACGTTGCCTCGTAAGTTATTTTTATCAAAACCACACAAAAGACCACATGATTTCACACTTTACATATTAAAATACAAATCAAATTAGCCTTAAATAAATTTTCAAGAAATGATTTGACCAATAAAACAATACGCAGTTTTATATGTATACCTACGTACGTATTTCTAGGTTAGTTCCAGTTATGTGGAGGCCGTTCACAGACTTAAGTCTGATGATTCACATTATTTGCGCTCTGGACAAAAACATTCCTGAATGAACTTATGTACTTAATTGTCAGCGATGCTATGTCTTGCGCTGTGATAAATAAATATCATGTTTACGAGCTAAGCTATCATGTCTAAGACCGTACTTTAGTAGATTAATAAAGAGTATAGTATAATATATATAGAGGAATTAAAACTTAATCCTTACTAATATTATAAATGCGAAAATAACTCTGTCTGTCTGTCGCGCTTTCACGTCAAAACGAAAGAACCGATTTAATTGAAATTTAGTACACAGATAGTCTAGAGGCTAAGAAAGAACATAAGCTACTTTTTGCCGATAACCGACATCCACGCAGGCAGAGCAGCGAGAAACAATATTTTAATATAAAAATAATCATTATATTTGGACAAATCACACACAACCATCTATTTGAACCCAAACTAAGCAGAGATGTATTATGGCCACCAGAAAACAAAAGACAAACTTTAAATATAAGTACCTAATCCACATAATAGTTTTGGCATTAAATACTTAGATGTCCGCAAAAGAATTACCGTTAAAGAATTTAGGCGTTAAATATCTACTTTCTTTCAAAAATCATATTAGAAATTCGTAATAAATTGAAATTTATATGTACAGGAACGATTTCCCTGTATATTTACTATATTCTCATTTATAATAGACTTGGTTACCTCGTTCCTCCGAGCAGGTTTGGTTGCTGCAAATCCAAGCCATTGCTGCCGGTCATCGGCCTGGTAAACACATTTTTCCGAACAAGTATTAGTATTTCATAGGAGGTAACTACACTGCTATAATAAACGTTGTGTTATAGGGTTTAAGGACATAACATTTTACAATCACACGAATATTAGTTTCCATCATAATCGGTCTATTCCTTTAAGAGCTACTATGTCACAGAAAGACACATCAAACTTATAACACGCTGATTTTTTAGTCATGGAGGTTTTTAATATCAGAGCCTTCTTGAAAACAGTTATAAACACAAATGTTATGTATTGCATTAAAACTGTATAGTTTATTCCCCGTGTCTAAAACAGTCAGTCCAGTTTAAAGTTCTCAGACAGATTCTATTTTAAATATTAATGTAGACTTGCAGTTAGACAAAAATGATGCGTTTCAAATACTGTAACAATTGATCAGAAGAAATTTCACGGCTAATGAGATAATGGAGAATTGAAGTAGCCATTTCGAATTTTGTAGAATTTACCAAAAATAGAAATTATTTTAAATTTGTAATTTTTTTATGAGAATTTCTGACTGGCTCGATGTGAATAGGGGTGCTCAATCAAATCAAATCATCTATTTCTTTGCAAACATGGGTAGATACATAGGTAGATGTATCATTATATTGAAGCTCTTCATATTTTACCGTGCGGACTGAGTATGATAAGGAAATATTCATTTAGTCAACCAGATACATAAAAAAACTCATATTTTTTTCTTTTATCAAATCTATAAAAAATTTCAAAGTTATGATTATGCGCTTTAAAGCTCATAAGAGGCTTATGACGTCACTTGTAGCGACAACTGACGTCACGCCACATTTCCATTCACTATCTTCCTCATTGTTTTAATTAATAAGGAAAAATACGTGTCTATTATTATTTAATAATCTATGTGACGCGTAAATTAAAAGAAAATAGTCCGCACCCCTATTCTGGAGTAGCTGACTAGTTCAGTATACCGCGCAATGTTTTAATGTAAGTTTTGATTGGCTTTCATAATCCCTTATCACCAAAGACGTGAAAGACGTTTATGGTCAACCGTACCTACCTATTGTTATGAACAGACTTATCCAAGAGCAATGTCAAACTTGAAATTTCTGCTCACGTCAATTTCCTGGAAAACGATGGCCGGCAGACTGACAAGAGTGTAGGTATTTATGTGCCAGCTTCCTTGACTGCAAAATATGCACACAAAATTTGCCTAGACACTAATTCAATACAAATAAGCAATTTGACAGCGATTAATGATTTTGCAAGGAAGGCAAGATACGTAAGACGGCAGACTTTGACAAGTAAGTACCTAGGTATAGTAACCTGTGTGGCCGGCATTATTAAAACTTACCTTCCGCTATAATTAGTAACATTTATTCTAAATCCGTGCTCGACGTTAATGGTTGCTTAACCCTTTGAACGCCATGGACACCTTTAGGCGTCAATCGAAAACTGTCCTGAAACGCCAACGACTACTTAAGTTGTCCAAATTAGTATCACATTCAAGCCAAAAAAATCGTTACTATTGTAATAAATTTATAGAAGGAATATCAACACGTTGTTTATTTATCTCTCAAAGCTTGTTTTTATTAAAGTAGAATTAAAAGAAAAGTTAAAACTATGCATTTATATTATAATTTAGACTGATCTAAAATTGAATGAAAATACACTATTACGTTGCGCCAACGACTTCTTTAGGTGTCACGTAGGGAAGGGCGTGTATCGATTTCATCACTACCTTCGTTTTATGTTATTGTAGTAGTTACCTATGTTAATGGTAGATACTTACATAATCTACTTTTTTATTGTGCTCTGTGTATAGATCGGTAGTATTATCATCTAAATAATTTAACGTATTGCAAGATGTACGTATGCGAATTAAAATGGAAGAAGAGAAACCTTCCTCGTCGAGAAAGTATACAGAAAATGAAAATAATAAGCAGACACAAACTGAATACACTGTTACAGATTCTATGGTGTACAGAAAAACTTTAAAAAAGAAGAAAATGGTTTTTCTACTCGTCATTTGCCCAACATAAATTTCTATGGCAGGAGACCTTCTGATGAAAGAAATGAAAGCTTCGCAAAGTTAGTGGCTTTTAAATTAGATCGTCTGCCGGAAGCAAACCGTTCAAATGCGTATACACAAATTTTAAATCTTATAAGATTGTTGAGAGGGAGAAGATACTCAAGAGGAACGATGAATACCACTCAATGTAAATATGAATAAATAAAATGTATGTTGCATGTGCTCAAGCGGTTTTAGCATTTCTCGATTATTGCAATATAATTAATTTTCTATACCTCTCTGATTAGGTATTCAATAAGTAGGTACTACTATAGGTACCTACTATTTGTATTAAATCTCAAAAAATAATTTACTACCCACTATCGATAAAAATTAAGGACGTTTCTAGATAAAAACACAAATTACGTTCCCTATACGCCACGGACACCTTAAGGCGCCCGCTTGTGACGTCAGAAGCGAATTCAGTTTATCGAATAGTGCTTGCAAAATGTAGGTAATCAATTCATAGAACATTACCTTCTACATCTCGACCCTTAGAACAGCCTACGCGATTATTACCTGGTAACGCAGCACAACATAATATGCATTCTTATATACCTGACAAAAAGAAACTTCGATGCAAAGTTTGTGCCCGATCTAAAAAACGAAGTATCACTAGATACATGCCATGTTTTCTAATTTATCACGAAAAAAGACTCTGTAATCCAAACCAGAAGACACTTTATTTGTCACTTATTAAAGATATTCATGTTTAATAACTCAATTTTAATCATTCATAGTCACCTGTCCCCCCCCCTAGATACGCCATACTATTACTTCAAAGATATGTCGTTTGTAACGGCTCAGTGCCATAATAGTAGGTACCTACCTAGAGTAGGTATATATTATAATATCGACCTTCCTCGTGGACAACACTATCTGTTCCATATATTATTGAAAAAAAGACACGTTGCTGACGCCACGGACAACTAAAGGAGTCGCCTAGTGATGTGAATAAATTTGTGTTATTTAAATAGGAAAAAAAGCTTTTTTGGCCTATTTCCTTCTTGTACTGATTTAAACATTTAGTGATACGTTATGAATGTGTATATTAATGGGTCATTTGCTGTAACAGGCAAAAAAAAAGTACGATTGGATAGTTTTTTATATTTTTTTCGATAAGGATGTCCCAACCCTATGCTCAAAGTGCCGCCGTCTACGCGAAAACTGGTCGCGGCGTAGCAGGTACGCTCATTACTTTTTCTTACGGCGTCCAAAGGGTTAAGGGATTTCTTATTAACTATTATAGATTTAAATATGCCAATCTCTAAGTTTCTGAGAGTTAGCTTAGGTACTTAAATTGATTTAACGGATGCCTTAGTATAGATTTAAGAAATCCAATTAAAAAAAAACAGTTGGCTTACTTAAGTCGATATAAAAAATCCCATAAGTAACCATTAAGGTCTCTGAGTACGGCATTTAGCAATTCAATTTCTTGTTTGTTACACAGACGAAACAACAATGGAGGGGAACCTAATAAAAACAACACATTTCATAGACAACAAAATCACAAATAAAACATTTCAGATTCTTGTAAAATAACCCTTATTATTGTAAATCAATAGTGTTACAAAATAAAAAATCACACCGTAATCATATGTAAAAGAATATTGTGCTGTGCATGCAGTGTGAAAATTAACGAACTGAATAATTTTTATTTCATAACTTTTACAAACCATTAATTTAAAGATTTTTTTTTTATCTCAGTTCATGTAATACTGTAATCTACAGCTGTGACCTAAATGTTGTACCGAATAAAAACAGTCATACATGCTAGGTCACACCCCTAATTCATGTTTTCTATTGCCGGTCACTCACATTCGCACGAATACGCAAACCCACAAGTGTAGGAAGATATTTGCAAACGATTTCATTAACAAGCTCTGTTGGTTTTATACCTATGACACCTCAAAGCGCGCGAATCTTGTTCGAATATGAGTGACCAGGGTAACAATAATTTGTAAAAAAAAAAACGCGCTGCGGACACGGCTTAATAGGTCTAGATCGAGACAGAGGAAATTTTGGCCTTTCGTGTAGTTTCCTGCAGGACAAAAGCGCCACATGTACAATTAAACAATAAAAAATACCTTCTTAGATATTCTTCGATACACACACCCATCGTAAAAAATATCTATCGACAAACAAAAATAAAAAAACAATTTCATCACAAGGCCTAACTTTTTTTAAAACTTATCACTAACGTACAAACTGACCAAAAAGCTAGGAGATAATATGAAGTACAATAAAATTTTATTATTACAAATACAAACACGTGGTTAGTTACACATGTAGTTAGGGTAGGGGACGCTGAGTCGCAGACCTTGACACAAAACCAACAGACCGTTGTACTTCACTTTTAATTTAATAACAAACGCACACAAATTATCATAAACGAATCTCGTAAACTCGTAATTGAGAACAAAGTAACGAACTACTGTGATAGTTGTTATAGATTATAAAAAGTTTGTAAACAAAGAACAAAATTATGTAGTGAAGTGATTAATAAATTAGTTTAAGTAAAAGAAAGAGAGAAAGAAATTTAGTGTATTTAGCATTAGCTTATTGTTTTTGTGTAGAAAAGGAATTAAGTTCTTATGTTACTTACCCCCGAATACTGAAACGCAACTTAACTTTAAGACGTTCTTAAATGTCCATCTGTTGCTACTTTAAACCTTTAAGTGACAGCATTGGACTTGACGGCGACTTAAAACCGATTGACATTTCAGTATTCGGCCATTAGACTCTTAAAAACAAAATGCCAAAACCAAAACATTACGTGATTTAATAGCAAATTAAATAATAGGTTATCTATGTAAAAAGTTATAGGAATTGTGCTTTCATTATAATTTACTAGTGATTTCCCGCGGCTCCGCCCGCGTGGATGTCGGTTATCGCGGCAAAAAGTAGCCTATGTCCTTTCTCAGGCTCTAGAGTATCTATGTACCAAATTTCATTTAGATCGGTTCAGTAGTTTCGGCGTGAAAGCGCGACAGACAGACAGACAGACAGACAGACAGACAGAGTTACTTTCGGATTTATAATATTATAAGTAAATAAGTAAATAAGTATATAAGTATATAAGTATATAAGTATATAAGTATATAAGTATATAAGTATAAAGTATAATAAGTAAGGAAGTAAGGATCTACGATTGTGAACCCTGCTTACCTGTACCTCGACAAATTTATTTTTAGTACCCCAAGCATATGACTTCTAAAAGCAGTTAACATTTCTAAAAAAGTTAAGCTCTACTCACTGTAAACAAAAGTAAAGCTTTTTTTATAATAAGATGCAGCATCTTAGGTCACAAAACACCAAAATTACAACTGTTCGGGATTAGGCGTAATTACTAATTATTAAGAATCCATGCTTTGCATGTCAAAAATGAGGGCTGGTCATATTAAAAAAATGACGGTTAACTGACACAAGGCGTTCTAATATTAAAGTCAGAAAAATAGGAAGATAGCCCTTCGCTGCTTTTCAGGAGAAAGATCTGAGAATTTCGCCTTTAAAATATATGTTAATTTATGTATTTAGTGTAGGTACTTATGTACCTACTTGTTGTACATTTTTCTTCTCAACATAAATATATAAACAAATGCCTCTATCACTCTAAGGTTTACTGGTAGAAAATTCAATGTTGGGTTAAGCTCGCCTCTGTACATTACACGTGAAACGATTGTATTTTGTTAAATTGTTTCGTGTACAACAAAGAATAAGAAAAGATCTACAAGATGTTGTTTACAAATTAAAAGTACACCTAACTATTCTCATAGATTAGTGATTGTGCACTTCAATTCGTAGGAACTGTAAATTGATTTATTATTTTCTCTTAAGACACATACTTGAATTGAAGTGGCAATACAAATTTTGTAGGTAGTTTTCCATGGAAGATTATCCTACCTACATAAACGTACCTACCTACTTCGTAACATATGTGATTTGCCGTTTTAATAAGTTAAGCAAACGCATGAAAAACGTAATTTGGGCTACACTAACTTGTCGTCGAATAAGTGGGTACTTACTTAATAGAAAAACTATTATGCCCACATCTAATAATAATATTTACAAAAGAATGCTAATCTAACTTTGAACGAGTAACACTAAGCAGTTTTATGGTATCAAACACGGAAATATACGGAATGTTTCCCTAGGCTCGGTCATTTTACAAGCACCGTTAAATGATCCGGAATACAGATAAAACTAGTACCTAACCTCTAGTAATGCTCTTACTGGTCACCGTGGCATTGGAAAATTATTAAATTGTGGTACTGTTCGAATTGAAATAACAGTAAATAATTATTTTTAATTTGCAGGATCGTTCGCACTACCCACCTTAGAATTAAGATACAATAAAAATATAATCTTTACATCCTTATTGATGTTAATTACTAATTATTCTAATTTTATGGACTGTAAAAATACGCCAGCTGAGAAAACCTGTGAGAAAAATGTAAAATTTTCATGACTAAAGGCGAGCATCGGACTAAGTAAAGGTTAATTCATACTACATCAGAGTCGACACTTCAATATTTATAAAATATCAAATTTATTTTAATTAAACTCAACAACGAACCTAATATGGTTTTCGCCAGAGTGAATAAAAACGAGCGAATTCACGCGCATTCTATGGAATTATCTTTTTTTTGTTTTCTTCAGAAGAAACATTATAAGCATTATGTTGTTGGGTTAAGACTTAAGGATGAATTTGCTACTTGTATCAAGTTATAACATTGACGCTTCGACTCTGCTGCATTATGAATTAACCCTTAGTAAATAACAACTTGTTTTTTTTTGTTAATAAACCCGACCAAGGTATGTGGGTACCGCAATTCGTGAATGCCCCATGACAGCTGTTGCAATTTAAATCATAACGGTTGCACGATTTCTCAAGTTGCTCAGTGAATCATCTTTCCGCTTGATTCACGAAGCCGATGTAAGTACGAAGACTTCGTACGATAATACTATACCAAGTAGAGAGTACTATACAGATAAGCTTAGTGGAGCTTAGTTTGCATAAAAATGTCGACCGCTATGACATCTGTTGGGAACTTTTAACACGTTTGGTTCAGTTTAACGAGCGCACATTAAAACAGTAGTTATTAACCAGTTATCGGACAGATGCTCAAAAGTTATAGAATATAGGTAACAATTTGAAAAATGTTATAAATAGATGCCGCATAAACTATAAACTTGAAAGTTTATTTAAGGTAATTGACGTCAAAAACATTATCGATACAAGTTTTAATATCGATTTGTACCACTTCACACAAACCTACTTTTACACACATGCCGAAAACGTGTAGGCACCTACCTACCGCCATCGCTATTAGACATAACTGTTGTGCAAAGCCAAAGCACATAATTTACCGTAGGTTCTACACGGTTTTGACAGATAACCACATATCGAAGAGTAATAAAATAATGACCTAGAGGGGAATAGTATAATGATTTTAACTATTTTATACATTTTTGAACATTAAAAAGTTGGAAAGTTAAAACTTATGCTTATGTGATCTTAGATACCTACCTATAGCGTAGAATAAAATGTTTTAGTATGTAGGTAGTTGTACCTATTGGCTAATAAATTTGTTATTAATATCATTTATTTAATTAATTACTTATGGTTCAAGTTCATTGATGTCACATAACAATAGGTAGATTAGCGAATCAATATTTATACATTAAATTAATAACACTGACGATGTTATAATACCGACAAATTATCCACATATAATTATATGTTTACCAATTAAATAGTCATAGGTAAGAAATACGATTATGCAAATGCGACGTGAATGAAGTAATCAGCTGTTCCTAGAATGATTGTCGTACATAAAACCTAAATACACCCAATCTCCGTAAAATGTCCTTCGTTTTGGCGGTCTGCTACAAAATATAAGCACACTTAACACAGTACATTACGATTTACGAGGAAACCGGTCTGCCTGCATCGACCGGTGTCTACACTATATCAACAGTCACCTCGAACGAATAACTTTCTTACAATATGAATTACATACTTACCACAAGCTCGAAAAACTTTCTACTATCAAAACTATGTAGGTAGGCACTTCGGGAGTAGCAAGGGAATACAAAAATTACATTATAAAGAGTCGTACCATAAGACCTGCTTTGTCGCAAGTTATTATAAAATGACCTTAGAGCTGACCTAGTGCTAAGATACTTTGTTAGCCTAAGTTAGGTACGTTAACAACATTTTCAAGTGCGGGTAGTCCGGTGATGCATTACCTGGTGAGAGAATCCACCACGTGTCGAGCAGGTTCCAAGCTCCAGTCCACGGCGCGGTGACCACAGGCAGGCCGGGATTGGTGCAATTTGATACAAGTCACAACGTTTACACCGAATCGCGTCCTAAGCGTGGCCACCGCAGTGAACGACCGACCGGCCGGTTAACGGGACCGCGCGCCGCGGATGCTGAGTGCCTGAATAGCGGTCTTCGACGGCCGGGCCCGCTTGGATAGGCCGGGACTGGTGCAATATCGCACACAAACCGAATATAGCACCAGTCACCGCCCAGCCACTCGGGCCTCCCGGACAAAGGATGCCGACGGCCGCTCCTGCGCCGCGCCCGACTCGCGTCCTTCGACGACGGTTCGACGCCTCCGTGCAGACGCGCTCCTCCAAATACGTGAATGAATACTTCATTTATAACTCAAAAGTTTGAAGTCACGCACTCGAGTCAAACGGAATGTTACGCGCGTATTTCGCAAGATAGCTTTCGCGGACGTTAGTTCGCCGCGGCGGTCGGCGACGGAATGATGTGAGGAGCGGGGAGCAACGCGCGCGCAGCTGTCGCGCCGTCTTCCCCCCCGCGCGCCGGCGCACCCTGCGCCGGCCCTTTATCGTTCTGGGAAGTGGTTCCTGAACTTCCCGACTGTGTTGTCAGTGAGAAAATTTCACACGACGTACGGGGAAGATAATTCTGCTAAATTTCGAGATTTGAAAGTTGTGATCCTTGACACGTACCGCGCTTGCAACGTGTCGGCTGCCGCAATGACGCATAACCAAGCTTTTCGATTCAAAGTTCATGTGGTCAAATTGTCGACTTACTTACTGATTATGAAGAGTTGTGTAATAGATAACACAAAACAATACAATACCTAGCTACAACGTTGACTATTGTTTGAGAAATAATTTAATGTTGTGGTACTATATCATAGGATATAAACAAGTAGGTTATAATGTTTTTAATAGTACGAAAGACAACTATAAAACAAATTAAATAACTTTTTTAAATTTCAGTGCATGTTATATTTTAGCGCAACGCTTGCAACCCTGATATTCGACATTCAAACCGTCCATCCCGCGCTACCTGCGCAAGTATTGCCATAGATTACGTACCAAAACAGAGGAACACATAAAAATACCATATTATTGAATAACCACGCAGATGCCACGTGGTTATTAGTATAAATATTGCCCAAAAGATAAGATGACGTAATTTCAATTCAATCTCATTTCAATCAATTTAATCCTTGATCATAGCGATACGATGATTCGCATTGAACTACAATTTTATGAATGAACACGTGTGACACAATTTACTTAGCATTGAAATGGTTTTTTTTTTATGTTAGCAAGAAAATAATGTTACTTAATTAACAACTTTATGAGTAAGTACTTACTTAAATCTTTAGAAGTAAAATAAAGAGAAAACAAAATTAGTACTTACTTATAAACTAATAACAAATCTATGATTTTATGTTAAACCTATTTATCCTATATTTAATAATACCCATTATAAAAAGAGAAAATTACAATTACAATATTTTTGTAAGTACCTGTTTGTATATTGGCCAATTTTAAATGTTTTGAATTAAAGCAAGCGTGGTATTTATTACAAATTCAAGAACTAAGGATGCAAGTTCGAATAAAAAAAAAACAAGTGACACAAATGATAGACACAATCTCTTTTTTTAAAATCATGGATCTACGGCCACTTTTTCATATTTGGCTTATTACAGATTCCCAGTTTACATAGGTTAGGTAGGAGACATTAAATGAACTTTTTCATAAAATGCAGCTATTCAAGATTTCCTAGCAAAATAATTAACATAATACAACCAATTATTATTTATTTATTCTCAAATTAACTTCTCAGATTCAACAAGATGTAGGTACTTCATAAATATTTTAGTATTAATTTACGCATACATCAATACCCATTGATTATATTATAAATTGGCCGCCATTATAATAATAATAAAAAAACAAGTTTTTGACTATACTTTCTCTGTTTTAAATAAGTAGGTACCTGGAATACATTTAAACTATTTGCTATACAGTTTTCAATTTTTCATTGATCATAATAATCTCGTAAGCAAATTAAAAAATACTGGCCACCTTAAAGCTTTTAAGGTACCTACCTATAATAATGTACTCCTATCGCCCGTCGTCAGCCTTTTGAAAGAAATTATAACGACAACGCTATAAACTAAAAAAAAGTTGCTTATACAGTGCGAATAGAAAGCTATAAATAATTAAGAGCTGATTAAGCTAAGCGGTTTGATTGGGAGTTCGAAAGTGCATCTATTGATACTATGGAATTAAACCGAACTAGCATTTCTTTTATAGTTATTACTGATTAGCATACATAAATAAACCAACAAAAAAACATGGTGTTTGGTCAGTCGGAGACATAAGGTAGCTAACTAGCTAGGTATATCATATTTTTAAACTAGACATGATAAAAATGTACGTTCCCAATAAAATGTCTATTTACAGGCATAATTAGTATAGAAAACCTCGTGATCCAATTTACAACTGTCAAAGAAGTTTAAAAAAATAACGAGACATTCGAAATTTGAACGCAGGTGCAGTCCTTACACCAAGGAAACGGAATTTAATTATCTTTTGTGCTACATAGCGTTTTAGTACGTAAATGCATTAATGTAAGTAGTCATTTGTACCTCAAACTGGCTCAAACTTAAGTAGAAATAGTAGTAATGCCACTTAACATGATAATAAAATATTTTTAAGACATAAATCTTAATCCTACGACCCTAAGCGGCTTCTATGTAGTATTAAAAACCTATTTCTAAACGTAAACTAATTGTCTATACCAAGAATTTAATATTCAAAAGTCCGCAAGGCGGTAATCTTTCAATGAGTATCCGTATCTTTTTAATTTTGTCTATAGACGGATTACCTTCAAAATATTCATCTACCTGCATGCATTCAACTATAAAAACGCACTAGTTATTAAAACTTTTGTTCTACTCCAAACTTTTGCAACAATACGGGTAAGTATTGCTCTTTCTATATTATAATTTTTGAAAAGAATATTATTTTTTGCCAATACAACAGCTACGATGCGAATTTCGTTCAATTTAGAACAAAAGGAAGCAACCATACACAACAAACAATAAAATACAATTCTTTAACGGAAAAATCGACTTTATTTTAAGCGGTTAAGGTTGATATTTAATTTTGTAGATGGTAAAACAGGTTTGCGAAAGCTATGGCCTCGGATCGAACTGTTTCTCAGAAAACATAAAAATGTACGTTTTAGCTGATCGAAATTTTTGTGGAACCTACTATAGCCATTGTTGCCAACCTCAATGGAACATAGTCCCGATAATAGGCGAATATTGTTTGCGTTACATTTTATTTTTAAACTGCTGGGGATGGAACTGGCTGATTATAAAAAAAAATAATAGGTATGCTGATTTTAAATGCAAAATTCCTATTTCGAAGCCTAATTTGTAAATAAAACATAAATGCTCGTGAATAGCTAGCAATAGCCTTAAATTGTAGGTATATAACTTCTTCCCTACTTGTCACTGATGAATGATGTCTGAACCTAAAATAGTTTGAATACGTCATTCGTAATTATATACCTATACCACTTTGTACGATTAATAATAACAAAAAAAAAGTTAGGTAAGTATTTAATGTTATTTTATGTTAGGTAAGTATTAACAATAATTTTACCAAAAATAAAACATCAAGATTATAAATTGACCTTAACTTGAAGGGTGTCAAAACGGTATCATTCTAAAACAAAAATAGAATTCGTAGGTAACATCAAAACAGATTCAGCCAAGATTTTAGTAGATTATGCAAATAATTTTGAAATTTTGTGTGAGAATTTAAAGTCTATATTAGGCACATAAAACAACATACGTAGTTTCCCTAATATGGAGGTATTAATTAAAGCTATATAACTAGGATTTAACGGGTTATTGCGTAAACAACAAATAAAAAAAAAGATTTCCTGTTTTTATGGAGAATGTGTTATTTTTGGAGAAACTTGTTTATACCGCGCTGTCAGACGTTTTTGCCATTCCTACTATTGAAATCAAAATAACAACTTCTAAATGAATTTTAGGACCCATTCATGTTAAAATTTGTTTCGTGGTGCGTGGCAACTGGGCCTAACTCAGTTGTTGATTTTTTTTCTTGGCCTATCTTTTCTTTTTGTCTCCCGCTTGCAATGGAGGGAAGTAAAAACTATTTTTCCTACCCCTCCTAAATACTACTTCTGATTAATTTCGTTGCAGGTTCCAACCCAGACAATAGTTTTTATTGGATATCATTGTAGATCCTGGCTTACAGGAGTTGCAAAGATGGGCACGTTTAGTGGGTAAGTGGCTATTAAAAAAAAAAGTAAAACATAAAACATATATTAGTTATAAATACAATAGATCCAAGTTGAAAATTTTTATGGTATTTTTTCGACTTAACTTTTTCAAGTATTTTTTATTTGTTTGATTGCTGGCAATTATTCTTAGGTCTTGGAAATGCGATGCCGGCCTTAAAATAGGTACGGGCCTCCAAATCTGATAAAAACTCGTAAGAAGGTCTTGCACTTGAGCGTCCTTTGTTGAGTGCTGCTTTAGTGTCGTATTTTATTAAGTAACGAGGTGGTATATCCCGTGCTGACAAATTCGTTCTAGACGACCTGAAGAAATTAAGATGTAATTAAATACAAATAATAGAAGGAAAAACTTAAACCTCAGGCAGGACTCGAACCTTCGACTACTGGCTTGACGCGCCAGTCGCTTTACCATCTAAGCTACCGAGGTCACTACCTGGAAGCTTAAATTTTGCCTTCTATTTTATTACCTAAATTAAGATGTATTATATTACTACTAGGTGTTGCCTGTTACATATTTTTTATGTTGATCGGGCTTAAACAACAGAATAATTATTGTCAATATTCTGGCATTGTAGAGATTTTCGCGTGAAATACAAAAATCATAAAGTGGGTTATATATAAATCTTTTAAGAAACATAGCTTAATAACTTAACGTATTTTATTTTAAGTCGCCGTTAAGTCTCATGCTATCTCTGTCACTTTAAGTTGTAAAGTAGCGATATATAGACATTTTTAGAACATTTTAAAGTTAAGTTTCGTTTAAGTTCGGGAGTTAGTGGGCTACAGTATGGTTCATAGTATACGTTGCATAGTTAGCAATGTGCTGACAATACTATTGGTTACAAACCTATAGTATGTCAACCGGATGTTTAGACTTACATCTAGCTGATTTGATACCAACAGTACCTGTGACCTGCGCCTACGCAGGACTGCAGAATGTTATCTGTGAATTTTTTAATGGTAGTGGCGACGCGCGCCCGCTCCGATAACAGTTGCCATGGTAACGCTCATAAAGTTTCTGTGATAAGTTTATTAGAAGAAAAATAAACTTTAGTTGAAATTTAGGCTAAGATTATAAAAATATGTCTAGATGGATTGTCAAAGCTGTGGACGCGTCAAAAAAAATAGTCGCAAACTGTCTGCGATTGTGTTCTGTGATTATGCTATTAGTTCCTGTGATAGGTTTATTAGGAGAATAAAATAATTTTAGTTAAGATTTAGGCTTAGATTATAAATATGTCTAGATAGACTGTCAATGCTGTCGACGCGTCGAGAAAGAAAAAGAATAGTCGCAAACTGTTTGCGATTATACGACGCACACTGATAAAGTAGAATGACGTTTCACGAGTGTAATACGTATCTAGCTGTTACGCACACCATCATACTAAAGTTGACTCGTTTGTTTTAGTTCTTTTGTTGAGCGACACTCTATCTAGACGTAAAACCTTAGATTATAAATATAAGGTTTTAGGTTTGGTTAGTCCATTTATTCCTTTCTCTGTAATTCTGTACCTTATTTTTAAAGACTATTTCGCTACATCAGATTATTAGGTGCGAACTTGCATCGTCATCCTTTAAAATCAGAGTGCGACTACATAACAACCTAACTTATATTCAGATTGGAAAAGTAAGAAAAAGCTAATTTAAAAAAATCATAATAAAGTGGCGCACTCATTTTTGTTATAATTTTGTTTTATATAAAAGGATTTCTAACCGTAGCAGTTGAACGTGTAACAAAGATATCAATATTTATTTAGAACGGGTATCGAACGTCTGTGTCGAGCGGTCGTCCTTATCAGCAAAGTTAAGTTCGACTTAAAAAAATCCTTACTGGGCGTTATTTGGTCTGTGGTATAGAAAGAGAATAGACTGACTGCTCGGATAATCGAGTGGTATAGATCACCACGCCAATTACCACTGTGCGGGACGTGCTGCGGGTTCGATTCCCATGTGTCTGTCAAGTCTGGGTGTTCTTTGTGCATATCACATTATATGAATGTTTGTGAAACCCCAACGACACTAGAATTAAATTCTTTAGTACGGGAATCATTAAAAAAAAACAAAATCGAGTATCTTTTGCAAGTTACCGAAAGAATTATTTTGATTTTTCGAATCAATTCAATATTATACAGGCATTTGTTTGACCCAGAATTTTAAACCACGCACCACCATGCGTCCTTTCCTAGAAGGGCGTCTATCTATCCATGGGTGTTTCCCCACGCAAAAAGGACCCAACCTGACACATCTAACAAAAAATACAGTTGGCCGTAGAGCACCAGTAACTAAAAAAAAAATGTCGCTTAAAAGAGATCGTAACAAAAAAGGTATTTAAAAAAACAAATTGACACTGTTTATAAGTATTAGATTTATAATTTAAAACAAAATAATTAAATTATAAAGTCTTTTAAAAATGAAATTAAACAAAAATACCTTTGAATCTAAACACAATCAATTCATTCGAACAAAAAGTGCATGCCTTACAAAAGGTGCGTAAAGGTGCGCTCGGCGGCAGAGCGCGTGCGGGTAACAGCTGCCTTGCCATCTGCCGCCCCCCACCTCTCCTGGCTACCATCACACACCTGGCTAGGACTGGACATCACTACATCTCGGGTTTTTTAGGTCACTACTGATCTTACATGTGGTTGACAAACCTTGAGAGGTAGGGTAAGTTTCAAGATGATTATAAAGCTATTTAAAACTGTTTCAAATGTTCTATTGTCATTTTGGTAAAATTCAGTATTTAGGTAGGTACTTACAGCAATGTTTTTACAGTAAAATTTCACAAGATATATGTAACTAGTTGTTTCCCGCGGCGCCGCCCGCTTGGATGTTGGTTATAAGTAAGGATAGTTAAAACCTGATCGCGCTGATATAATGTCAAAGTGTTGTCAAGTTGCACTAATGAATAGTACAACAGATAGGATAAGTATGTACCTAAGTTAAATTGATAGCTATCATTGAAAACTTCCTAATTAGGAGGTTTTCGAGTTCGCAAATTGCGAGCGATAATAAAATAATATATGTATATTTGCTTCTTTTTTATATATAATATCGTTGACTCACAGTTATTTAATACTAATAAGTTCTTGATCATTATTCGTTGCAAAGAGATCCAACTTACAAAAAACGGCGATAAAAATATTTTTGTTTAGCCAGGAATTGTAACTGTATTTCACTATATATCTCGTTCAACTTGCTTTATTATGCATAGTTGGTAACCAAACAATAGTGATACCTGCTGTGATATTGTGTAATTACTACAATGGGTCCTGGTTGTTTAGTTTGATTTATTTACACTCAAAGTAATCTTTGGAATTAGACGTGACAAAATTTCCAATAAGTCTTTTATTTACCTGAAATATTTAGGTATAAATTTGTCTATAAGAAGGTATGTTAATATGCCACCATTATTTCTTTTACTTTAGACAAGCTTAATTTAATAAGCCGTTTTATCCGTTTCCTCTGTAATTTACCGTCCAATATTTAGCAAAAAATGAAAATTTACAAATACCCTAATTTTATTATTCTATAAGTTAGCAAAACCTTATTAATAAATTAATTAATCTTCATAAATATGTATTTATTTAAACATTCGACAGCAAAAACAGTTTGCACAATTTACATTTTTGACTTCTTGCGCCTGCGCATTCCAATAAACAAGCAAATGCAAGTGACAATTAAGTTTATTCATTTGTTACGTAGTTACACTTAATTGTAATATATTTTGTAACATAAATTACAGAACAGACTCTAATTTGAACTCTCTCTTTTTAGAAGCTTAGCAATATAACCTATTTCGTTCAGAGAAAATATAGCGTTCTAAAGGTCAAAAAGTTTTTTTTTAAATAGGCCCAGTGGTTTATGAGTTTTTTCGTTACAAACATACAAAATACAAACCTTTTTTCTTTATAATCTTCTAATATATAAAAATTTCGTGTCACAGTGTTCGTTATCGAAATCCTCCGAAATAGCTTGACGTATATTTGGTTGGTCTGAGAATAGGTCGTAGACTATTTTTTTTACCCCAGGTGATTGGGTGCCCCTGGCAAAACGTTTGCCGGGTCAGCTAGTATTAGTATAGAAGTATAGAAATCAGAAACATTATTTCATCCTCTACGCCATAGACAAGAGACCAACTTCAAACCATTCTTTCAACAATGACAAACCTGCGCTCGCCATAAAAAATACCGCCATAGTTCATATCGACGAACCGATATGTTTATTTATCTTAACATACTTTACTAAGTGATGAGTTGATGACGTCACGTAAGTTAGTATATCAAGTAACAACTGTTTATGTTTAACTTACAATTGCACATTAGGTGGTCTTATTGATAAGGTTGGATTCCCAAGCGGGATAAATTGCGGAAAATGTATCCTAATTTGTATTTTCTCTATTAAAATCTTTAAATAAAATATAATTAACATGAACTTGTCTAATACTGAGAGGTTAAACCTAGGTTTTAAAGCCCAGATAGATGTTACACCCGAATGGTGGAGTGGTGTAAAATATCACTCGTCAACTGTCACAGCTGCTGGCTGCAGCGGGTTCAATCTCCGCATTGAACTAAAATTTATATAATGTAGAGTCTACTACAAAATATATTCTTTTGAATTCTAATAAACCACAACCTATCTTTTCTTGCCGGTTCTTCTCCATAGGAGTGACATTTTGGAACCGCGCAACTAGAGTCATTTAACGTTTTGACAGTGCCTGAAAAGGCCAACTTAAAATAAAAATATTTTGATTTTGAATAGTACTTTGTATATGATCTTTGTCAACCCTGAGCGAGACACATTTTTTTGTAGTGGGTGTAGTTAATTGTTTAAATAACGTGGTATTTAATTTATTTCTTAACTCTCATCAAAACCGAAGCTTGTTATATTCCCTCTTCAAAAAACATGATTTATTTTATGATTAGCTCTCAAGTGTGTAAAATGCTTCGTGTGTTAAGTATTGCTTACAATAGATTACCGTAAGTATGGAGTGAAATAACACTTCAAAGTTTAAGGCAAGTCATAGGCTTGTGTAGTCGGTGCTAGAATGAAAGCATCAAAAACTAAATATTAAGATGAAAATATTTTATTTAAATAATGCTGGCTGATTACGGGCGGGTCATTGTAGAAACCTCTTTTGTTCCTCGTTTGTGGTTTCTTCGTTGTCTCTGATTCCATAGCACAAGTGCTTTAAGATTACAGCAAATTTATGAAAAAAAGAAGCAAAATTAATAACAACGTTGACTAATTATAGAAAATAGATTTTAACTTGCAATTAATTTAAAGCTATTTACGGGTTATTGGTATTGGCGTACAAATATAAACAACAGTGTTTAATGAAATACTTAAAATGAAAAAAAATAAATGATCAAGTAATACACAATATCATACAAATTTAACAAAACATAAAATTCTAATAATAATACTTGTTGAACTAAATTCTTTATAAACAAGAAACAAGAATTAAAATTAGTGCATCTCTTTATCATCTAAAAAGTCTTGCACACTGTAGTAACACTTTTTAATAAGCATTTCTTTAAGTTTTTGTTTAAACAAGTTATTTGTTAATTTCTTGTATGTCTTGGGTACAGGTACAGTACTGTACAAGTTAGCAGTTATTGGTTTGGAGGTGTTATTAGTTTTGTTTGTTGTACGTAATATTTATTGTATTTTATAGAAAGGCATTTTAGCCAAGCGACAAATTATTAACAATAATATTAAAAAATAAATAAAAAGAACTTCAAATTCAAAAAAGTGAAAATCTTGCTATATATGCTTTGATAAGGAATTTCTGTAATATTTACTATAAGCAGGATTCTATCACAGCATACACACAGACATGTGAGCCCGCCTTGCAGGCGCATGCGCGGCGCAGCTGTCTCCACCAGCTGTCCCGATGGCAACCTGTCGCTTATCAACACAAATTTGATTTTACTTTTATGTGTATCTTCATTAAAAGTATAAGTAAAAGCTGGTTGAAGTAAATTGTACAAATTTTATAGTTTTATCTTCATTACTAGCTGGGACACGCGGTTTCACACGCGTAGCTCTCGGACTCCGGTCTTAAACGGTGGTGAACTTATCGGGATAGAAAATATACTACGTGTGTTAATTGAAATCATAATCTATTGTGCCAAATTTCATCCTAATTCATTCAATAATAGGGGATCGGACTGGGTAGTTATTAAAAGGAAATATCTATTTAGTCCACCAGTTAGACAAATAAAAGAAAAAAAAACTCGAATATTTTCTTTTATCAAATCAATGAAAAATTACAAAGTTAAAGTTCTGGAGTGGGGGCTTGTGACGTCACGTGTGGTTTAAACTTGTACCGTAGTGACGTCACGCGACATTTCCATTCACTGTATCTTCCTCATCGTTTGCTTACATAAACAAATAAAAATTACGTGTCTTATATTTTTTTAACATCTATGTGATGTGTAAATAAAAAGAGAGTAGTCCGCTCCCCTATTTTTGCGTTAAAAACACAATAGTGCTCACCTGGGTCCGAACCTGCATTTTTGTGCTTGCGATTCCGCTCATTGAACCACTAGGCCTCTTCAACCAACTATATTGTAGTATGTCTAACTTAATTTAATTTTGGATTCTACAAGAATTAGAAATGCTGGTACCTACTAAACATCTTTGTCAATATAAGATCTTTATGCAATACTAAACAGTTGACTGTCAAATTACAACTTTTATTATCTCCAAAAGTTATAACAAAGTTGTAAGCATGAGTGGGAAATCATAATTTCTTGTTTTAAAATAAAAAAAAGCGACTTGAAGCGCTTGCAATCTGTTGTTACCAGCTGTTGCGTCATACGTCATAGATTTAGTAGTTAGGATGTGCGGCTGTCGTATGCTACGCCAGTCTGGGTTCGATTTAGGTGTGGGTACTGAAGACAGTAGGCCGAAAGTTCCTTAAAAATTATAGTTATTATGATTCAAAGGTAAAAATGATTAGTGGTCATAAGGCATAAGGTTTGGTTCTTCCTTGTAGGTAGTTAAGTCAGGTTTTTCTATAAGAAAAAAAAAAGTTGTGATTTATAGAAACTTTTGAATGATTGTGAACTTGGATAATGAACGAATTGATACGGTGATTTAAAGAAATTTCAGACTGCACGGATAGCCAAGTGGCATAGATCACCGTGCCACGTCAATTACCGCAGTCCGCGACGTGCTGCGGGTTCGCTCCCCGACTGGGACAAGCAGTGATCCACAAATGCTTGTACTAAGTTTGGGTGTAATTTGTGCATGTGATTTGAATGTTTGTGAAACCCTCCGCGACACAAGGATTAATTTCCTTTCTTCGAGGGTGGTTTTTTTTTAACTAAAACGAAACACGAAAATTTTCGTGTAGGTTTTTTTGAGTTCATGATAGAGATGGCCGAAGAACTTGACTCCTATTTGAAATTACGGACAAGGATATCCTAAGACCGGAAAAAATGGAAGAAGGTGAAGGCGGCCTTTGCCTTATAGAGGGACCATCAAGGCTGAAAAAAAAAAATGTTAGAACATATTGAATACCGAATAGCCGCTAAGTTGAACTTAGTTTCTAAATGTCAAAAAGTATTATGAGTATACCACGTATCATAATGTTCGTGACTTGCTTACAAGTTCAAATTATACACCTAACTAGCTTTCGCCCGCGGCTACGTCTGCTCGGCAGTCACTCGTATAAAAAAATTACCACTAAGCAATAATAGTATATAGATACTATCTATTATATTTTATTTAAAAATATAAGCTCTCGAAACTCTATTACAGACATAACTTTGGTCATATATTTTGAATTGACTGCATTGGTAGCCGAGTGGTATAGGACACCACGTCAATTACCGCAGTCTGCGACGAGCTACGGGTTCGATCCCTGCATGGGACAAGCATTTGTGTGATCCATATATGCTTGTTTTAAGTCTGGGTGTTCGTTGTGCACTGTGACCCCTAAGTTTGTTTCGACATTTCTTCTCAGGGCAGTCAGTTAGAAAATGTCGACTCCAGCGAGCTCAAAAAAAGTGACTTGTAAAAGTGATTGTATATCCTAATAGCATAATAAACTATTTCATTTCATTGCATGTGATTTAATGTCTGTGAAAATCCCTGCAATACAAGGATTAAATTTCTCAGAGCGGGAGTCGTTTAAATAAAATATATATACTTACTTATGAAGGTTTTGAGTTTGCTCTACTTCTATATAAAATTTTAACAATTAGTATAGATTATATTTAATATACTTATATTTAATTATTTATAAGCACAACAATAATAAAGTTTGAGACGATGAATGCTTATTACTTTTTCCCTCAAAAACTGCTGAACGGTTTTGAACGAAATTTTGCACACAGCTTGACTACCATTAGTATACTTCTTATTCCTTTAAATCTTCAGCAACAAATACGAGTAATACCACGGTGCAAACCTAGTTAAACAACACAAATTCTGTTTCCAAACAGCTGACCCCTAAGTCGGGTGTCTTTGGTGGTTCTGTTCGGTCGGCGTCGGCTCGGACCGGTCGCATTCGGGGCGACCGTTAGCCGGCCAGCCCACGTGCGGAACTTATATCACTGGCTCACTGGCTGGCTATACGGAAATGAAGAAAAAATTCCAAACGTCATTTTTATATTTTTTCGTGTTTATTTAGTGATTTTAGACGGTTATCCGAATGTTTGATATGAAAAAAAGCTATATACCACAATTTTTTTTAAAGTAGTTTTTTTTTAACACTGTTCTATTTTCAAGTATTTTTGTACAGCCAATATCTTTATACATATCCTACTGAAGTTTAATTAAATGTCATTTACCTACAAAATATACTGTTTGGGGAAATATTAATAATAATGTACGAATTCTTTTCATTTATCAGTGGCTTTTGTTTTAGACATTGAAGACCAAGCTGAAAAATTCAAGGAAATGCTAAATTCTAAACTTCATCCTAAAAAATTACGAATACAATTTTTTGTACAATATTCTATGCCTCTCATGTTGAAACCAGGCTTTATCCCTAACATTGTCAAATAGATTCTCATACAGAGAAAAATTGTATTAATCACATCTATACAAGTATTATAAAGCTGAAGAGTTTGTTTGTTTGAACGCGCTAATCTCAGGAACTACTGGTTCGAATTGAAAAATTCTTTTTGTATTGGATAGTCCGTTTATTGAGGAAGGCTATAGGCTATATAACATCACGCTACGACCAATAGGAACGGAGCAAAAATGAAAAATGTTGCAAAAATTAAAAACAGTTGAAACTAAAACACGCGAACAAAGTCGCGGGGGACAGCTAGTAATAATATACTATTGTTAAAACAATGGCTAATGCCCGTTTATAGGCATTGGCCTCGCTGTCTGTCGTCTGTCGAGCTTTCAAGCTAAAACTACTGAACCGATTTAAATGAAATTTGGTAAACAGATAGTCTAGAGACTGAAAAAGGACATAGGCTACTTTTGCCGCGATAACCGACATCCACGAAAGAAAAAAATATGTTGATATTACCGTGCTAATGAATTAGGTAGGTACCTATACTTATGAGAATACTTTTCATACAAATTTATACGAAATTAGCTGTTGCTATTGTAGGTAGGTATAAACCTAATAAAATAATTCATGTTAGAACGTAAATTTCTAGTTTTAAAGCTATAAATTAAGCGAATATTCAATATCAAAGCTATAACTATAACGTTTTAAAACTTGATTTTAGATGTTTTAAATGCCGTAAGGCTTTCAATTTGTCAAAAAATCTAAATAAAAATTATTAATTTCATTTTCTAGGAGGTCTTGTGTCGTGATAGCCGAGCGGTTCATTGACCGGATTCGCAATCACTAAGTAGCAGGTTCGTGTCCAATTGCCGAAGCCGCGCAGAGCTTGCGTATCCCCGCGGCTCTAGCAAAGGCAAGGACGGGACCGGGGGGTGTTTTTAGTCGGTGTAAGTCTGACTTATCCCATCCCCATGCTGTGCCCTCGGCGTGGGTTGAAGTCATCAGAGTTTCATCCCGAAAACAAAAGCTCGTTCAAGTCGTGTCCAAGCTGTGAAAGTTATTCATTTATAAATGTATTTTATACTCTGAATATTATTTTTTTTACTTATTATGAGACACAACTAATGGCAAAGGAAACAATCTTGATAAAATCTGTAATCTTCAACCCGCAAGTGAGCAAGTGATAAAATAGCTTTGTGATAAAAGGCCTCTATCCAGCAGTGGTATAATATAAAAATAATAAATTTTCTAAGATACAAGCTTTGGCTTAGTTTGCGGACCACTGTTAACAAAAATGTAAAGACAATACATTTTATTCTTATTCTTAATTAAAGTTTAGTTCTTACTAAACGGAATTTTTGGACGCCATATTCCAAACTTTAGTACTAGTGCTAGGTTTGGAGACCATATATATATAATTATAGCTGTGCCCCGCGACTTAGTCCGCGTGTTTTAGTTTCAACGGTTTTTCATTTTTGAAACATTTTTCATTTATACTCCACTCCTTTTGGTCGCAGCGTAATGTTATATAGCTTATAGCCTTCCTCAATAAATGGGCTATCTAACACTGAAATAATTTTTCAAATCGGACCAGTAGTTCAAACAAACAAACAAAGAAACAAACTCTTCAGCTTTATAATATTAGTATAGACTAGCTTTTGCCAGCGACTTCGTCCGCGTTTCCGTCGTTTTTCGTAAAAAAGTAGCATATGTCCTTCCTCACTGTTCAGTGGTTTTGATGTAACAGACAGATTAACTTTCGTATTTTAGTAGGGAAATATAATATATCACGTTACACAAAAATAATCCTTATAGCATGATTCAGTATTCACACGCGACGGCGCGATGGCTTATTATCGTATTTCATGTATAAGTTTAGTGTTTCTATACCGATTTCTATGATTCTTTTTTTATTGAATAGGTAATAATGTAAACTTTTTTTAATTAGGGATAAGTGAGAGTATAATAAACGTAAGAGTAAACAAATATAATCAGAAATCTCCGAACTGCTAAGCTATCGGGAGTTACACGTGTTATTGTGAGTCAACCATAAAAGATAGACATATGCTGTTGTGGGATATTTTTTAGATAATTTTATGTAGAACATTTCCGTCATACATGATTTCTATGTAGCTTTAACCATTAAGGCTGCATACGCGACGGAAGCTTAAAAAATACCGTTTTCCCAACATTTCCCTTCACTGCTCTGCTCCTATTGATTGTAGCGTGATGAAAAGTATACTATAACCTGCCCAGGAGTATGAAGAATAAATGTACCAAGTTTCGTTAAAATCCGTCCAGTAGTTTTCGTTTCTATAAGGAACATACAGACAGACAGACAGACAGACAGACAGACAAAAATTTTACTGATTGCATTTTTGGCATCAGTATCGATCACTAATCACCCCCTGATAGTTATTTTGAAAATATATTTGATGTACAGAATTGACCTCTCTACAGATTTATTATAAGTATAGATTATTATTTTTTAACGTCATATTAAACATGATCAAGTGTGTTAATACAACTAGATACATAGGTACATCGAAATCTAACCTACGTCAGCCAATTTACTCACTCTAAATTAGTATTGTCCCTAAAAAAGGCAGAGGAAACAAACTAAAAAGTCATTAATAAAAAAAAAACTTCATTTAATGTAATATTAGTTTTTCTGATAATTCTGAGATCGCAGGGCAATTTATGTTTAATTTGTTTTCTGTACTTACATTTTAAATACTTACCTAAAAGAATCAGCTGTTTGGTCCTGAAGTTATTATAAAGGAAATGGTTAATTGCAGCAACCTGTTGGTAGTTAGGTACATAATAAACTTAATTACCCATAGGCTGATCAAATATTTACGATAAGTGTGAATTGTTAAAACTTAGTTATAACTAGCGACCCGCCCCGAATTCGCTCAATTGTTTTAAACTTTACAAATCTATGAATTGCTCTACTTTTCTGTACTATAATATACATGTATTATACTTATAAAGCTTTCTCTTGAATAACTCTGTCTATCGCTTAAAACTGCATTAAAATCCGTTGCGTAGTTTAATAGATCTAAACGTACAGACAGCGGGAGCGACTTTGTTTTGTACTATGTAATAAAGGTAATAAATAGTCAAAGTTTAATTTAGAATAACAAATAGTCGCGGGCTTTTTTGTAGGACTATTTAAGATAAACATTTCCTTTATCTCTACTAATATATAAAGCTGAAGAGTTTGTTTGTTTGTTTGAATGCGCTAATCTCAGGAACAACTGGTCCGATTTGAAAAATTATTTCTGTGTTGGATAGCCCATTTATTAAGGAAGGTTATAAGTTATATAATATTACGCTGCGATCAAAAGGAGCGGAGCATAAATGAAAAATGTTGCAAAAATCAAAAACCGTTGAAACTAAAACACGCGGACAAATTCGCGGGGGACGGCTAGTACATTATATACGTGTAACTCTAATGGTTTTTGCAGCGCACGCCAGATCAGCTTACTTACTTTACACGTATCTTTATATTTTGGACAATTCACACAATATCTTTATAAATTATAGACTTTGTATTATTCTGAGGTATAAGCTATATTATTGTAAAGTTTCATTAAAATCCATTCAGTAGTTTTTGCTTAAAATAGTAACAAATGTCTGGATGAGACATCCATAGATACATCCATACATACAAACTTTCGCGTTTATAATATTATAATTAAGGATATTACACTAAGATTATGGAGAAACAAAGGTGTTAGTGTATTAAAGACCATTTTTCCACACACAATGTCAGTCTTCTAACTGAATTTTATATGTAACTAACTGTCCCCCGCGGCTTTGCCCGCGAGTTTTAGTTTTAACGGTTTTTCATTTTTGCAACATTTTTCATTTATGTTACACTCCTTTTGGTCGCAGCGTAATGTTATATAGCTTATAGCCTCCCTTAATAAGTGGGCTATCCAACACTGACAGAATTTTTCAAATCGGACCAGTAGTTCCTGAGATTAGCGCGTTCAAACACACAAACAAATTCTTCAGCTTTATATTTTAGTAAGTATATCTATACTAATATTATAAAGCTGAAGAGTTTGTTTGTTTGTTTGTTTGTTTGAACGCGCTAATCTCAGGAACTACTGGTTCGAATTGAAAAATTCTTTTTGTATTGGATAGTCCGTTTATTGAGGAAGGCTATAGGCTATATAACATCACGCTACGACCAATAGGAGCGGAGCATAAATGAAAAATGTTGCAAAAATGAAAAACCGTTGAAACTAAAACACGCGAACAAAGTCGCGGGGGACAGCTAGTTAATTATATATTAGTATACATATATATAATATATAGATTTATTGCACATTTGTCTTGTAAATCTTTCAAGATATGACCAAGTACAAATTATCATTGTTTTCATTGATTGAGAATGTCATTATCTCTGGAATGTAACTGTCCACCCCGTTAAAGGTAAAAGGGTGTGAAGATGTGAAAGTAAATAAAATAAGTAATGAGGTCCTATCAAGTAATGTAACAGGTTATAGCACTGTGCGGGTTAATTTTTAACTTTAGGGTAATGGCATAAAGTTTGTTTTCAAATGACAATAATTTATTAAATGATTATGTACTTCTATAAATAGCTTTGTACGGTCAGCAAGAAAAACAAGTACCTACACTTTTTTTTTTACTTAAATACACAAGGAAATATTGAGTAATCTGTCTGAAATAATAAAATATACAACAAATATATCTAAATAGTTTATGATTAGAGGAATTAATTATATATTTTTTTTAAATTAGGAGGCCTCGCCGTTGGGTTGATATCGGGGTGCAATTAATAGTTAAATATTTTTGTTTAATTTAATTTGAGTATTTTGGATAATCAAAAGACTGGTCAAGTGCGAGTCGGACTCATGCATGATTCCGTACCGTATCATCGTACAAGACTTATTCCGTAAAATGAAACAAAAAATAAATAAAAATAAAAACAGCTCTCTTGTACCTATAGGCAGAAATCCCATACAAGAACTTCGATCCTTCAATTTTTTATTTATTTTCATGGCAATGGAAATATACACACATGGTATGCATGGGGCATGGTACAGAACCCTAAATAGGACCTTTTTAATTGGATGCTGACGGTACTCTTAATTACAACTTAGTTGATAAGTGTAAATCCATTACTGTAGTGAAGTGACTAATTGTAATACGCAGGTTTTATTAATTATAGTAATGAAATCTCGTTATAACAGGTTAAATATTAGAGAGGTTAAGTTAACCAGGTGACATTTACCTCATCTTAAACCCTTAAAATATATAGTATGCTTTCTCTCATGAGCGAATACTTAAGCTTTATTCAAATATAAAGCGCGGGCCACACCGCCAGCTAGCGAGCGGGCGGGCTAGGCGGGCGAACATCGTTTCACCTCTTTAAGCGCAGGCCACACCGCCAGCGGGCGGGCGGGCGGGCTAGGCGGGTGGGCGAAGCGAACGAAGGAAACTATACAAACTACGCGAAATATTGGCGAGCTAAACTATGGGGTTCACACCGAAAACTACGGACAGACGAGCGACGGGCGGAGCGCGCGGAGCGCGCGGAGCGGGCGAAGCGGGGGGCGCGGATGGAAGAGCGAGAGGTTAGCGTTCTATCTGTCGATTCTATACGATAGTCTATTCGATATTTATTATTCGATGTTCTATTCGTCGATATAATGACATATTCATCGATCACAAACGTAAACACTACACTGCTATTCGAAAGACGAGCGTCGACTAGTCTACTCGAAACGGGGAGGACGGACGAACGAACCGGGCGAGCGTCGAGCGGGCTGGCGGGCGAGCTAAGCTAGCGAAGCGCGGGCGCGCCAACGAGGTGAACGAGTAGCTTCGCTGGAATCGTCGGAAATTTCGTTAGCTTAGCTCGTTAGGTTAGTCGGTAGCTCGCGGTGTGAACCGAAGTATGTAAAGAAGTGAAACGATGTTCGCCCGCCTAGTCCGCCCGCCCGCTAGCTGGCGGTGTGGCCTGCGCTTTACATACTTCGGTTCACACCGCGAGCTACCGACTAACCTAACGAGCTAAGCTAATGAAATATCCGACGATTCCAGCGAAGCTACTCGTTCACCTCGTTGGCGCGCCCGCGCTTCGCTAGCTTAGCTCGCCCGCCAGCCCGCTCGACGCTCGCCCGGTTCGTTCGTCCGTCCTCCCCGTTTCGAGTAGACTAGTCGACGCTCGTCTTTCGAATAGCAGTGTAGTGTTTACGTTTGTGAACGATGAATATGACATATATCGACGAATAGTACATCGAATAATAAATATTGAATAGAGTATCGAATAGAATCGACAGATAGAACGCTAACCTCTCGCTCTCCCATCCGCGCCCCCCGCTTCGCCCGCTCCACGCGCTCCGCCCGTCGCTCGTCTGTCCGTAGTTTTCGGTGTGAACCCCATAGTTTAGCTCGCCAATATTTCGCGTAGTTTGTATAGTTTCCTTCGTTCGCTTCGCCCACCCGCCTAGCCCGCCCGCCCGCTAGCTGGCGGTGTGGCCTGCGCTTCAGTCGCCGTTAAGGCTCAGGCCGGTCTCTGTAACTCATGATATTTTAAAGTTAAAGTTGCCTTTGAGTATTTGGGGTTAGGATTTTAAAAATAAATATCCATATTTATACTGATATTATAAATGCGAATGTAACTCTGTCTATCTGTTAAGCTTTCACGGGTAAACCGCTGCACCGATTTTGATGAATCTTTATATTTATTTTATTGGGGTAAGCTTGGGTCCTAAGAAAGGGGATAGGGTTCTTTTTGTTCCGATAACTGACAACCGCGGGCGGAGTCGCGGAAAACATTACAGTTAGTTTAGCATAAACTTATAAGCGTAATGTTATATAGCCTCTTGCCTTCCTCAATAAATGGGCTATCCAACACTGAAAGAATTTTTCAAATCGGACCAGTAGTTCCTGAGATTAGCGCGTTCAAACAAACAAACAAACAAATAAATAAACAAACTCTTCAGCTTTATAATATTACTAGCTGTCCCCCGCGACTTTGTTCGCGTGTTTTAGTTTCAACGGTTTTTCATTTTTGCAACATTTTTCATTTATGCTCCGCTCCTATTGGTCGTAGCGTGATGTTTGTTATAAGTATAACCTATAGCCTTCCTCAATAAACGGACTATCTAATACAAACAGATTTTTTCAATTCGAACCAGTAGTTCCCGAGATTAGCGCGTTCAAACAAACAAACAAACAAACAAACTCTTCAGCTTTATAATATTATAATAATATAATAATATATTAGTATAGATTATAGTATAGAAAAAAACACTAACCGCTGAATACTCTAACTCAATTTAACTTTTAAGTATCTATCTATCCCTACTTTTCACCTTAAAGTGACAAAGACAGCATTAGACTTAACGGTAACTTAAAATGAGGTACTTAATTATTCTTATGCGTTTAAATATTCGCCCATAAAATATTAATAATCAGTTGGCGTTGATTACTTCGTTAAAATATATATACAAAGCAGCCACTTGTTCCATTTCACCATGGAGTTGGTGCTATAGCCATGGGCCATACCATGGAGCCCGTACCAATGGGTTCTCGGTACACGTTAAGGTCAAATATCACTGACTTTGGTGACAGCCGACTACCACTAAACAGGTTTGTTTGCAGTAGGTCAAGTAAGTTACAACTTTGATTATGAGATAATAATAATAATATAATAATAATATCTTGGGACATCTCACACACGGTCATCTGATCTCAAACTAGGCAGAGCCAGTGCTATGGCAACCAGTCAACTGATAAACATACTTATATATTTCTAAATACATACATATTATAGATAAATTACACCCAGACACAGAACAAATGATCGTGCTCATCACACAAAGATTCGTCCTGAGTGGGAATCGAACCCACGACCTCCGGTTTAGCAGTCAGGATCACTAACCACTAGACCAACAGGCCCGTCAATGAGCCCATCAGATGATTTTACCTTTCTTTGTTTAGATATCTGGTCTAAGGTATATGTAATAGAGAAAGCAAGGCTTGAGTTATTTATTTTATTGCAAGAGGTTTCCACATATATATAGCATCTATGACAGAAGAAGCACTTGGTTGAACTAATGGATTTTAATCATACCGGTTATCGCGACAAATAGGTATCCAAGCTTACCCCATACCAAGTTTCATCCAAATCGGTTCAGTGGTTTAGGCGTGAATGCGTAACAAACAAACGCACAGAGTTACTTTCGCATTTATAATATTAGTTTGGAGTATGGATTAAGTATGCAAAATATAACACACTTAATATGTCATTTTTGCAATTAGGTTAAATTCAACGTATACCTATATTAACATTATTCACATTATATTTTAAGCGGACCTTCTTATGATTCTGTACATTGTGGCACTCCAATTAAAGTGTTATTCAGACGTAACTGTAAACATAGACAAACGCAGCTCAATGTAAACACAACCGGATACACGTCACCGGCCGACTCACGCATCTCTATGTCATAGAGAATTCATATAATGACGGATTTGTATTGGTAATAATAATTATATGGTACTACCTGTTACCCGCGGCTAGGCCCGCGTGGGTTTCGGTTATCGCGGCAAAAAGTATCATATCTCCTTTTATAGGATTCAAGCTTACTTCATACAAAATTTCATCCATATCGGTTCAGCGGTTTAGCCGTGAAAGTGTAACAGTCAGACGGACAGACAGTGTTACTTTTGCATTTATAATATGAGTATGTATATGGATGGGAAAATTAGTATTATTTTTATAGTAGGCAAAGCTGGCAGGGGATTTACTGGTAAGTAAATGTCGTAGTATTTAAAAGTCATTTAAATGATCATGTATCAAAGAGGTCAATCTTCGACACTAGATGTAATTGAAATGCGGTGTCGGTCTATAAACTGGGTTTGGGTCTTCGGATCTGACACAAATTCGAAAAAAACTCAGAGGTAGACTTAAAATCCATATTCAAAATCCAGTGTAAGTCGGATTTGCAAACAGAGGGTCCCGTACCATTGTACACGATAATATTTTTATTATTTCACGCAATATAATATTTTTTTATACATTCCAAATTCTTGAAAACCAGGCAGTTAGTTTTTTTTTTCTGGTATCATAAATTATTAAAATGTTTGGAATCCAGGTTTTCGCACGATGTTTTCCTTCACTGAAATCGTCAACTCGCGATGAGCAAGCATGATGATCCATGCTCGTGCCTTCTCTATATGAGAACGAGGCCTGTGCCCAGCAGTGGGACATTTATAGGCTGGTGTTATTTATTTTATATAGTATTATTATCATAAATTATTATGTGATAAATAGATAAAACATAAATTTGGCATAATAACCCAAAACACACTATAAAAACAAATAGGGCACAGAAAGGTACAACAAAAAAATAAAACTAAAAATTGAATTATATTTCAAAGCCGTTGATAATTAAAAAAAAAATACTATGACAATACATTTTACAATGATTAGAACGAATAGTGCGCGGTGCGTGCTCTCGGTAGAGAGAACTATTTTCTTTGGGTGCGTGTCTGATGGCTGTACCAGATGGAAGTACAGCTCAGCAAGTTTCAAGTAGAATCCTGGCGCTGATATTCTGCTGGATCCCTGCAGAGAGAGAGAGAGACAACCGTGATTTTGCATCAACATTTGATTCTAAATCATGTGAGTATACCCGCATTCGTAAATACTTACTATAATATATTCGTGATGTGATTCTTAATAATCCTCTCAGATTAGATTAGTGATTTTGGTATCTAGACTTTATTTTTGTTTGCTTTTTCCTCTAATCAAATTAAAATTTTGTTTCCGGACAAGAGAAAGTGTTAAACGCTTTAAAAAAAAGACAGGAAATTATGACAGATGATGAATAAGAACTCGAATGCTTAAACTATTTCAACGTTATTAAAATTAAACTGGTGTGCCTGTCATTTAATTAGATTGAGATCAAATTACCTATATAGATTTGATTTTTTTTACGATCAAAATTCTATTTGACACTTAATATTACATTTATTTACCACGTGTTTATCCATACAAATATTATAAATGCGAGAATAACTCTGTCTGTCTAATACGCATTCGCGGGTAAATCGGATGGATGAAACTCTGAAAGGACATAGACTACTTTTTACCGCGATAACCAATAAACACGGGCAGAGCCGCAGGCAACAGCTAGTTTTCAATAAAACTGTGATTTATAGTGTTCTTATATCCTAAAAGATGCAAAAATCCTTTGATGCTTTGAATGATATCTGTCAGATATCCATAAGTTGTTATTTTTTATATTTCCCGCTAAGTGTAACGGATCGGACACCTAGACAAGTTTATCCAATTAGTTTTAATTTTAATATAGAGCTAAACAGCAACTTTTAATCTCCGAGTAACCTGACTTGGTAACAGTTAAAACCTTAACTATGCTATAAAATAACTAGTTCTTTTAGCGGCAGATATCAATAAATGTACAATTTTGACAAAATAAATACTTTTCTTAGACCGAATCCAATCTGACTATGATAGATAATAAATCTAGCAGTGGATAGAATGGTCAAATAAATTGAATTTTCGGATTTAGGACATGTTAAAATGCTAATCGCGATGTAGCCTATAGAATAAAATTAACATTTAAATCGTTATTTTTCGTACACTTGTCAAAAACAGATTTTACGTGAAATTCACGTGGTCAAGTGAATGAACCCAAAAACTGTTCCTTTTTTTTATAAAAGTTTGAATATTTGTTTTTTTATTTTGGAGTGTTATTATTATGGTAGTATTTTTTTTCCTAAATCTTTCTCTCAATTTTGAAGTAAGTGAGAGTGAAGATAATTTTTAATGTTTATTAAATTAGCTAGGTTATGTTTTTGATCTTGAATGTAGCATAATGAGATCGTTAGTTTTAAGTTATTCAAATATGTAGGTATCTGGTTGTTAATTTAATTATGTGTTTCCTACATTCATTTGTGTTCTAATTTTTTGTAAAGCAATGTTTTGTAATTACAATAACAAGTATATAAATTTAACTGCATAAGTATTTACTTATATTTTTATAAGGATTTCATTTGACATTTCTAAAGAACAGTAAACCAAGTAGGTATCTATATATTTAGTTTACAGAATAGGTACTATTTCAAAGATATCACGAAAATCAGTTAAATGGAAAGTAACCATAAAAAAACATAATTTCATATGCTACGTTTAATAAAAATCAAATTCGACATTTATTATTATAATTACAGCCCATAAATGTCCCACTGCTGGGCACAGGCCTCTTCTCATGTAGAGAAGGCACGAGCATTGATCACCACGCTTGCTTACTTACGGGTTTGCGATTTCAGATTTCAATTTCTTGAATCCATCTTTCCTTACAATGTTTTCCTTCACCGTTTGCCAATAGTGTCTCAGAATAATTAAAAAAGGTCTTGTCTGTAGCGGGTTCGAACCTCCCACCTTGTGCATACAAATCCGTTCGTTAAACCGCTAGGCCACCACGACATTTATAGCAACAACAATGTACCTAACCTATTTTTTTATTAAAAAAAATTGGTTGTTTGTAAAGTAGGTTTACGATCGAGATGTTTACGTGATAACGTCTTATTGGTGATATAAGTTTTTGGGAAGTAAGGAATTAATGAAGATAACAATTTTTAATAAAAATAAAAATAAAAATAAAAATAAAAATAAGAATAAAAATAAAAATAAAAATAAAAATAAAAATAAAAATAAAAATAAAAATAAAAATAAAAATAAAAATAAAAATAAAAATAAAAATAAAAATAAAAATAAAAATAAAAATAAAAATAAGAATAAAAATAAAAATAAAAATAAAAATAAAAATAAAAATAAAAATAAGAATAAAAATAAAAATAAAAATAAAAATAAAAATAAAAATAAAAATAAAAATAAAAATAAAAATAAAAATAAAAATAAAAATAAAAATAAAAATAAAAATAAAAATAAAAATAAAAATAAAAATAAAAATGACTGGCAGCGCTCGTGAGGTTTTGGTGTGACACAAGTTTCTGAACATGTCACCCGACTAAAACGATTTTAAAGACGTTATCACGTCAAAAACTTACCTAAGTAGATAAATATATCATAGTACTCTATGCTGCCTTGATATGCTGGAAAAAGTTATTTCAAATAATGAATATCTTATTCCGAGAAGTGTATCAAATTAACTTTTCTCTCGGCCTTAATTAATAAACCGTAAAAAAAAACCAAATGGCAAGCAGGATGCTATCATCCGTTTGATATTCTAATAGCCATACGGTATATTGTTTACTAAAAGCAGTAACTAACATTTTAATCTTGTTTTTAATCTAGGCTCGATCAATTAACCCAAAGAACATAGGTACCTAATATTTTTGGCTGAGAAAACACATTTAGATATTCTTTAAGATAAAAATCATGGCACTGTCGTCATTTAGACATTCTCCCTTTCATTTGTCAAACACCTATTATATAATAAGGTAATAATGACCGCTAATTTACTTATTTAAATCTATAACCTTATAAGCAAGCATTAGAGAAAATGTAAACATTATCGGCCTGTGTTGTGCTTAATTATTTCTATTGTATTTTGTGCATTTAATAGCCATAAGCCAATATAATTCCTACAATATTTGTGGGATAGGTATTTATAAATATTATAAACTTGTCTACGCTTAAAATGACATTAAACGTGTGTACTTGGAAAATAAGCAAATTTCACTTTCTGCATATAATAGAATGGAATGACCACTGACTAATATTAATGTTGGTTTGCAATTAAAATAATTCTGTCTTCTAATAAGCTACCTAGCTTATATTATTTGTTATACAATACCTTTGCTTATTTCCGGGAAAGTCAATTTCTGCCTCTTCAATTTCATGGTGGTCTATTGTCACAGTCCGCCATGTAATTATATTTCATAATTATTATAAGTACCATAAAATTTAATAGGCAAAAATGCTAATAAACGCAATAAAATCTATTTTTATTACAAACATGTTTAAATGACATTATTCCAAAACAAAGAACAAGGAACGCGGCGACACAAACTTGAATTTGGAAACATTAATATCATAGTTACGAACTTTCTCCGCCATTGTCTGACCGCGTTTCTACTGATTGTTAAGTTAACGTAAATCATAAAATTCCAGAAATAAGGGCGTTCAAACCCGAAGCGGATTGTTAATCGTTTTTTTTAAGTACAATACAATGTGTACCGTACCTGCGTCTTAAGAACGGGTATTAAAAATTCTATTGTATAGTTTCCGGGGAATAGACAATTTGACAATACAACTCTATATTCAAAATGGTATTTTTAGTTTGGTAAGTTGCCGATGCGTTTAGGAAAGTACTTTTGTACAGTTTCGCTTCCTTTGCAAGATTTTCTAGAATGTACCGAATCTTAAACAGCTGTGCAATCATTGTTTCATTATCTTTCATAGTATCCAAGTAAGCGTAGTCCATCAAAAAATTAATTAAGATTACGTAGGTAGGTACTTGTCTTTTTATTATTTATTCGCTTATTCGTCTTTGTCGTTTAATTTGAGGAAAAGACGAACTACAAACGATTCTAAAATGCATCAAAGCAGTGGAACTAACCAAACTTAGAACCTAACTAAAGTAAACCATAATGATGAATTTTACAGATTCGATAAATAATTGAGGGTATCCGAGAAAATAAAATAAAAGCGCCCAAGAAAAGAAAGTTCAAAAACGAAGATAAAAACAATTTTTTTAGTCATAAATTATCCTTTTTGGAATCATAGGTAGGTATTCAATCGGCAATCCATAATTTATTAAATATTTGAGAAGACTAATAGCATTTAGCAATAAAATACAATAAAACTAACAAAATTATCCGTTATAAATCTAGCCTGTCTATATTTTAACACTATTTTCACTAAAATATATCTGCTAGGTCTTTACCCTGGATTTTGATCATTATTCACCGCGTGGGCGTGTGACGTCACAAATGAACAAGAAAAACAAGTTTTAAAACAAGAAGGCCGATTGTCTTTTTTTATGTCACTGTGTTTCTAATCTGTGGTTGAAAGAAATCGTAAAATCAAATATTTTAAATTATGGGTGTAAGTTTTAAACTATTTCCCAATTAAAACCGGAAACTAAAAGCAAAGTTCAAGAATTAATGAATAGGCCTACCTATTTTAACCAGATTTAATAATTAAGGATAATATTTTATGTATTAATTAAAAAAAATTACGATTAAAAGGATGAAAATAAAATATATCTAAGATAATTCTTTCGCCATTCATTTTTAGGCTTTCTTTGATAACTGTGTCTTGGGTTTGATTCCCGTTGATACGAAATATATCGTGATAATGTGGCTTAGAATTGTGCCCTATAAAAGAACACATTGAATACGAGGAAAGACGAGGAACCTAAGTGTACATTCATATACTCATAGACATCAGAATCTCCATGTGGTAGAACTGCTTTAATAGTCTCGCTCTAAACTATAAAAATAACCAAAGAGGTTGAATTGTGTGTGTAGCAAAAAAAAACCTTTATCGACCTCTTTAGAGCAGAGGCATAAACAAATCGGCACCCTCTTCGGAATTTTTAGTTCCCAGACCACTTTGGGCAAGGCCAATATCATTCCATACTTATGCAAATGACATAACAGGAAACTCAAAATACTGTAATATTAATAACATTCTAAAGAAATAATAAGACATCTGCAACCCGAGTAAGCTCAGTCTGTTTAAGTATAAAGGAAGGGAGTCTTGTTGGGGTTTTTTGCTTCGAAGGGTATCGCGGAGGCATTATTCTATATCAGTGATTGTCGCATTCATCGAAGGATAAGTGAGTCTTTGTGCGCGCCGAGGGTTGAAACTTCGTATTATTGGGCTGAACGATCTTTCTAGAGCTCTCGAGTGATATTTTTGCACGTTTCGTCTGTGTATAATACAATTTATTAAATATTTTTCTCTACAAAATCTTTTAAAGATATCCACGCATAAATTAACAGTTTTTTATGCTCACCTATGCCTGTGCGCATTTTTTTTATCTCCATCAATTGACCTTAATTTATGTTGTTTTAGTTTTGTTTAGGTACTTTAGTTTTCTTTCTTTGTTTTCGGGAAAAGAAAACTTTAAAAAAATCTAAATACGCTCTATTCTGAAAACGAATCTAAGAACCTAAGTAGTTATTTTATTGGAAATCGTTTAAATTGTCGATTAATCGGTTGGAGAGCGAGGATGTTGCGCTTTGGGGTGCTTTGTATTTATTTTTAATTATAAGAAATTAGCTTCTTAATTTGTAAGTAGGTGCTTTTAACAATAAATTATTAATGTAAATGTTGCCTTCCGCTTGTTTTTTTATCAAACAGTCAATTTATTCCGACAATCACATGTACATAATGATAAAATCGCCACACAAATTGTCAATCTCAGTATTTCGCAATAGTAGGTACAGTTGGTGGCAGCCCTTACTGAGTACTTAGGTACCTACTGCATACGCAGGTGTGCGCCCCATTGATGTGATCTGTCGGCTTTTCTACGTCGCTTCCTATGGCACAGCTGCTGCCAAAGACCAGTTCGAATTCACATTATATGTACATTGCTATAGGTATTTAAATTGTACTTGTTGTAAGCCCGTTTGGTGGGATATTTTTGGTACCTAAGTAGCTTATTAAAGTTTAAATTTGTGACCTGTTTTAAGTGTAATATTTGTAAGGGTTCTTGTTTGTGCTTTTAATATTTCTGTGTTATCTTTACATTAGTTTCTGTTAAAATAGTAATAGAATTTTAATCTAAGTAATTTTTACCGTATTAACTAAAATGTTGGTCTCGTCTTGAAACCGACGCTAGCGCCGTGTAGATCGTGCAGTGATAGGAACCTACAGATCCTACTTGAATTTTAATTACAATCAAAAATCAAACTGTCGTTTATATTGAATCTTTAATTATAAATGAGTCGTAAATGAATGAAAACCAAGGAGTAGAGGTCCTCCTTTTTATTCTATGCTGGATAATGCTCACTGTAGCTACACATATTTTCCTTAAAGTACAAACAATCTAATACACAAGTACCTATATATCTACTTACCTATAATACGTAGGCATCATATACCTACGTCTTACTTTAAAATTACTAATGAGTAACTTTTGCGCGATAATATACTAATTTGAACAGGATGCTTATTCTAAACACGAAATCCCATAAAAGAACATAATAATGACCCTATCCCGCCACTATACAATATGTCTACTTGTTATTCACAATCTCAACGGCTTAGACCCTTGCTGTAACATGCTATTACGTTCTATATATTCATAAACACTAATGTAGAAGAAATAATAATACCAAGTATACCTACAGCTATATAAAACCGTTAGCACGTCCAAATCTCACCAAACACGTGTGCAAAACTTTGTGAACATTTGGCATCACCTGACGTGACCTTGGTGCGACGGACCACGGTGTCCTTGGACCGCGAGGGGCTAAACAAAAAGAACGCCAGGGCCCAGGACAATGTTGTGGCCGTTAAACAAGTCCTCTATGAATGCTCCGGAAGGTTACCTCCCCTTGCTTTATTTTGTCTATGGAAATAAAAAACGACCAACCAAAGTGACATAACGCAGAATACCTAACAATAGGGCATGTTATATTTGAATTACGAATGCAAACATGATTAACCCTTTTGACGTTGTAAAAGGGATATGGACTTTAGTCAATTGGCGACCTTACAAATGGGATTATTTTTTGCGTAATTCTTTACAAAAATTACACAGCTATTAAATATATTGGATCGATTTCATGTTTTTTATGTTAATATATTGAGCTTATTTTTATTAGTGTGTATATCCACTATTATGGCGTATTATGCCAGGGCAAGCTGCACTTAGTACATGATCCTGAAAGAGCACTTATGTCGATGTCCGTGATTACCTACTTATTTTTATATTTCTATTAATTTGCTTTTTATACACTATATTTACAAAAGTTAGAAGCGGCTTAGGATTACAGTGATAGGTAACAAAATATTTAAATTAAAGTAATTTTTCTTAACACCTTTCCTGTAAGAATTTTCAAGCAATTTTAATTTATTTTAGGAAATTAGACATAATGGATCAAACGCAAATAAAAATGTGAACCAAGGGTAAGGTAAGGTATACTACTTGTAAAAAGAAACAAATCCATCATTAAAATGTTCTGTCAATGTTCCATAGGCGCAGTGGCAGCATCGTTTGACTATTGCGTTGTGGGGTTCAGATTCAATTCCTGCTCGGATGATTTTTGTGTAAACTGAGCCACACATACTCATTAAAATTTGTTGTGTTTGTTTTGGTAGAGCCAGATATCGAAAATGAGGTCGGCCGAAAAGACGCTGGCGACATAACATCCATCACTATTTGTGGGATTGGTGGGAAGCGGCTCCAATGTACAACAGACAGAAGATCCTGGAGCAAATTAGGTAAGACCTTTGCCCTACTGTGGGACACCTAAAAGGTTATTTAAATAATTTAATTTCATATTTTAGTGATATAATGTCATTTTTTTACATCGTACCATAATATCCAAAACATTACTTAAAAAGATTCTTGTAATCAATTCGAAAGATGTTAACTTGTTTTCTCCCCTTGTGAAACCGTTCACAATTTAAACGTGTTTTATGTTTCTAAAGAACTCTAGACTGGCAGTTAGCTAGCTTTTGTGATTCGGATAAATACAAGTAGGTACCTACCTATTATTAGAGATTAATTCAGATTTGAATAAGTAACGGCTTTGGGGTGCTTCAAGGTCTTTTTGCAATAAATGGGGTGGTTTCAATGCCATATTACAGTATACATTTGTCGTACCAGTTTGAGACAGCGTTGTTATGTTTACAGATGTACCTTATATTAGTGTTCGTACATAATGCAGACCTTATTTTATAATTATGAAATTGTAAAAAATAATATAATTAACTTCTTTTGTTGAGAGTGTTATGTTTACGAGCAGGCATGAGTAGTTCAATTGTATGATATTGTTTAGAATACACTTCTTCTAATACTAATAATCTTTCTGATTTTTTACGAGTTAGACAGGCGCATGAACGTCAACTTGCGTTTCATTTGTTTAGCCAAAATATGTTCTAGTCAGTGTTGACGGGGATGATTGGATATGTGCGTGTGAACTGAGGGACCACACTGGGAATTCGCGAAATGAAGATCCAAGGATTTAGTAGTAGATTTAAAACAATTGTAGAACGAATCTGGGAATTTGTAAACAAATATATTAAAAACTACGACCCATAAACTGTGGTCCCTCAGTTCTCACAGACGATCAGAAAGATCTCGGAAAGTATCTTAAAAACGAAGGTTTTGTGAATACAGACATTTAGTAAAGAATTTGTATAGGTATTTAATAAATAACAGACGACAAAGCATTAAAGATAAAAAATATATAACGCCTGAACTGTGGTCCCTCAGTCCACATAACAAAGATAAATATTATAGTGAATATTACTGAATAAAATTAATAAAACTGTTCTTTTTCTAAATAAAGTTTTAGTAGAAGTCTTAAAACATTTTGTAAAAAAGAAATGGAGCAAAAATATCGAAGCATTTTGAAGATAGCGATGATTAAAACTGGTCCCTCAATCCTCTCCTCCACTGACATATGTGCGTGTGCTCGCTGCTAGACGAGAGGAATATCAGAAAGTCTAGTGTACTTAACTTTTAGTAATAAGTTTCTACTAAATAATAGGTATCTAAAATTGTGTATTTCTTACCTCTTAGCTGAGATAATTTTATTTTTTTAATCCTATGAAAATAGATAGGGTAGTGTGACCACACAATAAGTATACTCTATTTAGACTAAACGAAAACCAGGTTGTACGGTTAATTTAATGCTATATTACATGGCTTATGTGTATTTAATAAAAAGTAGATTACAAAATCAACTAATCACTTTTTTTTAAATTTTTATTTAAGTGGTATTTGAATGTAGCTTAATGAATATAAGTATATTTGTTGGTCAGTATTGTTTAATAAGTTTGAGATATTGATGATCATAGCCAAAGAAACGCTCATTCATCAAACAGTGACATAGGTAATGGCCAAGACCGCCTGGAATTAATGCTGGAATGAATTCAGATACGCCCATGATTTTATAGGTTTTGTTCTTTACTGTTATGGTAACAGGAACATTTGTAAGAGAATTTTTATCAGTGCCATTCAAATCGAATGATACTGGTTTTGAAAGCTCGTAATTGTAACTAAATTTAAAAAAAAGATTTAATGTTACTTCAAGTTTGCGCTTGGAAACAGCTTGCTATAACTTAGTTATTTATTAAAGTAACGTGTAGCAAAAAAAAATGCTATAAAAAAACTAGATTTATTACTCTACCGATATCACTATTTTCTGACCTAGCTCCTTTAGCTATGATGATCATTATTTCAAAAGTTTTTTATGTACTGTCAAAAGTCTTAAGATAAGAGATTAGTTAATTTTGTAATCTACTTTTTACTAAATACACATAAGCCATGTAATATAGCATTAAATTAACCGTACAACCTTGTTTTCGTTTAGTCTAAATAAAGTATACTTAATAGTACTGTCTACATTTTGTTTTATTGTGTGGTCACACTAACCTATCTATTTTCATAGGATTAAAAAAATTAAATTATCTCAGCTAATAGGTAAGAAATACACAATTTTAGATACCTATTATTTAGTAGAAACTTATTACTAAAAGTTAAGTACACTAGACTTTCTGATATTCCTCTCGTCTAGCAGCGAGCACACGCACATTATGTCAGTTGAGGAGAGGATTGAGGGACCAGTTTTAATCATCGCTATCTTCAAAATACTTCGATATTTTTGCTCCATTTCTTTTTTACAAAATGTTTTAAGACTTCTACTAAAACTTTATTTAGAAAAAGAACAGTTTTATTAATTTTATTCAGTAATATCCACTATAATATTTATCTTTGTTATGTAGACTGAGGGACCACAGTTTAGTCGTTATATATTTTTTATCTTTAATGCTTTGTGGTCTGTTATTTAGTAAATATCTATACATTTTTTTTACTTAATGTCTGTATTCACAAAACCTTCGTTTTTAAGATACTATCCGAGATTTTTCTGATCGTCTGTGAGAACTGAGGGACCACAGTTTATGGGTCGTAGTTCAAATTCCCAGATTCGTTCTACAATTGTTTTAAGTCTACTACTAAATCCTTGGATCTTCATTTCGCGAATTCCCAGTGTGGTCCCTCAGTTCACACGCACATGATTGGATTGTCCTTATTTTCGAGTAGGTATTTGCCTATCTAAAGTTCTCTGTTTTTTGTGCGCAATTGTATTCATTGATGACAGCGCTCTGTAGTCTATAATGATGTTCTGTTTCATGTATTGTCTCGAAATCTGGGTTTTAGGGATTTAGATAGGATTTTGCGAATTATGCAGAAGTTGATTTGAATCTGTAGAATGTACTGTCGTACTGTGTCATGCAAGAATTAAAAATAATTCTTTTCTGTCTCAAATGTTTATTGTTTTCAATGTGTTAACTAAATAATAATTTAACAATTGCTATTGAGAAAGTGGTCATGTGGAAATTAAAAAAACTTTGTGGTTTCCACCATTTATTTGAATTTTACTAAAAAAATTGAATAAAAAATATGGTATTTCATCAACATGTTATTTAGAAATGAATAATATACAGTTGTAGAAAACATTTTCCCGTACTGTAGTCGCCCTAGTGTTAACAATATTATTATTTATATTATGGTACACTTATTATTGGTATAGGTGCGACGGCCGGGTGTCGGGTTGGAGCGCCGCCCCGTGCGGGATGTGTCGGATGTCGGGCTGTCGGTCTGTCGGTCGGTCGACTGTCGGACGAGTCGGACGTGTCGGTGCGCGGGCGTGTGATTATGCTTCAATGGTGGGACGGCGCGTAGTGTTGTCAGTCTCACTCGCTGCTCTTAATCTAATCTTCGTCTTCGCCGCTCTCGGATTCTGAAATAATATTCAAGTCTTAAACATTTGTTGTATAATGAACATACAACCTGCAGAATCATGAGGCAGTAAAAATTTGCAGCAACTATAAAATTCAGAATTTGAGAAACTGCTAACTTTGTAAATTAAATTATTTATAGTATGTCAGTAACTGGGTGTATTTTGGAAGTGTTGTGTAATATTTACCCTCCTCGGCGCTCTGTAGCCACTCCACAAACTTCTTCATTTGGTCGAGGAACATCATCTTGCCCTTGCTGGAGTTCGGCTCGCGGTACCACTTGAGGATAACCTCCTCGGACAGCACGTTCGTCTTGTACAGCATCACCACCAGCTTGCTGAACGCGCGCATGAAGTTCATGTTCTCGTAACAATACTCTTGAACCTGCCAACATGCAGCACTAGTTAGAAAAGGCTCAATAACCTACTATGTAGCTATTTATTTATTACTTTACTACTCTTTAGAAATTATTGTAAGCTTCATGTCATCTGAGATGTCTATTGCATCCAAAAAAAAAACACATACCTTAGTAAGCAACGCGATTTCAGCCTTAGCGGACTGCGCAAACGCGGCCAACAGTGGCGTGTAATGACGCAAATGTTTGGCCGCCTGCTCCGCCAACAGTTCCTCCTTCTTATTCCATTCGCCGCGGGACATCACACACTGCCAAATCTGTAACAAACATACCACTAATATAATAAACTGAACTTTATGTTGTTTGTGTTAAAGGTTGATTTTTATTGATCAGACTGCCATATCGACAACGTGCAACGAGATGGCGTAGCAAGCGTGGAGCAGACTGAAAGACTCAGTCTGACCCTGCTCGGAACGACTGCTCGAAGCACTCCGACTCGTCATCGAGTATCATCATTAGAAACCTACAACTTCACTATCTGAATATACAACTTAAGTTCAGCACACTTTGGTATATGTATAACAAAATCTGCTAACCTTAGCATGCCAGAAAAAAATGGACCCAGGGCTTGGTATAGCAAACTTGAAAAAAAATACTGAATAACAACAACACTAGTCTGTTGTGAAAACAATTCTGTAGTAATCATTTACTACCGATACTCCGATACATTAGTATGATTATGCGTTGAGTTAGCAATGTCCCAAGCTCTTCAAGCTTTTCTACAGTATTACCTCACATGGTAGAAAGAAAAGGATAACTTAAAGTCCTGTTGTTTTAGATACTTAATAATTCGTATAATAACTATCGTGAGGAGTATTCATAATTATTTAAAACACAGTACAAAACAGTTCGACTCGCGACACCACCGCCGCCGCGTCAGCTCATGATTAGGGACTCCTATTGAGTCTGAAACTAGTCGGGCGATCCCGAGAATATACGTGAGTAAACCGTTTTGTTTTAAATACTTAATAATTCTCTCAGTTCATTAATTTTACATTACAATTTTGATTTAGCAATAGCCACTGTTTCACGACCTGCATGATCTCTTTCTCACAAAAGTTAGAATGCTTTATCTTATACATAGTAGCATGGAGTACTCACGATGGCAACGACCTCGTGGTCGGGGATGGCGTGCTTGAGCGCCATGTCACGCAGGTCCTGGATGAGATCTCGCACGGGCTTGTCCTCCGCCAGCTCGTCCAGCAGCCCCTGCGTCAGCTCGCGGCGCGCCTCCTGATGTCACAAACGTATGTCACAAATACCGCATGTCTAACATTTCTTACAAACGAATGTCATCACAAATACTGCATGTCTAACATTTATTGTAAGAAATGTCTTCTAGTTACCCAATCATAATGTCTAAGGTCCTTTACTCCAAAAAATATTAATTTTTACTCAATAAATGTTGTCAACTTATTTTTATTTGGTGCCTAAACTTAGTACATACTTATTTTAAGACTTTTATGGTCATGTAGCAGTAATCTTAGTATAAAAAGGTTTAAACCGGGTTTTTAGATAAACCAGTATTCCTATTTTTGTTTTTTTTTAATCCCCCACCAATTACTTTCATCCTTGTATCGCAGGGGTTTTACAAACATTCAACTCACATGTACAAATAACACCCACACTTAGAAGAAGCATTTGTGGATCACACAAAATATGCTTGTCCCATGCTGGGATCGAACCCGCAACACGTCTCACAAAGTGGTAATTGGCGTGGTGACTCGTACCACTCGGCTATCCGTGCAGTCATAATATTAATTACAAACGCGATTTTGTACGATAATTAATCATTTAACGTGTTTTTTTTACAGCAATACCTGTATAATATATACTTTTATAATTGGTTCATTACCTGTGAGGCTTGCGCACGATGCAGCCGCAGCAGTTCGCCCAGACCTCGCGTCGCGAAGGATGAAGCCAACACGTCCTCGCTCCGACGGTTCAGCGGCAGAAACTCCAATAGCCTACGTAAACAAATAATATTACATAATTAAATAAATACATACTTTTTTATTTTTAAGTCTAGATGTATCTGTCATCTGTCGAAAAAATAGTCTTGTCATGGAGTAGGGACCGTGGTTTGCTGGACCCGTTTTGCTTTGCCACAGTCATGTATGTAAAGCTTCATTTATGCATATTAAATGGGTGTACAAACTTAAAAATATTAGAACTAAATGTTTATGGTATTAAATTAAAAACGAAACCAGGTGATTTATTGAACTCCATTCACGATAAAGCTATTAAATCATTAGACAAGAAATGTAAAGAAAATTAATCATGTAGCGGCATTAATGACAGTATCGCAAAAATACGACATGCCAGTACAATGACGCGTTGTTCTACCCTAACAATGTTCAACCGAATCTTATGGAAACAATTCGATTACACTATACTGTTAGGGAGATCTTCAAAAGATCTGAGAGGTGGTTTTTGTAATGTCAAAGCGCGCATTATAACGTTCGTACATATAAATTTAGTCGTCTAAATTCAGTTGTTACTGAATATATTCAAGTACAATTTGCAAGTATTATTATGTTCTATGATATCTATACTAATATATAAAGCTCAGGGAACTGCTGGTCCGATTTGAAAAATTCTTTGTTGAATAGCCCATTTATTGAGGAAGGCTATAAGCTATAAAACATTACGCTGCGACCAAAAGGAGCGGAGCATAAATAAAAAATGTTGAAAAAATGAAAACCGTTGAAACTAAAACACGCGGACGAAGTCTCGGGGAACAGCTAGTAATTATATACTTCTGAATTAGGACGTCTAATTTCAGCCAAGTGTAATAAGCACTTTAGATCTATAACTTAAGATTAATTCATCAGGTTTAAAATGGTATATGATTGATTGTAGCTATTTGTTCCTATTTTAGTAAGTTAAAACTGTTTTTAGGTGAATCATTTATTGTGAAATCGATATTATATTTGTATTATTAAAGTTGTTAAGTGTTAGTACCAACCTGCCTTCAAGCTGTCCCCTCTTGAGCGCGGTGACGAGCGACGTGACGCCGCGCTCCTGCTTGACGGTGGCAAACACCTCCAGCACGAACTCCAGCGCCAGGTTGTCCTTCAGCAGGTGCTCGTTCACCAGCACCAGCAGAACCGACGGCGGCACGCAGCCGTTGCCTGTATAAACAAGGATAAAGAAATTAATATTGACAACTTGAGTCATCTTAATCCCTAAAGCAAAAACAAAAACTAAAAATAAAAACATTAATTGAAAGGGTAAAAAAAGGTACTACAAATCCAATTATTTAAAAGTTTAGCAATAAAAAATGTAAATAATTAAAGTATTTTAGTCAACTTATATGGAATGAAGATTGTGATGTAAAATCTTTATAATTTATCAACATAGCTTTGTTGATAAAATTGAAATTTCGTTATTTTACTTCATTTTTCAGCCAATAAGTAATGATAAATGCTTATAAGAATATATATTATGGTTAGGATAAAATTTAATTTAGAATAACGTCTAATAATTCAAAACAGGATCATCAAAATCAATTCGCAGTTTAACAAAGCTATTGTGTAAGATCCTTTCCACATAATATATATATATATCATAATCATCCACATATTTTCTTAGTCTGTCAGTTAGTTGTGGTTTACTTAAAAACTATAAAAAAGTATGTCGCGCCACCAGTGAACGAACCCCGCAATGAGCGCGGTCCGAGGTTGATTGGCACTTTACTGTAGCACTACTTCGACACCGCACAGCGCTGTGCGCGCGTGCACGGCTCTAATCGTGTGCATAACACAAAAATCCCTTGCTTGGGCCAGGATCGAACGCACGACCTTATAATGGAAGTCTCGCTGTAACCCACAAGGCTATTCGACTTTTATACATAAGGTTGAAATTATGGTACTCATCACGTCTCAAACGCAATTATAGTTATTGAACTATAATTCAGGAGTAGGACACGTGTTTGTTTGTGTATTTTTTTAATTTTATTGTGGGTAAAAATAACCTTGTTTACTTTATCTAAAAAAATTGTGATTGTTAAAAAAATGAAATTTCGGCAACATAGAAACTTACCGATCCATAGTGCGGTCATACGAGCTAGCTTGATGCGCTGTAGCGGCTCGAAACCCTTGAGGTACACAAGCACCTGTAACAAGTTGATAAACAATAATGTAGATGGCGCTACTGAGACTTAACTAGGTTATGATAGTAGATAGATAATCAGGTAAAAAACGAACGAACAGTTGTTGTCAACATAGATGTTCAGGACTCTAGCCAAATGTTTCATCATTTGAATTTTAAACTTTATATCAAATATTGTCTCATAATATTTTTAAGATACGGTATTCTATACAATATGTATCCTAGTACCAACTACAATGGTTGTTAAGAACCTAGTATGATATATAAAACTGCTTAGATCATATTATTTATTTAATTTACTTCTCATACTAGTGATAAATAAAATTAATCTCCTCTTTGTATTAACTTGACTTAAGTTTACTTGAAACTTAACAACACAATCACAATATTCTTACCTTTTTCATCTCTTCCTCAAACATTTTCTCCAAGTATTTGTAACGTCTCATCAGCTTCACAAATACCTTCAACAAACATTTATTTTATTAGAACACGTGTGTAAATAATTCGTGTCGATAGCATTGTTACAAGTTACATCAGAAGTAATTGAACGAGAAAGGGTTTCTCAACACCGTGTTTTCAGGACTCTAGCCATGTTTTTCATCATTGTAAATTTGTAAACCTAGATAATACTTAAAATATCGTACAAAAGATGCTATATGACATAAAGGCCGTATGATAAATTTTACATATCTTAGTTGGCAGTTGAATTTATACTTTCAATCTTATTAAGGCTTACGCACAAATCGCCGGGCCACACCACATCGCTACGCATGTTCCTGAATCACTTTCGATGCGGCCCGCCTCAATGCGTTAGGTCATTTATAAAATGTACGAAAGTGAATCAGAAACATTTGCTTTGCGGTACGGTGCGGCTCGCCGATATGTGCACTAATCTTTAGATTGTACAATATACATAAGATATTAAGATGTAATTTCAATAAAATCCCAACTCATGAATTAACAGGCGAATGGTTTTATTCCTAAATCAATTCCATGCATTATATTTTTCTAACCTACACAGCATTAGTCTTGTCAGTTACTACTGTATTATAATTTTAAATGATTTGGTTACCTGTTCAAAGTTTCGCATGGTCTCCATGTCCTCGTTCGCGGTAAAGATGCAGGTGTTCGTCTTCGGGCTTTCACCGTCCATCGACACGGAGCCGCCGGGTACTGGCAGGGGAACAAGCTAGTTAGATACATGTATAGCATACCTGATTGTGTGAGTGTGTGTGAATATAATCAGGTATAAATGAACGAACAGTTTTTGTCAACATAAGTGTTCAGGACTCTAGCCAAGTGTTTCATCATGTTAAGTTTTTATCTGAATATGGTTTTAGAATGTTAAGATTAGGCAATAATTAATATAGTAGAAACTATAGAAACCCTTGTAATGTATAATTATAATAGGTTCACATAAAAATCTCAATATTCAATTCTTCCAAAAAATAAATTGTGAATATTATTATTTTGACTGTTTTATTACTTTTATCTGCAGGGTTATTTGCTAAAGCGGTTGTCAACTGAAACTCTGTGTAAACACAAATTTCGTATCGCCTAAAGTCAATATAGCCACCTAGATCAACTACAACGTAGTTGGTCACCGACGTTAGCTGATACAAAATTTGCGTTTTAACCGTTATTTTAATCCAGTGAACATCGCTTTGATTGTCACCTGGAGATAGCAAATAACTATGATAACTACTGGAGCTGTTGATCAACATCTAAAACTACTAAAGTTATACCTAAGAGCTATTAGCCTGATACCGTATTTCATAGAGGTTAGCATTTTAAGTTTCATTACACATTTCCCTTAATTAGGAGGACAAATTACAGGAAACTAGTATCATAGCTTGGTATTATGGTAATTTACATTGCATAGTAATAAGGTAAAATATGACAGTTTCATACCACAATGTTGTTTACCACTAATTTAAAAATATGTTAATGTGAACTACGTTTTTCCTGAGAACTTCTGTATTGTTAATCTATCAATTATTTGCTAAAGAATAATGAAATAATTTTAATGTTACATTTCAGTCTACAATACATAATCCTGGTTTCAAATCAGTAATATACATAATAATCTTGAAACAAATCCTATTGTTTTCCCTAATCCAGTTAAATTGCGTAGTGTTTACATACTTTTACAAGTAGTATAACATGAATCAGAGTTTACAAGAACTGATTAGAAAGCCTAGTTTAAGCATATAAATCATACGAGGTGGTATTAATCATCTGGTTCGAAACTATGAAAATTACAAGGAAATTCTGTTATTCATAATGTACATTATGTTAGGTATTCGGAGCACTACTGCAGTTACATTAAATTTAAGAAACATAAGTGACGATTACATTACATAGTTGTAATGTGAGATAAAAGGTGTAAATACATTTAGTAAAGTAATTAATACAATATTTCAGTTTCGAAACTGTCGTGCGATAGGAAAAATGTTACATGAGATTCGGCTACTTATTTTTCCAATTCCTAGTCATGTTATACCAACAATATAATTATGTCGTTCTTATAGAAAAGGTTAAAAATATTGCTATGGGGAAAACGCAACAAGTTTCGCAATTTATGGATGATAGGTCTGTATACTCACACAGCAGCCCCCCGGCGATGAGCACGTCGAATATGACCTCGCCATACCGCCGGTAGTCGAGCTTCGAGCCAGCCGCGTCTAGAAACTTGTAAGCCGCGTCGAGGTCGCCGCCGGCGCGCTCCAAACCCTGCACGAGCGCGTCGCGGAAGCCGTTCGGATCGTACTTCTCTTTCTCATCTGGAAATACAAATAAACAAACAATTAGAAAAGACATAGGTACATTACTTGAATTTTAAAGTAGTAGAATCAACTAAGTTGAAGGAAAGCACGACTACGAAAAATGGCTTTTAAAACAGCTCTTGTCCACATGCCCAAATAAATTATTAATCACCTAGCCATCATTACACCAAATTATATAAAGGCCAATACTTTTATTTTCTTAATGAATACACAATATCTTCAACAATCTAATAGCCCTAGTTATTAACAAGGTAAGACCGAAGTCAATTTACACAAGATTTGTACATTATATGTATGAACAATCCGTGGGAATACCTAAGCAAATAGACTATTAACATTACCTTCACACACTATTTACTTAACAAAATGCTATGTACTAATTATTTTGTATACTTGTATAATAACTTTCGTGAGGAGTATTCATAATTATTTAAAACAAAACGGTTTCCTCACGTATATTCTCGGGATCGCCCGACTAGTTCGACTCGCGACACCACCGCCGCCGCGTCAGCTCATGATTAGGGACTCCTATTGAGTCTGAAACTAGTCGGGCGATCCCGAGAATATACGTGAGTAAACCGTTTTGTTTTAAATAATTTTGTATACTTAGAACTGAACAGAATCTAAACGTCGTTTACCAGGATTAATTAGTTTATGCTTTTATTTAATAGATATTCAAAATAACCTAAGTACCTAAGACTATGAAGATAAATTCGCATTTTAATTCACATAACTTACCGGTATTGTAAGTTAAAAGTAAACTTAAACACAAAAACTGAACTGCATGTCTTATAAGTAATACTTGCGCTTTATAGAAGTATTTGCCAAGACTAGTTGGATTTCAAGTTATCTACAGCGACCTACTTTGATTAGCTGCGATAGACTCACGTACAGAGCCTTGTTTCAACTTGCTGATAAAACGTGGTAGGAAGTAAGAATGGTTGCGTAAGTTAATGCTAACAAATAGGTGCCTAATGATAAGAGATTTGTTTATCTAATTGGCTTTAAATAATACGGTTTTGAGTTTACTGATATAATGTAAAAATTAGTGCTATATCTGAGTAGGAATTAACTCGTGTACTTACAAACTCAGTTTACTATCAATTTCCTAGGCAGTGAATTGATTTTTAATTTGCTGCATTAGCAAATAGACAGCCACGACCAAGGATCACTATCAGGAATTTGTGTTTGTAATAAAAAACGACCCGATAAAAAGAAGAACTTAGTTGAACTTTTAAGATTTATGCCCCACATATTTTTTGGAGTATATAGTATACATGACAAGTATAATATAAATTGATCATGTTTTCAAAATTAAATACTTATCCACTTATTTGAAATTCAGGTATGACCTTTTTACCGACAAAATTTCTTCAAAGGCCAAGATTAACAAAATACCAAACTTCATAGGAATACCGTTGATCAAAAGAGGTCATATATCATAGTTTAAGCTCACAAAGGGACGCGTGGACTGTGGGAGAACTTTCTAAAGTTGATAGGTTTATTATGCACGTGGGATCAGTTAGGTTATCTTTCGTGGGGTTAAACGCATAACTTTCACTTAATAGTTAATATAAAAGTAATCATTTATCTAGCTAATCAGGTCTGAAATTGGAAATATGTCACGTGTTTAATAAATACATATAAATAAGGTGATTATCAAAAATAAAGAGCTTTTTAAATATTTTTAACTCTACAGCTTTTCGCCCATCATAGACAGTGTATGGTGGAGTAAACCATGATATAGGGAAACCAATAAGAATTGTTTTAGGAATGACATGAATAAAGCTGATTTCTGCCCTCTATTTCAAAGAAAACCGTAAGTAATGATATAAAATGCCAATAAAACGCGCCTCACTTTCATTAACGAGGCAGTCTCGTTATATTGAATGGGCTAGGGTTCGCCACTTTTATTACTTGGGAGTCAGTCTAAAGTAATTAGCACTCAACCTTACTAATTGTGACAGGTACAGTCAGACACGGCAATAGTAAGTCAATCACGAAATTAAACCTTAATGCTTTGTAAAAGGCTCTTTTTATTAAGTTATCATTTTAATCAGTTTGTAAAGATTCTTGCTAACTTTAGATTTTTGCACAATTGCGAGTTTTATTTTATGTTTTTGTTAATAATAAATTCATAGTTAATTATTAGAACTTGAAGTAGCTTCACAACCTTTATATAAATACTCTATGGAGAAAGTTTTACAAGGCTGTTTTTGTAACAATGTTCCTGCACAAGAAAACACCATCTCAATATCATACTAAAACCCGAAGGTAATAAAGAAAATTAAGGTCGCCATGTTATTTTTCTTTCTAACAAATGCTGGTAGTTTTCCAATTTTCCTAATTGAACTCATTTCCCACTGCCACACAGTAATCGTAACATTTTTTCATCACGTTTTAGGAAGCCAAATACAATGTGCCAAAATTAGTACTGTAGCGTTTGATAAACAAGTAGGTACAATACAAGAAAATATCTGTTTTTCACATCGCCTCGAGAATTTGTTCTGAAGGCCATGTGACATAAAACACCGAATAATGTTCAACTCTAGCTACTTGTATCTATATAAACATTAGCGCACTGCAGGAGTAATTATAGTGCTGGTTTTTTTTTGCAAATTATGCTTATTGCGTTATTTTGTTTGGAAATGATTAATTGGTTGATTTGTTATTTACTGGCTTTTGTTAATAATTATCTAGTGTTCTTATAAAAAAAGTATAAAAAATATAGTTATTGTGCCGTGGGGATCACAAAACAGCAGTGATCTATCTAAACAAAAGTGCCTATAACAGAATTTAGATGTTTAATAATAGATTAAGAATTATATTTAGAAACATCACAATTCTATCCGAACGCGATAACAAAATAACAAATTAATGTTTGTCCTTGTTTTTTTTTAAGAGTATTTGGTACCAATTCATATTACACCAGATTAAATGGCAATGTCACCTCTATAGCGTTACCCAATGCGGCATTGTTTATGCGTTCGAGACTACCATTTTGAATCTAAGAAGTCGCCATCTTGAGACCGTATGGACCCAAATTTGCAAGTCATAAAGCACGAACAAAATAACATTGTGGCTTATGTTCGCGGGGAAGGATACTAAAAATCGAAATAACTATTACTTATTCATACGGTTATTTTCCAACCGTTGGGTGTTCTATGAAATGTTTTTGAATAATTGATGTAACCACTTATCAAAACGATAGGTTACGATTTTAGAAATAACTCGATATTGTAGGTACTTTTCTAACCAAACTTGCCAAGGTCTTAAATGAAAAACTACACTAATAAACAAAAAATTGGGTGACATTGAGTTTGTTCACCATCTGTAACTTCTTTGCCTATTTACCTTGTGATAAGAACTGATAACCAACTAAATACATGACTGAAAATAAAAATTATAACTAGTTAAACTTTAAACAGAGTATAACATCGAGATTTATACCAACTTCGTTCAAGAAAAGTCTCGTAATGAACTTGCTTCTACCGTTAATATGCTAATATCTTCAGTGACTAACCAGATTTTAATTAAAAAGTTTCCGTAGGCTTTATTAAAGGATGAGACATGTCAAAGGTAGGAACGAAAGTTGCTGACACGATGAAAGAATTTTAATTCTAAAAGCTTTTCCGAAATTCCAAGATATTATTGCGGGTGCAATATTAAAAATGCTCTTTGATACTTGCTCAATATCCTAATATCCTAACTGACGGCGCTTGTGGTAAGAATTTGACTGCCTGCTTGATAGAAAGCGTAACATCTCAAAACCCTTCATATCTAAATTGGAGGTTCAAGAATAAAGATTATCAGGAATTTAAGATACCGATAGGATAATAATACAAACGACAAATTTGTAGTTACTACAATTTGAAGGCAGATACAGACATTGCAAAGCAAGGCATGCGCCACGCACGCCTTGATATAAATTTGCACTTGCCTCGCCACAAGTATGAACGTCCACACATTGCGAAGCATATGATTAGCGCCGTGCGCTTAGTGTGCCTGTATGCTTATGCCTTTATATTAGCACGTCCAACGTGTTTTTGAATTGGTTTAACAGCTTTAGGGCATCTATTGTGGACTTTATATTTACACGTTTCGATTTTAATTTTGTATCAATGAAGAATACACGACATAAATAAATTATCTACCTCTAGCACATCTATGTTAGGTGTAAACAACACTCTTGTCTCAGAAGTATTGAATACAAATTTGGCGCATGTATCAGAAATATTTAAAATTCAGCGTAATTCGTTAAACATGAGACAAAATATTATTCCGAAGATCGAGTTACAATATGAGGCACGTTTAAAGCTTCATTTAAACGATAAAGTGGAATAGTTACGTTAATTCACCGTTAAGTTTCGAAATCAAAGTGTATAACATTTTTAAAGCTTCTCAAGTGGTAATGCGAGGTACCGCTACCACGTTATACCGTTATGTTTTGTTGGCATATTATATAGCGTTCGTGTCGTGCCACTGCTAACTGTTAACCTACCTATATCATACTTATGTGCCAGAAGTTAATTAAATCGAACGTGGAAACTAGAATGTTAATAACATTATTTTTCTCTGTAAATACCTTCGTCTTTTAATCACTTTTAATGAAGTCATATCAACTTTTAATCTTGATAGATTTCATATTTACGGAACTGACTACCCTACCCAGAAAAAAGGAACAAATAACTAAGAAACCACTAGGAACAGGCTCAAGCTAGAACCTCGAATTAAATGAGCAGCTAAAGAACAGGTTTTTTTTATTTCCAGCAAGTCTTATACAGGTATGAGCTGAAGATTTAAAATAAGGAATACAAGGAAAATCGTGTAAAATTATTCAGAAGGTAAACAGGAAAAATTAAAGAATAAGTACGTCTGATCAACGATGCATTGACGTTACAATTTGAATTCTAAATAGTATCCAGCTCTATAACTTATACTTAATGTTTCTCTTACGGAATCGAACTCTAGCAAAACATGTACCTAAATAATCGATTAGGTAGGTATTAGGTACCTACTTGTTTTAAAATATTTCCTTCTGAGAACAACAAGATGGGTCTTAAAATATTCTACTTTAAAATATGTATTTTAAAACAATATTTGATAATTATTCGTGCCTTTTTTGTTCTGTGACGTGAGACCATCTTGAAATAGATGTTTTACAAATAAGGTAACTTTAATTATTGTCGACCTTGTCATGAAGACTGGTTGATTTGCGATTACATAAAAGGGAAGTTTATCGTCAGAACTTATAAATAAACGTGGGCGGAAATCGAGAAGGAAGAGAAGTACGACTTACGTAGGTACTTAATAATTACGTAAGCAGCAAAGTTATAACAAAATGAGGTCAAAAACAACATGGATTATATAATTTTCTTTAACAATTAAGTCAACCAATTAAATTATCGGTTACTATTTGATTATAAAATATAAAGATTGATGGATGTTTGACATTACAGTTACTTTACGCAAGAAATATCGGTCTAATAGATTTAGATGAATTTTGCAAATGGTTTTCTGAACTAAAACATAGTAAATTTTTAATCCCTTGAAGTCGCGCGTTTGAACCCACGGGACTCAAGTAGTCAAAAGGTAGGTACTAAAGGTAGAAATATAACCGATATCAGGATACAGAGAATCGAGTTAACATTTAAATGTATAATCGATAGAATCGGCCGGTATTTACATTCATTGCAGCGATTCAGCTGGGTTTCGGAGGTCAGTTATTCGGAGTACGGGACGGGATAACTAGTTACGTCAGCTGTTTCCGCCCAAATCAATGATACTTGCGGCGTCCAAGTATGGAACTATGGAAATGAAGGTTTAGGGAACATAATCATAGGTATATGAACCATATTTTACTTATTAAACTTTATTAAAACGATTATTAATGTTATTTTAAAATAGAATGTAGTATAATAAGGTTTAGGGAACATAAAAATATATGAATTAGGTATATTTTATTTATTGTTTAAACGAAAATTGATGTGTTTTTGGGCTATAACGGAGTAATTTAATGAACCAAGATGCGAATTATAGTACTCATTAAGGAAACTAAAATAGATATTATTACTGTGGTAAAAGATCGTTATTTTAAGTAGGCCTAGGGTTTATGAATTAATTAGTAATATCAAATTCAGTTGCCAATGAATTATCAAGATTCAAACTAACAGCACCCTTATTTCACGGCAGTACGGGTGAATATCGTAAATCTTTTTTACTACTGGTATGCTCGACGGTACTGTAGTAATTTCTTAACTATTTTGCATAAATTATAAGACAGGTCGGCCTTATTTGGACTGGCTTGCTCCCTTGACTCTAATATGGGCTAGATAATATCTTGTACACAAAGCTATTTGTGTTTTTATATAGAAGCGATCTAATACAGTAAAAAAGAATTGGTAATCTATACTTAATATTATAAAGCTGAAGAGTTCGTTTGTTTGAACGCGCTAATCTCAGGAACTACTGGTTCGAATTGAAAAATTCTTTTTTGTATTGGATAGTCCGTTTATTGAGGAAGGCTATAGGCTATAATTATAACATCACGCTACGACCAATAGGAACGGAGCATAAATGAAAAATGATGCAAAAATGAAAAACCGTTGAAACTAAAACACGCGAACAAAGTCGCGGGGGACAGCTAGTAATGTATACGCGTGGTTTTACTTAAACTACAGATAATCCGATTAAAATATCAACAATGATAAGTGGTATTCGAACATAATATCGTGTGTATAAAATACAACTGTCGTACGAAACCATGTGGTTTTAACTTATCTGTGCAGATTATGGGCCATTCTTATCTTCAGATTCCATAGACAAAATACACAAGTCTCTTTGAAATCTTTGATGTTATTTCCGTTTAGGCGTTTACCGTAGTTAGTACCTATACTTAATGAGAATTAAGTTTTTATGTTAATAACCTTAAAACATTTACAATATATTTATATATTGTTTTCTTATAGAATAGTAACAGCGACGATGATAAATAACAATTAGTTATGTTTAGTTTAACACAATAAATGTTGAGGTTATTCCACAGAACAAAGTCCAATTCTATATTTGTTATAACGAGGAGCTAAACAATTGGAGTAGGTAGCTACTGGACAGCAGTTAGTTATTTCTGTCACACAATTGATACAGTAAAGTAACAATTATAGTGATTGTTGTAATAACTCCCTACTCGTGGATAATGGCCGGCCAGAAAATACGAAGGTATTCAGTCTTATTAAAGTATGTATTGTACCCACTAGCCATCTGTCATAGTATCTATGGTACCAATGGTGGCTACCAGAGATAAAAAATCCGGTAGGATCGCTAGGTTCATCATCCATCAGTCAATTTCTACCAATCATAGCCCAGTAGCTTGTCTCTCATTGGTGGAGAATGTGACACTAGCGTTTTTTTATTTCCGGTAGGACTCAGTACAGGCCCTGCAGTCTCGACATGGATAGCGATAACGATAACGATATTCGTTAACTTTTAAGGGCTTGCCCTAACGCCGCAAAGAGTGTTAAAGCCATAAATATGCAATTAAGTTCTAGGACATATTGATAAAAATCGATAGGTTTTATATATATGACCCTATCGGCCTCTTAGGCTGAAGGGCAAGCCTTTAAAAGTTAACGAATATCGCTATCGTTATCGTTATCCATGTCGAGACTTCTGGGCCTGGTGGGTTATACCTAATTGTTAAGAACTAAGTAACTACATACCTTCCACTACCTACTTCTACTACCTACGTACCTTACCTAGTTACTGAAAAGTTAAGTACAAGAAATTGGTTCTAATAAACCTTCAATGGACTAGAATATTTAAGAGTGGTGGGTTTTATGTTCCACAGACCACAGGTCTTTGTTTGAGATTTTAAGTTAGCATACCTAAGTAAATACAGAATACCTATTATGTGTTTTTTTTTAAACTATCCATCTGAAAGTCGGTACCTATATTTTGATCTTGTTTCTAGAATTGTATCTTTTTTTCAAGTTAAAATAATTTTTGCCTAAGGCTTAAGGATAATTTTAATGATAAATAAAAAACGACTTCCAGCATTTAAGTTATTTGTTGTAAAATAAATTTATTATTAAAACAGCAATATATTTACTCAAACAACTTCTTATGAATATCTATTAATGACTAATAGAGCTTTGAAGGTCACATAGCTTACAAGTTCAATGACACAACTTTACATTATAATGAATAATATTGGAGAATAATCTAGAAATTGAGACATACCACTAATAAGGTGATAAGAAATGAGATTATCCTTAAACTGAAATCAGTGATGATGAAATGATTAAGAATTTTGAGTCAATTTCAATTCAGAAAAATATTAAAAACTCTGTTTTATATAAAGTTGGAGTTTAAACGATAAATCAAATTGTTAGCTAGAAAGTATTAAGTTAGGTGTAATTTATACTAAAAATGTACAGTTATATACCTACCATCATGAGAAAGTCAACTGTTATCTGGGTCAAATGTAACAAAAAATAAATAAATGCTAGCTATGCTGAATTACAGTATTATAATATACCTGTGAAATAATTGTTTTGTTAAGATTTGTCAGCCAATTATTACAAGTTGATTGATTTATTATATTGAGCCATAAATATTAAAGTTTTAAGATACATCAGTACTTAAATGGCTAAGCAATAATTATGAAACTCAATAATATTTACAATAAATGTTTTTGTTAGTTTTGAAGCAATAAATGATGATAAATGGTTAATTATGTTGTTTATATATAGGAAATTATATGAGATAGGTTATAGTAAATTTTATCCTAGGTATGTAGGAAATAATAATCTTTGAAGAGTTCTGCCAGACAAGACTGAAGTATTCAGTAATCACTTCAAAGATAATTAGAAATGGGGCACTCAAGCTACTGTGTGAGAATTTACAATTAATAATGCATATGACCCACTTCTTTAAATGATGACATTGTTAAAGTAAAAAGGCTAAGAATATTATACTGGACTTGGACAGTGTCACGGCCAAGGTAATCATTATTAAATTAACGGCTTCATATTATGTAGCTAACGTCTTCGAGAATCATGTGAGCACGTAACTTAATACAACTTAACTAACTTCGGATAAGCTTAGGCCTCCATCGCGACTTAAGAATTTGGGCATGTGTCCAAGACATAACTTAGTTAAAGAGAAAAATAAGTAATAAAAAAACTTACCTCTTTTTCTGGTCTTGATCCGTTGACCCGATAATACTGGTTTTTCTACCTTCTGACTCATACAATATATTGCTGAAAGAAAAAACACGTGGCAAATTAATAAAGGTCCATCCCGCTATAAGGTCATCGGCCGCGGCGGTGCGCCACGCAACCCCCGTGTCGACCCTTCATCCTACTATTATGGCGTCCAAACGCGTTTCACTTACTTACTTCTAATGTGACGGAACCGCCGAACAACTCCAAAAGGAATATTCCACAACCCAATAACAAGATCACCTGGCTATGACTCAGCAAGGACCCGCAAGAAGTTTAGATTCACGAATCCCAATGGCGAACAAAGTAACGACGCGCTATAAACTAGTGTGTGCACTGATACTTACGTAGTGACAGGTTATGTAGGAGCCTTTTACTCCTTTTGCGAGTTCTCTAGGACTGCGCCTGTTCAGAAAAGAAAGAAACGCTGCGGCGATCTCTATTCCCTTGAGCTAGAGACAACGTGTATGGACTATGGAGTCGCCGGATGTCCGGTTAAGTCGCGACGATCGATTCAAATCTGCCCGAGCGTTTTCCTTCCTACTTTATTTTACCGATGCTTACAATATGATATGTTAAGAAATATTTCCGAAATTTACTTATATTTAGGTAATATAACAGAAGAAAGCACGTATAAGGCTCCGTGGAGACAGAAATACTTCAAAAGACAAAACAATAAAAATTTACAATATTGGTATATATAAGCACAGTCTAAACTTTAATAAGAATAAAAATATTTTAAAAGACGACACAATAAATTTGATAAATTTTGTATCACTTTATTAAAAAATCACAATTTGAATGGAAAGTATTTGACTAAAAATGGCAGAAAAAACAAAACACCATAGACATTTTTTGTTCATAAACATATGACCTACGTCGGCATAGGAATTTAAATAAACTGACAAGATCCTGAAAAGCAAATTTTTTAACGAAATAATATTTTGAACAAAATAGACACAATTTAATAAGTAAAACGAATAATTACAACATCAATTATATAGGTGAGAAATTTCTAAAATTGTTGTTGGTTCATAGTGAGCTGTCTGTGTTTAACTTAAAAACTGCAAAACATCTATACCGATCTTTTAACTTGAGCATTAGATTATGGACCACAAATTCACAATGGCTTGGAAAAGAAAATGTTCTATGTTATATAATAGAAATAATAGTCTGATTAGTCCACACTTCATCAGTTTCATTTCATATTCTAAATTAGTAAATTGCGATACCAAACAAAAGTTTTTTCCTTAGATTTGTAATTTGTTATCTGTGGCCGTCGCGCAGCTCGAGCCGTAACGTAATATTTTGTTTTTAGGTTATAAATAAAATAAGAAATAAAATATGGAATAAGCTCAATAAACGGAGTTATTGTGTAGTTATTAATGAGCTGATGATATTAAATATAATATACTGAAATTTATAGTTGTAATACTAAATATCTTTAAAATGGCGAATTCCTTACTATCAAAGGTATGATTTTATTAATACAAATGTTAATATAACAACGGATCTTAGTGGACTTCAACGACACTAAATGAATAAAGTACAATTATTAGTATAAAATCGGTACTAAAGCAAAATATAAATCACATCTCATCTAATGAATTTTGTACTCTAATATTTATAGATGGGTGCTCTGCGTCTAGCTCCTGTGATTTTCACACAGCCGTCCCGCACCACCACATCAAAGCACTTTAATCCTAAATTCAAGAAGCAACGAGCCCAGAAGTATCTCAAGGTTGATTTACCAGACCCTAACGAAGATATTTCTGAATTAAGTCCCGAGAAAATCAGGCAGAAGATGAAGGAACGAGGCCTCCTGCCACCCAGGCCGTGGATGGAACGCCCCTTCTATATTTCTGCCACTGGTATAGACTTCGAAATAACCATTTTTATTTTAAACCTTTCTCACAATCTTGCAATGTAAAATATAATGTAACAGTCAATATAAAGAACAAGCAAATTTTTAATATTAGGTTAATTAATTAATTTCATATTACGTTACTAAAGACTATAAAATGTTACTAAACATTCCAGGTGGAGTTTTTGAGCCATATGTCCCTCCAGAAGGCGACGGCAAGGCCTCCCTAGTCTCCACAACACGCGCCAAACAAGCAGTGCAGTTACTAGAGAAGAAATCCAAATCAATGATGGCTATTCGTAAAATTAAGTCCTTTGAAGAGGAATTTGACCAGAAAGAGTTTGTCCGATACGCTCAGGATACATATATTAAGGCTCACGAGACGCTTGCCAGTGGTGATTCAAGAGCCCTCAGGTCTTATGTCACAGAGAAGGCATACCCAGAGTTCCGGTATAACAGTTTCTCGAAGACCATCAGATGGAGGTTCCTAGAATCATTGGAGCCACCGAGGGTAGTGCATGCTCGGTGCACTGATGTTGTTAGCAAGGAAAATATTTATGGACAGGTTTGGTTACATTTTCTATTAAGGTAGATATATTAACTTATTGTAAATTTTTCCTTCTCTGTATGAGAAGAGGCCTGTGTCCAGGAGTGGGACATGTATAGGCTGGTATTATTATTATTTGTAAATTTTTTAGGTTCAATAATCTTACGCCCGAATACTAAAGCGTCAATCAGATTTAAGTCGCCATTATCCGAGAGATAACTGCTGTCTCTGTCACTTTAGCGTAAAGTAACAGATAGACATTTAAGAACGTCTTAAAGTTAAGTGGCATTTGAGTATTCGGGCGTATGCTACAATATAAATAGATTTACAATAATGGTTATTTATTTATCAAAAGACATTTAAAATGTTAGGTAATTTGTAACAAAATTATACTTTACTCTATTGTAGTTGAATATCTTGTCTATTATGTTGTTTACTATTAATATCGACATCCCACCTGCCTTACTTATCCCTGAATAAATCTTTGCAGCTCACTGTCCGGTTTCACACCCGTCAAACCCTCGCAGTATACGACCGCTTTGGGCGCCTTATCCACGGCAGCGAGATCGTAGCCAAAGACGTCTTAGAATACGTAGTGTTTGAGAAACACTTGTCCAACTTATACGGGGTGTGGCGCATTCATGAGAAGATCATTCCAGACTGGACTCCACCTAAGGAACCCTCGAAGTTGACCAGGGTTATGCCGGAGCCTGAACCAGAGGAAGAGAAGGTGGATAAAGTGGAGAGTGTTGAGGCAGCGGAACCTGCGGCCGCCATAGCTGATAAATGAGATGTAAATAAATATGTAGTGTAAATAGTTATTTGACTTTTATTTGGGTTCCAGCAGCAAGTGATGGTGGTCCACAAAAGAATTCATATCAGATTATAATGAAAATCGTGATTAGCTAGAGACTACCGAAAGTCTAGAGTAAACAATAGCTTAGTCAGCATTTTAAAATTACCTCAACTTTGAACACTTTTTTAGGTACTTTAGTATATTTCCAAAACTGCAAGGGTGTACTGAATATCATTTAGGATCAAGCATTTCTCATATAACAGCGTATAATTAATTTTGGTTTACGTATTTATTTGTCAAGTAAAAAACACATTATCAGTAAGCAGTACAAATAAAACGTCCACATCTAAATTATTATTTTATTTTAATAATATTTACTCTGCTGAATCACTCAATTCATTTATAATAAATTAACTACTGACTATGCGGCAATCTAAAGTACAATACCGTAATATTAATTATGTTAAAGCAGACCCGAAACTGACACGTTCTATGTAAGGCACAAAATCATCACTAATATATGTTTAATACAATTTATTGAAAAAAAAAAAACAATTAATCAGTGAGTTGTTGAATAGGTAATTTAGTTTGAGCATACCTATTTCATTATGGATTGCAAGACGTAAAATCAGTACAACAAAATAGCCGTCACTATATCCATTTTCACTAGATATTGCCCGAAGCGCCGCCCTCGTGGTTATCGGTTATCGCAAAAGTAGCCTATGACCTTTATTACGATACAAGCTTACCTTGCTTACCCCATACCAAGTTTGATCAAAATCGGTTCAACGGTTTAGCCGTGAAAGCATAACAAACAGTTACTTTCGCATTTATAGTGGATGAAGATTATGTGCCCTTGTAACTTATAAACCGTGTTACTTTAACATTTATACATTATACTCGACATCCCAAGTGCATAACATCAATATAAAACACATTCTCACTGGATGACGTCATGATCAATAAGTAACATAATAACATTAATACAATTCACCAATCAGATTATTTCCTAAGACATAAAAAAATATTACTTATTTTTACAGAATTATTGTCGAATTTAATTGATACATCATCTTCATTGTTAATTAAATTACTTTTTATCATGACAATCATATTAGATAACATTTAACATGCAACCACATTTAAGTAGCCAAAAATTTACCAGGGATTCTGATGGTGACAGCCGTGATTTCTTTTGTCAATTTGATATGTATGTGACCATAGCTGTGTACTAAAAGAGACAGTAAAAATAGTACTTAGTCACTTGTAATAAAGCTTACTCTCTACCCACAAAACTGTCATAATATTTGTAGGTTTACATTATTATAAATGTTCGATAATATGGTTGGCTCCGAAATGTGTACTCATCCCATTCATTCACAATGCAACATATATTATATCTATGGAAGGCACCAAAAGTAATACAATTATTGTATTTACATGTTAATGTACGCTAATAACTAAGTTGATCTTTGCTTTTTAACGTAATATCACATTGAAATATAACTAATCTTAAACTCATGCTTTTCACACATTAGAATTAAATATATATATTTTTATAGATAACGCTTCTTTTGTTTTTAGCAGAAAAAGGCCTCATCTATATAGATTTTAATAAATTCTTAGATGTGTGTGTAGTCAGAGTTTCTGGAATTTTAGTAACTAGCGATGTCCCGCGGTTTCACCCGCGCAAAGTCTCCGTTTCTGTGAGACTTTTTCGTGACTTACTGATGGTTTTATAGTTTTTCTACTATTCGATGTGGAGACGAACTTAATAAATGAAAGATTATGAAAATCCATCCACCCGTTCTTGAGTTACAAATGGTGTAACTAACCCGACTTTGTTTTATGTTTAGTCATTTTAATTATTAAGCTTATTATATACAGATGATCGAGCATTTGGTACTAAAAACCACATTTGTCTTAATTTTTAATGTCTTTTCACCATAATGTTAGTTATATTTCAACGGACATCCGCTCACGTCCTTAAAGACAATGGCAAACATTTTGTACATTAAATTATGAGATTTAATTAATCAGCTCAGTAAATATTTACATTTTAATATTCACATGTTTGTTACAACTCGAGAAACAAAGTTATAGAAGACAATTTACTATACATTCACAAGCATAAGTATTTAGTTTAAATCAACTATAACATAAGTCCGAATTTGATTTAGAAACACCCGCGAACTATGCTTGAAGTGACACCCATTTCACGTAGTGAGCTGCATTCTGTATTCTGAGTTAAATCAGAATGTGACCTTAGGTCAGGTCTGTGGACTGTAGTCCTGTGTCTTTGCCCAGTGAGTGTGGTGGGTGGTTCAGACGACGGTGGGCGCGTGGCGGAGGGCGGGCTTGGGCGGCAGCGGAGGCGGAGCCCTAGCGGCGGCGGGCGAGGCTGGCGGGGACGCGGGGGGAGAGCTCGGGCTCTTGTTTTGAAGCCTCTGGCGTTGCGTCTCGCGGAGATTCTCCAGGAAATCTGTGGAGTAGTGGCTCGTTAGAATTTTGTTCCCAGTAGCTAAAATATTTTATAGATCAACTGCTACTACTGAAACTAGAAGTAAAAACAAAAAAATCTAAATAAAATATTCGAGAACGAATATTATGGATGTACTTGAACTGGAAATATGTACTGCTTTCGTGTAAAATCAATAAATACAAAAATACAAAATTTTAGACTTCCCCATTTACAAAAAGCCTTTTTTTTAAGGAATAAATGATAGAGACTTTGTTCATACAAGCTATATATGGAATTAATCATGTATTGTACGTATAGAAGCATACTAACCAGGTGGGTGGTGATGCAGCGGCGGGCCGGGGCGCAGCGCGGCGCGAACGCGGCCGCCCGCCGCGCTCGCACTGCCGCGACTGCTGCCGCTGGCCGTGCTCACGCTCTGCAATCACAACACACTATTACTACATTGTATAGTTTACCAAACAATGATAAAGTTAATTTCTTTGAATACCAAACTACTTTTTCTTTTTGAATTTTATGATAACCGGACTTTAGCAGCGCCATCTGTTATATAGTATATTATTCTACCAAGAATCATTACTTGACAGTTATCGATTTCAGTATAGCTAGGTAAAATTTATAGGTCTAATTTCTAAAATTATACAGTTCAGTCAGACAGAGTAGCTGAGATTCTTAAAAGTTGACTTATTTTTCTTTGTAGTTGATTTGAAGTTTATCAGGAAAAATTGAGTTGTGTATAGCATACCTGGTCGTCCTGCTGCCTGAGCGCGTCGTAGGCGTTGAAGTCGCTGAGCGAGTCCGCGTCATCGTCGCGGGCGTCTGCGCGCGGGTCCGTCAGCGCCGCGCGGTACTCGCCGCTGTCCGACACCTCCACGATCTGCAGGCGGGCGCCGTCTAGCTCCTGGGGAATAAAGGCTTTATTAGTAATGCTATTTTTTTTATTAGATGCTTATTATGCTAGGAATAAGAGTAAGTTCAGTAATACTTCTAGAATCTAAGCGCCAGCACGGGCCGCAGCACGTGTGGATGTGTGTCTCACCTGCATGGTGGTGTCGGGGTGCAGCAGCTGTCCGTCGCGCAGCACGGCGCGCGCGGGGCCGGGCGCGGGCGCGTAGCGGGCCAGCACGGGCCGCAGCACGTGTGGATGTGTGTCTCACCTGCATGGTGGTGTCGGGGTGCAGCAGCTGTCCGTCGCGCAGCACGGCGCGCGCGGGGCCGGGCGCGGGCGCGTAGCGGGCCAGCACGGGCCGCAGCACGTGGCGCAGGCGGCGCGCGGCGCGACAGCGCACGGCCACGCAGCGCGCGCCCAGCTCGATGCGCACCACGCAGCGCCGCTCCACCTGCGCCTCGCGCCCGCCCAGCACGGTGGACGGGGACGACAGCTCCACGGTTGTTGACGTGCCCTGATCACAACATATGTTACCTATTGTAGATATTTCGGATCATGTTGCTAGTGACGTATCAGTAAGCAAGCAGTTATAAAATATTCTGACTAACAAATACAGCAATGCAAGTTGCTGATTTTCGCGGCTTCGCTCGTGCGGAAGTAAGCGCTAACAAAAAACTTTTATGTGTAATTTCATGCTTCTAAATTTGAAAATGGCTTTCTCCCGAAGTAAAAATTCGACCCCTAGTTAGTTCACGCTTAGATTTATTAAAAAACGCTGAAATACGCGACATTTTATTTTTAACCAGAAGCTTGTCTACGAAATTTCAAGCTTCTAAATTTGAAAATTTAGAATGCTCCATTTAAACTTCCCTTATTTCACACTCTTAGGGGGTAGATTTTTAGAAACGCTGAATTAAATATGTATTTATTTTTAATCAGGAATTTGCAAATGAAATATAAACTTTCAACCCCTTTCACCCCTCTTAGGGGGTAGATTTGCAAAAACTGTTAAATACGTATTTATTTATGTATAACCAATAGATGCTAACTTTAAAAATTAAGAATTTCCATACAACCGTTCACCCCCTTCCCTCTCTCTGCTTTAAGGGTGGAATTTCCCAAAATCCTTCCTTAGTGGATGATTACATCATAAAACGCATCAACTGCCAAAAAGTTGATGAATTAGTCGGGATAAGTAATGTTATATAAATAATATTATAAAGCTGAAGAGTTTGTTTGTTTGTTTGTTTGTTTGAACGCGCTAATCTCAGGAACTACTGGTTCGAATTGAAAAATTCTTTTTGTATTGGGTAGTCCGTTTATTGAGGAAGGCTATAGGCTATATAACATCACGTTACGACCAATAGGGGCGGAGCATAAAAAAAATATTGAACAAATGAAAAACCGTTGAAACTAAAACACGCGAACAAAGTCGCGGGGGACAGCTAGTGTTATATAAAAAACTACATAAAATGTCATTATGGTTAGTTTTATATCTGACCATGAACTTTACATCAGCTCGTCCCGTTAAAAATAAAAGAAAAAGAGTTATCAAATAAAGAAGACCAGTGGCGTAGCTAGGTAACCAAAGGCCCTGGGGCAAAAAATAAAACTAGGGCCCCAAGCAAACTATTTAAATTCGTTGGTTCCGTATTCGTTGTGTACCGAATGCAATGTATATCGATCGACAGAGGGCATTAGCACGGTAATATTATTTATCAGTATTGTAACTTCATATAAACATTTTTTTCTGGAAGAGATTTACGCAGGCAAGGACGTAATATACGGCGGTTGTGATTTGTATTGCTACTGCTAGCTAACTCGAATGCTTCTTGGAGAGGCGTTGTTTTATTGTCGGGTTAGGAGAGAGTATGTTTGGGCCTAATCTTAGATATATAAACGGACGAAGCGCGAGCTACCTATGCGCCTCGTATCTCAACAGGCGCTCGGCATGCAACCAGTCGCGAATATGCTGAGCCACCGTGACGAACAGACGGTGTTTGTTTTTGAAACAAAATAAGTACAAGTACTTATTTTAATCAAAAAAATCTTATTAATATTGCAAGGAGCAATTGTAGAATATTTTGTGCTGTACAATTACAATTAAAAGTTTTGAATTAAGCTTTATATTTTAATGTGGATTTTTTATCCAATTGAATTTGATAATAAAGCATTTCGTACGTCTCAGTCGAGGCGCAAATATTTTTCAGTCGCAAATTTATAAGAATGATTTGTTATTTAGTCCTAAATTAAACATATTATAAGCATGGTTTTTAAATTAATTCTACTGATTAAAAAAGAACATGCATTTTTATTGAACACTTTCTATTTAATTCACAACGTATTTTGATGTTTAAATAAAAAAAAATACAATCACAAAATACATTCACTAAACTAGATAGAAACTCGAAGTATGTGGACATTTTTTTTTAATTTACTAGTCACATAAATACTATTAAAAATATTTTACACGTATTTTTTCCTTTTTACTTAAACAAATAATGACGAAGATACAGTAAAAGGAAATGTCGCGTGACGTCACTTCTAGCTACAATTTTTACCAAGACGTGACGTCACAAGCCTCTCCTAAACTTTAAAGCGTTTTAACTTTGTATTTTTTTATTAATTTCATAAAAGAAAAAATACGAGTTTTATTTTCTTTTTTAAGTATTTGGTGGACTAAATGGATATGTCCTTTTTATACCCAGTCCACATGCCTATACGTAGGTACCGCGCGACTGTAAGCTATAGACTGTATTTCAAAAATAGGGTCGATTTACAATACTGATAGATAATATTACCGTGGCAAACCTATGCTACCTATAATGCTCCGACTACACGTGTATGCGGCTCGAAGCTTTGCGAATTTGCCTATTTGCTCTCTAGAAAGTAAAAACGAGACAAAAGCTTCCGTTTTCGTCAAACATTCGTACGAATACTATCCAAGTGTAGTAGGATTGTTATGAATTATGTGAATTTTTCCTAACTTGTCTTATCATGTACCCGGCTCCGACACAAAATCACATCTTAGCGTCTTCATCAGACTGTAAAACCCATTTTAACCTTATTATCTTATAGAAGAAACACACACAATATGAAAAACAACAAAATACTCATTCAAATACATATATCTATTATAAGGTTTTCCTTAAAATCAAAATCTTCTACAACTTGGATCAAAAACTTTGTGTTATGTTTGTCTATGAACGTAGTAATGTAATAAGAGATATACTTACAATCATTTTAAAATAGTTAAGTATCGATAATATATTCCCGGTGACGATAAATTGGTAATTGTGATTTGTTAATTATGTACAAATTTAAAAACAAAATCGTTTTTAAGTCAAAGTCCGAGGGCCCCCCGAGCTTGGGGGCCCCGGGGCACAGCCCAGTCTAGCCCTCCGATAGCTACGCCACTGAAGAAGACAATAAAGAGAGTGAAAACAGCATAATAGTGCAAGACTCAAGTCCACATTTGATTATTCATTTCAATGTCAATAAGCATCAAGTTTAAATCCATCCTTCTATTTCTATCACCAGCACCATAATGTTTTTCATCTCTTTCTTCAATAGATACTGCTATTTACCGCCATTAAATAAAGTGTTCAACTGGATGACCACAAACTTATATTCGACGGGCCTGTTGGTCTAGTGGTTAGTGACCCTGACTGCTTAACTAGAGGTCGTGGGTTCGATTCCCATCCAGGACAAATCTTTGTGTGATGAGCACGATCATTTGTTCTGTGTCTGGGTGTAATTTATCTATAATATGTATGTATTTTAAAATATATAAGTATGTTTATCAGTTGTCTGGTCGCCATAATACAGGCTCTGCCTAGTGTGGGATCAGATGGCCGTGCGTGAACTATCTATTTATTTATTTATTTATTCTTTATTGTACACTGTAAACAAAAATAAACATGAAAAAAAATATATATATACATAACAGTGCAAAGGGCGGCCTTATTGCGCACGGCAATTTCTTCCAGGCAACCTATCCTAAGATATTATAATATTATTTATATTATATTTATATACCAGTTTAGTATAAATTGGCTTTCCTTTAGATAACTGGTCAGCTGTTGACTTTGCCTACCTGATTAGCATCCTTCAGCAGCACGTCGTAGGTGGTGCAGAGGAGGTTCCTTCGCTGCAGCAGGCGGTCCACCAGACGGCCGACCGTGACGCCGGCCTCCACGCCCACCACGGACGTGGCGCCGTCAGGTAACACCACGCGGCAAAGGGAACACTGGCCTGGCGCTGTCTGACTTGATTTCACCACCTGGAGGTAGATGGTGACAATTAATAAGCTGTTCTGACATGGAGAGGATATATAGTGACTGGTTTAGTATTAGGTATTTACTTATTGGGACCTTGTCACAAATAAAGAGAGCTCTTTGGAACGTTTATTTCAGTGAAACGATCATAAAATTTATCAATAAACTATGCGTGAGTATCAGAGCTTAATTTTATTTTAAATTGTGTATACCTATTGAAAATATATATTTTTTTAGTACACAGTTCCCTATAAGCTTCAAACACGGTGTCAATGAGCATTATTTTAAGTTTTAAATGTACTTATTTAAATGTACATATATTGAATAAATAAAATTAACTTTACTTAAGATTTTACATGATAAACATTAAAAGAATACCCATTAAGGCCTAAAGATCTAAAATATTAGTACAACAACCTTAGAATAGTAAATACATAATTGCAAACACACATAAATAGCCATAAGTATACTATATATAGCTCGTATCGTACGGAATATAACGTAGGAACTGTTTGTTAAAGTAAAACAAATCGGTGTGTGTCGTGATCGCCTTGTTTGAGAGATATCTGCACATTCATCGTGATACACATCTACAATACCCGAGCTATGTACACAAGTACATGGCTTGGTTATTCTCGGGGTAAAATCGTTTGAAGGTTTTATATGCTTATTTATAATTTATGGTGTTTATAAATGGTTATTATTGTTTATTTAAAAGTCTATTAAAGGAAATGAGATAAAATATTTATAAATATAAGTGATATTATGTCAATATGGTTAAGTTAACTCGATATTTTAAAAGGATTCTTTAATTTATGATAGATCTGTTATTATAGGGATTAAATATGAAAACAATTTAAATCTGAAATAAATCTATTAACAAGGGCAATTTTTTTTTTACTAAATTGTCACAGGTTTTTCAACTGTAATTTTCAAATTTTTTAACATTGTGTCCTTTAAAACTGTTGATTTAGCTCATAGATAAAAGACTTTTTAATTTTTTTTATTCATTTATAACATACTAGCTGTCCCCCGCGACTTTGTTCGCGTGTTTTAGTTTCAACGGTTTTTCATTTTTGCAATATTTTTCATTTATGCTCCGCTCCTATTGGTCGTAGCGTGATGTTATATAGCCTATAGCCTTCCTCAATAAACGGACTATCCAATACAAAAAGAATTTTTCAATTCGAACCAGTAGTTCCTGAGATTAGCGCGTTCAAACAAACAAACAAACAAACAAACTCTTCAGCTTTATAATATTAGTATAGATAATACATATAATTTTTTTATTCATTTATAACATATCATCATAGGGTTTTTCACCTAAGTTTTTTGAACAGATTTGAATTTATTGTTGGTCATAAAACTATTAAGATGTACAATAAACTATTGCGCCAATATCATGAAATTCTACAAGAAGTTACGTTAGAATTTACTTGTATAGCGCACAGAACAAATATTAGCTGAACATTATCATGTTTTTCCGCACTGCACGTTGCTTTGCCTGATAACTGTGCATATTTGCCGAACCAAACAATATGATGAAAGAAAACTCATATATCTTAAATTGTCATTTGTTTTTTAATGAGTCATTATGATAAGAATTATTTCATGTGTATTAACTAATGTGTGATCATTACGTTACTAGAGTTAGAAAGATTCATGTATTAAGAATATTTTTAGTACGACACTGGCTCCTTCCCTTGTAAGCAAACTAAATGAAAATAAAACAATTGCTATCTTTTACTAACATACAGCGTGAGAAAAGGACGGAAATAGATGTCAAGTAACTTAACAATCTCAAACTAGTTGTCGCCTTGAACATCACGGTGTTTTTGGAGCACACGTTTCTGCGTGTCGGTCAATTTGTATGGGAATTTTAGTTGGAACTAAATTTGATAGTTCTAATTCTCTGTCCTTATATGATTAGGTACAAGTGTAAAAAATACCGTTGCGATGGCCTAAAATTAGTTTAGTGTGTGTGTAACAGAATCGGGGCCATTATTTTTTGTACTATAAAAGTACATTACTATTGCTTACTTTGTCCTAGTGACGTTACATGATCTACTTTTCATAAATTAAGTAATAAAAAGAACGAAACTACACTGACATTATCAACTAATTCTCGGTTTAAATGTGAGTGTCTTTAAGGTATATTTTCGACTGTTGTTTGTATAGATAACTGTAGATCCTTACAACAATATTATAAATATAATTGCACTGGAAATATGCCGCGGTATCTATATCTGAGGACATTTTGACGCCAATTTCACTTAGTATTTGTTTAGAATTCAAGTAATTAATGTGTTAATGATAACAAGCTATGTACGTCTAATTTAACTTGTTGATGGAGTATTTATTGATGTTTCCGACATTTGTATAGAGATTTTTCTATTGACCTGATCTTATTAAACTGTATTCATTGAATTTACGACTATTTGAATGAGAAATCAACAAAGGGTAGAATAGTGTTATACTGTTTTAACCAATTTGTTGAACATTGAACAAATACTTATAAACTTTGCAAATTGAATAAATAATATCTTACGGATTTTAATGTAAGACAGTTAGTTAACTAGGTTCTTTTAGTAAACAGATTTTCTTCTCTGGATGTCTTAATCTTATTTTTCATTAGTTTAACACCATTTTGTAGAAATCTTCGTGATTCTTAACTTTATATGTAGACAGTTTAATCTCGCGCATTTTTTTAGAGACTTCCGACTAGTTTCACTCGCTCCGACTAGTTTCGCTTGCCCCGACTAGTTTCGCTCGCCCCGACTAGTTTCGACTGAGCCTTCTAGTTATTAGTAGTCTAAGCTAACTGACACTTACATCAGTGATCGGTGGCTGCGTATCATTCGGCTGCGTGCTGTTGGACCTCTCCCGTCCGGCGCGCAGTTTCCATGGCAACAGCGATCCGCCGCCGCTGCGACGACGCTCTGACGCGTTGCTAGCTGACTTCTTTAACTAGAATAGAGGATTACAAATTAAATTACTCATGTAATTTTTTGTGCAGTAAATTATCGAGAAAATGTGATTGGAGGAACTTTAATTTTCTCAGTAATTTATTCTTCTTAAATAATAGAGCAATTTGTAGCAATATTTAATACATTTGGTCGTGATATGGATCAATATTGCTGGGAATTCGTGATGTGGTTGAGACGTCATTATTTGAAATTGCTAAGAGACATGGAGATATTGCCAGAGAGAGAGAGAGAGAAAGAGCGGTCCATCGGACTTTGTGGTTACCCGCCTCCCTTTCACTTTTCATTATTTTCGATAAAAGGCTTTATTGCCACTCCACCTGGGTTTTAGTCTTAGTCTAAATAATTTCCAAATAACAATTGGTCCGTACCTTAGTGGTATCAGTGTCGGGCTCCCTCGGCTGCGCGTACGGCAGCGGCAGCCCGCGCAGGTCTGCGCGCGCGCACTCCGCGTGCACGCCCGAGCGCAGGAAGCGCGGGTAGCTGTCGAACTTCATCACATTGAAGATCTGCTTCTGAGCCTTTAGGCAAACACATAAAAATTTGACGGTTAAAAAGTGGTAGCAACAATTGTCATTCATCATTTGTATTTTCGTAGGACGTCCCGACAAGTTTCGATAGCCCTGACTAGTTTCGATCGCCCCGAATAATTAGTTAGGAGTTTAGCTCCTAGCTTTAGACGGAATAAAGTGGAACTGACTCCACCCACAAGAGCATGTCTCTTAAGAACAGAAGACGCTTAAGTTAGGTTAGTATATATTTTCACTGACCAAATATACAAGTATATTTATCTGACCACTTAAATCATAGCCTAAAATAATATCAAGATATCACAGCGAACGGATTGTGTACTTTCAATATCTTTCTCAACAATTATCTGTTTGTAATAGAAGATTGTAACGTAATTAAAGATTTCACGCAAGTAAGCGTAGCATTGGAGTTTCGCAAATGTTTCATCTATTGTGTTGCGTGGTTAGTGGAAAGACTTAATTTAAATAATAAAGAATTTTAATATTATTGGTAATGAAGAACATTTCTATAAAAATTAAATTGGCCTGAGTTATGTTATTTTTATTTGATTTTAGATAGTAGGAATGTGCTGGCATTCTATAATTTGCATTTGTACCTAAAGGCTTACAATTTTTCACAATTTCTTGGTATTTTTTGCTATATCCTGATAGCTTTAAGTCTTCATTAGCCAGTACCTGTTGGAACATCTCAGTGGGCGGGGGATCGTGCGTCAGTAACAGCGCAGCCGCCCTCCTGGCCGCAGCGTCCACGTTGACGGGCTCGGGCGCGCCGTCCGCGAGGTGCCGCTGCCAGATCTCGGCCGCCAGCGCGCTGCGGCACGACGCGTCGCTGGTCGCGCTGTACTGCTCGCAGGACCACCAGAATCTACAGAGACCATAGGATGAAGTTAGGGGTTTTAGAGATACTTTGGATTAAAATGCAGGTAGTTCGACGGTTTGAATGCAAATGAAAAATAAAATACAACAGAATAAGCGTATTACCTCAAGAAACTATGCTAGACTATTGCAGACAAAACAATGTTTAAGTCAGCTGTTTGACTATCTCCTGGGCTGGTCAGATCTAAAGATGAAAACTATAGACACGAGTTGACGAGTAGAAGACGTAGTGTAAATTGTAAAACATTTACTAACAAAATAAAGGTTTTTTACCAGTTTTCATTAACTGACATAATTGTCATTTTTTGAACTTCATCAATGGGGGTGCGGACTGGGTATGAAATGAAATATATATTATAGTCCATCCCCCAGATAAATAAAAATCCTGTATTTTTTCATTTATAAAATTTAAACGAATGAAAAATGACAAAGTTAAAGCGCTTTAAAGTTCAGGAATGGGGACTTGTGACGTCACGTGTTGACAAAAACTGTAGCTACAAGTGCCGTCACGCGACATTTCCATTCACCTATCTTCCTCATTGCTTGTTTACGTAAAATAAGAAAAAATACAAGTATAATATTTTTAAATAATCTATGTGACGTGAAATAAAAAAAAACGTCTGCATCCCTTTAATGATTAAAAACGAAATAATTAAGAAATTGAAATGACACTTGCTCATAGCTCCATATAAGTACCAACTGACGAAATATTTCTAGTATCCTTACCTTATATTTTCGGCGGCGAACTCCTTGGCGAGGAAGTGCGCGAAGGCCGCAGCGCCCGCGGGGTCGGCCAGCAGGTGCTCCAGGCCGAGCGACCAGCGCGACACGTTGGAGCCGCCGCCGGAGCCCGACACCTGCGTCGAGCCCTCGCTCATTTGCTGCAACGAAAACAATTCGTCAGAATGTAAAGTCATCAGTTCGACTCGCGACACCACTGCCGCCGCGTCAGCTCATGATTAGGGACTCCTATTGAGTCTGAAACTAGTCGGGCGATCCCGAGAATATACGTGAGTAAACTGTTTTGTTTTAAATAATTACAGAATGTAAATGTGAAGAATTCTTTTATTACAGGAAAAGCTTCATGGAACATATATTATACGTTATGGGGTATTCAGAATGTTGTACTGGTGTATGATATATATAAGGGTAGCTGCATGTTCATATTAATATGACGTATCCAAAGCTCTTAGAAATTCAATTAATTTTTTTAGAAACTTGGCAATAAGACTTCACCTTAGATTAATCATAGACAAGCATAGAGCGCGCGCATCGCTAGTAGCCCCTGCCCATGCCAAGCGTAAGCACATTTTTAGCTAAATATATTGCGCCCGTTTCCTGATTTATATGATTTTCTGTGCGACGACAGACGTTTATGCGAAAATATCGACGGTTATAATTAGATTTTGAGATACTTTTATTAAAACGGTGCGCTCTGTTTGGATACTAATTTTACGATTTTACATGTTCATACTCGATATGCGCGCTCAATAGTTTCCTTATTTATTCCTCTAAGAACTTCGTCAATCTAGTTCTGGGTGTAATTTGTTCCTAACTTGTCACGTTACCTGAGGGTTAAAACATAGTAGTTTAAATACCTTATTGTACATGTTGCGGTGCTCGTGGTGGCGGTAGGAGCTGCCGGCGCCGCTGCCCGTCGTCCAGCGCCGGAACGGCGAAGACTGCTCGCTCTGGGGACAAGAAAATACATTACATTACTTGAAGATTCATTTGTGTAGCTCATTTAGGCTTTCGAAGTATTTGAAGATTGGCTTTTTGGTTTAATAGGTTGAGTTCTTGCAGTGATAATACTAAATAGTTGGATGATATGAGTAAAATTTATGGTAAAATGAATAAGAATTACACATTAAGTTGGGCCCTTACTATGGGAAAGAGGGCAGCAGCTAAGACGTTATTAAAACCTATATACCTTTTTAGCACCTTAAGTAGTAAGATTACTAGCAGTGTGTGGAATTCACATTACTAGCAATTTTCTTAACCCCTCCTATTAAGCAATTAAATATGCTTGTTTCTGGAGTGGGTTCACGTCAATAGTGCAATGTTTTTTTTGTTACTATGTATGGTTGTCTTGTTGGTATTTGTATTTATGCAATAATAAAGATTTGTATTTTGTATTTTTGTTTGTATAATTGTTCGAACCTGCGACCTCTCAATCACAAAGCCGTCACCCTAACCATTAGGCTATTGCCGCTTATTTAAGAACGTACACTTTATTATTATTTACCCTATACATTGAGCTTTTCGTTACCGAGACGGTTGTGTACTGTTGTTTATTACAAAGTTCTAAAAATATTTCACCCAATCATAAATAATGATGTATAAAAACGTTACGTCAGAGACTATTGAGACAGACAACAAACGTACATATATTTTGTAAACAACATAACAACAACATTATCAATAAAAACATAATACAAACAATCAAAATAACTGGTATGCGGCTATCAATGATAATTGCAATAAATTTACAACCTTGCACGAGCGCTGGACATAAGTAGGTTCTTAAGCCATTATCATTAACACTGAATAAAATGTTATCTAGTTAATGTTATTGATAATATTATAATATTCATGTATTGGCGTCTATTCTCCCATTAAAGTTGTAATTGATCTTTAATTAGGACAGGTATTTAATGTAGGTACTTAAATAGGTTACGTTTTAACTATTTTAAACTATCTGTATGTTTATGATCAAATTAAGTGTCGGGAATTAAATTAAATGGTCGCAAGCAAACTCGTAAGTATGAGGAAAGCAGAGAGACTGCTTGCGACCACAACTAGTGTAACTTGGTCGAAACGTCAAACCCTTAAAGGTATGCAGGTTCGTATTCGGTTAATATTCGGTACTTAATTAATTAGATTACGTTTTGTTAATTTGTAAATGAGAATGAATGAGAATGAGAGCATGGTTTATAATATATATTTATTCTACAATATCTACTGAACTCTATCATACTAGAATGTTAAAATGTTGTCTCTTATAGATAATAAATAAATAAATGTGGACAACATCACATACATTGCTTTGAACCCAAAGTAAGTAGCTAAAGCACTTGTGTTGTGGATTCAGAGACAACGAAGGTACCACAAACACCCAGACTGGAGACAATGTAGAAAGGGGTTTTCTATATTGACACCTACGGGCATCGAACCCAGGACCTCTGAACCACGGCGGTCTTTAGAGGTAGAGATTGGACATAGATCAAATGGCAAGTCACTGTGATTTAGCAATTTTAAAAATATCACCAAAGATTTATCTCAAATGTTTCCATCTGTCTAACATTAACTTTGAGAGGAGTAAACATTAGCTCAAAAATCTAGCAAACCTTTGGTTTAATTATTGGTTGATTTTGTTAACACTACACATCTTGACACTTTGATAATAGCTTTTATTTTACGGTAGTAAGGTCGATTTTCGAACGTTGTGACTACTGTAATGTGGTCTGAATTAAGTATTGTATGGTTCTTAACCTTGTGTTGTTTTAATACCCGTACCATAAACAAGGCTATGTCACTTTTCGTCCACAAAGAAATGTAATAAAAAGATAAATGTAATTCCCACAGCTCGCATGCTTGCCGTCTCTTACGATTTACTCCGTTTTACAAGTGAAATAACTTTGTTTGACTTTTTCTTTATTATTAGATGCGTGAGAGTTGTTTTTCGTCATAACGTTGTAATGAATTATTATTTAATGAGTAATACGAGACTGAATGGATAGTCAAGTGGGTATTGTGTAAAGGTTATGTACAGGCTACTCTCACTCTCTCTATACAAGAAAAATAAGAATACGCAATTAAAATTAATAATCAACTTGCATTGTACCGATTTTTAAGATGTAATTAGAAAATGCACCTGAGTACAATGGACAAATAAAATAAAAAATCGGGCAAGACCATGTCAACTTTTATCAAATATGCTAGAGCCTATTTTCGTCAGTAAATACCTTAGGCAGTTTATTTATTTAACAAAAACATGATAACACTTAGTGGCTTGAACAAATATCAATGGTATATTACATTTTATTCACACTAGGAATCAAGTTCGCTCCTCAAACCACAGGAAATCCTTCGCCGGCTAAACAATATATATTTTAATTTTAATACACATACCGGTATCCTGTTGAACTAATACACTCCAAATAAACACGAATAATATTATTTTGCATAAAATAGCACAAATATAACCTAGCTCACTCACTGCTGGTAATACACTGAAACGCAAACCGCATACTAACATGAATAACACTGCAAGTATATTGGGAATAAAAGGAAAATAGTCGCGAGGAACAGTCATTCATAAATGGGTGATAAAGATTGGTGACCAAAAACATACGGACGTCACGCCTGACCGTAGCCTACAGACGCTGTAGGGCTGCCCTAAATAAAATAGTTACAAACATTATATAAAACGATGTGGTGACGAAAACATTTTCGATTTGAGAGGAACGATGGTCAGCATATGATAGACATCAGTTTCAAATTATTTACACAGACAACAGTTTAACAGTAGGTAATGTAATTTTTGTGATTCATTTTCTTTTTCAATCCTTACTAATATAAATGCGAAAGTAACTCTGTCTGTCTGTTGCGCTTTCACGCCAAAACTACTGACCCAATTTAAATGAAATTAGGTACACGGGTAGTCTAGAGCCTGAGAAAGGACATAGACTACTTTTTGCCGACTTTTAACCGACATCCACGCGGGCGGAGACGCGAGAAACCGGTAGTCTGAATAAATTTTTAAATGAAAATTGAAGATTTAATTTTGACTAACGTTAAGAAAATGAGAATTCTGTTTGAGTATAGAGGTTTTGCGGTGATTGAACTCTTATATTCTGAGCAGATTACACACTGAACGGAAGGAAGCCGACCGAGTAAGCTGCGGGATAAAAGCGCATCACAATGGATATTACCATAACATCCATTGATTAGTTACATTTTAAAATGTGCAATTGTATTTTGTATATAGAAAAAGCGTTGAACATGAAAGTTAATTGAATAATTGTATCACTTTACAAGTATACACCCACACAAGAATTGGTCTGACCTAAATATTGCACTTTCAATTACATCAGAAAATTTAGGTATATTTTTAAACACATTACATAGTGTGTGACTGTGTGTGTGTGTGTGTGTTAACAAAGATTTTTCATTGCAATTTACCAGAAATAAATAAAATGGACGCAGAAGTGTGCTCTTTATGAGCAAATAAAGCCGAAGAACGAATATATTTCTTCAAAGGGTATATACGGTACCAGGCTCACAGGAAACCGACAGAGTAAACACCCTGCGTAAAACTTAAATGGTCTGGTGACCGGTCAGTCCAATGGCCTGTCCTCCAGTTACGTTATCAACAAATTGAGAATGCAATTGAAACGAATGCTGGTATGTGGGCGACATGTGACAGGCCGAGGAAGGGGATAAATTGATCGTAATTGGTAATATGGCCGCGCCCCCGCTCTCGGCATTGAATACGATGGCTCATCTGTTTGTCAGAGATGATTTATGTTTGAGTGGACCTAGAAATTTATTAGACGACTTCATAATACACAAGGATACGATTACAGATGTAAAAAAAATAAGAATACTTTCTTCCTTCAAAATAGAAAAAAAAAAACGATTTATCATTTGCTCAGTTGCATTTTCAACAGCTAATCATTCGATTCTAGGATAATTCAGCTAAATTACGTATTAATTGACTCTAGTGTTTGTTTCACTTTACACATTTTAGCCACCAAATAATCATCAATATATCTACGTATGACATAACCGTCAGATGTCCTGCGTACAACTACACATTTTCCTTAACACATTTTGATTCCTGATTTCAGCACCATTCACTATATGTTACATACACCCACGCTTCATGTAGGTATTTTATTAAAACTCAATAAAAAACCTACAACGAATTTTCTAATTCATACGCTACTACTAGAAAGTTTGTTCTTTGGGTATTTCTCTAACTATTTTCAAAAATCTTTTGATTCAAAACATTCTAATTATCCTTTATTTGCCCACAACCATGATGATGAATACTTTTGTCTCATATTATATGTTATCGTTTTCTGTCAGCCCTGAGTTAGAAGTTAGGCGATACGTGTGTTTGTTGATGTCAGAACAAGCAGACACGCTGACAGACAGGTGTTTGTCGACGGAAAACCCCGGACCGCGCTGTATCCACCTGATGGTGAAGATACTGACAGCTTTCAGGCATGTTCTATGATGTGAGGGAAATACCATGAATAACAAAAATAAAATTACTCGTCTTATAGCTTTAGTTAAGTGTACCTAATCTTCTTTAGAACTGTTACAAGCATGAACATTTACAGATTGCATTCTGTAAACGAGTAAATAAAATTATCTACATACCAATAACCCTCAAATACTCATTTTACACAACAATATCACACATCTATAAAAATCAAGTGCAAACAAACGAAACACGGTCACTTGGGAACATTTATAATGCAAATGTTTAATTAGCAATTATTGACTTGAAGCGAGGAATCCAAATTTTCCGCAAACTATTTTAAACGAGGAAACTTTGTTAAAGTGTATTCGGTAGATTATGAATATACACGAGTTCTAATATAAATACATAATTATATAAAATAAAATAAATGAATGTAATGATTCAAATAACATACATAAGCTTTCTTTTACCTCTTTACCATCCGACGCCGACGTGTACCATACGACCATCTTCATTAACAACACACTTTAATCTTTGAGATTATCACAAAAACATTCGTAAATCCAAAACATTAAATGAAACACGCGCCACAAAATTTAAACTTAATAATCAAATTCTCAAAATTAAAATTAGAAAGAGTCTTTGCTATTAAATAAAAAAGTAAGTGTAGTACTTTCCACTGCTTCAGATTAACGCTAATAAAAAAGCTATTGACAGTCGGAAATTCAAACTTTGAATTAGGAATCCAGCCGTTCGCTGTCACGGTTGAGTGGTAACTGACACTATTGACAGTGACAGCACCCAGTGTGGCAGGGGCATTTAAGTACGGAACACGAATGCGCGAGCAAGCGACGAGTATTGAGCACAGCGATCGCTGGGACGTTGAATGTCCCCGGTCCCGGCGCGCCACTGTCGCCCGATTGGTGACACAATGAAGAATTACAATAACAATACTCATACTAAACAAAACAGTTTCCGGAGCTGGCTGCGGCACAAGTCATAAAGTATTCAGCCATACATAAAGCATTCTGATTTTCTGAAGTCCTTGACTGAGCCATTGAGAATCATATTGAGATATTCAGAATATTTAGGCAGGTAAATATGTGTAACTACAGACTGTTTGTTTTATGTGCAAAAAAGGAAAAATCTATTTCAATTGCTTTTAGTGACTGTTCTTCTTTTAGTGATTGTTCTGTTCTAACCTAAACTATTTTCGCCCTTTAAGATAGCTTACAGAAAAATATTCAATACTTTACAGAACACATTACCTCTGATAGATGAAAGGAGGAATGGTTGCAAGAGCAGCATCTCTAAAAATACAAAACGATTTCCATGACTTGTTCATTGCTAGGAATGTGAAACATTCAACGATACTCCCGAACCGTGTTCCAAATTCACAAATACGGGTGTTTACATAAAACATTCTCTTACAAAAATGCAACGCAACCTAATTCCAACTGCTGAACTGTTGATCAGGAAAGTAGACTAAATAAACAATTAATTAATTCCTTCGATTTAAACATTAAATTAACTTCTTAAATGTTATTATAACATTTTCGATGATATCAATAGTTTTCAAAACTATCTGAAAATAAATAATAAATTGTTGAAAAACATTTTCCGTCTGAGAATTTATAATTACAATGTATTTCAATCTGTGTGTTGATTTATAATAAATAAATATTACGTGTATGAGTAAGGGATAGGTAGGATCATCAATGTTTATGCCTATTTTTTCTGCTTTCTCTCAATGAAAGTTTTATATTACATTTTAGACTGGCTACCACAAAAAAGCAGTACCATATACGGTTTTAAATCTAGACTTGTAACAATCAGGTATTCAATTCAAATTGTGTTACGGAAGGTCAAAGCCCAGACTTAAATAATCGCTGTCGCTTAACAATTGAGCTGACTGAGACAGGAAAACATTCGCTAGCACCGCGGTATTGTCTGCGCTGCCATACCAGGATAGTTTTATCACTTCTGGCTATCAGGTACACAATTCTCGAAAGTATATGTAATCCAGACATAAGGAAATAACTATGTTATGAAATTTTAAAGATAAATATAGCCATATCCGCACGTTTTGATCTATCTCCGTTTTGATATTTTTTGGACCACGTTTATTCAGCAGAACATAATCAATTTCAGAGATCGCGTGAGTACTTAGGGTTTATCTCGCCTCGTCAATATCAGTGGGTGTAAAGTGATTAAAGGTTTATGTGATACTAACTATCAGATGATAACATGATTTGACACAAACCTGGTTACCGTAGCTTTTGTCAGTAAACATCTAGATATCTGACTGACGATATGTAACACGGTATTTCATAAGCACCTGTATCCATTTCAAAAATATATCGTTTTTATTTTTGAAGTCATCTGTCTGGTATCGAAATCTTAAAACTTTCGATAGCACATCCAGAGTTTCTTTTGTTGAAATTTAAATTATTTATATTTCAGGTATAGAAATTCCAAAAATTCTTGCACCTAAGGACGTAATTTACTTTCTAAAGTGCATCGCAGTGTGAACTGATCCCTAATGTTTATGCTGGCACGCATTAATCTATTCTATTGAAATCTTTATAAAACTCATTGATGGTCGATAAAGGAGAGCCAAGACTACAAATATGAAGTGTCAATAGGAGTGACGTCGGTGCTGTCGTGGTGCATACGATCACGTTTTACTTTATGCATTCATTATCGTGCACTACCACTAAGTGTATGTGCCATCAGGTACCGGACTTTCGCGACACTTTGCTTTTATTACTTACTTCAATATTATGTAAATAAAGATAAATATATATACCTAATGTAACTTGTTAAAAGTCATTTGTTGCTTCTAAAATATTCGAAATCATTATATCTATACGCATTAAAAGATTTATGCAACTAAAACAATCGTCATTGCGGATACTTTCTTTCAAAGATTCTCTAAGAGTATACCCGATGGAAGATCCGTTGTAGATTCTAGATATTCTAGATATTCTAATAAATAGACGCCCGGTTTCTGAAAGGCTGACCAATTAAATCGGTTGTCAAATCAACTGATCACGACTGTGATTGGTTGCCCAAAGGACTAACAACCAATCACAGCACAACGAAACCGGAGGAGAGTGTAGCAAATTAAGCTTACACTTTTTAAGCGACTTCATGTAGGATCGCTATTAACATTCTAATGGGAATGAAGAAATATCAGATATATCGCGAAAATAGAATAACAAGTCTTGTTTGTTTGCTACATCTAGTATATTCACCTCTGAAAGATTTCTCAGCTTACAATAAACAGTGTCCAATCGGAATAGAATTCTGTTTACTCGCAGCGAGGATGTCTGTTTTTAAACATATTCACTGGGACGCATCACCTATGTATTGATAAACAATAACATTGTATTGTGATGACAGCTATGATGGACTAATAATGATGTTATTTGTTTTTAATGTATATAAACAAGCATCAAGGGCCACAAACATACGGAAATATAAACGCGCAATCCTTCGACAAATAGAAGTATTGCACGTAACATAGACTAATATATTTGTGTGTTATTAAAACGTTAACTACAACAAAATATTATGTTTATTTGTTGGTCAGTACGCCTCATAAAAATATTTGGTAAACATTTGATCGAGTAGTATTCAACTGATACTGGAATGTTTATAACATAAAAACACAACATTATGGAACGATCACAAAAATCCTCTTTGCAATGTTATACAATAAACACTTTGCGTTTCCATTACCACTTGATTATAGCAATGTTTAATACTAGTTTTCGCTAGCAGCTCTGCCCGTGAGTACGTCTGTATTAGCCAAACTAGTCCCTGGGATTTAGAGTAATTCCTTACCAAGTTTCTTAGCAATTAGTCACAAATGCCATGAAAGCGAAACTGAAAGATAGAGATGCGAAAACGTTTAAGATTTTAACCAAAATATATCGATTGAAATCACCAATTAGGTACATGAATGCACTATTACCAGTGTAATTGCGTAGAAGAGACATCCTGTGCGGTTAACATACTCATAATAATAAACAATAGATGGACCTGACTCACAGCCGACCCCAATACATTATCGTGTCGTGAATTGCTTATTATTTGTCAATTGAAGTGATGCACGTTGCGTAATATCGCAATAGTTGTAATTAATCATTTATTAATTAATATTATTTAATAAAATGCGTGTATTCCTGATGTGATAGATATAAAGAAGCATCATATTACACTGATTTCGTTCGTCAATGATGGTACTCAATATAATTTGATGGGTATTTTAAGCTCACAATTCTGATTAAGATTAAGAGTCCTCCTCCACCTCTCGCTAAACCTAACTTAAGCAACAACTTTTGTTACTTAAGATACCTAGGTGTAGATACAAATAATAACAGCCTTTAAGATTGCCATAATGATTATAACAATTTTAATGTGCAATTAAATATTTAGGACTGGAAAGTAACATAATAGTTAAGTACACCTTGTTTAAATATTACAAAATAATGTTCTAGAATTCTGAATAATGAGTTATAAAAAAAATCTAATTAAAAAGACAGAAATTCTGAATAACAAACACAGTCTCATGAAGGAAAATAGTAATTATATGGAAAAGGACTGAATTAATTGTTGATTTTAAACTAGCATGAATAATATAATCCGTTGGCTCAAACAAAATAAATTTCATTGTAATAATTTCCATAAATAAGGATATTTGGTTCATTATTTCCAAACAATATGCTGATGATAGATTTCTCCAGAAATATCTTTATCCTCCACTAGCGAGGAAAATGCTCTCAAATAAGTACTAAAAGTCGTTTGGACAGCGTTACAATTCAAAGCCTAATAAAGATTTTTTCAAAGTAGATTAACACGTTTATGCTTTGTTACATAAACTGGTCATTAAAAGTTAAACATATAAATATTAATTATTTTAAGTAACTTTATAAAGACGTCTTAATTTTTCACAATGTACGGCCACAAGAAAATTCAATCTAGGACTGCATTTCAAGAAGCAAACAGGGTCAATACTGTATTGACCGGTGAAGGAAACATACCCATTTTCACTTTATATGTATTGTACATAGCGGTGGCGATGTTTGTTAAGGAGTCAGCAGTATTATTATTTAAACATATCTTTAGGAACTAACAGGACTGTAAGAGACTAGACTCTACGTCACGGAATCCTGGGGCCTAGAGCTCCTCAAAATATAAAATAATTGTTATTTCTGACACAATAAAGATACATATAATATTTTTATCAACAAGTTCAAAATATAGTCAAAAGAAAAGGGATTTTGAAGTTCCGAGGCTGCGTAAGACGCTTAACTTTTATAGCGAGATATTGCATCTGTTCACTAAAAAACATATCCAGAAAAATAGAATAACAGGATATATAATTATAAAGCTTTGCCCACGTTTAACTCGCATACTGCGCAATGATCCAGATATCAAAATAATAAAGAATTTATTTTTATGTGGTTATTCTTAGCCGGCATTTCAATGTGTCAATTCTTTATTTTAAGAGAAGTCACGTCTTTGTCCTGTGTGTCAATTTTGGACATTTTTATTGTCTTTGGTCTGATTTTTTCAATGCCAGATTTTTTTATCCATGGAACAAAATTGACATCTGACAGATTTTGTATGGAATATCTGTCAAAAAATCAAATTTATTCATCGTATAAAATTATCTGGCGTTGGAAAAGTTAGCCCTAAATATTCTGCGTTTTTTAGGGACAGATAAGTTATCAAGTTAAGTGTTTTTCTGTATACTCGGCAATAACTTGCCAACTACGTGACACTAGTAACAATTAATAAAAAAATAAATAACCTTAATGTATTAAAATAAAGAAGAGATCAAAGTATTACTGATATGTTGAGTTTACCTTTACTGAAAGACACAAGCTGAGCAAATATAAAATTACATTTATAACAATTAACTCGACAGTGAAATGTATGTTACTAATATTTTTAATATTCTTAAACAATATAGCTTAGGAATATTAATTAGCAAAGGTAATTAGCGTTACATAATTAACAGTGGCTCGAGAAGCCTGTTGCCATTTGACACAGAGTGCCGCTAAACGACCTGACATTTTTCCAAAGAAATTCTCGCGTACGGTAAAAACGATTTTACAACCATTATAAATTCTGTATACTTTTTGTTAAACATCTGAGTATATTCAAAGAGAACTTTAAATGATTTTCTCATATTAAAGACATATTTAAACATACATTCTTTAAGTAAAGAATTAATATTTGCGTCTTGAATATAATAGGAATAAATTAAAAGAGCGTGTATTCACCATGCTTTATAATCTAACTTTTGTAAAGACAGACAATGAAAATCTCTTTTTATAAAACTTCAAGTCTTACAATAATTACAATAATTTATGAGATTAACAAAGGGGTCCAAGTGCCAAATCAGATTGTTTATGATGTTTTATTACAGTTTGTAATTAAACCATTGACGTCAATGGAACGTGGATGGAATAGAATTGTATTTAAATGATGTAATAAAAGGTTTCGTTCATAATTTGCGCTTCGCATTGTATAGAAATTTAACACTGATTCGTTCAACCGATCTTTGTTCAAACAGTTAACTCCTTAAACGAAAAAACAGAAGCAATTTTGGCAAATAAAGTTCAAGAAACACTCGCAATAAAAAATTCAAATAAAAACTTACAATACGCAGCAGCTTCGCAATGAATCTTTCACAAACTTCAGTAGGCATGATAACACTCACTTAGATACGAATAAAGGAATAAACTGTCAAAAACAAGCAATCACTTGATAAGATTTGAATCGCCGAAACGCGTATGTTCGGCGCAAGAGACCACCGAAGACTGCCCGAAACAAAACTGTGAGAGTACGCGTCTAATTATGCGATATCAGAGGCCGTATTCTGATACGCTAAAACAATTTGACTTCCATTGTGGATAAGAGTTGGTGCTATTTTGCGGTATAGCTCTATCTCTCTTTGGTTTGCACTTGATTTGATAGTATGGGGTCAGGTGTGGGTTGTAATCGCATACGTCAGTAGTTTTCGAGTGGAACAAAATATCGTCACAACTAGATATTAGGTTTTTATACGGAAATCAGGATTACAGAATTAACAGATTGCGAGTTATTAGTTATTCATAGATTTTGTAATAAGGGTGTTGGAATTTTATCTGTGGTGTAAAAATAGATGTGATATTGTTATCTTGTTCCATAACTTTACATGCATTTATATATATATTTGCATTACGTCTTTAGCAGAACTTTAAAAAGGATTTATTTTTATTAGTTTTGTACTTTACTGTAATCTACATCCATTGAATTCAAGACGGCCTCCACACGTCGAGTGGCATACACACCGGTTTTCAGAAAACCATTTTTCTACATTGTCTCTGGGTGTTTGTGGTACCGTCGTTGTCTCTGATTCCATAACACAAGTGCTTTAGATAATTACTTCAGGTTCAGAGCAATGTATGTGACGTTGTCCACATTTAGTATTATTATTTTTATTGAATAAACACAAGAACGATCAGTTTCTGTTCTATTCCTTATAATTTGGTACAGTTGCAGTTCTATTATTCTACATCCCTTTGCTCTTGCGATATCTAACTGGGTCATACACAAAAAAAGCCAACAAAATTTCTACAATACTGAAAAATAATTACATAATTTATTAACTAATTCTTTCTTTTTTTGGCTTATAGTTTTGACGGATGACCTTTTACCTTCAAATAATTGTGCGAACGTTTAGAAAGGTAGGTAAACGTTAACGTTAAAAATATCGGTGTATACACGTGAAGTAATGGCCAGATGGCGTGGAGATAATGTAAACTAAATACATTCTGGTTAAACAAAGAACTTTTCTAGAGAATATAGAATAAAAACCTTGAATTTTTAAAATTGCGTATACCTTTCTTTGTTAATAATTGTGATAATTTTTATTTAATGGACAACGTGGCAATGCCGCCGTCTTTTTGGTACACTTCCAGTCGACAGCGATGCGGATGAATTTTTTGACGCAATTTTTTTTTTTTTGTTAGTTAATAAATAGTTAAAATCAAAATCAAAATCAAAATATTTTTATTTCGAGTAGGCCTTTTCAGGCACTTTCAAAACGTTAAATGACTCTAGTTGCGCGGTTCCAAAATGTCACTCCTATGGAGAAGAACCGGCAAGAAACTCCATAGGTTACTCTTTTAAAAAAAAGGTAATATGTTGATACATACAATGTTAAAAAAGAAATACAATTATCTTATAATATGCGACAACAATGTAAATAGCAAAATGTAGTAGACATTACAACAAAAATGGAAGAAAAATAAATAAAAAATAATTAAGAAATCGTACATTTTGCTTCAAATTACATTGTCGACACATTAACAATAGTCTGATGCCTGAAGCACAATAGAAAATAAAATAAAAATAAAAAATATAAGTGAGAAAAAAAAAAAAAGTAATAATTTACATATAATAAATATGTAGTCCTAAGTCCTATTCAAATCCCTCAGGAAAGTTAATAAAGTTAGTTTTGTTTTAGGTGTATATATAGTTAAGTTTGTATATATTTAAAATTGTAAATAATAGTTAATAAATAATTAAATGGACAAAAAGATATATGATAAAATGTAAAGGAGATATAGGTAATAAATTCATAATCAGTAAATGAATGACACAATGTCTTTAAATATTTTTTTCATGTAATACAATGTAGACTACTTAAGGTCCAATTTAGCGATTCAAACATCTTTGCGATATCTTAAATTTGGTACGTAATAAATTAGACGTCACCACATGTGTTTTAAAATTAGTTATCGTATCTAATTAGATATGTTTGAGAAACTAAGCCTAATTTCATAATAACCTGCAAAACGATAAGACAACAGCTGTAACGGAATATTTTTCATAAATGAGTTCATTCAACTTGCCGCCTACCGGGTCAGTAAGGCAACTGAATTAAACTAAACTACGCAGACGCATAGGATACGATACATTCGCTATTATAATCAGCAATAAAGTAAATACTTGTTTTATAGTGGTAATAAAATTTATCGTGACCGTGTCTGGTGTTAACGAGGTTAAATGCATGTATGTGTTACATGATACTTACAAGGTTGTATGGACTTTCTTATACCTACTTATCCTAAGACGCCACAGTCTAAGGATACAGGGAACCTGGATAAATTTGAATAAAACAATCACAAGTCCGCATTAGAAAAAATGAACGATATTTTTTTAAGTGCTTATCTGTTCTGTTCTTTACACAAAAACTATATTATAATAATAAAAAATGTCATATAATAATTATATAAAAATATACATATAATGTCAAAATAATAATTAGTTTTCATATAAGAATTAAAGCATTTGAAACAGGCGCCATCTTCCTGGCCTTTCATTACAGATGTTGACGTCAACGGGAAAAATAACACTTTTGCAGTATGTACCGTGACGTCATATTAGGTCCGAGCTTTATGTTTTGATATTTAATTAATAAATCCCGCGTATATTTTGAGATCTAGTTAATTCATTGTATTTTATTAAATTATTTAAATCAAATATCCCTCTATTGAGCAAGTGTCGTGATTATTATCCGGTCCCCTGTATTAAAGGAGATCTTAGCCCTATAGTAAGAAAACAATAGGTCATATAACATATTATCATTATTTATGTGTTTAGATCCAGTCAACCCAAAAAATTAAAAGCCTTTATATTATTCTTCCGTTGCGGTATGCGGCATGGAAAAAGACCATACTGTGTTCTAGAAATTGGCCTGTTAACAAGAATGGTGGCGAGGTTGTCTGTCTAAGGCGCGTCGATGTATTACTCAGTTATCGATCGACATTCGGAGAAGCTTTCGACCTTAATTATAATAAAATGCTTGAAAGAAATGCGAGCTATATAAGATATATCTACTCAATGTGACCTATAATTAATGATTCATTGTACAGTGTACAATAACTTTGTTTTTATAAAGAGTATTATAGATATTAGAAACCATGTTATTTAAAATCTATTTCATGATAGTCGCTGACACAAATTTATGTTAATGATTCATACTGTCATACACTGTACTCTAAAGGCAATTATAACCGAGTCTCTGGAGGTCTAAAAATAAGCTACGTCCGACAAAAGACTTTGATTGTGTATTTTAAAGCAGTCAGGTCGATTTCTACAATTTGCTTTTACCATTTACCAGCAACAACCTAAAAAGAGTAGCCGGATTGGACTGGATGCCGCTAATTGGAAAAGGCCTATATCCAACAGTGGACCAATGGACTGCGTTCATGAGAAGAGACTTGCAACGTCCCTTAAAGCAATGTGTAAGACTTGCAATAAGGCATAATACTGCAGACATAGATGACTGTTCTGATAACATTTAATCTTTATCTGTTACATAGTTATCTGTCACGAATAACACTCTCATTTGTTGTATTTCATATCTGTTTCGTTTCCATGCCGTCTTCACTTAATTTAACCCATATCTGACATTTTGATCACCTTCACGTGTTGTGACGCGTCGTACCTATCAAGTACCAGAATATGACGTCACTTGATGTATTGCAATATTTAGGAATATAATAATATATACAAACAGTTTGTAGTACCTATCTACGTCACTTTTCAAAACAAATTCTCATCAGGAGTATTGATCATATTCGTTAAACTTATTCGGTTTTCCGTAATGAAGATAATAAATTAACATACTTTTAATCTTATCAAATAAAATCGCAATAGATCTTAGGTACCAAAATAATACATAGTTAATATATCATCATATCAACCAATTGCCGTCCACTGCTGAACGAAAGCCTCCCCTAAAGAAAAGTTAATATATGCCTGATAAATAAATATTAAAGGAGACACTAATGCCGGGTTCCTATATTAAAAAAACTATACGTTTTGCTAACGGGCGGTAGAATTTTCTAAGAAAAACGAACAAAATTCTAACGTCAGTAAGCAAAAAAATTGCTTAATGAATATAAGAACTGGCCAATGAGACAAAGTGCTTAACTTATTTAAGTACCTACTCGCAATAATATCATTAAATGCACAACTCCCATAAAATTATCAAAGAAACAATGAAAGACGCAGCATGCAGCTAAAAATAGCAACACAAGAATGCAGTAAAGATAAGAGCAGATAGAAAATCTGAGATTTCTTACACATTACTAGTATTTACTGAAGATCTTATGTTCTTATAAAACAGAAATAAGTATATGACTAACGTTATTTATAAGGATACTATCATTATCACGACTAGCGTTGAAACTGAAAATGTGAGAATGCGGTAAAATTATTTTTATCAGTCGTTTTTCCTGGTAAAATTATATAAATTTCACAAATTAAACATATTTGTATTTCGGACAGGGTATAAAACAACCTAGTGCATCTAGGGGTAAAGGTTCTAAGCGCTTCCAATACGTTAATGGAACGAAAACAGTCGGGTGTGAAAAGTAAAATTTGATTAAGACCCTCAGTTAGATAATAAAAAAATATTGAACACGTATTTTTTCCTTTTTCAAAACAATAAAAATTTACAAAGATTCAGCGCTTTCAAGTACAGGAGTGCGCTTATGACGTCAGGCCGTGGTAAAAATTGTAGTACGGAGTGACGTAACGAGATATTTAAAATCCCTGTATTTTGTACGCAGGAAAAAAGAAAATATACGTGTTCAATAAAAAATATGAATAACGGACATTCAACATACCTTTTGGTAAGGCTGACCCTAATAAAGGTTGCAATAAATACTGTTCCATGAAAACCTTCCAGTGTTCACATTCTAATATTATATTATTTACACACTATGTTACTCACTTTAACAACCATTCATAGTCTTTATAAAGGTCACTTTTGTAATAAAACCTCGAAAAACCACAAACCTATACGATCGTCCAATTCTTGTAATTCACTTATAAAAAGCATAGACGAAAATAAACTTGCAGCTTAGGAGAGGTCTATTCTATGTCCGTCAATTAATCAATGTAGGCTGAGTTGATTAATAAGAGTGTATAATGCCGGCCACAAATGTACCTATACACCTATTTGCGCAAATCTGGCGTATTATGTATCTTGCAAAAGCATTTGGCAGCAGCATTTGCACAATTCAATTTTGTTGATTATGGCTCTATCGCGGGATAGCGACAATTTTGCCAATGTTAAACTAAGTTGGAATTTGTCAGCAATAATTTTGCTGTATGATTGATTAATTATATGTGATTTTTATACGGGATCTTCCCGTTGATGGAATCACGACTGTAATAAGCCAAAAGGAGGTCAATGTTTTCTTCTTAATAAGAAGTCTACATATATTTTATATCGATTAATTCAGCCTATAGTGATCCAATCTCATTATAGGTCTCCCTATAGTTGTGCTACAACACTCGGTCCTTCCCCTACCGAATCCAGTCCGACCCAGTTACCTTACTCAAGTCGTTGGCCAATCAGATATCGACAGATCTCCTCCACACTACTATTCCTTGTGCTAAAACATCTAGCCATACCCCGTACGTCAATTCTTAGTTATGGAAGCCGTAATCTAGATAAAGATGTAGCTGCGTATTTCAGTTCACACAGCAGGAAAAACCAAACGAATTGTAATAAAAATGGCGTCGGAACAAGCAGTTATTTGTAGATGGTATCGCTCAGGTTGGGATCTTGATCTCTTGCAAAAGCCTCATTTTACAACTACATCGGCGCGATACAATCTATCACGTTAACTCTCACGTGTATTCTGATGGTATTTTGTTATGCTATTTATTTATCTTAATATTTCTTTGAAAGGGGAAACGGAAGACATTTTGAGAGAAGATAATTTTGCAGCAGACCATTTCCTATATTATGTAACGCATTTTCTTATTATTGCCTTCAGTTGCTTAGTTGCCAAATAACATATCCAATGTTATTTAAAGAAAAACCTGTAGTTTTTTTTTTAGGTCGGAAATAAACTAATAAATAAATAGCACAAAGTTACAGGAAAATTTAAATTGCTCTTTTGCAAGTTTACCTGTTTATATTTTAGTACAATGTAATGCGTATTCTGTATTGGCTTCAAACCGTAAAATACTTTAAAAAATACATCATTAAAACCGCAAAAATTAAACCAAAGTGTTACACAGTGACAAACATTTTGTATTCATTTAGAAACTTCACCGCAACGAGTTCAAAAATAACGCGGTGTTTTCAACAAAGAAGTCATTATTTTACGCTTATATTAATGAGAAATACGTAAGCAATACAATAGTTTAAAATAGAATAGGCATGTGATCTAATATGGTGGCTATAAAACTACAAACGTTTTGTTTTTAATATTTAATTGTGATGAATGATATGTCATCATTCATCACAATTCGTGGAAGAGTAATGTTGAAAAACAATTTAACAGTTTGGGCAATGGATGATAAAGGGAAAATCCCTCATTCTGTAGAGATGATGGATCTTATTAAAATGGCAATCGATTTGTAAAATAATAGTTATTTTTTTATATATGACTAAGTCATGATAATTTTAAATGAAGTAAATAGATTTTTTTAAAGAAGTTATATAGTATAGGCACAATACATATACATAGGTATTATACATACCTGATCAACGTAAATTCATCGTCTTTCAAACACAACAAAAAAAATCCACAACCTTAAAAATGACACTCAGACCTTCGCTGCCAAGGTAAATGGTCGAAGCTCTTATTTGCATAAACACTTTCACTGTAACTACGTCACAAGTTTTTAGAGGTCCACAAAACGACCAAAGCTGTCGGCGTTCCGTCACTAACTGAACTATTGCGGTAACTATCGGCGGAGTTCCCACACGGTTCGTCCCGAGACAATGAGCAAGGGCAATTAGAATCAAATAGACATAATTGACAGAAAAAAATCTGGTTCGACGTGCGTGCGGTATAACGTGAATGCTACAGTATCGAGATCACACGGGAAAACTGTTGAGAGTCTCCGAGAATCGAAGAATTACAGTCTCATGATACACAATAACATTTCTGAAATTAATATAAAGTATGGCTCCATTGTTATCGATATATGAAGTTGTGTATAATCAATTACAACGAACTTTTGTCTGCATTGCGTCAAGACAGTTGCTACGCGAAGTGTAAGCTACGAAAGCTACACAATATGCTACGCCATATGGTCTAGCGTCTACGTAGTTAAAATCAAGGTTACGTTTCATTTTAGGTAATTAGATTAGATGTATCGATACATCATAACATACGTATTATAATATATGGCGGAGCTTTCTGCGTATTATGAAGCTACTGATAGATTTCTCACACATTGAATTCTCCGAAACACAAGGAAAAGTGTACTTGTATAAAATGTTCACTACGAAAGAACTCTTAGGGATTCATTAGAAGCAATTAACTATTCACCATGTAGTTTAAACATGGGTTTCCTAGCATTCACCTTACTAAGTATATACTAAATTATATATACTTACTAGGTATGTATACATTTGAACTGCTCTAGCTCTGTAGACAAATTTGTTAGACCACCTCTATTTACCTATGTATGGACTTAATGCATAAAACTGATATAGTAAATCAATTTTACCGTCGCAGACAGAACTTTGTTTCTCTCCTTCTTACCACAAAATAAGTAAGAAAGAAAGAGAGAGAACTATGTTACAGTATTTTAATTGGTATAACTATAGAAGTTACTTTGTAAAAATAATTGTTCCCTATTCGTGTCAAACAAATATTAAGTTTCAAAATGGCCGATATTTATCACGCTATTAAAAGCAGTTTGAACAGTACAGCCACCTTCGAAGAACTATAATTACTTTGTAATTACAATCCATATTACTTTACGAACAATTTAAGTATTTATTTTAGACTTTAATTTTAAATGGATAATAAACAAGACTGCTTCGTACAGTTTATTTGTTATTTGTTCTACAGTGTAATTATTCTATATGTTTTCGTACCTAAATGGAAATGAAGAGCGGTTGCCATGGGTTATTCTGTACTCGATACAGACATTGAATGTCAATAGATATCGTCTTTATTAACACAAGTGTGTGATATTTTATATAGAGGTGCGTTTACCTGAAAACATCAGGTAGGTACCTAAAGTCATTTTAGTTTTGGAGTAATAACTTACAAAATATATACAACGTAAACTCAAAGAATATTAGGAATAACAATGCATTGTATGAGCTGCGTTGGGTCGTATTATGACATTCTTTCATAGAACGATTTATTAAGAGATATCTGAAGATAAAGCCTTCTGTGGTTTACACAAAAGTTAGACTTCGAAAAAAAAAATTTTTTAACGTATTGTATCGTTCGGCCTTTGCAGGTGTCACTGACCATCACACCTGCGAAAGCGTTAAATCTTCGCGATCAAAAATCTATACAAAACGCAAAAGAGTCCATTAGAAAATAGTTTTATTCAATGAAGATCAAACTTAGTACCTACCCTTTACATCGTTATAACACGTCTTTATAAATGAAAAAACTCACACAAGTAAACGTTAACATCAGTATAAACGCGTCCTAACCGCATTGTCTGGTTACCAGTGTTACCGCGTACAGTGCGCACGCGCCGACCAACCACACAATAGACCAACATCGACATTTGTGTAAACACAACTAATTATTAAGTTTCCAATCAGCCAGTGCGTCAACAAAACCACGTTTGTTTCGTGTTCTGATTAAAATCGTTTATTTAATACTAAACCGCGTCAAATACCTACATATAACAATGTAGATGTAGGTAGGAAAATAAACTACATTAGCACATAACCTTTTGTTATAGTTTATTCAACTAATTCATTGTTTTAAAAAACTAGTCTTTTGTACTTAAATAATAAACAAAAGAATGTATTTTTTATATTTTCATTCATTGTGCGTTTTTAATGTTTTTTTTTTTCATCTCAAACCCTATTATTCTTCTTCTTCTGAGTCGGCTTCCAATCTTACCGGATGTAACCGGAACAGTATTATACAAGGAGCGACCGCTTTAATATAGGTATGTGGACAACATCACATACATTGCTCTGAACCCAAAGTAAGTAGCTAAAGCACTTTTGTCATGGAATTCAGAGACAACGAAGGTACCACAAACACCCAGACCCGAGAAAATGTAGAAAATTGGTTTTCTACATTACCCGGCCGGGGATCGAGCCCGGAATCTTAAGAGCTGGCGACACCTCTAAAACCGGTGTGTACGCCACTCGACCACGGAGGTCGTCAAATGCTAATAAAGTCTATCTATGATCCATTTCAAATACTGTAAACGATAAAACAGAACGTTTACTTAGCTAATTATTCTATAAATGCAGGTACACATTACACTAGACCGGTATTATCATAGATATAAATTTCTAGCGCCTTAATTACTCTATCAAAGAGAAGATAAATGTAATTGATGGGCACGAGCACGTCTTGTGATAGCTTGAGATTATCTACAGATTTTCCTGACACGAAATAGCTACCGTAGACGACAGGGAGAGATGTTTAATAAAGTGCTACCATATTCCGTACCGTCATTACCGATGAAAAGATGAAAAAGGCGTTTTTTTTAAAGGTATTTAGCTAATAAGTTTGATAAAGCGATAAAGATATTCACTGTTATCTCAATAGTGGGTCATCTAACCTCTGCATATAAGCCTAATATCTTAAAAAATACAGAAGTTATAAAAATAATTGTAAGGAAACACTTCTCTTTATGTATGGGATTTAAATCCTTACTAATATTATAAATACGATAGTAACTCTGTCTGTTTGTCGCGCTTTCAGGCTAAAACTAATGAACCGATTTAAATGAAATTTGGTACACAGATAGTTTAGAGCCAGGTTTTTGCCGCGATAACCGACAACCGCGCGAGCCGCGGGAAACAGCTAGTAGGTATATAATTGTAACTAAATTAGTTAGTTACTAAAACATCCGGTTTTCAACTTCGAAACTGTGCAAAGTCCATAATAAAAATATAATATAATGGCGCTATAAACCTTTCTTTCCGGCGTTCAATAAAACGGGTCGACAATAAAACTAGCTATTCGAACTGTACATAACATGGAAAGCTAAACAAACTGCGCCATGCAATACTGTCGTAATAAACATATATCAATCTTGAGTTCGTGTGGGGAATACTATATTACTATTTATTGTATAACTCTACACTAGGGGTTTGGACTGTATTGTAGGCGTGCTTTATAGCTTGCATACCCACTGTTTTATCCCACATACTCGTAAATACCACTATAATACATAATTTTCTACATACAGCGTTTATATGTTTAACTGTCTATAAATTTGCCATTTTCACAGAAGTTATTTGCGGGAGAGCTAATAGTAAACTAATGACTGACATTAAGTTAAAGTTTCTGAAGATGAAACTAAGCTTTCTTGGATATATATTTATTGATCCGTCTGAAGCGTCTACGCAGACTTTACTTTACCAAACTTTCTAATCCTCAGGATAGCATAGATTGCACAGATAGCCGAGTGGTATAGGTCACTACGGCAAATACCACAGTGCGCGACAAGCCGCGGTTTCGATCCCCGCATGGGACAAGAATTTATGTTATCCACAATTACTCGTCCCAAGTCTGAGTGGTCCTCTGCGATATAGTATTTAAATACACTACTGCGGGAGTAGATTTTTTAATAAAAAAAAGGTACAAGTGGTGTATTAAAATTACCATTAACTACCCAAAACATGCTAAATATTTTTTCTTGATTTCTCGACTATATAAGTAGATATAAAACTACAAAATCAATCTTAAAACAACTGTTAAAACAGTATCACGCATGGCCCGGTTGCTTAATGTGCTCGGCGACAAACGCTAACAATGGCCACTGATTGTGATACGACGCCGTACGTGATCAATAGCGATCGATTGTCCACAGATTAATATCAACTTATGTTATCAACACATCTCGGTGATGTTTAAGTATGTGTAAACTACTGCTACTAACTACCTTTATTATTACTCGCTACCCATCTCATCAGATTGGGCGAATATTTGTTGATTGGGAATTAAATAAAAGAAATAATTTGTTCTGTAAAAAGTATAATATTATTACTTTTACATAAGATATTTTTTTTGAGCTCTTTTAAATTGTCAAAACAAACTCAGGGGTCACAGTCTCTTTTTTTTTTGACTGCTCGGATAGCCGAATTGTATAGGTCACCACGCCAATGGGGATGTTTCCTGGGTATGAAAAGTTAAAATCTATTTAGTCCGTCAGTTAGATAATAAAAAAATATTAGACACGTATTTTTTCTTCTATCAAAACAATAAAAAAATACAAAGATACACCGCTTTAAAGTTTCGTAGTGGGGGCTTATGACGCTACGCCTCGCTAAAAATCGTAGCGAGGAGTGACGTCACGCGTAATTTCCGTTCTCTGTATTTTGATCACTTTTTGTTTGCAGGAAAAAAGAAAAAATACGTGTCCAATAAAATTCATTAATCTACAAGACGGACATTAAAAAAAAAATAGGAAACATGCCTATTACCACTGTGCGCGACGTGCTGCGAATTCGATCCCGCATGGAACAAGCATTTGTGTGTTCCACAAGGTCTCAGATGCTCTTTGAGTATGTGATTCTAAAGTAAGTCAATACACCACTTCATAGCAACTCATATGTCTCAGGTATTTTTCAACTTCCGCAATATATATCTAATCTACTATAGACGAGTATGAAATTCGCGTCATTTAAAGATATTTGTAGTTAGTAGTTTTGTAGTTTGTGCAAGTGACAAGTGACGCAGGTTAGCAAAATCAACTAAGAATATGCAAGAAACTGTATTAAAGCCAAAAATAGGGTTGTTTTGACATCATGAATTTTTTAATCAATGAAGAAAATTCTGTGTATAATGGCCGAATATTGAAATGTCAATCAGTTTTAAATCGTCGTTAAGGCTCATCCGTCTCTGTTACTTTATTCAAAAACAGTTATAATTTTCAACTTTAACACAAAAGTTTAACATTCTTATATAACCCCAAATATATGTACAAAATTCGCTGACCCTAACGACAAAGTAATAGTACATTGAATATAAATCAGCAAACTTTCCCAATTTCCACACAAATGATATTCCCATTGTGTTAACAACTTTCTTAGCATCGATACAGCTTTGCCAGTAAAGGCAGTCTAGTGTTCGCTACAAAGAATGCGTGCCTAAAGCCTCCAGTACATTACGGTATCCCATACGGTGTGTGCAAGCGATGTCGTTTACACACCTCGTAAATGATCAGAGTTTGTGTTTTATAAAGAAAATGACTTGCGGGAAGATATTCGATGATGAAATTGTAGGCTTAAGGTATCTTAGATTGTTAATCTTAAGTAGATGAATATGACTGTGGGATATCTGTCGGTATATCGTTAAGATTACTGGTTTTTTTTTTTAAGTTTACAGTAATAAATTATATTTGAATGATTTACTAAACATAATTGTGTCAAATACCTAAATGTGATGTTGTACGGTCTGCTGATTCAATAACAATAAATTACATATAAAATGAAACTTATAGCTTTGATGTTAAAGCACTGTCAATGTCAAAGTGTTACGATAGATGTGCAGTCGACTGTGCATGCATGAAGTGACTGACGCTAAAATGACTTCCACATACATTAAATTCTATTTAAAATATTTGAGGATTATTTGATTACGCAAAATTACTAGTCAATTACACACATTAGCCACATATTAAAATAGGTAATAAACTTTTTACCCTCGTATACTGACACTAAATAACCAAATTAACTTTAATACGCTAAATGTCTAGCTATCGTTACTTAACACTTTTAATGCCCGAAGACAGAATGACATTTAACGGTAGCTTAAAATTAAGTGTCGTTATAGTATTCGGCTATTAATCACATAAAGTCTGTGCCAATTTGTTAAGTTTACTACTGCATTACGGTATACAATACGGTACATAATGAGTGATTCTTATAATGTCGTACATGACACCGGTATCGCTTAGGACTTATGTGTTCAATGCGCTGGATATTGTTGAAGACGTTAATAGTACTTTAGAAAAATCTAGAATAGATAACGGTAAATAAACAATGCCATCATTTTAAATGAGTTTTAAATCTATTTAATACAGTCGGAAATCTATTTAATACATGGCAAAACCATTAAAAGCCATTGAAAGAAATTGCAAAATAGCAAGTTTTAAGAAAATGTTCTATCATAATTTCATGAAGAAAGTAGTATATTAAAATGTTCCTCTAAGTACCTTTTTACTGATTACTGAATTGAACTGATTACTGAATGCAAAAGTATATGTATAGTAGTAGTATAAGTACATAAAATATGGTATAGTCAATTATTCGACACCAAAAATCATAACAAACGTGTCAGCGCACTACGAAGGTCAATATCCTATTACGTCACTTGCTAAATGTTAATTTACATTGCTTCAGCTGAAATTTAATTAACTGAGATATACTCTTCACCGCTTTAGGATAGTTACTCCCTTTCAGTAAACCCTGTATACTTAATAAAGAAGTACACCATCAAGGGTTGATTAAAATTTAAAAAATATAAGTCACAAAAAAATTAAATCATTGCGGAACATAAACAAAACATGCAAACTACATAACAGAAAGTAGAACGAAACCATTAAACTGTAATGTAGACTACACTAGGCTTACGTCGTTTGAATCAGCGGACTGAATACTAAGATATCGCTCAAACATGTTTACAGCAACATTGAAAACAAAGCCTTTCTCGTTAGCTAAGGTTTGTTCATCCGACTTTATAGGACTGATATAATCCAGACTTATCTTATGTCAAGTGTTAATATCTTAGGCTTCCTACATAAAATACGTTTCCCTAATAGTCATAATAGTCATTGAATAAAAAAATTACCTTTTTTTTGGAAGAATTCTGCCGCAGTTAGCCTCGGGGAGACTTTCACTGCTTCACCGGACTAAGTTGGCGAGACTGTAAAATACGCCTCCAGCCAGGAAACTTGTACTAGTTGCTAATAAATGTAGGGTTAGACTACTAAAACTTTGGATAGCAGTTAAGTCAAGGGAAAATCTTTCATGAAGTCTTAAACATCTGACACTGAAAGCCAAGGACTTGCTCAAAACTGGATATTAAACTATGAGCACACAACTTATTGCCAAATAGGGCAAAACCAGAATTCAAAGTACTCGAAATATGTTTCAGCCATGTTTGTGGGAGGGGGATTATAATACCCAGCAATGGCTTTTGTACAAGCTAATGATGATGGATCAGTATAAAACCATAATACCCATCAGAAGTGTCATACGATGATGGTGAAGATTTCTGCGAGCGAGTCTAAGTGTGGGTGTGTCTTTTGCTGTTGTAAACTCACCATGACATAGGAACAAAACATCAAACGTGAGGGGTAACGTTTATCAATAGTTAAGACAACTAAATCCTTTAGCTCATCGAACTGAAGTGAGAGTTAGCTTCAAAATCGATAATTCAATTGATACTATTTTGCAGACAAGCACACTTTTGTATTTACTATTTCTATGAAAAGTTGTTGGTGTAGTGCTTGGTTGAGTGCTGTACTTATTCAAAGTTATGCTGTAACACTTGGTCCTACCATATCCGCATTTTAAATAGGGCCAATTCCTACTACAAAATAAAAATAAATATAACCTATTCTTATAACCTATAATCGTAAGCAGTGTCCAAAATCACGCGCTTTAAATCTCAGTAAAGGTCAGTTAGATTAAAAATAGGAATGACACAGCACAATTTATTTCACGTCATAATCTGAGATAAGTAAAGCTCTTTTCGACGTAAAATGATTGATTACTATTTGTTATTAGTTTCCTACTGTAGGTACTATTATGTATAGAGGACATACAAATTGTAACCATATCGGACTGTAATGTCTTCTACTGTTATCGATTACCGTATTATGGCCCTGCTTTGTAAACAACAATGATTTCAGACGCGTGTTACTTGTTGGTGTTGTTGTCACAGCCGACGACGTCCACTGCTGGACAAAGGACTCCTGTTTGAATCGTCAGGTACCACGGTCTTGATGCCACGGTGTAAAGCAGATTAATTTAACAATTAACACAAGAATATTCAGTATTCATTCTATTTCTTTGATCATATGCAACCGTCGTATTATGGTATTGAAAGTTGTAATAGTACACTCCTATGGGCTTTAAACTGTATTTTTTTAATTAAAACAAGTGTTATTTTGCCTAGCCATTAGATGTTATAGATTTTTCTTTTTAGTTAAATATCACATTGAAATCTAAAACAATATTTACGAAAGGCTAAATCGTTTGCATCATTGTCCTAGGCAAACTAAACACAACATCATTAGAAATGCACAAAACAATTACATCATGCAATGTATGTATTACTTCAATTATGCAATCGTTTATAATAATGATCAAATCCTTTCACGAACAGTCCTTTCTCCAAGTTTCAAAAGATCTTTGAATAACTTTCATTACATGTCCTTTACAAGATAAGTAGGTAGGTAAAACACGTCAATCAAAAGTAGGTACGTCACTAATTACGGTACTTGGTTCTTACAATAAGAACATAATATTGCTCTTCACATTAAGGACATGGAAATCCAATAAATTTGATAGGACATTCTTGTATATTTGTGATAGGTTTATTCCCTAGAGACTTGATATTGTGAATTTTAAATATATTTCATTCAAAATTTTAACGATGTAGACTATAAAACATGGTAGTCACGGCCCCAATGTGGGCCACTGCACAGAACACAATCAATGGCTATTGGTCAATAATAAACGATAATTAATTAGAGATACATATTTCGGTAATTTAACTTCAGTTAGAATTATTTAAAACAAAACGGTATACTCACGCATATTCTCGGGACCGCCCGACTAATTTCAGATTCAATAGGAGTCCCTAATCATGAGCTGACGCGGCGCGTTATACAACTTCAGTCAGTAGTTAAAGTGTTCATTAATTCTGCGGGCCTCTTCGGTTAATGGAGCCTTGATAATATACGTAATCATTCGTCATAGCTACTTTCAAAAGATAACGGCCAGACAAATATGTTTGTCTTAGTTTTGTATGAAGTATAATAATATTATGTTTACATGTATTTGTCATTCAAGGATAACAAATTAAATTCAAAGTTCAAAATACATGACGAGAGCATAAGGAGGCTCTCACGTAATAAATAATGATAGAAGATGAATTTCATGGAAATTTTCTGTTTTTTTTATTTATTTATGTACACAAACAAAAAACTACAGACTAAAAAACTGCAATATAATGGATGTACAGAGCTTGTGTTTGCAAAACTTTAGTACAAAAAAGGCAGGGAGAAAAACAATATACGAACGTACGGACTAGGAATAGTACGTATGCTACTACGAGGACATAAGCAAATTTCCTGATGAATAAAACAATAATACACGAAAATAAATATTTGGATGCTAAATTGCCAATAAAGATAAATATTATAAGTAATCTACTTCGCTTTAAAAACCCTTACAATCTATCACTACGCCAAGCATGACCAATTATCATAAAATATTTTTTTTTCGATCCGCTTTGCTCACCCGCAGTTTTAAACATTATAATTAAGCAATATGGGTCGATATTATTACAATGCAACCCCATTTACAGTGATCTCCATATCAATGGCAGATGACCTGCCACATGGCCTTGTGATCATTAACGAACCACACCCATTAACTTATCTCTCATTATGCAATTAAGATAAAACTAAGTTTACAGAACACAAGAATTGTATAAACAGACTAAAAACAGTTGCTATGCAAATACTGCAATATCAAAGTATTATCAACTTAATCGTTTAGAAAATAAGATATATATTTATTTTTGGATTTTTATTTGTATTTGATAAGATAACTGTAGTTCCGTCATAATGGACAGAATAGTCCGAAATTTTGATACTTGTAAATATGGATTCATCTTCGGTAGATATTAAATCGGTTTTGTATCAATAACAAGATAATGTATTAAGATAGCTACTTACTACTCTTTGCCTCATATAAATAATATCGATATACTATACGCCATTAGGGACAGTTTATGATAAATTTATAATACTCGAACTCCAATTAGGGCCGTGAAATTATTCTTGTTAAAGTTAGTACAGAAATTTAATATGTTCTATAGGAAAACTTTACGAGGCACTTGTCAAATTATATCTATAATATCTTGGGACAAATCACACACGGCCAACAGATCCCTATCAAGCCAGAGCCTGACAACCAGACAATTGATAAACACACTTATGCATTTCTAAATACATACATATTAAAAAACAAATGATTATTAAAATAAATAAATCACACTAAGATTTGTCCTGGGTGGGAATCGAAACCACGAACTCCGGTTTAGCAGACAGAGTCACTAATCACTAGACCAACAGACTGTAAATAACAGTCGATTAATTTTTATAATTCTAAATTTGTAATGAATTTTCACATCGCTATTTATGATGATGTTGATATAAAGTTATCCAATAAAAATACAAAACGATTTGATCTCAATCCTAGCGAATAAATTAAGTTCGAGCCAGTAAAAGCTGCATAGAAAGCATATCTATCAAGTATCTTAGTACTGGAGTATCCGGTGAAATTCTCGTTACTGGCAAGGAGAGATGTTATCAGACACCTACTTAACCGCCACTTATTTCAACTGAATATTTATAACGCTGGTATATCTTAGATTGTACCTTCAGATACATGCAGAACTATTTGCTTAGCGTCACTTGTATACTATACTAGCTGTCCCCCGCGACTTTGTTCGCGTGTTTTAGTTTCAACGGTTTTTCATTTTTGCAACATTTTTCATTTATGCTCCGCTCCTATTGGTCGTAGCGTGATGTTATATAGCCTATAGCCTTCCTCAATAAACGGACTATCCAATACAAAAATATTTTTTCAATTCGAACCAGTAGTTCCTGAGATTAGCGCGTTCAAACAAACAAACAAACAAACTCTTCAGCTTTATAATATTAGTATAGATTTGTGTAGGTTATGTGACAACGTTGATACTTTAAAAGTGTGTATTTATTAAGAGAGTTTTAGAACTGAGAGATGTTTACATAAACCCCTGTTAGCCCTTAGCCAGTACTATCTCACTAAAAACCTATTCCCATGGTTTGAATTATTCATAGCCCGAAGCAAATGAAGCTCATTCCTTTAATTTGTTCGTATAAGCGAATACACATTGCAAAATCTTTAAAAGTACTATAATATTCTCAGAATCATTAATACATCGAATAAAAATAAACATTAAAACCATTACTATCGTACAACAACACGTTAAACCACACTATACCGAACTCTGATATTATTCCCAGAAATGTTAAATGAAAAATTTCATACAATACAAGAGTGATTCCTAGTATTCTATTTATAGTAATACGAGAAACCGTCCAATGGGGGCTACCAATTAAAAAATCCGCTAGTTCTCTGGTGTCGCCTTAGAACTATCTGCCGTTGTTGTACACACACTACCTTGTGTTTGATGGAATTTGAGAGGAAGACTTTAGCCGACACAAGCGATCCTAGTGGATATTTTTAATCGTATGAGTCAGGATTAATTAAATAGGTACAGTATGTAGGTACCTACTCTTGTTGTGTTATGTTAATGTGTGTTAGTAGTCGGTAATATACCGTCATAGTTTTGGGAATTGTCGTCAAACACGAAGTTATTTGCACTTGGATTGAACTCGGTTTAAATAAAGTGAGTAGAGTAAAAACATCACGCGTTTTGACAACTATGTATATGTTTTTACAACAATAAATATAAAAGGATTAATACTTTAAAAAAAATCAGAGTGCAGTCTAAACGCAAAGCGAAAAAATCAATGTAAAAACTACATCGCGTTTTTTCTTGTCCATTTATTTATAATAGGATTCGTGGTAATATTGAATGTCTTTTAACATTCTTTACCAATAAATAAGATACCGCTTGTTACTGTAATGATCATGAAACCAATGCTGCAACTATGTATTTTTCCCATGTTATTCAGGAATGGAGAAAATATTTCTTTAATTGTGAACGTGACTCTCATAATTACGGGAAATAGTTCGTTGTGAACTCACGTGATCCTTCGATTGTTCAATAAACTTGGCATTAGCAACCATTTAGTCTCAATTGAAGAGCTGAAATGATGTTGTTTGTGTTATGAACGGTGGACCATATGTGGCAACATACGGCCCACCATTCATGACAAGCGAAATTAAACTTACTCAACATCTCATTCTATAGATATTTAGATTTTTTTATAAATTGATAGCCATCTATAGGTATTTCAAATATTTGTTAGAGAAGTTATACATGGTTTATTTTACAAGTATCAAGCATTAAAATCGTACTGTTTCGAATAACAAACTTTGGTAGATCAAAACATTCGAAATTATAATATTTATGGAAACAATTGTAAAATATTTTTATACTAGTGTGCGTTCGGCGGAACACTAATCTAAGTATATAAACAGATTACGTCGGTATTCGGAGATTACAAGTATTGGCTTACTGGGTGCTATTTTTACTTGTATTAATGGACTGCACGCTGTACACATGCCGACGTCAGCCAATAAACATTTACCGGTGACGAGCTAATCATAGAGATAAACTATGACTTAAAGTCCGTAAGTTTATGTAAGGTCATGTAGGACCAAGCACCCAAATAAAATACAATTCAAAAGCAGCACCTAGAATATATAATAAAAAATAATTATGGAATATGTTTTATACATCCAAAGTTGACAAAAACCGAATTTATTTACTGTACAAGTGGACTATTGTTTCAATGTTTAGCCATTAAAACTACGTATAATAATTATTCCCCATTCCTGACGGGATGCTCGCAATAAAACTATTTCATGAAGCATTAAATTCGATTGTGCTGCGTTAATATAGGTACATGCTTTTCGTTAAATTGACACTACACCGGTGTTCCTGTACTGTTCCCTAAATAATAGCAATTTCGTAATCGGGGTCCTCAACCGTGGCCGCAAACAAAGGCCGGTGATAACGGAGCCTTTAGTCCAATTTCGAAACTGATAACAATACAATTGTCTTCCATTATGGACATCACCGACAAATTGACGGATGAGAGTAGAGAATTTATGGCTCCGTGATTGTTTAAAATGTTTTGTTTAGGGATTGTTGCTAGGTTACCAGCAGGCTTATTTGCTACAGCGGATAACAAAAGCGAATATCGTTTCACAAAAAAAAACACTGAAAACTAAATTCCGTATCGTCTAACGTCGGTGACCAACTAGATTGTAGTAATAGACTTTAGACGATACGAAATTTGATTTTCGCCTTGTTTTTTATTTAAGCCTAAAGATTGAAAAAAAGAAATGTAGGTAGGTAAAATAATCTGCAATTTGTAAGTATTTTTCAAATTACTTACTTAAACACTACAATTAGAATTCTTCATTAGAATGGTCTACTAAACTAAAATAGAAAAGAGGAAATTATTTTATTGTGAGTAATAAATCAATAATCATTGCTATTGCCTGTCCTAAAATGCAAATTCTTTAAAACAATATAATCGTTAATCTTAACCGATAAACGATGCTCATAAACAGATATAATTGAATTCATCGCTGAAAAAGGCTCACCGACATTCCGTTTACAACTTAACATTTTTTAAATAATATTTACATGATGATGAACCTGTTTGGAAGCCAATTGCAGCTTCTGAGGGTAGAGCTCCTGCAACCGCTGGCACAGATGTGCAGCGCTGGTCGCAAGGCGGGCCATCTTGCCCACTGTCCTGGTCACTGATCACCAGTCCCACGTCACAATATCCACGTGCAGATACCACTAATCCCTGATTACATTGCCATCCTACGCTTTGACGTACCACTGTTTATCTCTTATTGTTTTAATAACAAACCACTCACGAATTAATTATCTGTACTTCCAGTTCACATTGATAGTGACTTAAATGTTTATGAATCACGTGTAAATATTTTTGTCAAGTTTTAGATTTCCGGTGATTTTGTATGTGATTGAATTTTAGTTTTATTTCCGGAGCGCGCGTACGTGCGGTATGGTCGCCGGTGAGGGATCGACTGGCGTCTCGTCTGCAGGTAGTACATAGTAGCAATCCGTAATGCTCACGCGTCACTCGCTGGATGCAAATTGACTGACAACTGATAACACGTCGTGGGTGACACTTAAAAAACTTAACACTATAATCCCCGATTCTAAATTGCATATGATTTATGAAGAGATAACGGTGGAAGTCATCAGCTATCTAATACGCATACTTTATAAAATATATTCACAGCTGATGTACCCTCAGACTTGGAACGGTAATTGAAATTCCTAACGGTCATTAAATTCATAGCAAATGAAGTTCTTGCAATGCATAGTTTATAGGTAACAAACCCAGTTTAAATTTCATTTGGTATGCATTCATTGCTGTTCTTTATGTAAGAAAATGGCATTATAACAATACTGCCTTTTCAAAACATATTTTAACTGGTGCTGTAAATGGTTGAAAGGCTTTCATTAGACAGGCTAGCAAAAGCACTTATGAAAGTTAACTCCATTTGTAGTCTTAGAAAGTAGAAATGCAGAAATTATGGTCGTTTTACCATAGTTACAGTGTTTAATTTCAAAGACCAGTGTGATGTATATTTCCAGTAATTTCCAGTTTGAACTGTCAAGCATATTAAACCGTAGTTGATACTAAATACGAAACGAATGTGACGTGTGGCGAGACAATCTTAATTATGGAAATATCGTATAGATTTAGTCAAGCTACAGCGTCAGCTAAAATTACACGAGTGAAGTTCAATAAGCGTTTGATGGTCCGAAACATACTTAGAAATAGGCGATAAAACGTGCACGAGCTCGCATTACAAGCTCTAATCGATTACATGAATTCTAATCGATTGTGTGGATTCGGTTTGCGATTTTAATAGTTCATTCAACGCTCAGACGAAAACCTTTTGGATACATTTTGTCGAAATTTAGAATGTACAATTTACATGGTTGGGAACTGGGATAGATAAATGAATTGCTTATAGCTATGTCTGGAAGGTTGATCTTCGTAATGGATAGTTACCGCAGATATGCGTTGGATTACTAGTGACGTTATTTATCTCAGCAAGTATGTTAGATAAAACCCAGTTATCACAAGTACGTCGCACTATTCAAAATAGAATTCCCCCTCTTTATTATGTAGTGGCCAAACATTCGTGATCAGCGATTTATAGTTTTCGCATATCCAGTAACAGCTAGTTATGTAAAGTGATGTAGATCTACACAAACGAGCGATCGATTAGAACAGGTGTGAATTACTCGATGCCAGATACGTAAGTCAAGGAAATATTCAGACAGTGTTGTCAGCAAATAATATAGCTGCCTGTACTACCACTGCAGGGTGAAGGCCTTTTAAAGAAAAAGTGTACTACATACCTCCGGTTTCTGAAAGGGTGATCAACTAAATCTGTTGTTAAATCAACTGATTACGACTGTGATTGGTGGACCAAAAGAGTAACAACCGATCAGACCGCTTAATAACAGGGATTAACAATTTATTTTTTTGGGTGATGTGGTAATATTAATGTGTCAGTTGTCATCACTACATTTTCCTTTATTTTAATATAGGTACAATAAATACAAATAAAAATGTCTTTTTACCATCGTGTAAAGTATTACACGGTCTTCGGAGCTTTTCGAAGTATATTCCGTTGGAGGTCACCGTTATTGACACTCGTTTATTTTGGAAATATTTTCAAAATGACTATCGCACACAAGTCTTGCAAATTGACAAATCGTGAGCGATCGCGTTTTAGTTTCGACCTTTGTCCACCTGTTTAGCGTCGTCGGCGATTTCGAACTAAACACGCAGTATGCTCTACATGTTTTTATAATGTTTAAGCATATACACGTGTGTTATGGATTTAAATCACTTTTTCCTTATCAACGGAGACAAGCAGTTTAAAAAAAAAAGAATGGAAATACATTTAGAATAGGGACTGTTGAAAGTCAGAAATAAAGAAAGAAAAACATTTATTGTTACATCAAAGAGCTTTGGAGCTATTTCTGTTATAGGTAATTATTTTGAGATCTGCATTTTGCACTTCATCTCTGTTTATACTTGAAACACTACATTGCACAGAAAGAACACCGTTTAGTTCGAAGCATAATAATATTTTTTTTTTAAATACAAGTAAATTCCTCTTGCCCATTCTCTAAAACCTATTTTAAAAGTATCCAGCAAATAAATTTTTTCGAACTAAAAAAAAAAATTCAAAGTTGTCTCCGTACATTCCAGCATTTCAGGCACCATCTTCAGTTACAGCAAACAAGTCACCGCAATCGTTAACAGATATTACAGCTTCGTGACCGAGCCGCTGCTCTAACTAGATTCACACGACCGTCCTAATTTGATGCTTACTACTATTTCGACAACACCACTTACATCTAAACGAACAACTTTCCGTAATAACTACAAATACATTAACCCTGGAAAAATTCAATAAGGTTTGAATTAGTCAGAGTTTTACTACTTTCTCTCTAATAAGTTTCTTTTAGGCTTTTGAAGAGATTGAAATTATTTATTAATTTTGCTTGCTGTGCTTTTCAAGAAAGTGCGCGCAAACTGAGAATTATAGTCTCAAGAACATAGTTAACAATTGGAAAATCTATGAGAAGTTCTATGTAATTCATCTTTTCCGTAGTATTTCTCAAGCTATTTTGGCTTCTGGTCAGAGCACGATTAATTAAATACCAATATTTTACATCAAGCAACTGACTGGATCCCTACAACTCCTTTTGGGTAATACAGTATTCTATAATGTTTGTCTTATTTCAATCTGTAGAGGTAATTAAAGTATAGCTTTTTTTCCTTAAAATCTGCCTTTTCAGTTTGTTCTTTAAAGAGTTACATCATCTACCACGAGGTTAATCCATGACCAGGTGTAAATTGTTATACCTAAACAAAGGATTACTTTTAACACGTTTCTTCGGAATAGGATCTTGGTCCTTTTGAGGCTCGTGCTAAATATGTTAAATGGTTTGTTTTGTTTTACTCTTTGAAGAACATTGGCCTCTAGGCGCTCAAAATCTATGTGTAATTGGCATTCTTTTTGATTTTTACCATAAGGATTTTCCGAATATTACGTAAGGTTCTTACTACGATGCCTCTAAGTAACACGGAATGTTCATGATTTCATTGTTATTAAATTGATAAGAAACTGTAAAGAAACAAATGAACCAATTGGAAAAAATCGATCTTATCTATACAAAACGAATACAAGATGCGAAACTCTCGTTGGTGTTGGACGACAAAGAAATGAAACCCACGAGAAATCAAAAACATGTTTGTTACAACGAATGTTATAATCTCAGACAACCTTCGCTACAAATCCTTGCCCAAAACGGAAAATTTCAGCTAAATTGATAACCGAACATAATGGAATCTGTTTCCTGTTTCACGACACATTTAATATTATTTATACTTGTTGATATTGATTTGTTGTATTGTACTAAAGAATTTCCCTCTCTGCAAGTTTTCAATAAACATATTTGTTTGACTTTGTTGTCATGTATGAGTCCTGGATTGCATTCCCCTGATGTTCGTTTACATTTTGCATTGTTAGTGCATTTATTTATAATGTTTTACTCATGCATTCTTTAGAATTTCATGATTAAGTATTTGGTTCGCAAATAGTCAGGGATTTCCAAAGTCAATTAGTATTAGTTAAATATGGATCAATAAGAACAATTCTTTTTTAATTAGACATAGCAGGTTTACCCGTTGGCAACAAGTAGTGGTTGATGATGGTGAAACTGAAAACATCGCAACTCAGGCAAAGACGGCACACAAAACCAGTTATACTATATTTTTAACATCTCCCAATAATTGGGGATTTATTCTTTTTAAAAGTACCTTGCATTATTAAACAGGACGAGAGCTAGAAATTGTGAAATTTGCAAGCAGGTACGTAAATATATACTATGACTAGTAACTTACCAGTTAGAATTTACTAATGAAATAGTTACATCATCTTTGTTTGTTTATTTAATCGGAATGATCGCAATGCATGTGTTTGTGATATTACAGAAGGGTTTGCCAAAACAACTGTTCTTACAGGTATCTAAACATAGACAAGTAATAATACTAATTTGTTCAAAGAATCTTTAATACCCTTAGAACAAATTGATTCTTATAACAATAACTCATTTGAAGTACGCCGTTTTAAGGCTTTGGTGACCCCATTCGAAAAAGGCGTGAATGCTTTTCAAGCTGATTCTTATCTCAATCAGTTAAAATTAATACAATAGTATACTTTACCTTTTACAGAAAACAAAGTTTAATTTATACAAGTAACCATATTTCTAAATAATACGCCCTTAACCTAATTATTCAGTGAAGTTATGCTGTCGATCGGCGCAGGCGCACTGACGTCAGTGGAGGCGACAATGGATCGTTTACTCACAGTTTAGGCGCAAGCTATAGACCTCGGTGTCTGGAGTCACGTAGGTACTGTGACACATCCAGGTATTTTTGGAAAGACTTCAAAGAATACTTGTAGCCAAACATCCGGGATGGATGTTGAAACTGTGTGGAATTAAGGTGGGGCGTGAGGAAAAGTACAAGGAAAATATTGGTCAATTAAAATGGCTATTGTGATATTTTTAGCACATTATCTTTGTATTATTATTTAAATAGTGACTCACTTCGGCTTCGCACCGTTAGACCAAACTTTAATGAATTATACTTACAAACCTTCTTGTTGAATCACTCTATTAAATGCTGAAATCGCAGTAAAATCCGTTGCGTAGTTTAAAAGATCTAACCGTACAGACAGCGGGAGCGACTTTGTTATAATGATATGTAAAGATTATGTGCGAGTTAGAAACAGTGTTACAGAGTCCTATATTCAGCAGTGGGACGTGGAGGCTGGATGGATCTAGAGAGAAAGAGGTAGCTCACGCTTGCATATATTAACACGATCATAGAGGAAAGGTTGACTGCCTAGTTTATGTTAGACGTATCTATATACTAATCGTCACTAAGGAAGACTTTCTAACATAAATTCTGAAAGATCAAGACTTTATCTAACTACAAAATCAATATTGCATATTCTCCTGTAATTATTGCATTAAGTACATCATAAAATGCAATAATCTTCTTGGAAGTATGCGCAAACAGATTTACATATAACATTGCAAGAGTCTATACTGTAGGTAGGTATATGTCGTATCAATAGATACGCTGATAATTTCTACTCTATTACACCGTCTCAATGTACATGTGTCTATGTAACATGATCAAATCTATACGAATCTAAATACAAAACTTATGCAAATTGCTACGTCAGTGTTTCAACAAAGTTACATGAAACTTGTCTAATATTTAAATTAGCGCCATCTATGGGCGATAAGGTAAACCTTGATGGTGCTTTTTTACAGTATTTTAAATCTTTTCACACTACCCTGCTATATTAAATATCTAAGTACTACAAGTAGATATATAATTTTAGGCAAATTTGTTTAACACCGAGATTGTCTACGACTTTTTCATGGAAATTAGTAACGTCAATGGTAGTTGTAATGTGTTACATTAACGTAGTAAAAGTGTAATTAAAAACCCACTAATTATATCAAAATGTATAGCTGGTTTTAACATCTTTTATACACCTATTACTATTTTGGGCTTTTTCAGGCATAAAAAAAATCGAGAAATTACAAATTTAAGAAAAAATAAATGCTATTTCGTGTCCTTGTAATTTAATATTATCGTTAGCTTTCGATTACCCTTTACAAGTACCTCTGAAAATAGTTTCCCTTTTCCCTAATACGGCCTTTTTATTATCGACGAATAAGGTAAGTCCTTTGTCTCGGACATCCAATCTCGTCAGATCACATGACTTAGGTTTCACATTATTGGGTACATTTATCTTTATCGCCTCAACATGGTAACAAAAGAATCAAGATTTAGCTTCGTACGTAATCAGAGCCAACAATGTGAGTAAAATTACTGAGCTAATAATAAATCGACGTAACGAGGTATGATTGAGACAAATTGCTAAAACGACACGCGATAGTAACGTCTTCTCTAGAAATGTGAAAAAAATGTTTTGTATCAAAGGATGCAATTATATTATTCTCACGGGGATGTGGGAAATTATTGTGGTCGTGAGAAAGGTGGAGTGGAGACGCGTGTTTGAAGTGGAAGACTTGGGTTGAGCAAGTTCCTTAGATTTGTGTTTTACACGCACATTTTCAGCTTTAAACCGACTAAAAAAGAGAAGGATTATTTACACATACATATTTAGAAACCTAAAACATGAAGTTTTGTTAAAAAGTTATTTAAAACTGTTTATCGGTTAAATTGTATTTGTCTATAAGTTCATCTATTTCTTAAACTAATTTTAAAACAATAGTTATACTAATGGTTTGATGAGTGACAGAAGGTACTATGTGGAGATTAAAGCATTCCCGGATTATATTATAACTAGTTGTTGCCCGCGGCACCGCGCGCGTGGTTGTCGGTTATCTCGGCAAAAGTAGCCTGTATCCTTTCTTAGGATCCAAGCTTACCCGATACTATGTTTCATCCAAATCAGTTCAGAGGTGTCGCCGTGGAAGCGTAACAAACGACAGAGCTACTTTCGCGTTTATAAGATTAGTATGTACCTATTTCCTTTACGTAGGTACGTTCAAGAATACTTTAGATTTAGATAGATAAAATAGGTTTAATGTGCAATCCTAGATACTGATTAATTAAAACTTGGCATAAACGTAACTAATAAACTCTCCACGATGTTACTATCTAAGTATTAGAGATATTTTAAAGACAGGAAACATTCTTTAGAATGATGTTCTAGCTATTAAAGGGAGAGGAAGAGAAAACTAGTATCTAAGGAAAGTTGTAATCAACAAGGACGGGTTCCATCGTCTGATAGGAAAGCTATCACTTCTTAAGTGGATACAAGAACATAAATAAAGAGACTGCTAAGTATCTACTAAATCAACTATTGAATGACCAGAATCTGAATGAAATAGTTCAAGTTAATGTTAGTAATAATTGAGTGTTAATGGTGATTTTAAGATTTTAAGCTACTCTTGATGGCATGTATGTTGTTTTATGCATTGGTTTGAATTTCTCTGATAGTAAATTGAGATTCTAATAAGAAAATCGGAAAATAAATCATTCGACTGTAACGGACAAATCTCATAATTAAAATTAGTATTTACTTCCAGTAATTATTAAGACAACTCTGATTGTAATGAAGGTACATTAACATTAAGATCAAGTAGATATTGAGAACAAATATTCATTGACGATCTAAAACCATTAAAATACTATGTTGCTAATGTCTTCTACACTAAGAGTAAACATAAGTAAGTATAGTTCCCGCATCGCTAGCCACTTGTGCCAATCGTAAGCAAATTTTTAGCTGTAAGTACTACGCTCGTTTACTGATTTAAGTTATTTTACGTGCGACGGTAGACGTTGATGCGAAAATATTAATGGTACCGATATTATAAGGGTAATATTTGGTTTTGAGATAATTTGTAAGTAAATACAAATAGTAGTAAGAAATCTTAACCCTCAGAAAGAACTCAAACTTGCGACCACTGGCATTATTACGGCTGTATTTCATTACAAATATTCATACCTTAATGCGTAACAAATAATGAAAAATAGTTTTGAGCTAATATTAATAAAATGGCGTGCTCTGTTTTGACACTAATTTTACGACGACTCTTGCTTATAATGGTCCTCACAGTTCATACCCTGTTAGGGTCAGCGCAGACAGAGCGGAGCGCAGCGGAGAGGATTTTATTAACGCACTTGAAAATAAACTTTAAAATTATTACAATAAAGTGCATAACGGGGATTCCCGCGTATCTTCGAGGACGCGCGAGCATTTTTTGTCAGGTTCAAGCATTTATGCACTTTATTGTAATAATTTTAAAGTTTATTTTCAAGTGCGTTAATAAAATCCTCTCCGCTGCGCTCCGCTCTGTCTGCGCTGACCCTTAGGCGCACTCTATAGTTTATTTACTTATACACTACGCTTCTACAACAATTGAACGTACGTTAAGAAATCGATTATAGAGCAAAAAAGGCAATTTATATATCAATTACAAGACAGGCAATTACTCGTATGTCTTTATCGTGGAAAATGATTTATTTTAAAAAATCTCTGCTTCTTCTACAAACAAGAAATAACTATATTTATCTTTTAATACATAACAACTTGTGTAGGTACATGAATATTTTTTCCTTGCGTCAATATTTTTGACGTATGTGCGAGGATTATAAATAATTGCTTTTACATATATGTAGGTACTGGAGATTACTTGAGAAATCGTTAAACGCCCTATCGCCGCTGTGTCTACTGTTGTTAAATTATACAACAGAAAAACATCAGAACTGTTTTCAGACAATTGCTTTTTTTTTAATTACTTTGTATATTCTATACTACCATATTCCGTAACGATCATTTCTTTCTCATCATCTTAACAACCTTTTTAACTCACTAACAGCCAATATTAATAACATATCCATATATAGTTTTCCCTACAAAAGATAGTTTTTTGACATAAGCACCATACAAATTCCTATCTCTAGTAGGGAAAACTATCAATGGATATGTTATTAATGTTAGCTGTAAATAACTAATACAGGTTTTGATCTCCGGATCTGTTCATTAACGATATAACATACTCTAAATACATACTTTCATTGCAAGTAAACAAACCTTGAATACAGTTATACAGACTTGGATGTTTATCAAAAATAAAGAGCTTAAAATACATAAGCGGGACTAAATCCAGTCTCTATTTCTAGTAAACTTCATAGCAAGGTAAATACAAGCGAACATTTTAAGTCACAATTGAGTGGTGGTTATAAATCATTTAGCAGTGAGCCGTAATTGTCGTGCGGCGATCATCAGCCGCTGTTTACCATTCATACGTGCGTCATGCCCGTGCTACGACTGTTGAATAATAAATAAACGAGTAATAGTGAGCGTACATTGTAAGAAAATGTCTTCAAAATGTTAAGGAGTTAAAACTATTAAAAGCAAAAAAAAAAGGAAATCTGTCGTCACATGAGTCCCAGCAGTTAATGTTATTACACTCTCCGACCCTCTTTCATGCTACGAACCTCTACTACGTCCTATCCGTTTTAGCAAAAAAATTAAGATAAACAATCAAATGTCAAAAACAACATGACAGGTATATACATAATTCGCCAAAATTCAGAAATACTTGTTCTATTGTCAAAATAGTCTATTACTGTGATCTTTTAATTTATCAGCATATTATGTTAGGCCATGGTTTTTTTATAATGTAAGTAATTTCGTTGATTTTTGTGTATTAATTTTCGTAACAATTATGTAACTATATAAAAAAATAAGCTATTTATATTTTTAACGATGTAAAAAATACAGATGATTGTTTGTCGTGAGTAATGATATTTTGGAATATAATGTTCATAAAGTTAATCATTATAGACGCGACATCTAAAAAACCTTTTCGTAGCTTATTTTTTTGCTACAACGATGCTAAAGCATTGAATTGAAAACTATTCAATTGTTTCCAGGTTGAAACGATTTCATTGATTGCCCTTCCGCTACTACCAACAATTTTACGGTTGATTTGAGGCGAAGACAAAGCTAATAGTTTGTTTTTACGCCGAAGTAGGAACTTGATTGACATAATTAAGAAGAAATAAACATTATTTATAAAATTTGCTGTGGTTACCTATTTGTAATGAAAGAATATACCATAAAATAAGTTACGAGAGAACGGTAGCTACATCAATACATGTTGCCGGTAGTCTCACAAACCGCATGTGGTTACCCAGTGTACAATGTCCGTTACTATACGTATTGCGAACTGTCCAATAGAGAATAATCAGGCGGCATCTCTCACCGAGACTCATTAAACTCAAATGAACCCTATTTGATTAATGGTGAGGAATGTCGATGCACTAACGGGTAACTTTGGACTTAATGAGAAAACCATCTGCCGTCCCACAGTCGGGCAAAGGACTCTTCTCATCTATACAAATAAATAAAATTGAAGTGTCTGTTTGTAATATTAAAATAACGGCTTTTTACTACATGCATATAAATGTATATACGGTACATATACCAAAATTTAATTTTTTGTCTATCTGTCTTTCTGTTTGTTCCGGCTAATCTCTGGATCGGCTGGACAGATTTTGACGGGACTTCGACTTCGAAGTCGCGGGCACAGCTAGTTGCAAATAATGGCCGCAATTGTTACTTGCATTAAACCCAGAAATTGCTAAAATAATATTAATTTACTAGCTGTAGCCCGCGGGTCCGCCCTTGTGGATGTCGGTTATCGCAGGATAAAGTAGCCTATGTCCTTTCTTAGGATCCAAGATTAGCACATACCAAGCTTCATGCAAATCTGTTAAGCGGTTTAGACGTGAAAGCATAACTGACAGACAGACAGAAAAAGTTACTGCAGTATGGATTACGACGCGATGATAAATCAAACATTTGTGTGACATATGTTGAGAAAAGATTTATAATATCACTAAACTACAAGTGGTGAGGGGAAGACCGCTTAAAATAGAAGGCGTTAGGTACAATTAATGGAGTTTTTATAGCATCCGTTATTGAATGGTTTCATAAAATAGCTTGAATAGGGATCTTACAAAAAGGGTGTCCCTCAAAGGCTTTGGTACTGAGTATTTGTATTATCTACAAATAATGGTATTGTTTCGTTGATTCAGTACTATGAACAGAAGAGTATGAATAGGAATGGCGGAAGTGGGTGAGATATGTGGTTTGTGGAAGATAATGACTAAAACTGCTGATTAAAAATATAAAGTTTTTAGTAAAAAATATCTTAAAGAGTTTTTAACGTTGGTCTATTAGCGATTTCATCGATCGGTTATTTTTTTTTTATTAGAGTTTCCTGCACTAAGGAATTTAATCCTTGTGTCGCGGGGGGTTTTACAAACATTCAAATCACACGCACAAAGAGAGTTCTCACAAATGCTTGTGCCGTATACGGAGATCGAACCCGCAGTAAGCTAATAAATTGGCGTAGTGACCTATATATACTACTCGGCTATCCGTGTAGTCAAATTAGATTAGTAATTCAGATTAACATACACATTTGAAACTCCATCGTTGGATTCGTTGGAGTACCTACAAGAAATCTGAAACATCATAATTAGGAAATACAATATTGCGTTGTGAACATCGAAGTCGTCAAAACACGAAAACATTTACGTTTCTCATAATATACTTGAACACGGACCAAAATATGTAACAACAGTTAATCTTGTTTTCATGTAGAATATTCCTCCAATCATTTCCTTATATAAGTATATTTTGCTTGAAACAATCATAGCGACTAAAATAAAAACAGTTTTATTTTTATTAATTACTAACAACCAAAATCTTTATATAGACAAGCATAGAATACCCGTATTGCTGTGCCGAGCGTAAGCAAATTTGTAGCTGTAAGTACTGCGCTCGTTTACTGATTTTTATTTTTCGTTACTTTCCGTGCGACGACAGACGTTTATGCGAAAATATCGATGGTTCTAATATTATTGGGGTAATATTAGAATTTGAGGTAGTTGATCTGTTTTGACACTAATTTTACTTGTTCATACTGGTGCTCACAGTTCATACTCTGTTAGGTCCACTCTATAGTTAATTTATTTTTGCTCTAAGCTAACAACTTTTAACATGAAAATTTGTACTTTTGATCGGTCTTTTATAATCAGTAAGTACGGCAAAAAGGTCAACGATTTTGTAAAACTCACTTCTATTTATAAAAAGAACTGAACAATATCGAACAGAAGCTACTGGTACACAAAATGATTCATAAAGTAAATAGTACCACGCCCACCACAGAATGGGATAAACATGTGATTTATTTGCAGTTTCAACAACAATGCGACCGGCGCTAAATGATGCACTTAAACATACCACAACCTACTGTTAGAGGTGTGAAATGCAGTGGGAGTGAAGCTACAATGTTTGTGTTTATGAAACAGCACAGTACCTAACCAATGCGTGAGATTGGCAGAGTACCTTGATAGATGGCTCATGTATAGAGTAGAATGGCAAGAGTTGTAAATTATGATGAAGATGTACTGAATAAATAATAGAATATAAATATTTAAGTTAGTATTATTCTTGTCGCAGTCAAACACAATACTCAGTAGGTAAACCAAATGGAATTGGATGAAGTGGATAAGGCTTCAGAAAAAGGAGCGCTTTGCCTCAACTTGGAGGAATTACATATTATTATGTATCTTAAAAACAGTATCTCGTATGATAGCTAGCTGATGTCAAAAAATCTTGCATCGACATTAAACCGAGTCTGTTAAAGTATTTATGACCTATCAGATATAGGGCCTTGTTTTTAGGAGTCTTCTTAAAAGGTATTTTTTATGTCAACAGATGCAAAATTGGCACTAAGTGGGCACACCTCTATTGTCTGTATACTAAATAATAATAACTTCAAACAATGACCCGAGCCTGGCATGATGTTCGTAGCCGTGCCCCCGTTCTGCACCATCAGGCGGGCTTATTGTTATCGAGCCAAGCCTTACTGCGAAATGGTCGCGGACGAATGAAGGGCGTGGAAGTAAAAACTTCTGCCACATACGCAAATATATGTAACCATATCAATGTTGATACATCACGTCATAGATATAAACCCACAAATAAATAAACGAACTTCTGAACTAGACCTAGCAGGTGTAGGTATTTAGCATTCTTTATTCATTTCAAGAAAAGGAATGAAACCTGAGAACAGACTGTTGTGTGGTGTTTTTACCAATTTTTTTTCTAGCTTCTGTCTGCGATTAAGAGCAGCAACATTCACACGACAAAAGATAATTTCTGTGGCGACGTTCAAATGTAAAAATAAAATATCTATTTATAATAAAGTCTGATATTTACAAGTAAAGTTAACGTCCTTTTTTATCATACTTCAGAGTTTCCCACGGCAACGAATCAGTGAGCGTGACGATATGTTCCTAATTAATTCAACCTGTTATTACCGCATGCACAGTACCTACAGGTCAAAGTAACATTACTGTTAATCAAGTAGCAAAAAACTAGTGTGCACTAGAAGCGTTATAAAATATAACCTTGTGTTCTGCCTATCCATTTTTCTAAGCTATATTGGGGTCGGCTTCCAGTCTTAATGGATAAAACATAGTCTTGAATGTGTCGTTAATTAATATGATACTTGTGTGTAGTAAATTTGATTTTTTATTGAAAATTTGAGACTTATGCTATAAAAGGACACTGACTTCTTTCGACGGCATTGCACAGCAAAACTTAAAAAAAAAAGGTTTTTAATTAAGTCATGTGTTTGTTTTCTATTCTAGTATGTCAACTATGTACACATTGATGGAGGAACAAGGAGCTGCCTATTCCCTGCAAAGCTATTACAACAATGCATGTAAGATCGATTATTTTACAAGCCATCGAAATCCCGATGCATGAGAAATCTAATTTCGTGCCATTTTTTTCAACAAACGCCTATAAATTCTAAAACAATTGACGCATGATTTCAACAACGGTAAACTCAACCTCTCTTTCACTACCCATATATTAGAAAGAGAATGTGGTATATTCGTTTTAACAAACCCATCAGACAGAGCCCTATGGTTAAAGTGGAGATAGCAAGGGAGGTCAGCTGCCGTGACGGGCAGGTGCGGGGCCACCTGTGAAAACACTGACGTTTCAAAAACGAACTTTTAGGAACTATTTGAATATCGCAGTTGTTGTTTTATGTAAATGGGGTATAAGCACAGGTTATAAGAAACTATATCTTATAAAGAAATTGCACGTGCGTTTATGATTATCGGCAACGAGACACTGAATATCGATTTGTATAATTTGGTAGAACATTGTAAATTCTAAAAAATCTTTAGCTTGGGTTGTTTTATGGCGATGATTCAAGATACTTTTTTAAAAGGTTTATGGCCCATGAAGTGTAAATAAAAACTGTTTTAGCATAACCTAAATATAAATTAGTTATTAATAGAATCTAATTTTACCATACGTGGACGTCATTTACAATATTAAATAGGTACTTGTGTTGATTTTAAAACGTACAAAGGTTAAAATAATTTATTTATTTATAGTTAAGGAAAACATGAAAAAAATGTTGCTATTAACAATGGTTACAATTACTCATCACGAGGTACAAAACAAATTATAAAAAAATATAACATAAATATGTATATGAAAAACAAATTAAACACAATCTTTTGAATCAGCTAGGCTCGCCCAAATACAATAGGATTGTGTCGTTTCGTTACAGAGTTCCTTAAGCCACCTTCCGACTTCATCATCAGACCAGAACATTGTATTTTCACCAAACTTATAACAAGTTTAATATTAAAGTAGCAAAATTTCATCTCAATCGGATGTCTAGAAGTGGCTTTCATCTAGCATACAAAATTAGACATAAACAAATAAACATACATATATTGCAAGCTAAAGAAAAGCTTGTAAAAAAAAACAAGTTAGTTGCAGTGGGAGAAAAATTGCTGATAAAAATAATGATGATCCTGATAACTTACGGTGATACATTATGGGTCTTTGATAAAGGAGACAGATTGTTATCACGTATATTCCACTGTTTAATGTATACTCAACGTCAAAGTACAGTCACGTGCAAAAAGGTATAAGAAACAAGGCGTCTTCGCAAAAAATATAATTTACATAATCTGCGTAAGCGACTGCTATTTGACTTCTGTGTTCCTAGAATTCTTGAGCCAAAAATGTTATCTAAAGAGATACCGTTTAAAAAAACGCCATTACACACTGTCGACTGATCGCCGGGGACTTGGATCTCGGCAACCAAAACATAGGCAACTAGAGCCAGGCGACGAAGCCGAGCGTAGTGTTTCTTATATATTAATTTCTCTGTATTAAAAACCTAAGTGTGACGTTGGGCACCTCAAAAATTGGTTTATTTATAAGCCACACTTGTGCGCAAAATCTAATTAAAACATACATTCTCACTGGAAGCAGTAAATCATATTGACATCGCCCATGCCATCAGATCGTACTGAAACATGTGAATTGCCAATAAAAATAAAACATAAGTAAAATATATCTTTAATAAATAAAAATATTATAAACCATTTTTAGTACATAAATACTTCGATGTTTTATATTTTTATCATTACTGAAACACCATTTACCTTTAACACGTTCTCAAGTGTCTATCTGTCGCTATGTCACACCTTTAAGTGACAGAGATAGCATGAAACTTAAAGGCGATTTAAAACTGATCGGCCATCAGATACAGGCTTATCATCAATCCATTTACTTCATTGAGTAAAAAAATCATAATATCCAAAACAATAATATATTTTGTGTTCTAAAATAAATAAATCACAGCCACAGGTATATTGTTGAGTGCAGAAGAACCTTTATATTTGCCAACCTAATTACTAAGCCATGTGATTTAGGGTTGCCTTGCTAGAATAATAAAAAAAAAATATCAACGCAAACCCACTTCGATCCGGATTCCATTTAAATTGTCTATAATATTGTTTATACGTTGGTAATATTAATAAGTAAACAAAATATATGTTTTTGTTTAAGAAGAAACGGTTCTAACAATAATCAAGATCTGAGTCAGTGTTTTGGCGAAATTGGGAACATTAATATTTCATCATACTTTTTAAAAGAACATTTCAAAGGCGAGTAATAAGTGTTATTAAAATATTTTGAGAATTATACTCGTCGTGCCAATTTCCAATGTAATTCTAAAGATCAATGATTCTGACTTCTGAATTCTGAGTATTACGGATGTGGTGTATTTATTATTGAACATTAACTACTTAGGTCAGCCCTAACCAAAATAAAGCCGCCCATTCACGTGGCGTTTAGTCGTGACCATGACATTAATACGTACTCGTAATATTTGTCGGCTGGGACAACGTTCATCGTACCCGAACGAGGTCGGATTCAGGTTTACGCACATCCGACTCATTTTAAACCTATATTTATTTAGATCCATAAAGTGAATAATTTGGAAGCGAATCAAAGGCAATAAGTATTTAACCTAAAAAAGAAGCGGTGATAAATGAATTAAAACTGCTTTATTTGTCAAGTTTAACTGTTTGTTCTAAATAATATTAGACTGATTTCTGACTGCTTTCCACTTACTTTACATAAAAAAATATGTAAGAAACTATTCATCACATCCAAACTGTTCAAGGGGAAATAAACATTTTTACCTATTAAGCTAATTTCCAAACTCTAAGCTTGCTAGTAAATCGCATCTACTTCAGAACACAAAAATAATCATGTTTCATTCAAAAATTGTAGTCGACATCCTACCTACTTTAAATAACAATTTACGATAACCTTATGTCACTTGACCTGGTTATAAAGACACCTGTTAACACTGCGACAGTTTAGTCGTGAAGTACCTACCGCATACTGAAAATTTTTCCGTATTTTTTTTAACCTTGTTTCGTTTTTTTTTTTTCATTTAGTACTTTTAGTAAAAACTTCTCTCGCACTAAGGATTTTTTTTTTATTTTTGGTGTTTTGCGTTGCTTTTTGTAACCTAACAAAATAAAAGGTTATTTTGAAGCTTAAATAAGGTTAGCCTGATCTCACAAAATAGACCAAAACACTAAGGGATAAAACCACAAATCTGATATGTAACAAACAAAAGTGTTGCTAATTTAAGTCACATCCTTTTCTAGTAATTTTTAAATTATTTCAACAACGCATTAAATTAATCCAACAACAATTACTTCCGTAGATCCAAGTAATCGCAATGCGGGGTAATCCTCAAAGATACCAAGAAACAAATAAGTACATTTGTTTGAGTTTGAGTCATACGCGTGCGCCTGCGATGCGTAAGCATTGTTAGATACGTCATAGTCGCGTGCCGACGCTTTCCTAACGCAAAACTTTTGATATATTTAGCTCGATGCCCTTTTAAAGACAATAGTTTAACGTATACCTACGAATCAAAGGATTTTAAATATTAGTTTGATATTTCTGTTATGACAAAAGTACTTTTAAAATAAATATACGTTTTCATAATCATAATTATTTTATCTTTTATTTTTCACCTCAATTATATTCTTCAAATAAGTATGTTTTTCATTTTTATTCATAATACATCTAAATGACAATTTCAGTCGATTTAAAAGGCAATAAAGATAAAAAGTTAAACAATTTTAGATACAGAGGTCATTGAATATGTTCCTTTATTATGACTTTCCATTAAAGCTTAGGCATTTCAATACAATACGCGTTTAGAAATATAAAAAGAAAGTCGGCTTAGGTTACTGGTACGATTGTACAGTATTGTTTATAAATATAGGCTATAGAATATTACCTAAAGGAAACCTCCATGATTGAATCAAAACAATGAGTAATGTTTATAGAATTTTTATTTAAACAAGACTCATACGTATTACTGTGAAACTGAACTAAATTCTATGAATATTATAATATGTATTATAACAATAATTTATGTACATAGGCATGTATTCCGAATGTCCCGATGTGACGATACAAATATGTTTATATACATCATTAGCTGAAGCGTTTGTTTTCATTCGCAAAAAATTGGAAAATAACTATAATAATCAAAAAGGCGGGGTTAGAGTTAATATCTTACAGTTACAGAGTTATATATCAGAATAAATCCCATGTACTAAACCCTTTTTGGATTTCATTTTGTAATACGTTGGGTATTTTTAGGTTCGTTGCTCAGCTTATGAGTAAACAAAGAATGTATTTATATACCATTTTAGGAAAGACCTATGTGTAGTCGAAGGTATCTATCTATTGCGAATGCTAATGACTAACCAATCTAAATACGGCTTACACCGTAGACAAGACTTAGTTGCAAGTAAATACAAAGTGACAACCCTAATTTATAACGAAACCATTTTAAATTCGACACATTAGTGCTTGGATTTTTGCGCGAAAAGTTGCGGTTTCGTTTCCCACCCCGGTCAAATACATAATTAGGAAACTAAAAATAGTTTTAAACATATAAAACGCTAATTAACGCACCTACTGTCCTGGAGTTTGAAGTAAATAGATTACGTTCAGAGTCTCTTTATTCTCTTTTAAATTTCCTAATGCAATCCCCCAACGTCGCATAGTGAAAAAGAAGTCTACACAAAAATACTATACCTAATAAAAAACAGCGATATTTTTAATATTGCATTCATCTTTACATATAAATAAAATAGATGTTAATAAATAAATAACGAACCGTTTTCGTGGTCTGAGGTTTTCGCGCGCGCAGTGACATGTAGGCGCGATCCATCGCTGCTACCGCACCATTGGTCCCGCACAACATCACTATGCAAATATATCACTATTCACTAGTATCCACTGTATAGACAATTGTACGTGAAACAAAACGCATGCGCATGAGTGTAGGTCGAAGCGTCAGCAGGCACTGCGCGTGCGCCGGGCCACGCCCCGCCCCTCGCCCCTCTACTATTTTCGGAGCCCTGTGGCTTCCCCTACGACACAGGACATACAGAACAGTAGTGCAACTGAACACGGAAGTAAAATATTATTTGTTTTTGAGAAAGCGAACTTTAATCCAATCAGAACAAGGTTATATTTTAATTGACTTTTCTTTCTTTTTTTTGCAGTTTCTTTATGATCGTGTCATGGTGGAGGAATGGAACTGCGCGTTTGATTCTTTTACCATGGTTTGTTGATACGTGCAATGACAGTGACCGATTAGGATTGTAAACTGTATAATAACTCTCAAACAACAAACAAGTCGGTTCGCACCTGTTTTGTCGCTTCATCTACAGTTAATTTTGTATGAAGATCATTTAAAATGTTTATACTTTGACATAAAACAGGGTACCTACGTGAGTTTCCTCGCCTGAGAAGTAATGATTAAGTGTTAGTTTTAAAATTCCAGCTTGTTTTTACTGCCGGATGTATATGTAGTCATTGAGATGACTGGATCACGCTTGCCTTTATCCTTAGCTAGTTGTTGACCGACATATTTAGACGGAAATAATAAAAGTAGAAGAAACTGCTGAAGAATGTGGACTTGAAATTTCTCAGAAATTCCAAGTTTTACTACTATTATACTTTAGTACAATGTATATGTTTATGTGATTCAAATTTGTTTTACATCCTTTCGGAATAAGAGGCGTGTCGTAACCACAAGCATGTATCGATAGCTTAATATTTTAATCTAACCGTCGCGAAATGACGTCATTGCATCACACAACCTTTTGAGGTATGTCTATCTATACGACCTTGACTTTCTCATTGGGCAAGGTTGTACACAAAGGCTTGCCTTTAAGGCTAGGGTCAACAGCGGTCATCTATGCTATAACAAGATGGCTGCGTGCCTGTCATATTTTGATACCTATCATAGGTGATTGACACTCAATAAGCAGCAAACGTCTTTATAAATTTACAGGATTCTTTTTTAATAGGACTTTGGTGATCCACTGACAGTACTACTTTTCGGAACTCTGTGCGATGTCAGTTTCTCCTATACCTCTCTTAAGGTCCTCTCAAATAATAACTACATACCTCAAATACCTATTCAGTATTAAAAGCACATTATATATATAATAACAAATAAGTAATAAGTACAAAAAATAAGACGGACGAAATAAATAAAAGGTAAAGACGTCCGACTTGTCCTACTGTTTGTGCTTACACTTTGTCAAATGTAGACTATTCAGTTCCCCTCTTTTATATTATTGTAGGAGTACGGCGTATATGAATTGATGAAAGAATTTACAGGATTTCGATCAGGAAATCGAAGAATTTAGTTCAAATAAAATCATTTGGAAATTGATGTAGGTACCTACAACATTTTTTTTTAAGCGTGTTGTCATGTTCAAAATATTTGGTAAGTAGGAAATACATAATATAAACTCCATCATAATAATAGGAAATATATTTCATCATGTGAAATAAAAAAAATAAAATGTAATGTAAACTCAGTGTCGATATTATATTTCCTACCAACAATAATCTAAAACCTGACGATCATTTTACAAAACAAAATATAAAATATTTAGTATAAGTAATATATTTAACGTACTCCTCAGCTTATCCGTTCCGGAAATGAAATCGTACTGATACAATGTGCCCACGCGATTTTATTAAGTTACGTCACGGGTCACAGCTGACTAGCCATAGTTTAGGGTCGCCATACACAGGCCCATGCAACAGTCAGAAAACGCTGCGACCGAAATGCGGACTGCATCTTTTTTTATACATTGTGTACTGGCAAGTAAAATTAAAGAAAAATGTATTACAAATTTATTCGAACAATGTTACTAGGTAGCTGTGAAAAGAGGTACAATTTGTGTGAAGGCAAGTACACGTATACATGTAACAAAAAGTGACATTAGATAAAAATCGAATGTCACTTTTTGTTACACCACACAGCGTGCAAAAACCCTGGCTAAGTTTGGTGGTGGCGCGGCGCCGTTTTGTGGGTCGTGTGCGACGACCCTAACCTAAGCACAATTACAGCATATGTCGGCGCGCCTACTTTCTTTCCATGCCCATTGCAGTAGGTAAACTGCACACCTAGCCACCTATCAGTATGGTATACGCTTTCACATCAACTATGCCTTTAGTATCGCTAGGTTTCACTTTCTTAAAAGGTTCGCATTTTATAATTATAGACTTTATGTTAAAGACAATATAACCTCAAGAGATACGATGTTTACGCAAATGGTTTACGTAAAAAACACAAAAGCAGACGTAAAAAAATACAGTATTTAGGTTTAGTTAGAAAAAGAAAATTGACAGATTTTAAAATACAATGTAACACATTTCCCAGGCTTATAATACTATCATCTCAAAAAGATAATTTAATCACATTAAAAATAAGACAAAAAAAGAAAATTCTCGATTCTAAAGAGAAATGGAGGCGACCTTTGATAAAACATACTCAGTAGTCAGCAGTCAGCCAATAAATAGGTCTCCGTGTTATTTGATGAATAAATGACACTTAATTACTGTTTATCTTAATGATTTAATTGTAGTGAGGTCATTGATGACGTGATATATTAATTTATTTTAAGTAAAATATACTATTGCGAAACTAGTTTAACACAAAGTTTATTTAAAACACCAATTTGTGTAAAATTCTGCAATAATAATCTAATTAAATACAAATAATAGAAGGAAAAACTTAAACCTTAGGCAGGACTCGAACCTGCGACCACTGGCTTGACGCGCCAGTTGTCGCAGGTTCGAGTCCTGCCTGAGGTTTAAGTTTTTCTTTCTATTATTTGTATTTAATTACAAATATTCGCTCCACATGCGTTAATGCGTAACAAATAATTAAAATAATAATAATCTAAAATTTTTTTTTTTTAAATAATCTTTTCTAACATCATGAAGGAAAGTTACAACCTGTTATTATAATTATTTATCAAACGAAAAATTAGAAACCAGATAACACTCAGACAACATCAACCTGAAATTCAACAACCATTAGCCAACTATGATAGCTGGTAAACATCTAGACCCCATAGTTGGACCTATAATGATACACCTAGGAAGGAAGAGAGCTATATATATCAACAACATCCGAAGCGAATGCGTTACAGTAAATTGATGTAGGTACATAGATAGGAACATTTGCGGGGCCAACAATTTCCTCAGTTGCGACAATCATCCAATTATGTCGCGATAATAAACTTTAATCGTCTGTAATTAATGGGCGCTCTAAAATTGTTGACGCTACTACGAGTTCGGTCTAGACAGTCGCTTTAAAACTCGTTGATCGAAACTCGTAAATAATAAAAAGTTAAAAAAGTTGGCCTTTAATACGTATTTATTTAAATCGATTCCAAAAGTCTGCGAACACGACGATTTATTGCAGTGAACAATTAATACTTAATTTTGTTTACACAGATACGTTAACAACAATTAAAACACGTCTTTAGTTTTATACTATTTGTAACTAGAAAAGTACAATAATATGTCATAACTTTTTCAAAAATGCGTATTTAAAAATATAGCTTAGTAATTAGAAATATGACAAAAAGGCGCATATTTGGGTCACAAATCACTTTCAAAACATACTTAAGTTTTACTTTTAATGTCATTCTGGCACATGACAAAATCATGACTTCGAGTATCAGCACAGTAGTAGGAGCTAAAACCGGACAGAACTCGTACTCACATCCGTGGTATCCTCCACGGATCCCATTTTTAAACAGCTATCCGTGTGGAAACAAATATATTTTTATACCTACTAAACGTGTTAAATTGATCGTCGAACTAAAACAGTAAAATAATTTTAAATGATTTAATATTAATTATGAGCGTAATTCTTATAAAAAAAAACAAAGATTTTTTACAAAAAGGCCTATTAACCTAATTTGATTTCTAAAATCCTTAAATCTATTTGTTTCCAAATATTTTGTAATCAATTTTTGTGTACCTTAAAGAACTCGTGTGTAAAAACCAAAAGCCTAGCTACATAACTAACTAACCCATACAATGGCGTTATAAATACTCAAAAAACATTATGATACTCATTATTAAACACAATTTTAAATTATCTTAGTCACTCATAAAACAATAGCTTGATAAACAAATTACAACTAATGGCCTTTCCGTACCTCAGACAGCCATCACCTTTAAATGACCCATAAAGTAACAAAACGTCAATCTTAAATCTCTGAAAAACAATAGACAACAACAGGAAGCAATCAAAAGAGTAAAAAAAGATTCAATCAAGACAATCGCATTGAAAAAATTAGGCTGTCTGGCCGGACGACGACGATTGAGCGGTCGTGACAATGTTTGATGAGGAAATCGTGGATATACACGTGATGTTATGGTAGAATATCGTTAAATATGACAATTTTTTGCCGTATTTATTCTCCTGATATCTAATGTGAAAGCCTCTGCAATTTTCTCGACAATATTTTGGCACCTAACCGGAATAGCAAAAATGATGAGATTTTATGATGGTAACGATTTACATCTAACCGGTGCAATTCAGGAATACGTAAAAAACATCGCTTAATTGAAAGGTTGACTGCACGCATAGCCGAGCGGAATAGGTCACCACGCCAATTACCATTGTGCGGAACGTACTGCGGGTTCGATCCCCGTAAGGGACAAGCATTTCTGTGATCTACAATTGCTTGTTCTAAGTCTGAGTGTTATTTGTGTATGTGAATTGAATGTTTGTGAAACCCTCCGCGATAGAGTGATTTAATTCACTAGTGACGAATCGTAATAAACAAAAAATGATGTCAGTTTTCTAATTAAGGATAAATCTAAACTTTATGCCTATGTCTAAATTGTACAAATATTGTTTTCATTATCACTTATTGTCGTTGATGTTATCAGTGATGTTCTGAAGAAGCTTTGAGTCGATAACATTGTAGTAAGATTTTCCTGTTTGTCATTATCAGACTATCGAAACACGATTCACGACGCATTGTTAACCGATCCACCTTTTATGTAAGTTAGGTCTAATACATATTGTCGCGATTGCGTTTATGTTCTTCGGTAAGTATAAATTGGTACAATGAAGATAACAGTATTCTTATGCTCGTTTTCACTGTGTTTCTTTTTCAGCATAGAGTTTTTTGTAGTTTTGGGGTGGCTTTTAATATATTTAGATAGCTCCAGTCAATAAATTTCCAGCCAATTTTTATTTGTAAGTAATCTAGAAGATCTAAAGCCCTAAACCCGGCTGAACGAATTAGGGATTGGTAAGAGTGTTTACTTATTTTGTCTATTTGTTGTGAAAATATTTAATATTTTTAATTTTGTTGGAATTATTCAGTCAAGTAGCAAGCAACACACTAAAGCCGCAAAAAAAAAACGAAAATAAAGTGTTGAGTAAAATCGATTTCAAGTTTCAATAACCCGCGAAACGTTAAATGGAAATGTAATCTTTTCTTTACTTGTCTAATGTTAAATGACAATATTCTGTGATGTGCCGATAAAAAATAAAGTCTAGCGAGAATAGTTAAAGATGATGGCCATATAATGACTGTCAAATTCCAATCCCTGCGATTCTGCACGCTACTTAGCACATAGAAAACACAACTATTTCAGTAGTCGCGTCTTGGTGCGAGTAGTTGTCGCTCCTAAGAGCGGGGGCACACGATGCGTTGCGGCGCCGCACCGCAAAGATTTCACCGTGTCAGTGGGCACACGAGCGGTGCGGCGCCGTAACGTTATTATGTCGCAGCGGCGCCGTAGCAGCGTTGGACAGTCTGTTAATGAAAATGGATCGTAAAAGACGTCTGTTGTTGGCCCTACTATTACGGCAGTTACAGAAGATTTAATTAAAAGTAATAATTTTGGCAATTTGCTCCCGTGCTTTTATTTTTAAAGTCTTCATTGGACTTATCCCAAAGGATTTCCCGTTCTTGGAGTAATGTAATTAGGTAGTCTTTATCAATAACATCTAGGTTGGCACTAATTTTTTAAAACCTCAATTACAATAAACAAAAATATTTAGAAAAAAAATCGAAACGAGCGAGCGTGTGTCTTTCCTTGTGACGCAAAATAACTGAGCGGTGCCGCTCCGACGTCGCAACGCATTCACCCCTCCCCGCTTCCTCTTGGTAGTTGCAAGTCCGGTGCGGCGCCGGAGCGCATCGTGTGACATGCCACAGATATTTCTATGTAAGACGACGCAGCGACACCGCTCCGGCGCCGCACCGCCGCCGCAACGCATCGTGTGCCCCCGCTCTAACTGCTAAAGCCTTATATAGTGCGCCGCGATAGGGCGTTCCCACGTTCGGTTGTCGACCCCGAGCTAAGAGGATCGCGTTAATAAAATGATTAGAGGCCGACAAAGCTCTCAATTGTTTTGACGCCAGGCACATCATTCATCAAAAAATTAAACAACGTAGTGTATGACAAGTGAGATCATTACTTAACAAGGGCGCATTTAAAACAAAATGCATAATCACTTGCATACATTTAATAAATATTTTTCCAATATTTTTCATTGTACATAATTAATTTACAACTTTATATTAAAATGTAAATTATATATTTAAGAAATCAATAAGAAATTGTTAATAATATTTTGGTACTTTTCAGTCACCATTTGATTATAACAAAATCTTAATCAAATATGGAAGAAAATAAATAATGCAAAGAAATATTTGTCAAAGTCCTTTGTCAATATTATAAAGATTTGCAAGTCACTCTGACGAAGCAACCTCTGTTGTTAAAGGTACTTTAAAGTCACCTGTATGTGATGGTTTTCGTGAAGTTTTTTTTTTTGAAGTGTTTGATTATGGCTTTGCTCTTCAAGAGGTATCATTTAGATTTTTTTATTTTCCCCTTTTTTGCAGTAAGTGTAAGATTGAGTAGTGTGTGAATATTTTCTAGCACAATAGATTAATCTACAGAAAGCAAAAAATTATCCATTAGAGTTTAGACAATGGTTTAGTTCAATAAATCAAATTGCTTTACAATTTTATCATTACATACATACAAGCCGATAATTTTAAGAAAGTTCAATTACTGTTGCAGTGCACGTGCAATAAAGTCAAAGTTTCGGGACATACGGAACCAGAACAGCATTCCATCGCCATACAGGCAGACATTCTCGAGGGACTGCAAATGTCAGCACAAATTAACATAGCACAGCGTACACTGGTAATAACTACTTTTTATATAAATACAAATGTACGTAATGTTTTCTGAGGTTTGCGTTAATGTTAGACTTTGAAATATTTACTTTTTTGATCGGATTCTATCGCGGTTTATTTAGATTTTTGTTACCGACGTTTCAACGCCTTTGCAAGTGTCATGGTCATGGGCGTAGGTACTAAATTTACCGCGATAGAATACGTTTAAAAAGTAGTTTTATTTTCAACTAGCTGTCTCCCGCGACTTTGTTCGCGTGTTTTAGTTACAACGGTTTTACATTTCTGCAACAATTTTCATTTCTGCTCAGCTCCTATTGGTCTAAGCGTGATGTTATATAGCCCATAGCCTTCCTTAATAAACGGACTATCCAATACAAAAAGAATTTTTCAATTCGAACCGGTAGTTCCTGAGATTAGCGCGTTCAAACAAACAAACAAACAAACTCTTCAGCTTTATAATATTAGTATAGATGAGAAATGTACCTACATCATTCAGCTGACACGTAAAAAAGCTCAAAAACAAATGCTCGTGCAATCCACAGATAACTATTATAGTCTACTATTTAACAAAAGTAATTAATGAAGCATATGCAGAAGCTGAGATGGAGGGATGATCTGAATGCGTACAAAAAGAAGCGGCAACAAATAGCGGTCAACAGAAACGTGTGAAAAGAGGAAAGGGAGGCCTTTGCTCTGCAGTGGGATAGTTCAGTCTTAAAATAAATAAAATGCATAGGTTATTGGCACTTCCGCGACGGCCTTATTCGTAATCATTTAGAAAGGTATAACGTCGTCATCATCACAAACATAGACATATTCATCCGGAAAACAATTGTGACGTCCCATTGTGATAGAGCTCTCTCTGTCTAAATAGCAATATTTAAATGCTATTTAGACAGAGACCTGTAACTAAATCACAAAGTTATTAATCTGGGGTTTTTACAACTCGACCTAGTTTGTAACATACTTTTTTAAATAAAATAAAAAAAAATCTTATACCCATTTGCCGTAACACAGCTATCATGCAACTTCTCATAAATTTCATCGCCTAAAGTAATTTAGCAGTAGCAGACAAGTTTTTCAGCTGATTGCGTCATAGTTGCGTAGTTTCAGACGTCTCGGCTAATTGATTGCACTTCTAATTGAATTAGCTATAACGCTGGTAATACTACGCAACTGTCAGGTTTTCCTATGCGGAAGTGTATTGAAGAAATATTCCGTATTTAGTGTGGACTGCATCATACAAGTACTTTCCTTGATCGCTTCTAATTCAAGGAAAGGGCGTTCATTTACTTTTTCTATACCCTTACCAGTATTTTGCAAGTGTGTGTGTTATAACAAGTATTCGATTCCTGTTTGTTAGTATTATACAGAAACTGCATTTGTTTTGTAGCGGCGAGCACACATTCTGCGCGAAATAAAGCGGTTATGTATAAAGCCAGCTTCCTTCAGTGCGCGATTTCGCGGATTGCTCCGCACGACCGACGACCACGGACGGGGCACCGGGGCTCTCTAAGGTATACTTTGACTTGCGGTAGATTGCGACGGACCGGTGCAGACGCGTCTGCGCTATCACGGACGAGTCGCTTGCCACAATGCGCGGTGCGAGGTGATGCGCCAAACCGCGCCCTATGGAAAGCCAGCTTAAAATGTCCTTTACTTCGATATGATAACAACAATCAAAGGTTTATAGCATATTACCTATTACCTATTTACGAGTTACGACCTTATATTCTTAAAATAAATAAATAAATGTGGACAACATCACATACATTGCTCTGAACCCAAAGTAAGTAGCTAGCACTTGTGTTATGGAATTCAGAGACAACAAAGGTACCACAAACACTCAGACCCCAGACAATGTAAAAACGGGGTTTTATGCATTGACCCGGCCGGGGATCGAACCCGGGACCTCAGAGCTGGCGACACCTTGAAAACCGGTGTGTACGCCACTCGACCACTGAGGTCGTGAAAAATATCCTTAGTTCGTTATGTCAGTTGATGAAGGCATTCAAATATAATGTTTCCGGCTGATAATAATTTAATTAAGGTGCGTTACCAACGGCATCAACTGCCGATCAAGTTACCGTGAAGTCATATCCTGCGACATAGCGCCTGTGATATACAACCTACACGATTTTGGGTGACGTACTACGCTATGATATAGTGTAACTATGAGACAGCACTGTGAGTGGTCTTTTAAGAGATGAGTAAGGATATGAATTAAATGCCTGTCTAGCCTTTTCCCAAGCTATGTTGAGATCGGCTTCCAGTATTACCGGATTCAGCTGAATACCGTACATATTTTTGTGTACACATTTTACATGGAGCGTCTGCCTATCTGACTTTCACAACCCATTTTACTGCGTATAAGTATCCCAAAATAAGACTGGTTGTCAAAATTGTAATGACTAAACGCCTGTCAAAGATCAACGTATGACAGTCGGGACCAACGGCTTAACGTGCTTTCCGAGGCTCGGAAGGGTCTTGGTATGTTTACTGATGGTCACCCATCCACGAACTAACCGCGACGAGCGCGGCTTTACTGGTAAACCGTACGGCTTACACTTAGCCACGAGCCCCTCTGATGAGTAAGGATATATGCATTGATATTTGCAGTCGCTGTTGGAGGTCTCATCTTAAATCTTGATTCAAAACATCTTACAAAAATATGGTAAGTAATCTTTGACAGCTTGCAGAATAGATTATGTAACAGACGAAGTCAGTGGGTAACATACTTATATTTGGGCATTCATTTCAAGTTTCGTGTAATGCAAACAGGCAAATTAAAAAACAGTTTAGAACCTATTCCCGATAAGGCGGGTTTTCACCAGCTCTTCACGAGAGACTGGACACAAGGCAAATTACCAAATGAGGCTATGTTGTTGATTAGCTTTATCGGCTTTCTGAATATACTTACTAACCAGTAAACCCACATACATTAATCAAACCCGGTAAAATCTACCTACATGCTGGGTTATATTATGGACAGTAAAACTTAAATGTTAAAACAATCGTAACTGTTCAGTAACAGTTCCCACGAGTTTATCAGCAATCAGCGTTTTGTGCCGACATTCGATACTGATCGCGCCACATGTGAGTTTCACTGTGTACAGCATACAAGGTCCGATGTATTAACTATGTATATTTAGGCTTCGGTTTTAAGTTAGGTGTCGAAACAACAGGATCTTAAAGACTTAACGAACATTGGACTTAACACAGTCACAAACACTGCTCTTTTTAGGTTAATAGGGGCCGAATAATGAAATGTCAATCAGTTTTAAATCGCCATTAAGTCGTCACTTAAAGGTGTAAATTAGCGACAGATAGAAAATTAAGAACGTGTTAAACTTAAATGGCGTTTCAATATTTGAGGGTAAGATTCGGGTATTTCTTTTTTATTAGAAAATATATATCAATTATGCATCCAAAAAGGGGTCAGAGGAGTTCAAAATGAATTCTCGTTCAATCATCGCCGTAGCCTCAGCAGTATCCAATATGTATATAAAAAATATGAGTATAGGGATATTTATTACTGAACTATAAATGCTTACTAAGCACCTAAAATGCACGTAGCAGACAAAACTCATAGGTGTAACGTATGTGAAAACCATAAAGTCATAAAGTTCCCATGAATGGGAGAGCAGACATAAACACAGAACCGGTTGGATCATATGTTTAGACTGGCCACTCGCATTCGACAGACGTAATCGATGTACTCAAGAATGATTGCTGTAAAATACTACTAACTTGCCTCCTTTGTTCAATGGTAATTATTGAAAATTCCGGTATAAAAAAAATCGTACTCAGAGACATCACTTTATTCAAAAACCTGCCAACATATTTTTCGAGTTCGATCTTTGCAATAATTTTCAAATTACTATATATATATATCTGGAATAATATTAACGAACGGATGCTATCCCGCGATGTAGCTATACTTAATCAATAAAATTGAATTGATTGAATAAAATGAAATCGATTAATTGTATCGATTTCGTATTGATTTTGGTTATAATCTAATATAATGACACTAAAAAAACAATATCCTTTAAAAAATTCAAACTTCTATCATTAGTGGATTTAGGCTGGGCGTGCGATATGTCTATCAGGGTAATTTGCAATTTATATACACAGATTAAAAATTCGCAAACACTAAAATAATTGACGTAAAAGTAACCAAGACAAAAATTTTGTTTCAAGTAATTGAGTTGCGTACTTCCACTGCTTATTACCGCCAGAGGAGCGAACCTAACGTCATCATTAATAGTATAGAAAAACCCAACAACTCTTCCTATAGGAAATTAACCAACGAAGGGAATCAAACTTTATTAGGAAGTGAGGTTGACATACAACTATTATACCAAAAATAGAAGGCTTAGTCGGAAAACAAATATAGTTGTTATCAGAGGAATTTCCGAAATACTACGTACAATAACATAAATTAAATTAAAATTTGTGACGTTAGTTTTGCCGTTACGGAAAGGATTACGAAAACTTTGGGAATATATAAATCTACACAATTCTTTATAACCTACTATGGCTGATAAAGAGTATGGGTATCACCCTAATTTAGTTTGTTTATTTAGACAAACTTAAATAAAAAAGCCCGAGTTAGGTTACTTAAATACGTGATCTGTTAAAATTGAATTACGAGTTTTAAGTATTCGCGTTTTCTTGTCTTGCTAATTATAAGTAAAAAAAAATAGTTTAAAATGTTAAAGATATGTTTTTTTACATGTTTGAGAACCGTCACAATTGTCGTCACCTCAGTCTGATGATGTATAAAGTAATGACTCAAAACAAACAAATACATCCTGCAACTTTATATTCGGACGAAAAAGAAATAACTTTACTCAACAATGTATTTATAAACATTGCAATACACATAAGGAAGTTGCAAACATTTAATTTGAGTGCATCCCTCGCGTTAATCATTAAACTAATAACATAATTATGACCAGTACAAAAATTACAACACTTACGATAGCGTTAGCGATCCATCACAAACTTTTGCTACAAATATTGTTTATTTTGAACTTATACGTAATAACTACACAACACGATATTAAATACACTTTACACATTCATCAAAACAACACTGTATTAATTTTACTTCACGAGTTTGATTCGTAAACGTACACATTGTCGACTAATCAAACAGCCTAAGCATGAATCAGGGTGACAACGGGAAAACTTATTGCATATTCTTGTGGTTTAATATGCTTATGATTGGTCATAAATGTAGCTGTGAGCAATGTGATTGGTTGTTTATATGACAGATGGATTACCCTTTAATGGTCTGATCTTGACTAATGATGTTACTAATGAAACGAGTGTGATCCGGTTTCCGATGTTTGATCTATTTTATTTAATTTTCATTTCAAGGTTTAGCCAAGGTGCCAAAATTATTTTAATGTTTTTGTATAATTACTTCTTCTTTTTCATTCCCGACCCATTTTCACTGTGAGGGACAAACTTTTTTTTAATGAATTATTTAATTCATACTATCATCATATATCTCTTTAGATTTATTTCACCCATCACTATTACCCATTGTCACTTTGCGGGACATTTTTTTTTTATGCATTTCCTACAGCATACTATCATTATACTATCATCATTCATCATATTTATATTATCTCTAGAGATTTCCTTCACCCATCACTATTATTATCAAGAAATCCTTGTTTGCTAAACAGGTGTGTACTCCAGATAGCTTCTCAGGATGTGGCTTCTCTTTTCCTCTTATTTCGTCTGCTATATAGCCGTCTCTTTTCCGCGTATGCACCGTTGCAGGGGCTTTGCCCTCGGCACGTGCGATACAGTTCCGTTCGCAGCGATGTTAGAACGATCTGTTAATACCGCTGGCATATTACAACTACATAAATATGGCCAATTAGTGATGTCAATGTTGCATTGCATTAATGTAAGGAAGATTTAAATGGCAAGTTTATGCTGCATAATGTTAGAATGTTTCTTCAACATATTTGCTTGATGTATGTCTTAGCCAAAGATGATAAAATACCTCAAGGTGACAGAAAACTTTTATAATGGAAAACGCTACAAAGTCTCAATTAAAATCAATTAATACATACATTATTAAATATTCAACATCTTTCTTTAGATTATTTTCAATTATTTGTTACGCCTTAACGCATGCGAAGTGAATATTTGTAATTAAATACAAACGGTAGAAAGAAAAACTTAAATCTCAGGCAGGACTCGAACCTGCGATATTGTATTCCTTCAGAATTTACATGCTACTAAAAAAATCCGGAGTGGCTTTAAATTGATGTTCAGCCAAAGAGGTTTTTCTGTTAGGGAACAACTAGTCACGTTTTATGGCAAAAAAATGGCTTACGTGCCACAAAAACCTTTCGTATCTCAACCACCAATATTACCATTCAAATCTTCACTTATCTGTAGCAGGCGCTCAGTAAATATGTCTTCGCATTATTATTCAGTAATCTACAGACATGGATGTACATTTCCGCATGAGTTTTCCTCCAGACACAGCCTTGTGGCTAATTATAGAGCGGTCTATTAATAAGTACGTACTTTCGTCGTGGGAAATGTATGGAAGGAGATACGCTTTTGTAATTTGTTTACAAGTAAAATATAATTGTCCGTTCTTGTGAATCTGCGATTAACAACTAGCGGATACATAACGATGTCATGTGGTGTAATTAAATGGATATTATGTTTTTGTAATTTGGAATTTAAAGAATTTCTTCCGTGGGTTTTTAGACATAACAATATCAGGGAGGTACCACGGGCTTAAATACTTTTTTAAAATAACTTTAAATTACAGCACCATAAATTAACAAAAATATTATTAATTTGCTGTACATTCACTTTACACTAGAATTTCTTCAAATCAAATCACATAATTTATTTTTAAAACTAAGATAAACAATCATCGTTTTTACAAGCCCCTGTAAAAATATATTTTTTGAGCTCGCTGGATTCGATATTTCCTAACTGGTTCCCCTGAGAAGAAATCGAAACAAACTCAGGGGTCAGCCAGTTAATTTAAAGTCCAGATAATCGAATTATTTATTTTTAAATGCATGTAAATAGTTTTCATACACAATGTTAGTAAAAGAAACATTACATAGGTGTGTTAATAAGTGATAGATACATGCAAAAAAGGAAAAAGAAGACATGCCGTAAAAGCTCCGGCAAGAAACCATACAACAAGCTTGTCAAACAAAAATTCCGCTTTCCTAACATTTACTTATTTATGTAACACAATGCATCTCGCATGCATTGTCTCTTGTCTCAGCTATGACGTGTTTTTGTACGACAGACAATGGTACTAGTCTCCCATTCTTTCATTAGTTGATACATCTGCATTGAAATAATCACGCAAGTGTAGCACAAACTGATTAACTCGTTTCTGGAACGTTCCTGGGAGTATTAGATAAGTATGTCAATTGCCACTCGGCCGGCTAATGAAGGGATAGGATGACGTTCGTGGGATAAAGTATTATCTCTAAATGACAGCTTGTTTTTAATTTTATAATTGCTTTGTTAATTGAAGCAGTAAAATGATAGGGTACTGTTTAGCCGATTGCTTAATAAAATACAGCAGGCTTACTACCAAAACTGCTTTGGTTCTGTTTTTGATTTTAATTCGAACTCGATTCGGTTCTCGATTTGATCCTGAATTGGTACTCCCGAACCAAACCGAATCGAAAACCGAGACCCAGTTATAATCGAGTATTATCAGCGTCGTTAGCAGTAATCATGTGACTACGTCATCGTAAAGTTCTAAAATTCTTCAGTTTATTCAGTTTTAATAATATATATTATATCTTTAACCTTTTCTGACGGATTTTCTCTTAGGTTATTCTCGATCGAGCTTAGTTACAACTCGTGCCGCTGCACGATCTGGCGCTAATGTCGGCTTTTAGAGTACCAACTCGATGTCAATTCGATTGCAACAGAACTCGCAATCGGGAGTAAGGGGGCTGATTATGAAATTCTGAGTACGTCGATGCAAAACCTATTATATATTTGATGGATTTATGGGTACTCAGCTAGTAGCAGCAGTATCCAGTTATTTGCTTGCAAACCGTCTTGGGAAATCTTATTTCGATTCCTAAATTTGAAGGCGTCTTAATTCCTTCAATAAATTATCACTTTAATAGACATGATGATAGACATTTTGATTACCTACTACCTACTATTGAATCATCGAGGTAAACTACAGAAGGATGCTGCCTCTATTGAGGTCAGACATTCACCCGGCGGGATAAACAGAGCAGAACGGCATCAAATTCACATTAATATTAATCTAGTACATGTTACTGTCGAAACCTAAAACGATGATTTTCCGCGAAGATTCTGGGAACTGACGACCGTGTAACTGAATAAAATAATATTAATAAATCACTAATAGTGTCAATAATTATGTGCTGAGAGGTCTAGACCTGTAGCTTATTATTGATCTTGCGACAGAATAAGCATATGTCCTAAAAATATTTTTTTGTCTGTCGGTTAGATAATTGAATTATATTGGACACGTATTGTTTCTTTTTTCCTGCAAACAAAAAATGATCAAAATACAGTGAACGGAAATTTCGCGTGACGTCACTCCGTGCTACAATTTTTACCTCGGCGTGGCGTCATAAACCCCCACTCCTGAACTTAAAAGCGCACTCTTTGAAATTTTTTATTGTTTTCATAAAAAAAGGTGTTCATTATTTTTTATTATCTAATTGAGGGACTAATTATTTTTTTACTTTTCATACCCAGTCAACATCCTTATTTTTAATTTTTTCAGTAATTCATGATTAATGAAACGAGAATTAATTTACATTGATCTGAGCTATATTTACATTTAAGGGATAACAAATACATTTATTAGACACTTCAGGAGTATCCGAATAAAAAACTTGAGATGATACACGCAGACACCAATCCTGAAACCATTCAATCTCCATCAGAAAATAAATCTATCTGTCTTTCCATCTGTCACTGTCTTCCCAGTACCAAACCGAACTGTACCAAAGTCCCGTCGGTGGCCTGTTTACAAGACAAGTGTAAAGAGGTCATACTCGTACGGGACTTCATGTGAACGACCCACCACCGTCCCCGAACTCATTCAAAACTAGACTATGTTTTCAAATGCTCCGAATAAATTAAATGGGTTAACTGTAGTTGTTAGTTATTTGATGTCAAAGATGCGTTGAAAGCTGTCACGATATAGGTCAGTGAGATGTTTTGATTAGTAACCGGTTGGAATATATGTTTAAATTGTATTTTTCATATTGATTTATTGAAAAGTTATTCAGCATTTGAAAAACATGACTCATTTATAGGCAGCTAATTGGATTTTAGATATTGCAATGACATAGTGTGATCGTTTATATATATATTTTACGTTTTTTTTTTTTGTTAATAAATACAAAAACGGAAATTCTAGAAAACGATTTCGTAGTTATTTCATGTACAAGTATTTTAGTAAACTAGTAACTACGATCAAATAAAAATTAAGTATCATCACGACTTTTTATTATAGGTACCTACATAAAATCCTTATAAATTTCTGTGAGTAATATAAAACAACAATAAAATATTATACGTGCAGCGAATAAAATAAAATTATAATTCTAACAAGCAGCCTTGAATTAAATGCTTGAGACACCTGTCAGCTTCTTGGAAAAACTAGAAAACTATCTAGGCTAGTTAAGTGATAAATACAAATGAGCTTACATTGCATTGAAGAATATAGGTTCAAACAAAGGGTGACCATGTTTATCATTCCATTCATACGATTAGGGTTGTCAGGATCGCCCTGTCTTCAAGGAGTGGCTAGAGCGGCGGCACGGAGGGTTAACGTACCGACTGACGCAGGTACTGACCGGTCACGGCTGTTTCGGCAAATACCTGTGTCAGATCGGACGTGAACAATTAAGAAGGTGCCATCACTGCGCGGCAACAGAAGACGGGGCAATGCACACACTGCAGGCCTGCCCAGCGTGGGCAACAGACCGGCGCGACCTAGTCGCACAACTTGACGGGCGAATACTCTCACTTCCGGCTATGATCTCATCCATGGTCCGGAGTGAGAGCGCGTGGCAGGCGGTTGTCACGTTCTGTGAAACCGTCATGAAGGTGAAGGAGGCAGCGGAACGCGAGCGGGAGGCGACAAGCGAACTCCCTTCTCGCCGCAGACGCCTCGGGCGCCGTAGGGCGCAAGCAGGAGACCTACGACCACCCTAAGGTCGGGCCTGCGGGTGACAGGGGGGGCAACCTGTCATCCGATCAGCTAAAAGGCCAAGGAGGAGACGAATGCGTCGTTCCGCGCATCCGTTCTCAGAAGAAGTGAGAAGTGGGCTCTTTACACCCACTTCTCGAGAAGGAGTCCGCCAGGACTGGGGCCCGCCGGAAACGTGCAGGGAGTGTGCGAGCGATCCCACGTTCCGGTAAAGGCAGGCAAGGGACCGGGGTGTTTTTAGTCGGTGAAAGTCCGACATATCCCCACGCCGTGCCCTCGGCGTGGGTTGAAGACATTAGCTTTTCACCCCGTAAAAAAAAAAAAAAAAAAAAAAAAAAAAAGGGTTGTCAGGATACAGCTAACTTTCAAATAGTAAAGTTAGACAGGTGCGCAGTATATCAGGTTTTTAATTTGTCAGTCATTTTATTAACTACAAATTAGGATAATTTTATGATACCATTTCAAAATAGAAGGATCTACAATTTTACATATAAATAAATATATTTTAAATATTTATTAAAGTTAGAAATAAAATCCATCATCAACATAAGTTATTCCATGCTGTAGGCATGGATAATTCTCTAAATAATAAATAATTCTCTAAAAAATTATCTAATAAATAATTCTCTAAAAAATTCTCTAATCTACCTAAAAGTAACTTATTGGAACCTGAAAATTACATTAAAACTACTTGGCTGTACGTTATGCCACGTTGAGGACCTGACAACAAGTGGCAACCCTACTATCAACATATCTACAATTGTGTTTAGTGAGCCTTACAAGATATTTCTGGAATAGCGTTATAGCGTATGTAACACGCCATACATATTAATATTTCTTGGCATAATTCTGCCACTGTATTCTAATAGTATTATAGTAATGTATTTCTATTTGTTGCTTCCTGACTACTGGGAAAATAACATTAAAATGTTTTTTTTTATGTTCTTAACTTGTCCATAAGTGCTCTAATAAAATAACAATGGGGTAGATGATTGTGTACGAAAAGACAAAATCTGATTACTTAGTCAGTTATATAATAAAAAAATATTAAAAACAAATTTTTTGCTAATCCTAAACAAGAAAACACTAAGTTAAAGCGAATCAAAGTCAGGAGTTTTTTAGTCAGGGGGTTATTTAAATCATGCTTGCGTACAAATTTGTGACATCATGCGACATTTGAAAACAATTTGTCGTCGTGAGTGTTTGGTTACGTAAAATAAGAAACAATTGTGTCTAATATTATTTACATTGTCTAATATTATTTACATTGTCTAATATTATTATATTGGTTGAGGTACATTAAAAAAAATTGTCGTAATGCCCCATTATGCATTTGTCACTATTAAAAACTGCCGGTTGCATAACATCATATTTCACTGATACCTACTCGTAGATAATTATCACTATACGAACGGCAATCCATTGAACTGATCACTACTGTTTCAACCGATAAGCGTAATGTTTGCATAACACTCAGCCTAATTAGCAAAACAAACAGATCTATTCAAATCACCGCGTGATACTTACGTAGGAAGCTTATTTAAATATAGCTGTCAGTAAACTATTTATAGCGTATCGTTTATTAACCGCTAATCTAACTGTAACTGGAGTAAATTAGATTTTACGGAAATATTATTTCTAAAGCCGGCTTCCTTTTTTTTTAGTTTCTGGGTGAAAAGCTACTGACTTCGACCCATGCCGAGGGCATATGTGGGGATATGTCGGACTTTCACCGACTAAAAACACCCCGGTCCCTTGTCTGCCTTTACCTGAACGTGGGATCGCTCGCGCACTACCTGCAGAAGAAAGCCGGCTACCTCCGGTTATCAGTCCGCGATATCACAGATCCTCGACCAACGACCACAAACAGCCACGCACCGAGTGAGTTTTGAAAAGTAGACCGATTCAGGGTATACATCAACTCGCGGTGGACAGCAAGGGACCGGGGTAGACGCGTCTGCGCTATCACGGACGAGCAATTTCCCGCGTTCGGCGGTGCGGATGATCCACAATATCGCGCAACGTGGGAAACCGGCTTAAAAATACCAAAAGACAAGCAAGATAGTATTAATTCCGATAAGAATATAGTTTTAAAGACTTCAACTGTTACAGCCGTGTGGAATGAGGATCGTTAAGCACCTACTGCTGCCCAACGTGCTGCTGTTTCGATGTCCACATAGGACAGACATATTGTGTAAACCTAATTGATAGCTCCAAGCCCAAGTTCGATTTGAGATTTGTGAAAAACAATAAGAAAGTGTCAGTAAATAAAATGAGATCATGACTGTTGTAAGGAACAAGGGTTTTCGCAAACTAATACCGCCATGCATATGTGTTGCTTGTAGAATAAAACGTAAATAGAGCTGCGGGGTTGCTCAAAAGCTAACAAGTAAAAGTCACATTAATTCAATACAATTTAGAGCAAGCCTATGGGCATTTATTACTTCTATAACCTACATTCAACCAATAACACTTATTCAGTTAGACTTCAACACTAAATAAGCTACCATATCAAATCTAAACAACTGGATTTAAAGCTAAAATAAATTCAATAAACAAGTGAAACTGTTGCATGACAAAATGTTACGTGTTTTATCTTATTCCAATAATGAAATCAACAGTCGTATTGAGCGCTAATTAGGTATTTAAAAAAGGTATAAAAAAAATATTCATAGAATCGACATTGTCGAGAACGATCTTACCATACGCATCTGCAGAGAAATGCCGATGCATATGCATTGCAATGTACAGCCGGTGACACGAAAGAGGTAATTAATTACGAAATTCAACTTTAAAAGTTTGAAATAACGTCGTCGTCAATGTTAAAATTATGTATTTTTTTTTGTTGTCATACTGTACGTAGAACAAGCTTTTCAATAATGCCGTTCTTCGATTGTTGACAAAAAAAAAATATCTATAGTTACTAATATATAAAGCTGAAGAGTTTGTTTGTTTGTTTGAACGCGCTAATCTCAGGAACTACTCTGGTCCGATTTGAAAAATTATTTCAGTGTTGGATAGTCCGTTTATTGAGGAAGGCTATAAGCTATATAACATTACGCTGCGACCAAAACGAGCGGAGCATAAATAAAAAATGTTGCAATAATGAAAAACAGTCTAAACTTAAATACGCGGACCAAGTCGCGGGGGACAGCTAGTTAAAAATAATTTTTAATGTAACATCCAGTTAAGCACGTCTAGACGCAAAAAACGGGTTCGTGGTTTAATAAAACTACGACATTGAAAGTCAACCTATCTATCCATCAAAAAAACTAGCCTGTAATTTCTTGATCAATCTAAAAACGTGCTTCTTTTATTTTCTTATATTCTGAGTAATAGTATTATTATACCGGGTAATCACTAGCTCCGTGTGCAGCGCAGGCAGCTGTAGGATAAGTTAAACAACAGCTATGTGGCTTCTGGTCCTCAAATTGTAACTTACACCCAAATGTCGGCGGATAAAGAATATAAAAAGTGTTACCGAAAGGTTATATCTAACGAAAAGGGGTGAGTACAACTGGTAAAGAGTCAGTTTACAAAATTTCAGCTTAAAATGAGTTAATTTAATAATTAATATCGAATTTTTTTCATCACTTATTCAATACCAAAAATCGTTCTCGATAGATATCATCTTTTGGTAACTCCCTGTACCTATACGAACTAGATGAAAAAAGTCTAAAACATTACACGTACGTTTTCATTACATAAAACTTTTAAATTAATAAATACACTACTAATGACAACTACAAGTCTAGGTTACTAGTGGTACAGCCATTCTAACAATCAACACAAACAATGCAAAAATTAGAAAGGACCAACTAGAAAAAAACATCTCAATCATAATTCTAACATACATAACAAAGTAAAAAAAGTACAACAAGCCTAATAGGATTACAACATTGTGCTGTAACCGTTATAGCGTTGCACATCCGATATTACCCAACTATTAGGTATTAAAATATTAACTCAAGTTCGGTTCACTCACAAACAGGAAAGACTTACATACAATTGACTACACGTAAATAGAAACAAAGAGATACAAAACTCAACTTTACACCATTGAAATAAAGGCGATTTATTGTCACAGTGCTACTGATGTGTGGATGACTGTACGAACTAATTAGTCGTTTAATCAAGAATAGTTTAGGTATTATAAATTTCAGGGAATCCAATGATAAACGTGTTTATTTAACTAAGGATATTTGTGAGTTATTCGATAATTATGGTTAAAATTAGGTTACAGTTCTAATTATTATGTTAAATAAGCAACGTAGTTTAATTAATGTGTTTAAAACTATAGAAAAGCTTACATATAAATATAGTTTTTTTTACATATAACTATAGAAAACCTTATATATTATATTTTCAATGTTGTTTCCAGAGTACACAGCGACATCTATTGGAAATAGGTCAGACTATTTTCTAAACCTTTGTAGTTAGACAATTAAAATATAAATGCGTGAGTATATAATTATATGAGTGTATTATTTAAATAACTTACATTATTTATTTTCACCATTGACTCTCAACTAATAGGGATAATGACAAAATACTTTTTTATAATGTCCGTTAATACTAAAAAAAATAAGGCAGGTTTTTTCGTCACGTAAACAAAAAAAACTTTATCCTCATCATTTTAAATTGTATTAATAAAAGGAAAAAAATACGCGTGGTTTTCTTTTTATAATTTAACTGACGGACTTAATTATTTATTAATGTACACACAGCATTCATAGAACACAAACATTTAAGAAAAAATAGGTACAAAGATGCTGCTTATTTGAATTTGCAGACAGACACAGTGTGTAAGGTATTAAAGCTAAACATATCAATATATGTAAATACATAAAAATATATTACATATAGAAATATATAATAATAAATATATATACCTATTCGTTTTTTAAAAGAAAGCACTTTAAAGAGAAAGATAATGTTCTTTAACGCGTCGTATTTTTAACTTAATAGGTTTTTTTAATTTTCATATCTACAAGCCTATTAATTTTCATCTTATGAAGTATAACTTATAAGTAACAAGATTTACGACATATTGAAGTACTACATTACCGTTACAATATTAAGTAAGTACCTACCTACTTCTTTATATCGCCGGCTAATCTTAGCACATGAAATCGTCACCAGACAAGAGATTACGATGACATAATCCAATCATGTCTATTCACGCAGGAAGGTACAGACATAGCTTCCGTCTCACAAAGGTACGTGATTTGAAAACAATGGCCTTATTTAAACGACTCGTCAGTTAAGTCTCATAATTCTCATTTAGTTTATGTAACCGCAAGATTATGATTCAACAACGCCAGCTTAAGCGCATCAAGTTATACATCGTTTAGAAATAATTGGTTAGAATAAGTCGGTCTGTCCCCATTGACATAGAAAATACAAACATAGACCTACAGACTTCGGGTAATCCCTTAGGTACTCTTCAAATAATTGTTAGTTCATATATATAGCGTGGCGATTAGGTTATATCATTATATTGTACTGTTGGCATTACAATTTTAGATCAGTCCGTTAAAATAATAAAAATAAATAATTTTACTAAAATTAAGAAAGTGTGGCTGCCTAGTGGTTCAATGAAGGAATTTGTGTACACAAGGTTGCAGGTTCGAACCCATTACAGGCAAGTACCAATGTGACTTTTTCAAAGTTATGTACTTTCTAAGAAATCATTGACAATCGGTAAAGGATAACATCGTGAGGAAACATGGATTCCAACAATTGGAATCTGAAATCGCCAACCAACGCAATGAGCATGCGTGGTGATTAATGCTCGTTCCTTTTCCATATGAGAAGAGGCCTGTGCCCAGCAGATAGACATTTATAGGCTGGTATTATTATTATATAAGAAAATGTATTTTTTCAAACAAAATAAATGGCGTTATATTAATTGGTAAAAAATAAATAACGTTTGAAGTTTTGAACTATCTTTCCTTGCCACGGGTCTTTGACCTACTTTTATTGGTCAGTTGATTATGTTTGTGCTATACATGATGTTGTGAAATATTAAAATAGAAAACAAATAAATAAAAAGACATTTATTGCTACCAAAAAACAAAAACACAGTACATATTATTAAATATTAGTTTGAAGAAGACAGTAGCAAAAGGAGATGGCTCAGCTAATGCTGTACCGGGACGAGCACGACCCGTCACAGCGCTGGTTTTCAGCCATTCCTACTCCCTAGTAATGCGGGAGTTGCAGAACAAACTGGCTACACCTGTCGCAAGATAAAAGGTCCCACGGCTATAATATTGTTTATAATTAAAGTATTTTAATTGAATATTATATAATGTCTAATATAGAGTACGTGGTTTCAATTAATGTGATAGCCTAATCACCATATACATACGGTGCGTTGTGAATATTGTTTTTAACAAATCGTGTTACTATTTAAGGAGGCATGAGCAATCATGACACAGACCTACATACAAGGTGTCTTTTATTTATCTACAATGTAATACAGCCTGTCTTTTATTGATTGAATTCTTTGATTAAGAACCAAATTCTATGCATTATGTAAACAAATATAAAATAACACATACCAGTTTTTAAATAAGCAGGTGTCAAATGACGTCACTCGCTCCTTGTCGCTCAGTTTCAGGGCGATTTCAAGGCTGCACAGATTAGTGTCAAGGTTATTACGAATGACAACTACTTGGGCATTTTATACCGATAAATGTTGTACTTAAAGGCAGTTTGATTGTTCTAGTGTCAGCAGTGTATTTTACTGGTAAGTAACTGAAGTTTGATGAAAAGGATTTATCACAAAAATACTGACTTAAACTAATCTTATCCATAATTCTGCAAACTTTTTTTTAGCGACAGTTAATTCGAAATTATGATAGTAAATAATTACCAAAATATATAATTTAGTATTGTACTTATAATGAGATAAAACACCAGGTTTTTTAAAAAGTTTATTTTCACAATAACTTTAAAAATAACAGCTATAACATTGTTTGTAAATAATGGAAAGCTCTGAACCATTCGGGAAGGAAGGAATCCACGAAACTGCATAGATTGGCGATTGTGTCAACGTTTAAATATATACCGTGTAAAATATGAAGGAAAACATCGCAGTTTATAATGTAAACGGTCCAGACGATGTGATGAAATTAAAAGCGAAAATCAACCTTATTACATTTAAATAAAGGCGCTTTTAAAAACAAAATCAAACTACAGACTGTACACTCGGACCCGTAAAAGATCAATCGTACAGTAAACCACACAATATTGACCCTATTGTTGTAATTGTCATAGGTTTTAAGTCAACGCAGTAAAGTTCATTATCGTGATACTTTAACACACGTACTGACAGGTTATACATAATACATTACGATCAGGCAAAGACTACACGATCGTTTGAAGATCATGTTGAATCAAAACATACCGTTTATGCATCAATAAACCAGCGCCGTCATAACTAAGATTATGCAAGGAGAATTTATTATGGTAAACAGTCAAATCTATCAGGCATAGGTAACGAAAATCCATCCGTCTAGATGGCAGACAATGGCTTAGGAATTGATGTAATAAGGCTCCGTAATTCTAAATAAAATTTATAAATATTCAGATTTTAGCTGATGTAATTTTACAGTAAATAATGACAAACCTTTCACCTTTCAGTCTTGCGTTTTCCTAAGCTATGTTATGTCCTGTCTCAACGAAATAGACGTAAAAGTGTTTTTCATAATTCGGTATCTATAATTACTATCCCTTAGAAAGATTGACAGCCCTAAGGTATGTCAATACCTTAGGGCTGTCAAAGATTTACCGTTTCGCATTCATTTTTTTTTTTTTTTTTTTTGTGATCAGTGTTGACAGCAGCGGACACAGATGAATATTCGTAAATATGGTTTTGTTGATTGTTTTGTTTTAGTTAAGTAGTCAGTCATATTTTTATTTTTATTTTTTTTTTTCTATTTCTTTAATGTTTTATAGTTTTGTTTTGTTTAAGAATTAAGTAGTCTTTTTAAAAAATATCTATAGTACACTGTTCGACGTCAAACGTCAACGCCGGCCGTCGCTGAAAACCAGCGCTGAGGCTCTGCTTTAGCATGAACCTCAGCATATGCTGAGCGTTGGCCGTTTTGCACAAATGTATGTTAGTTTTATCGTTTTTTGTATTTTTTTTTTCATGTGTCGCATTTGTCGCAATTAAACGTTTTTCTTTCTTTCTTCTTTCTTTCTTTCTATTTAAAAAATCGCAATTTAAAAAAAATACTTAAGATTCATGAATACGGTCGTTAGTATTATACTACATTATAGAAATAAGTGTGTTTGTGAGATATACATATAAAACTTTTTCTGTATATTCGTGTTTATGAATTTAATAAATTACTCAAGAGAAAATCTTAAAGTAAAAATTGTTTTTCCAGCGTCGCGTCGTATTGAATAAGCGATTTCTTTTTCCATTCTATCTTACGTACGTAGGCAAGTTATGATTGCTGTATGAACTTTAATTACTGTTTCTTATTTTATTTAAATTAAAAGTTCTACTGATGATCTGTACCAAAACCATGTTGAACTACTATGAAAACGCACTTAGGGTTTGGCGAAGTATACTTTGTGACTGATTCTGCCTGAACTATCTACAAATTGATTTTAGGCTTATTTGACATAATCAACAAGTTTTTGAATAAAAACAACAGCAGTTTGGAGCCTAAATCAATATAACTATTAAAAAACTTAACTACAAACTTATAGCATTCTAAATGCACCATATTATCTTACCGAGACGGCTAGATTATAATAAATCATGCACATTCATGTCGGGTAGCAACACAGAATTCCATAAATTAAGATCGACATCTGGAATTAAATCACGGAATTTCTGATCAATTCAAGGTTCGTATCTGTGTTAATCAATTGAAGAATTTTATGACTAATTTAAATTGAAATCTTCATCATCAAAAATCTTTGCCCACCGACCCGCTGTTAGTTATTGGCTCCTTATCCTCTACTTTAATATTATTAGGTCGTACTTCAGCCTTAGAGTATACATAGACAAGCATAGAGTGCGCACATCACTAGTAGCCGCAAATTTTTAGCTGTAAGTACTACTCTCTGATTTCTTACTGCTACTACTCTCTGATTGATTTACTGAAATTTTAATGATTTTGCGTGCGACGACAGACTTTTATGCAAAAATATCGATGGTTTCGATATTATTAGGGTAATAATTATCACTTACTCAAAACCTAATATTACTAGGTTTTGAGATAATTTTAACAAAACGGCGCGCGGCGCTCTCTGTTTTGACACAAATTTTACGATTTTACTTGTTTATAATAGTGCCTACAGTCCATACTCGATATTCGCACTCTATAGTTTACTAATTTGTTCTCTAAGACTTCAGCTTATATACCATCATTTACACAATAGGTATATATAATTCAGTTACATTTGCTTTCGAGAGGAAATCCTTCAGCAAGTGTCAGGTCTTTTGAGTACCTATAATAAAGACAATGGATTGTGCGATCGTGTGATTCGCTTTCTTGTTAATCTATTATGTAGATAGGAAGCTGACGAAATAGTATTAGTGGGATTTAAAACTGGACTTATATCCTGAACTCTCTCGTGAACTAGTCATATGAACAAAGTCGGAGACAAAGCTAGTGTAAATATTCGTCGTGTGACTTTGTCGAAACATAAAGACCGATTCAAAAGAACTAACGAGTTTGTTTGTACTTTGTAAAATTAAATTTAATGCGTTGACTGAAAGACGCATTGTTTATTAATGTTGAGTATTATTACATGTGTCTTATACAAGCATGTTGCTTGTACATAGTCGCCGTTATGTAAAACAAACTGTTTATCATAAAAATCACACGTTAACGCAACATTTAAAGTATTTTAATTTTAACAATTTTAAAACTTACTTGTACGTTCTGTATACCAAGATTGAATAGTATCTTAAATTCAATTCATTTCGTGATCATCTTCATCTGATCGCGTGCCGGCAGTGCATTACCATAAACAATATAAAACCACTCACCATTAAATTATCTACGGAATTGTATCCGCATATCACGTAACCCATCACCCTGTTCGCCATCTTGTTTCGATCACCAAAACTGATCACCAAAACATCACCAATTTAAAAACGCACGTGTCAAAGTCACTTGTATTAAACACAACTCTTATTCACTTGTCGCAAAGCGGAAAAGAGAAAGCACTATAAATCCAATTAGCAATCAATTATTTCAATTCTTGCAATTTTATGCACATTGAATTTTCATCCTTATACCGTTCACATAAGGTTTTATGGTGTGAGCACTGGTCATGTACGGTTACGAAATGTTTAGAGCGTTAATTTGCACATATTTTTGTCATGTAGTGTAACAATTGGTGTTATTTTTCATGGTAGCGTGGACGTGTGTCATGATCTGCGGTTGGCGAGTGACTGATTGGATTGTTTTAATGGCGGGTTGCGCTTGCGGGAGCGATGCGGGAACGTCTCATGTAAATAAATCGAACAATGATCGCGGCGTGCGCACCGCCAGCGCCAGCGCCACTGCCGACGATTTAGACGACCCGACATGACCGGCGGATAGCGAAATATTTTTATTGTACTGCTACATAAACTGACAATTACATAGTCAATATGAAACAAGCAAGGAGTAAATAAAAAAAAATATATAGCATATTAAAACTCTTTCACAGGTCTCAGAAGGCGTGATAGTAATAAGATGCATACACCTTACCTAACAAACTTGCGTCTTCAAACTCTCCAAACAAGTGTATGCCTACTATAGTAATTAATCACAACAATAGAAGCCACATGTATACTATTAGTTTACTACTTCAAACAATGCAATTCAAATGCCACTGAGTAGACAAATAGAAGGAATAATTACGAGATATTCGTTGCGACAACAAAACGAACTGTTTAATTAATTTAATTGATGGGTAATTAGACTCGCTTATTATAGGCAACATACCTATTCATACAAGATTTATGAACTGCAGACAATTGTATAAAACGCTACAGGATATATATAGAAAATTTTAACGTTTTAGTCCTGTTGAAAATCCAGGGATTTTGTTTAAATACTTTTGTTTTAAGGTTTCAGTAAGTACATAAGTTACAATATTAAAATCATTTGGATTTACCCCTAATATATTTAAATTATGTGTTATTCTGGGGCTTTTGGTAAACAAAAAAAACCGGCCAAGTGCGAGTCGGACTCGCGCACCGAGGGTTCCGTACACACCTGTAGGTATATAAGTAAAAGTTCACCCATCACTACAATCGAGTCATAGTTATGGTATGATATAATTGCAAAATGAAAAAAAAAAAAAAAAAAAAATCATATATATTTTTTTTATATGATGTAACTAAAAATTTACGGTTTTCGCAATTTTTCCTTTATCTGTACTATAAGACGTTACTTCGTACCAAATTTCAAGATTCTGAGTTCACGGGAAGTACCCTGTAGGTTTTGATTCCCTTGCGAGTGTCGAAAATTTGCGGCATAAACGGGAGTATCTTTTGATCGCGTTGACTTAGAAGTTTGATTTTTTCACAGCTCCAAGAGACCATAGACTTGAGTATTTGATATGAATTTCAGCTTGATACCTCCACGCGTTCCTGAGAAAAAAGGTCTTGACAGACAGACAGACAGACAGACAGACAGACGGACAACAAAGTGATCCTATAAGGGTTCCGTTTTTACCTTTTGAGGTACGGAACCCTAAAAAAACAATTTCAAAAACAAGGTTTCGTTAACCATAATCATATCCAAACGACTAACAAAAAAGACATCCCGTCTGATAATCTCAAAACAACGAGAGCATTGATTTGGTCATCCAGATAACGTCTTGACATCATGACCCCTGATACTGCCGAAAAGAGGTCACGATCCATAGCCCGGCCGAATGCGGAAGTCTCCCTAATTAGGAGAGCCCGTACAATTATGAACGCTTATTAATTCTTTCGGGTTATATACGTTGGCTGTGCTCATGAGTGGAGAATAGATTAGTTTTAGCTGTGATTTGTTTTGCAGATGTATGGCGCAGTGCTATTCTATACGCATTCCGCGCTAACTGCTACCAAACCGTGTTCTACTCTATTTCGATAGAAAATGGCAACACTGATCTTCCATCAATTATTGATATGTGAATACTAGCATAAAAAACACTACAGAAAAGAAAAGTGGTGCAGTGTCTCACTTGCAAAATACCGTGAAATGTAATAAGATAAACTTTTAATCTTTACAAAACTAAGAAGTAACAATGCAATTAAAACTATCCAATCCAGTTATTTTTAATGTGAAGATTCCCGTTTTTTAGATACAGTATCTAGATTATATAAAAAGCCAAAAGTTTTCTCAGATCATTATTATCTACATATTGGCCTATACGATTACGGGACCACGATTTTAAGAGCAGAAAATCACACTGGCACAACAGCTCAATCAAAAACCACGCTAGCAAAGTAACGGGCATCAGCTAGCGACTAGTCAAATAAAAGTAATCTGAACATTGCTTTGAACATTACGAATAAAACACGTCTAAAAATACAACCGCTCCAGGGTTATAACTGTTATTGCGTGTCCGTTTTAATACTTCCGCGAGCTGTCACACCTTTCAACTTTCGTAACTATTCGACTTTTGGATCGTGTATTGTTGTCTTATTTAGATTATAATTTTTTATTAATAATGATTATTAGATTATTACACTATCCTGAATGAAGGTTCCTAAATGAAATCGGTCCTGAATTTAGGAATGGGTACTCGAATTCAATCTTCCCAATGGTGGCTACAGTTAATAATTTCGCTGCCAGACGCGCTAAGTCAATCCATAGTCTGTTGGTGGGGTTTGACAGATGTCGCGCCATTGGATCCAACTGGTGGGCGCAGTACCGGTAGCCATTATTCTACCATCGGCTTGCAAATAACATCTTCCATATTTCAACTTTATGTACTTTATTTCTTTAATCTGTTGTTAAATTAAGTACTTAATTTACACTCATAAATAATTCCCCCGCGATCCCAGGAAGATGAGAAGTTAAAATAAGAATTTCAATAGCTGCCTAAATTGCATACATATTATTATGTTGTCTTGTATGATATTATCGGGAATATAGAGATAGCAAGATACCTACTTTTCGCGCAGAGCGAGTGCACAAAAACAACATTAATTCGCCATCGTAGACAACTAAAGGCATTATGACGATACAGCCTTGCTATACAGTTATGTACTTCCGTTATTGTTTTTCATTATTTTTTATTCCAATTAACGCTTCTTTAATCATTTATATCACATCTCTATTAATACTATTAGTAGGTAAATATTGTGGTATGTTTAATTAAAATTAGTATCGATACAAGACGCCCTGACCTATATGGCGAGTCATTCGTTTAATAAAGGTTAATTTTGCTGTCAATGAGGCATTGATTGACATTATTAAAAACAATTTGAGGCAGTATTTTCGAAATTGAATCACTTAGTTTCGTGTTAACTATTGAGTACTGTTTTTCCACACTTTTTAACACTTCATCCATACTTTAACATTATAAATGCGAAAGTAACTGTGTCTGTCTGTATGTTACGCTTTTACGGCTAAACCGCTGAACCTATTTTAATAAAACTTGGTAAGGGGTGAGATTAGATCCTAGAAAAGGACATAAGCTACTTTTTGCCGCGATAACCGACCCACACACGGGTGGAGCCGCGGGTGATAACTATTATAGGTAAGGATGTACAGTACAGGCAGGTATTATTTCTAGTTCACACTTAACCCAAAAATCTACTATGTTTTTCTTACAACTTGTGAATAGTAACCACTTTTTAATTACCATAAATCAATTAATCAAGTTTAAAGGTTCGATCCTTTATAATAACTCTATCTTCCTACTCTTAAGGCAAACTATCAAGCCATCCTACGACAAACTATAAATAATACTTAGTAAGCAATAAAAACTGCATGTTTATCAGACGTATCTATTTCAGTGGTTAGTTAGAATCAGGTCAGATCGCGGCCTCGATTCTCTGCGACTCAATCAATCACCGCTAGCTGTGTCTCGACGCTTACTGACTGCGTCTTGCATTCACAATTAGGTTAGGTTAAAAGACCTGTCTACTTCTATTTGGGGTAAGTACAACCTTATTTGAAATCAGACGTAAGATGACATTATTTTATTTTGACGACCTCCGTGGTCAAGTGGTGTACACACAGGTTTTCAAGGTGTCGCCAGCTGAGGTCCCGGGTTCGATCCCCGGACGGTTCAATGTAAAAAACCACTTTTCTGTAAAAAATCACATTTATTTTTATTATTATTATTAAATATTAAGTTTTGGATACAATTACCATCACTCCAACTGACTACATCATACTACTTTAATTAAATTTTTGTTGTAATGGCTCCGTCGTCGGGGTGACAACGTTTCTGCCAATGTCAGAGTTGGGAAAAAAGTCCATGTGAATGAAATTAGGTCATTAGGCAACGGCTTCATCATTCTCACTGATAATTTACAAGAGGACAATACAGCAACTGTCCTGCGGTTTTATTCTCTATTTGCGGCAAATGAATCTGATCTTCAAATATTGTTCCAGGTTTGGATTTCCATTTGAATTGGTTTGAAAAAAAACCCTCCTATATTAAACCTTTATATTTTAATATCATACCTATAGCGACACTTCTATTTCTTATTTAATATGTGTACCAATAAAATCACAGTGAGTAAACACAATATTCCTAATAATTCCCACACCAATCCCATCTTACACAAGTTAATTGTCCAACCAGGCCCACTTCCGTTTCATTAACGTCCCCAATTAAAGTCCCTATGTGGTGTAAGATCACAACAGATATATCGAGTGACATGCGGGACTCAGCACGTGGCCACAAATTAGGGGCCATGAGTCCTCTATCAAATAAACTGTTATAGTGCCCTGACACACTCCCGATATAATTTGAGCGTAAACATTACCATTTTTATAACCTACCTACATACTAAGGTATTTTATTTTACGCGCTGTTAAAAAGATCATATCGATGTAAATCAATAAAAAATAAAAAAATCTTCGAATTTAATATTTCACAGACACAACATTGAAATGATATTTCTAAGGGTATCAATTTTGGTTAAAAATATCTTCCTTGCGAGACACCTAGCAAGCAATCTATGGCAATACAAAAAAATGTATAGAAATTGCCAAACATTGCCCAATTACCTATAATTGACCGCGTAAGCGCACCTTAAAGCAATTAGATATTTAATAAAGCTTACTGCATTCCAGAACTAAAATTATAAATATGTATTTAATCCATTCGAGTACATAACTAGAACTCCAAAAGATATAAACCTAGAACACACCAACGTTAACACAAATAATTACATTAATCAATACAAAATTCTGCAATATTTCTCTTAATTACATTCTATAGCACAATTTATTTAATACAATTAAATAGGTAGTTCTAATATATGTTCGCAATTCCCATTCAAATTGCAAATCTATCTATACTAATATATAAAGCTAAAGAGTTTGTTTGTTTGTTTGAACGCGCTAATCTTAGGAACTACTAGTCCGATTTGAAAAATTATTTTAGTGTTGGATAGCCCATTTATTGAGGAAGGCTATAAGCTATATAACATTACGCTGCAACCAAAAGGAGCGGAGCATAAATGAAAAAAGTTGCAAAAATTGAAAGCCGTTGATACTAAAACACGCGGACAAAGTCGCGGGGGACAGCTAGTGGGTAATAAAGTTAACCGATAATGCTGGAGTTTATTTTTACGAGCCATTTATGGCGCGCAATGACTTTGTTAAATATATGTTGTCATTAAGTGCAGCTTGAATAGCAGTTGTTTATTGCTATTGATTAATTAATTAGGTGAATGGTCTCTCACAATTATGTAAGGAAAACGATTTAGATATAAATTATTGGAATGATAATAAATTGAACTTATCTCTGTTAAAAAGAACATTTGGACCTTTTTTGAGTAGGTATCACATAAAGAGGTAAGTAATGTGGTCTTTATGTAAACTAACTACGAAGTTTTTGCGGGTTTGTCTACCCAGGTCATTTCTATCAAGGAAGGTTTAAAGAAATTTTATGAACGACTATCACACTATCACACTAAGAAATTTAATGCTTGTGTCGCGGGGGTTTTTACAAACATTCAAATCATTGCACAAAGAACACCCAGACTTGGAACAAACATGCATGCGGAGATCGAACCCGCGGGACGTTGTGACCCATACCATTAGGCCATGTGTTATCCAGGCTAGAGTTATAGGGATACGTTTACATGGCTTATTGATAAATAATGCCGATATCGATAATATCAGAAGAAACCTATATGCAGCAGGAAACGACTTTAGTATAAGGTCATGATAATGCTGTTTATTACTACATTTGCAAGTAACTGTTGAGACAATATTTGAAGACCATCAAAAGTATTTTTTTATTTAAAAACAATTGCAATACGAGTACAAGAATTCCCGCTATTGTATCAGAAAGGCGGTACATCCGTTGTAATCAACATAACAGTTCACATACCATCAACACATCACTATGTTATGAACGCTGATTAAAATCTTTAAGATATTTCCGCCGTCAATTGATATAAATTGACTTTCTGGATGTCTAGACCGTGAATCTATTGTTTTAATTGAGAGTGCCGAAGAGTTGGTTGCGTCATCTACTGTAGATGAAAGGGTTATTTAAAGCGTATTATTATAATCATATCATATTTGGAAGCGAACTACTTTTTTTTGTCTTTTTTTTTAACGACTCCCCGCACTAAGGAATTGAATCCTTTTGTCTGTGTTTAACAAACATTCAAATCACATGCGAAAAGAACACCCAGACTTGGATCGCGGGGATGCTAGGATCGAACAGTTGTAATTGGCGAGGTGACCTACGTGTAGTACGTGTGTACGAGTAGATGGCGCCTGTTTCAAATGCCATAATTCTCATGGGAGATCAACATTGATTTCAACATCACACGGCGATCTCCTAATATTATTGACAAACAAACTCGGCTACATAAACAATGCAACTGGAACAACTGATTACATTCGTCCTCAAGTGATTCACAGGATCTAAATATAGACGGCCCTTGGTCGCGAGCTGAACAAATATCTGATAAACAACAGATAACTACTGAAATAGAACATAAATAACACTTGTAAGGTGACCATGCGTTCCATTTATTTATGTAAGATTATAGGCGGACGTAAAACAATCCTTATTTCGATCCACCTCCAATTCTCGGTAGAAAACTTTAGGAAAACCATGTAATATGTTGAAATGATTGAACAAATGTGTTGTGATTATGTAAACGTAAACGCACTTATATCTTTAACTTAGCAGGAACCAAATATACTTATCGAAAATCAAGATCATCTTATTAATCAAACTAATTTCTCCCATTATGAGGATTGCAGCTATATTTATACACACAGTATACAACTCTATTGATACTACTTGATATACGTTTCATTTCTATAAAACAAAACACTACAGATAGAACAAAAAACTTACATAAAAAGCTTAACTTGCATCCCTTATAAATAAACTTAAAAATAAAAACAGACGCACAAAAAACACAAATTTTATCTCAAACACGCAAATATTCACCCACTGTTTAACTAACACTGGAACTATCTAAGAAAGTTTTATTACGTAAATTCTGCTATCAAATTGTTAAGTTTTGTTATTATAGTAATCTTGATTACAATAGCCATTCAATCGCTACCATCGTGCAGAGGCGCGAGATACAAACAAATCAGTCTGGTATATTTCATTCTCACATTTAAATAAAAATTAAAACAGGATCCACTTGAAAACACGCTTGTATTTTTTGTCATGATTTGGGGAGCGTGTCTTTCGTCAATCGTCGCTAGAGATTAAAAAGACAGAGAGTTGTTTCTACATGTTTAGCAAATGTCACGCAAATTTAACTAAAACTTAACCTAAAATATTTTTTGCAGGAATTCAAACTTTTAGCATCAATAAGTGCGGAGTAACATGTGTTTTGTAACGGACTGTCGTACTAATCATATTTTTAGTGTATTTTAAAAGTAACAACAGCTCAGATAAATAATTTAAATATTATTTTATTTGACATGACAATTAACTTTACTTTTTACCTCAAACCTAGCTATTAGTAGCTATAACTTAGTATTTTTAAACATGAATATAATATATAAAAAATATACACGTGACACAACAAAAGAAGCTACGAGAAAGTCTCCATAAAACTGAAATCATGGCTTCCATAGCAATTGAGACACAATTTAAACAGATAAAAAGATTCGTATCGTTAAACAAATAAAACCGTTTGAATCCACCGCTTCTCAAAATTATCCCAAGGACTGTAATCATGTGTTTCTTCTATATTGGTTTTGATACGAATGTATGTCGTAACATACATTGTGTAAATGTGTAACACCTTGTACTCTGGACCATAATTAATCTATACTTATAATAAATCTGTAGAGAGGTCAATTCTGTACATCAAATATATTTTCAAAATAACTATCAGGGGGTGATTAGTGATCGATACTGATGCCAAAAATGCAATCAGTAAAATTTTTGTCTATCTGTCTGTCTGTCTGTCTCTTTAATATTATTTAACGAACTCAATTGTATAGTTTTTTTTTTATTTTAAACTTCTTTTTCCGTAATAATAATAATGTGCGACTTTATATCGTAATTAGATCAAGAACCATAAGGCCTGGTATCTCATATTTTTCTAATTTAAAACTTTTATTGTTTAAAACCTTTTTTTTTTTAGTATAATAATACATACAACAATACCTCGTGTTAACGTTTATTTGCGGTGAGTTCGAAGGCTATTTATAGACAAACTAAAGGAAGTAAGCTAATACTATTGCGCCATTTTCTCTAAAGTGGTAGGCAGGGATGTAGTCTGTCTGCCGAAGCCCGCGATTCAACGACCCCGCGGCTCCGTCAAAGGCAAGGACGGGACCGCGGTGTTTTTAGTCAGTGCAGGTCCGATATATCCCCACGCTGCACTATACCGTCTGCGTTGAAGTCATAAATAAAAACAAACTATCCGGTGAATCTTCTGGCAAAAATAGAGATGACTAAGACAAGTACTGCATTGATACTGAGTGAAATATAATCAAACAGACACGAAATCCACCTTAATCCGGATTAAACTGGCTGCAAATTAGAGCATAGCTCATAGGCGCGTGAACTCACACAAATCCGCACATAATACGTAATACCAACATACAAAATTACGTTCCCATGAATTAGGGTGACCACAATAATGGTAGAACGTGTCACCCAACGTGATGCGTATAGAAACCATGACACGTGAGCCATTCGTGACTGTCAAGTTAATAGTCATGTTATAAATAAATAATAGATAAATAGCTCTTCAAACTTTGAGTGGACATCAAGCTTTTATTTCTAAAAGGGCATGGTAGAAATATTTTATGTTAATACTAGCTGTCCCCCGCGACTTTGTTCGCGTGTTTTAGTTTCAAGGGTTTTTCATTTTTGCAACAATTTCATTTATGCTCCGCTCCTATTGGTCGTAGCGTAATGTTATATAGCTTATAGCCTTCCTCAATAAACGGACTATCCAATACAAAAATAATTTTTCAATTCGAACCAGTAGTTCCTGAGATTAGCGCGTTCAAACAAACAAAAAAACAAACAAACTCTTCAGCTTTATAATATTAAGTATAGATTTTTGGTGTAACAAAAAATTTCTACAATAAAATGTACTTCTATACAGAAAGATGATTCTATTATTTTGTTGTGCGTTCGAGTGGCGTACACGCCGGTTTTTATGGTATCGCAAGCTCTGAGGTCCCGGGTTCGATCCCCGGACGGGTCAATGTAGAAAACCATTTTTCTACATTGTGTCGGGTCTCGGTGTTTGTGGTCCTTCGTTGTCTCTGATTCCATCACACTACTAACTTTGGTTTCAGAGCAATAACTACATAACTAGTAATAAATAATAATAATTCTATGAAAAATAAAGAAACATCATAATTATGTACAAAATATTTCAACGGACACTTATTCTTATATATACAATATTTCAACTATTTGTACAAGATATAAACCTACTACTGAAAGATTAGAAGAATTCTCACCATTTGTCAACTTAATACGTCTTAAAAAACTGACAAGTAATTGTAAAGGATCCGTATGTACTGATATCATTAAAACCTAAATTATACAAACATTTTCAGCAAATAAAAAAGTTTAAATTCAAAACTGCTCATGCGCAGTTGTGAGAGAAGGTCGTGATTGAGTTATTATTCTCAAGGAGTATTTTTTTCTAAATCGGTATACATGAGTATAATGTGAGTGAGACATTTATTTTATAGTTTAATTTAGTCCAGGTACCTATGTGGCTATGTAGGTATTTCTATTGTTATGACAAACTAGCGCCCCGCCCCGGCTTCGCTTGTGTGCAATGTAGATACCAATTTCTGTACTATAATATGCAATTATTATACATATAAAACTAAAATCGTCCTATCTATTGCTGAAAACTGCATTAAAATCCGTTGCGTAGTTTAAAAGATCTAAGCGTATAGACAGCGGCAGCGACTTTGTTTTATACTATGTAAAGAAGATAAGATTAACTTAAATATACTACGCTTCGAGTAATCCTTCTGTGATAGTAGTTTTGTGAAATAAATAAGCTACTTTAGTGACCTTCATTTTGTAATTATACCTACTAATTAATTTAAAGCTTTATCGCAGAATTAAGACACCCTTTTCTCTCTGACATCATGTTAATCACATAATCTGGGAAATAAAGTTACAAACAAAATTCCTTTAATTTAGCTTACGAATTACACACTTTAGTACATGACAGAAGAAATATATTCTTATTCTAGTACTTTTACTTTAAAAAGCGACTGCTGCATTTAGGAATGGGGTACAACAATTTTCTTTTAATATTCTTCTGAAAGATTAATAAAAAATATTAGACACATGTATTGTTTCTTATTTTACGTACTCAAAATATCACGACGATGCATTGATTTGAAAATTTGAAATGTCGCATGACGTCACAATTTCGTGCTTTTTGTGCGCAAGCACATTATTAGCCCCCACTCCTGAACTTTGATTTGCTATAAATCTGCTTAGTGTTTTCTCATTTTAAGTTTTTTATGATCTAATACTGACGGACTAATTCGATTTTTTCTTTTCATACCCAGTCATCTACCCCATTTAAAGTGTCTCAAGGAGGGTTGCACAAACATTTCAATCCTATGCATAGAAAAGACATAGAGTTTGAAACATGGTTCATAAAGTTGGAGTTGGTCCTATATACACAGTTGTTACATAATTATTATGACCCCTATACTATTCAGCTATCTGCGCAGTCTTGTTATCCAAGCCCTAATCAGACATGACTTTCGCAAACGTCCGAAAAAACACTCAACACGTCACAATCCCTATCTTCATGAGACACTGACTGATCAAAGAATTCATCTAATCCCTTCAACCATTGATTCGTTCGCTTCACATTTTTGCAATAGTTCAATATCCATTGAAGTTCGCCGACTATGTGACGTACTGTGACGTAGTGTTGTGTTCTCTTATCAATAATCCCTCGTAAGTTCTTAGGGGCGGGGCCTGTTAAAAATGACAGTTGTCGACAAAAATAGAACATACGCAAGTCAAAGATCACAAGAGTCGATAAGTAACAAGTTGTCGATGACAAATTGCGCACTTTATCAGTGTAATAAAGGAGTTTTGTTTCCGTTTTGAAACTCATTTTATTAACTACTTTATTTTTAAGGTTGTATTATTCATACTATAGAAATTTGGATTGGTTGAAGCAGTGGCCATACTCGCAAACATCTGGCATGGTAGCTAGTTGAAAACTGCGGAACATTCTACTTTTTACATCATATCGAAAGTATTCACAATGCAAATGAGAAACTATTCTAAACATCACTTGTATTAAGTATGGCTGTAATAAATTTATGAGGAGTATGTTTATTTATTAGTTCACTAGAACATACGTCATAAATTCTTTGCGTGCCCAGCGAACAATTTCATTTCTTTTGTTTATTTTATCACTTGTGCTGTGTGCAGTCAGGAATTCCAGGACTATGGATGACAGTAAAACAATGCAGTTACAATATCTATACTAACCTCCATACTTAAATACTAATATCATAAATGCGAAAGTAACTTTGTTGTTCTATATGTCTGCCTGTTCAACTTCCACAGCTAAACCACTGAACCGATTTAGATGACACTTGGTAGTGGGTAAGCTTTGATCGTAAGAAATAACATAGGCTACTTTATGCCGGGCAACATCTAGTTATAAATATTATAACTCTTACACCGAGACGGTTGTGTTGAGTACCTACCTTTGTGATTATATTAGCCAAGAATAGTCATGAAGCCATTTTATTAAACACTAACCAATTTATAATTATACTGTTTTAGTAAAAAGATATTGAAAGCGTGGCCAATGCTCAGCACCCCGACACACTGACATTGGTCAATTATGTTTAAATTAGCCGAGCTCGCTGACCGGGCTACACCGACGCCGGCGCATCCATACACTACCACGTAACAGGAATACGGCAGAAGGTACGCTATCATTATTAGGATTCAGATTGCATGTCTTTAAGTAATTCCATGTATGCTTATCAGTTATCATTCCTCGAGCCTTCGAAACATAGATAAGAACCTCAGACAGGTTTAACTACATATCGCAGGCAATAATCATCATCATCAACTCCCTAACCCAATCAAGGAAATTCTTAAACAGATATGGTGACAAAGGAAATCAGTAGAAAAGTTATAGTTCAGACAGTTATAGTTACAATTTCAACCGCCAGAGGCGCTAGTGAGCACACGATGTCCGAAAGGTCAAAATCCATAGTTTGTTGATGGGCTTTAACAGCTGACGCGCCAGTGGCGCCAACTGGTGAGCGCAATAACGGCAGCTCTCATTTAAATCAACTCTCTTTGCAATACACTCGGCAGCTCCGTTCTGCTAAATTGGGTTTTTAAACAAATTGAGCTTCTGCAAATATGTACATTTCGTGTATCTTATATAGAATGTAGGTATGTACAATAGTACTCCACAGCGTAGCGCCGAATGTATTTATGTACGCTTACATTCATCAAGTACGTTCATTAGTAAGATTGGGCGCGCACTTGTGTTTCGCCGAAACTGATTTGACTGATTTCTTACACTTTAAGTTAAGATGTATTTTTTCTTGATCACGAGCCTTATACATGTATATTCAAGTAAAAATTTATTAAATATAAATAAGTATGAAAAATATAGATGATAACTACTTTCTACAATAGGATGCAATTCGAGGCAGACAGTGTGAGCGACACAGAAGTGAGCGAGGTAATCATACTGATTACCTTGCTCACTTCGAAGAAAAGTAGGTGTTATACATAATATGCTAGATTAATAAAAATCAATAGTCACATGTATGACGGAGCATTACTTAAGAATGGCTCGACCGATTTCTCAGCTACTAGTAGATTAGAATTATCCAAAGACGTAAATCGTAGTAAAATTATATTGTGTTAGCTAGTAACACAATATAATTTTACTACGATTTACGTTTAAAAAGTAGCAGGTGTAACCGCGCGCCCTATCTAGCGACGATAAGCCAAGAATGTCTGCTCATGAATGGGCGCCATTCATAGCGTCAGACGACATTACTGAAGAATGCATTGATTCATTTCTACTCGGAATCGAGTGGTCAACCGATAACAGCATCGACAATTATATTAATCGATATGACTTAATTATTTACAAGATAATTTAGTGTCTTTATGTATTGTTTAGAATGTGTTTCTAGAATCAAGGATTTTGCGAATCTGTTATCGATTAGTGTTGTGCTGTCATTAAATGACGAGTTACAGGTCTTAGATTCACTTGGGTCACAAATTTTAAGATAATAACTAAATTCCTTAGGTCACAAATTATAATCTGATATTTTAAGAAAATATATAAATTCAGTTTGGGCCAAGAGTTTTTAAGATTTCTTGTACTCGTAATTTACTTCACTACTTTAATAGATTCACAAGTTCAAATAAAATAAAATAAAAATCTAAATTTTCAAAAATGCCTTGATTATAAGGAATATTTAACAGTCTATATAAAAAAAAACTAAATATGCAAGAATAAATGATGAAGGAACTCCAAATCCTTGCAAAAAAAAAATCTACATTCATCTCACATTTTTTACATAGTTTTTCCAAGAGTGAACAAATGTAAACAAACATAAACATTTTAATAAGGCATGGGCATTGAATGATTGAATATATTTCTAGATCATGTTGAATGATTGAACGAAATTCTTATTATAATTCCGATCTATTTTAAGCTTTCGACTTTGCATAGCGGGGTTATGGTGGGTTTGGAATGCGGACGGCGCCAACAATGTGACATGACGGCGCGTTGCTATTTAAACTATTTAGAATACGAATTGTTTTAGAGTTTAATAGTAAGTTTCATTTGTTGTGATAAACATTATGTAAACAGAACATTAATTAAATGTTTTATCCTATTATCACAATACACAAGCTTGGTAGAATTTGCAATTTGTGAGATCTAGAGTTTAAACACAACCTAAACGTGTATTTTAGATCCAGATCCCGTTTAAACAATATCGAGATTACCTACATAGATCAAATGGTATGAGGTACTCCGTAGTAACTCGTACCGAAACAAAGAAGATCATAATGTACAATTGTATTTTTTTTTCATTACATACATAATATGTTAGATGTATACCATAAATTTAACTTTATAGGAAACCTACTTTGGTCCTGAGCCAAATTACGTAAGCGTGACCTATTAGGGCAAGGATACAATAAATTATATTTCCACTACACGGACAGATTGGAAGTTCAAACCTGATTACGTAGTTTCGATTTTATAAACCGTTCCTCAAACATGTTTAATACTATTGAATTTATCTTAATTAAGGTCCCATGGCGTTCTTTTGAAAAAGTACGGAACCCTACACTACAAGTAGCTCTACTAGATCGGGTTTTCTAAATCTTGCAAAAATTAAACTTGAATAGAATTTCGGAAGGTCTTATTGCCCGTGTCGAATTTTGGCCGCGGGTTGTCTCGAGTCGCGGTCCTTGAAACTGTCGAAACTTCTCAACCTCTTGTACCTTTAAAAACATTTAAATTTCCCGCGCGTTTGCCTCCATAGGCTCCAAATGCAAGACCCTCACTAACCTGCGTGTCCCGGAGGTCGGGTTCGCTGGCGGCGGCGGGCAGGGCCTCGCTCTGTGTGGGCGCGCTGTTGCCGCCGCACACGTCGCCCGCGCTGGCGCTCAGCGCCCTCCGTCGCTCCTCCTTCTGCCGCTCTCGGTCTTTGCCGGTCAGCATGTGCTTCGTTTTAGATAGTATGTTTAGAGGCTTTATTGATTTTCGGACCTGGAAAATCAATATAGGTACTGTCATTAAGCTTTTAAACACACTTTTCTATCGAACGAAAACACGGAAGCTGAGCACTCAGTCCAGCAGCAGGACTGCAGACTGGTTAAAAATATAACTTTTAAATATAAGGGCACTGTGCAGGCTATCCTTGAAGGCTATTGGAAGAGTCTTAAGTAGTTTCTAATCTTGTGATTGAATTGAAAATCATGTTCTCACCTTGCACTTAACACTGCCAGGATGAACAAAATTGTCATCGTCTTTATCTCTCACAGGCGGCGGCTCTCGGAGGCCCAGCACCAGCATATCATCTAAAGAAGCTTGGAGGTGCCTTCTCCTTGAGGGCCTGGCTTCCTCATGAGACCTCGAGGAGTACACCGACACGGAGTCCATGCTCGCTTTACTCGTTCCACCAGATATCACCGTCACGTTCTCCACAGACTCATTCGACTGCCAATCGGGAGGATGACGAGATCTGTCTTCATAAATCTCAACAGAATTAAAGGTCTCAGCTACTCGATCAATCTCCAAATCCATGTCCAATTGCGGTGGTATGAACTCGTAATGATGACCCTCGGTTTCGGTATACACTTGGTCGTAAACTGCACCGTTCACATAGCCCCTAGAACTCGATGGTACATTCCCATAGAGGTTGTTGTAATTGTAGTTGTCATCTTCATTCCGAGGACTGACGTGTCTGACTGTTTGGAGATCGTTCGCGTTTAGAATGACGTCATCTAAGTTGAGGGGTCTACCTTGACCTCCAAAGCCGTCTACTACGGGGGTCGTGTTAGATAGAAAGGAACCATCGGTGTCGAAGCTACTGCAGCCGACTAATCCAATTGGTCGTCGAGGCATTTCTTGTCGGAATCTGTTAGGGGCTGCTTGCTGTCCAGCGAAATCAACCACAAGTATTCTATCTGCGATATTTCTACAGTCATTATGGAAGCCGATGCCAGAGTCGCTGTTACTAGAGGTCGTCGTCACTTCGCTGTGGTTGCTCGGCTGTGGCGAGTTGGCGACGAAGTCCTGAGCTTCTATCCTCTCCTCGTGCCTACAAGGCCGTCTGTCTCGTGGCACTCGGAACACAGGCCTGTTGCATCTCGAAAAGTTACCCAAAGCAGGACTATCTCCTTTAGCAGCTAACTTAGATATCTGCTGCAGATTAGGACTGGAGCAATCTTCTGCTGGCAACGAATACATGCCTCTAATAACGCCAATTACATATTCCGCTGACGGTGGAAATTCCAGGCATCTTTCCGCGACGGGATCTCTTGTGCATACAATTTGGAATTCCCTCGCTCTTGTAATATGAGCTTCGTGTTCAGCCATTCTGGGGTCAACGGCGAAGACATGACAACTATGCGAGGCTTCTGCTTCTGAAGATTCGGCTGACGTCACAAGACCAAAATACCGTCTATCGGCATCGGAACCGCAGCCAGCGTATACTATTCTTTCACGTTGGTACTGAGCTAGAACCTGGCCGTTTGGTCGACGAAGAAGCAAGGAGTTTGGGAGTACAGATAGCAACACAGGTGCTGCTGGTCGTCGCTCTTGTCTGAGCTTTCTGACTGCGTTTCGGACGTCTCCTGGGGCTGCGTTTGAAGCGGCTTGTGGTGTTTCTATGGTGCCTAAATAGCCGACGACGGCGCGGCACTCAAGGCGGGCAGCGTGGTTCGTTGTTAATTGAGCTCGACTCAGGTTTTGAAGGATCTCGTTGACGCCTGACGTGCTTGGTGCTGCATGACAACCTGGAAGTGATAGTTAAATATATTAATTGGATTTATTTATATTGTATGTAGTAAAGTTGCAAAACACATAATAAACTGGTTTGAGTATAGAGTTTTACAGAGATTGACCACTAAAGTATTATTTATTGAACTTGAACAAATGTAGACAGAAAATAGACTTAGTGTCAGGCAAAAACTACAAATAGATATTGGATACTTAAATGAAAAAACATGAAGTTTTATGCATATTACACAAATAGTTTGTCTAAAAGCAGTTAGTAGTGATTAATAATGTTAATGTTTTAGCAAGCAAATAGTGGACTAAATAATGTGACTAAATATGTGCAATAGTAAAACAAAATGATCACCACTTTAAAAAGTGGTTAGAAATAAAGTAATTAACAGTACAATTGGTAACTGAACTAGAGGATTCAGAGATAATGATTTGTTTACATTCATTTTTTGTTATTTATGGTAGGACATGATAAATATGTAAATATTAGAATGTGAAATAATTATTATTTGACAAAATAATGTGAATTTTTATGTAGAATAACTTTTGCTTGTACACATGCAACATTCTAGGTGACAAGACACATCAAATGGTGTATAATAAAAAAATAACAAACCCTTGTCTTGGAAAAATATTTGTGTACTGTTTGTGTGTGGGAATACTTTTCCATTTAAAATAAATATTTTTACAAGTAAAGGCAGTGCACAGTGCAGGCTACAACACAAACATTGATAAAATGACATCAATGATAACGCACTTACATACTCTAGCGACTCATCCATCTGCAAAGATTTAATACATATTTAGACAGAGTTAAACCTGACCGAAGAGTGAAACCATTCCATTATTACAATGGTATATCTGCAAAGTTGTACCACCCACATAAATATTCAGCACAGCTTAGGAATGAATAAATTAATCTAAGATATTAAATAATAGTAAACCGAAACCCAATAAAGCTTTGAATATTAAGCTATATGCTTTGTTATAAAATTATATCCTTTCAATAATCTTACATGGACTATAATTAATAATTATAATTAAATAAATAAGTAGTATGTTTGCTGCATGTTACCTGGGTGATGTAGCATGGCTTGAGGCCTACGTCTTGGCGGCGGGTGGCGTCTCCTAGTTCTGGCTCGTTCGTCAGGCTCAGTATCCTCTGTGTCTGTAGGAGGTGCTTCACGGGGAGACACTGATAACGCAATAGCACCGGGCGCTGCTGCGACTAGGCGAGCAACTGATGCGTGAGGAGCTCTAGCTACACTCGCTCCGTCTACAGCTAGTAAGGCGTCCCCAGCACGAAGACCAGCGCGCTCCGCTGGCCCGCCCGCCGCAACAGCAGACACCACGCACGGCCGCTGCCCCGCTATCGTGAACCCGAACCCTCCAGACCCGCGGGCAACCACCACACGCCGCTCAGCTGTCCGCGCCAGCGCCGCGCGACGTCGTCTCCGTCGCTGCTGCTGGGGCACCATCACAATAACTTCACTTAACTATGATTTATTTATTCACCAAACAACACCCATTTTTAATTTAGTTTGATAAAAAGCAAATTCAGTTGTTCGAACAGAATGTCAACGCGATCGTTTAACACTCAATTTTATGTTAGAAAACTAGAAAAACGAGAAATAAGAAAGTCGAAGTCGAGGTCTTTTGTAACTGACATTTAGAAAGTTTGAACGCGTTCAAACTTCTTAAAAGTTTTGCAAAACTTTTCGAACTTTCGAGCATAATTAGATTTATTATAAAAAAGTTATTTGCATACAATAAATTGCCTGAAAAAGTAACAGTCACATTGTATTTAATGTATAATTTATATCAAGCATGGTAAATTTCAAAAATTGAAATTTGTTTATAAACTACATTGTTTGTTCAACTTGTTGCCTTGATGACTTACCGACTGGTAGCACTCAAAGAATGCTGGACAATTAATCTTATATACTTAATTTTAACCCAGAGAATACAAACAAAATTGTACTTGACAAAACTATAATCTAGACTTAATCACTCATTTACTAACAACATAATATTTTATTACCAAAATTAATAGTGAAAAGTTTTCATTACAAATGCTGTTATTTACATATGTACACCCCAGACTTCAAACGTCGCTGTCACAACATAACCAAAAAATCTCATAATACCAATCTGTCAATCAAACCATTATTATTATAGCCCACGTTGGTTTGTTGTTTTCCTAGTAATTGTTCATACTAATAAAACTTAATTTAGTGCTGAAGGTGTAAATAAAAAACTATCAAAATGGCTGTAAGTATTTCTTTTTATTAGCAAATAATAGCAAAGATTATAAAAAGTAGATGAACAACATTTGGACCCCGCCGTATAAGGAGTAAATTCTTAAATCCTTATAATTTCACAGAAAAAGGGCAAAGCTAAGATCAGTAAAGTTAAAAGGAACAACCAGACGACAAATAAAATGAGGAAAAAAGGTCAACTGAAGCTGCAGAGGCATGGAAATAAGGTGCAAAAACAGAAGCAACCGACACAGCAGTCTGAGATACAGTACAGTAGTGAGAGCGAGCCGGAGTCTGGGGACGAATTCGGGGACATGTTGGATGATGAGGAACAACAGTATCTTATGAGCCGCCTGTCCAAACAGCCACAACTTTTGTCCAACGTGCCTGAAAAGGAACAACAGGCCAACAAAAGGTATAGATACAGTTTGCAGCATCATTAACATAGAAAAAATTAGTGCTACCATGTTATATTTTAAAAAACAGTTTATTTAAAATAAAGCATAGTCTACATTTAGGTAAATATCTGCTCCAATCATCAGTTTCCCAAAATCATCTTAATATTTTCCAGGTCAAAAAAACGTAAAAAAGAAAAGAAAGAGAAGTTCCCCAAACCTAATGCTGGCAGTGACAGTGGAGCAGAGAGTGATGGCTTGTCTGATAGTGATCTAGAAGATAAGTATGAACAGGAGCAGGCAGAGAGGCCCGCTAAGAGGATGCGGCCGCTGCTGCCCATCAAAACTAAGGAGGGACTCATGGAGAGAACTGAGGAAGTAGATGGTACTAGATTTGTAATCTCATTATTAAAATATTGATACTTAGATACTGGCAATACAATTAGTAAATGAGTCTTGCAATCAGGTGGAAAGCGTCAGGGTAGCCTGTTATGCAATTTGCCTAGAATATCATTCAATGGGATTGCATGAACTTGACGGTTGGATTGATGATTTTAATGATTTTAATTCAGTAAATACAAACACCACAGTATTTACAACTGCAAATCGTATTTTGTTAAAAAAATAGCCTGAAACTGACTGACAAATTGCAAAAAACATAAGAAAATTTTAATTTTGCAGGCTACCCTGACGCATCCACCTTAATTAATTTGAATTTCAATCTAATAACCACTTTGTGATGACCAGAGAGTGCCCTCACTCATCAATTAATTTTAATTCAATAAAATGCCAATACAAAATATATATTAGCTTCCTGTGAATGCCAGGATCTGACTGGAATCTAAACATTGACCAAAAATTTTTGTACTGGTTGTTGTCTGCATGTTTTCTTAATAAATAACAATTTTGCACTGACATTGTATTAAAATTGGAATTCACCCAAGAGTAACACCCCAGGTTTGTCGTAAGCCTGAGATATTGTACATGTTGTATAATAAAATGTCAGGCATTGGTCTAAAATGGCCCAAGGTGGAAGTAGGAGAAGTTTTAACTAAGGTATACTCTTCTCGACACACCCCGAGATATAAAATAGTGAACCCTTACACTATCAATAATAATTTGCTGTAAAGTTACATCCCTGAAGATAGTATTATAAATTTCCTAAACTTATAACTAATGTTCAATGTTCAGAATCTGAATCAGAACAAGAAGATGATGACAAGACTACAAAAAACCAAATTGAAAAGACAAAGGAACCGACTGACGAAGATTCAGAGTCTGACTCCGGTTTGGAAGCCACAGAGGAGGGAGAGGCACCAGTTGAAGAAGAAAAGGTGATTACTGCTGTGGAGCTGCTGGCTGCAAGGAGAGATAAGCTGCAGCATGATAAGCTGAGGATAGGAGCTCTGTGTTCCTCACTACTGGAGTCTCCTGAAAAGAAGGTGAGTAGATGATGAGATTGTGTAAATTGTAATGTTGAAAAGCTGAATATTTAAAATTTAAAAATGTATGAAAATTTGGAATGTAAATAAATGGGGACATCACATACATTGCTGTGAACCCAAAGTAAGTAGCTGAAGCTCTTGTGCTATGCAATCAGAGACATCGAAGTTTTGTGGTTATGTCTCTGATTTCACACTCTGATGACACCCGAGACAATGTAGAAAAGTAGTTTTCTAAATTGACCCCTCTGTCGACCGAAACCGGGACCTCAAAGCTTACGACGCCTTGAAAACCGGCGTGTACACCATTGAACTAACGAGGTCGTTCGTAGCTTCTACTCATACAGAAAAGAAAGTGAAGACACAGATATTACACTCTTATTTGATTAAACATTACCAAAAAATTGCTTGCTTTTTGTCATTCAAGGCACATTTACAGTAAGTTTTTATTCGAATATTGAGATTTTGAGACCTAAAGATTATTCCTGATCATCATGCCATCATTATCTGATGTTAATAAATACTGCAGTAGTTATACTATTTAATATATACTGTTGGATAAATTACATATCCTTCCACAAATAATACGTTGCAATACAGTTGACCATTTACACCTTACATTTCAGTTAAAGAACATGTTCCCAATTCTATACTTGATGGAGGAACGCTTAAAGGATGGCACATTAAACCTGCTGTCCATAAGGAAGCTCGCCACCGTGTCCGCCTTCGAGGTGTTCAAGGACATCCTCCCGGAGTACATGCTGCGCCATCAGGACTACTCCAATGTTAAATGTATGTGGTTTTATGCTTACTTTGTCGAACATCGTTATGAACGGAACTTTATTACATGCCATGCACATAGCACACAGTCTACTACAACTCTGCCTTAACGTGCTGCATCAGTATTATAATCACAGCATGGTATTATATCTTCTTTCTTCTGCCCTTATCTCAAGGCTGGAGAAAGCAATATAAGTAGTCAGTGCAAAATTGTTTTCCTTCCATTGTAGCTTATTACTTGTCACATTATCGCAGATTTTTCATTCATATCCTTTTCCACACAATCCATCCACTTCTTTTTCGGACTTCCTCCCCTGCTCCATCCAAGGTCATTTAAATTCAGCATGGTTCTATTTGATATGGACACAATAAGAAGAGATGTACTTTATAAAGTTCATTATTTATTTATCTAGTATTGAAGGTGAAACCTACAGGTTAAATCAAAATATATTAATGTTTTTAATTTAATTAAGTTTAAAAACACAAAAGCTAAAGTTAATGTAAAGCCAATTCTGTCTTATTCAGATGGTAATGTATAAATTTTAAACATCCCTTTGTTCCTCAGTGAAGAAAGACACGTTATCTCTCTACAAGTATGAGAAGGAGTTGTTGGAACACTACAAGAGATACCTGCAGAGGCTGGAGAAGGCGGCCGGCGTGCTGCGCCGGAAGAAGGGAGATACCAGGTTATCATTTTACTATACTATTATTTTTCACAAAGAGCTATTGAAAAAAAAAAATTTAAAAAAACACCATAAAAATATTGCATTTATAGAGTCCCTTAAATGTAGGTAGGCTATTTTAATATTAACTTAACTTTAGTTTTTTTAGTAAGGTTCAGCTGTTATTTTCCTTCTGCTCAAATTATAAAAAAAAATACTCAAAAGTTGTCAGTAACGGCCTAATAAAATAGGTTGTTTATAAACTAGCTTCCGCATTTATTTTTATTGGTATTTTTTTTTTAATAGGTGTATTATTTGATTTGATCGTAGTCGTATAAAACCTTGATGAATATTTCCTCAGAAAGCCAGACGAGTCAGCTGTGGGCCTGGCCCTGGTGTCTCTCCGCTGCATGTGCGGGCTGCTGGTGGCTCGGCCGCACTTCAACTACGCCGCCAACATCGCGCAGAGCGTGGTCCCGCACCTCGACAGCAAGGACCCGCGCGCCAGGCAGGCCGTCACCGACTGCTGTACTACTGTCTTCGCTGACGATAACAGAGGGGAGATCACGCTCACTGTGAGTACAAAAACTACTTGTAATCGGGGATGACGTGTGATCTGTATGGATATTGACAATGTAATAAAAAAGAAACGAACTTTGGCTTAGCCTTTTTCCAAGCTATGTTCGGCATCTAGTCGGTGTAGTAAAAAAAGCTAGTAAGCATAGCAAATAACTAGGCAGGCACCTCGGATATCTTTGCCTGAGAACAGTCGGTATCGTTATTTAAAAAAAGAAAGTAAAATAGAGAGACTCTCGCAAGTATAAATACGGCAGATAACACAGGATGTATAACTACACTGGGTACTACAATCATGGCCTATTACACTGGCCCATTTAATGAGCTGCCCAGCATGCCCTACCACCTGCACTCGCGAGGACCTGTACAAGGCCACGGACAACGCTGTTTGCGTGGCTGAGTACTGGTTTGGGAAAATCTGACTGCTATTGATCGACTCGCTAAGAAGAAGACTACAATCAGATGAACAGGTGTCATAAAAACATTTATGAAGTTGTAGCGCAAACTGAATCTTAAATGTAAACATTACAGGTGGTATTTCCTAAATCTCGTGTGAGGCACAATAATTGAAATCCGACCATACATATTTGCCATTCAACAACAACAACAAAAACGAAAACTTTAAAATCCAAAATATATATTTAGAAGCAGTATTAAAAATATTTCAAATCCGTTTCCATGCAGGTGGTCCGACTTATAAACCAGTTAGTGAAGCGTCGCAACGAGCGCCTGGACCCGTCCGCTCTGGACTGCCTGCTGACGCTCAAGATACGCGACATCGACATGGACGCGGAAGCCGAGATCAAGAACAAGAAGAAACTCGACGAGAAGCACAAGAAGAGGATCGTCAACTTGTCCAAGAAGGAAAAGAAGGTAATTCTGATGATAATAATGTGTACTTTCTTTTATTTGTTCCATTCATTTAAGGCCGAAAACTAACAACACAATTTATGGAACGTGCCCAAAAAAATCAGGACTTCTGATGGCCGAATAATGAAACGTAAAGCAGTTTGAAGCCGCCGTTAAGTCTCATGCTGTCTCTTTCACTTTCACTTGTGAAGTAAGAGAGAAATTTAAGAACGTCTTAAAGTTAATTTGCGTATTCGGGGGTGAGGCTCGTAAATTCTCACTTTGGTGACGTGTTAAAACATTATTAAAATAAAGCAGAATTCGTTCTTGAATTAATCTGATATTTATTCTCTTGTGATCAGTTTTATTAAAACATAATGGTTAAGTAAAATCTATTGGAATATAGTGGGAAAATAAAACAGGTTATATGACTCCAGGGTAAAAGCCTGTTTATGGGGGAAATCTTTTGATCAACTTAGCCTACCGCGGTCGGACGTTGATTGCGCCAGAATAACCAGTCCTAAGGAATCTGTGATTGTATTCATTTTTATTTCAACATCATTAATGCAATGTATGCACAATAGATTGTCGCTAGCATTTGTCTAATAAACAATTGACTAAAACAAACCTACATTACAGCGCGCCAAAAAGCTTAAAGAAGTAGAGAAAGAGTTGCTGGAGACGGAAGCCCAGGAGAGCGAGCTGTCGCGCCGCAAGCAGCTGACGGAGGTCACGAAGACCGTGTTCCACATCTACTTCCGCCTGCTCAAGACCGCGCCCCGCTCCCGCCTGCTGGCCGCCGCGCTCAATGGACTCGCCAAGTATGAAAACAATCTCGTTTAAATTATTGTCTATGTATAAACCTATGCATACTAATATCATAAATGCAAAAGTAACTCTTGTGTTTTTGTCTGTCTATTTGTTAAGCTTTTACGGCTAAACAGCTGAACAGATTTACAATAAGCATGGTATGGGTTAGGTTGGATCCTAAGGCACAGGCTACTTCTTGCCTCGATTGCCGACGCGGGCGGAGCCGCGGGCATCACCTAGTTTTTAAATTAATATTTTTTATTAAGTGTTTAATTTTATGGGGGTTTAAAGGTTTATGATTCTGTTCTGAAAAGATTGCGACTAATGAAGACGTCTTAAATTGGTCTCTTAGACTTATTTTGTTAATAAAAAAAATATATATCGAAATATAAATGTATATATTTTAATAAGAAACATTTATTACTTACGTTTTTTTGTCTAACCTGTATTCAATTCAAACGATTTAGTTAGTGTTGTTTTCTAGGCTATGTCTCATAAAATAAGTTAACAGCTCATTAATAAGATTTTTTCTTATTTCCCATCCAGGTTCACCCACGTGATCAACCTGGAATTCTACTCGGACCTGGTGTCGATCCTCGCGCAGCTGATATCGGACGAGCTGATCGGCGCTCGCGAGCGCCTGCTGTGTGTGCGCACCGTGCTGGCCATCCTCGCGGGCTCCGGAGACGCGCTCAACGTGGACCCCGCCAAGTTCCACGCCTACTTGTATACCTACATGCTGGGGGCGCATGCTGGTAAGAACTTAGATATTAGCCTAATTATATAATCCCAGCATACAATTTTTTTTACAACCCTTGTCGGTTTTTTTTATAGCTGACGTGATCGATAGTTCTTAGTTGTAATATGAACATATATTCATACATTTAAAATTATCAGCTCTTTTCTATTACTTATTGGTTGCAATCTTTCACATCTTCCACTATACCGCAAACGAGGCAGTTTTTAATATCATTATTTTTATGGTATCCTAGGCAAATCCCACGAAGATGCGAAGATAATCCTGGAATCAGTGAGTCAGATCTGTGCGCGCGCCCGTCGCGTGTCGCCGGCAGTGCTGCAGGCCTTCGCAAAGCGCGTCAGCACGCTGGCTCCGCAGCTGCTGCACAACGGCGCGCTAGCCTGCCTCGTGCTGCTGCATCAGCTGGCACAGGTATTAACATTTATTTAAATCTGTACGATCCCACTGCAGGGCAAACACATCCCTTTTTTTCATTCACACTTCGTGTGACGGCTTTTTGTTGCCACTCCTTGTTCTATGCGTCCAGTTTGTCCCTTCACCACATCCACCTGGGTCTTCCACGCGGATATCGTCTATTGGAAACCCACTTTGTATCGGCTTTCGCCAAATAAGGTCGGAAAAGTGCAAATACAGGAACAGATATGCACAATAAACTTACGGGGTTAATACTATTTATCTATTTGAATAAAAATTACCGTAACGACAATATTGAAATCGCCAAAAGAATGTTGACTTTTTTGACCATCAATTATCACCTGATCGAATCGTTTATATGGGGATGAAACTGCTAACAGAACCATTTATTTTCCTTACAGCAAAGCAAAGCAGTATCAATGCTGCTGGAGGCTGACAGCGAGGCGGGCGGGTCGGGCCGCTTCGACCCGCAGCTGGGCTCGCCGGAGCACTGCAACGCGCACGCGGCCGGCCCGCACGAGCTGTGCGCGCTGCGCAGGCACTACCACCCCGCCGTGCAGGCCGCCGCCGCCGCCGTGCTCAAGGGACACCTGCCGCAGGAACTGCACAAGATGTGAGTACACGACGGAATTTCATCCGTGCCGTGATAGACAGACGCCCATGTAACTGATTCATCTGAATTCGGCGAGACAAAGCCGACCCCAACAAAGCTTGGCCATCTTTTTTCACGATGACGTAATGACCTAGAGTCCTAGAAGCTTGTAGTAAAGCTGCAAAGTCAAACGCAATAATTTCTATAACATTGCACACACGGTAGCGCGGGCAGTCCGACGACCCAACAGTCAACACTGCACCAGCGGAACATCGGTACAACTACGCCGTGTCGACGTTGCAACGCTCTGTGTACCATACCATTGACAATATTGTATGTAAAACGTCAAAACGATGAAGCTGCAAATAATCGAGTGCACAATTAGGAACTCAAAATTTCTCCAGACTCAACCTAATAAACAGTGTAATAAAATCTTTATATTCACAGGTCGCCCGGCCACGTCTTCCACGCATACGACGGCTCTCAGATGTCGTTCAAGCCGGCAGTGACCCCGCCCTCCAAAGTCGAACACATCAAGAAGGCGACACACACGCACGCGTGGGCACAGACGAGCTTCAGAGACACGTGTAAAGCTGTAGAGGACAGCGTTAATATGCTCATAGATAGTACCAGATGAGGAATAAAATGCTTGGCTCTTTATTTATGGTTTTATTTGAATTAATATGTATACCTAATTTAGATTTAGTTTAAAGCATTAATGGTATTTTTTTTCACTCAAGTTGCTGTTAACTTAACTGTCAAGTTAGCAAAACGATTATTATTTATTATACATATAAGTATTCTTATCTTTCTGTCCTGCAGTAAGACGTGACATATACAAGAATTTATTAGTACATTAAGGTTAGGACTTATTTAAACACCTTTAATAAATTACGTTGTGGTAATTAATTAAAACATTTGAATGAAAATTTGATCACCACGACTAATAATAATAATATCTTGACAAAGACAAGTGATAAACATACTTATATATTTCTAAATACATATAGATTACAGATAAATGTCCCCCAGACACAGAACAAATGATTATGCTCATCATAGAAAGATTTGTTCTGGGTGGGAATCGAACACGACCTCCGGTTTAGCAGACAGGGTCACTAACCACTAGACTAACAGGTCTTCAAATCTTCGCTCTGCAGTCACAGAACGTTATTTCTCAATATATTTGGTATCTTTGATTACTGTGCTAATTTTTCGTTCCACTCCTGGATACTGTTCATTAAGAGCTGCACGCGTTTCTCTTTGGCCACGTCCAGCAGCCGCTTGGCCTCAGCGCGCTGCGACTCAATGTACTCTTGGAGGGCTGTCAGTCTTGTGCGCCAACTGAAATGTAAAATAGAATAGAATATTTATTTAATGTTATTAGGTACAGGTAATATTAAAAACACAGTACTAAAAACAAACGCAAATTATGTCAAATAGAGGCATAATAATCTGAGGGACTTCTATGGCACATATACCATGCAAAACAGTAAAGAACAGATTCGTTTGTATTAGAATAAGTACTTTTAACTTTTCATCAATAATAGCAAATGCATATATTATAACTAGCTTTCCCCCGCGACTTTGTTCGCGTGTTTTAGTTTCAACGGTTTTTCATTTTTGCAACATTTTTCATTTTTGCTCCGCTCCTATTGGTCGTAGCGTGATGTTATATAGCCTATAGCCTTCCTCAATAAACGAACTATCCAATACAAAAAGAATATTTCAATTCGAACCAGTATCCTGAGATTAGCGCGTTCAAACAAACAAACAAACTCTTCAGCTTTATAATATTAGTATAGATTTAAATATTGTTGTCCATATACGATTAAGGTTTATAATAAGGGCGTAGGACAACATCATTCTACCATTTGAACATAAAAGGGGATAAAATCTACTGAGCTCTATAATCACTACTTTCTGTTTCTTTAAAGAACATACGCGTCATCCTGTTCCTCCCAGAACTGCAGCTCGCTGTCGAGCCTGCTGTACTCCTCCTGCTGCTGCTGCAGAGCCTGCATCCTCGCGCTCAAGTCGCGCAGCTCGGCGGCGACTGCGGCCGCGTCCGTAGACTCGCGGGCTACCTCGCCGTCCAGCGTGTCTTGTTCACGTTGTATGGTGGTCTTTAACTCGCTGATCTTGGAACGGGTTTCATCCTGAAGTGTTTGAAAACGAATTGAACTATGATTAAAAAAATATATATTCATAATTGTTGGTGATTTAGTTGATTCATTTCTTTGCTTGATATAGAACAGGTTTTTTTTTAGATTGACTACTGGTTGGGATGAGTAAGTATGTCTTTGTAATTATATTTTGGAAAAATGTCTGTATGCAGGAGTTGGCAGAATTTAAGAATTAGATATCGAGTGTACTAATGGAGAGGACTTACACGGAAAATTATCTAAGCAGTATTTACCAGCAATATGAATGAAATAATCCGATGATTTATAGCAATTTTTATACAGTTTGGCGGGTCTTCGAGCATAACTGGGGGCATGTAATAAATAGGTATAAACATTAGAGAGCTAGATGTAGTGGTGTGACAGTAGCATTACCAGCAGCGCGGCACGCTTCCTGGCCAGTGCCGTGCGCTCGCGCGCCCGCTCGGCGCGCGCCGCGGCCAGGCGGCCCGCGCGCGCGCGCAGCGCGCTCAGCCCGCGCGACACGCTCGCCGCGCACTCCGCGCTCATCAGCTCTCTGCAACACATGCCAACACTACAGCCCCACGCCAACATAGTGGCCGAAGGTGCTACTCGTCCCTGCATCATATCCGACGGAAGGGAGAACAACTGCGGTGGTTTAAGCAGCTAAAAGGCATACCCCTACGCCTTTCGTCATCCGTAGAGCGAGATTTTCCAAAAATGTTAATATAACAAACGCAATATAGCACAAATAATCCATATTGAAGTAGTTTAAATCAATTGATTGGCACATTATTGACCAATCTCAGGATCCAAATAACACTTAATACACTGCGAACTTAATGTCAGCTCTACAAACAAAGCGAAACAAATCCGTGCGTCAACAGCAAAAAGCGAGGTACACCAACCATAAATTTAATTTACATTAAAATAGTACTAACTTCTCATCGATAGCCAGAGAGGCGAGATCCGGGAACTGCGCTGACAGGTGTATGAGCCCCTGCTTGTACTCCACGCAACTGTCTAAGGTCTTCTTCTGCCATAAAGCCAGCTCCGTCTCCTTGCTCAACACCATCTACGTATAAAATAAGTACCATATTTAATTTTATTTATATAACCACAAAATAGACACTCTTCACAGAAAAGAAATAAAAGATGACTAGTGAGTGATCTTTACATGGTATCGAATATAAATTAATAGTTTCCATATCCAATGAGTTCTAACGGAACCTTATTTATAAATTCATGCCTATTTGTCGTCCTTTATCTGTCAAACAGTATACAATATCTTGTGAAGTGTCTAACGTTGATAGCATGGAATCTTTAGTGGTTCTCCAAGTGCATTACTAAATATGCTTGTCTTTTTTTTCACATTAAAGTATAAATAGATAAAAGGATTACCTTTCCAATCTGTTCAGCAAGTGACCTCTTGGAGTCTTGCACTCTCAGAGCGTAGTCCACTTCATCCAGAAGTTTTGTTCGCTGTTCTATGGTCAACGGCTGGGTTTCCAGCTCATGTTTCAGTTGCTGACTTTCCACACTGAGGGAAAGAGTATTACAATGTTATTTTTAAATACATTTATTATATTGTATTGGGTTTTCTTCCGTAAATTCTTAAATGTTTGTGGCGTATGCATCCTACAATCATTTATCGAAAGTATAATTTGTTTGATGATCCTTATTGAAAGTGATCATATTATATGTTCATTATGTTGTGTTGTGATGTAATGTAGTATGTAATGTCTTGGGACAACTCACACATGGTCAACTGATCCCAAACTAGGCAGAATCTGTATTATGGCAACCAGACAACCGATAAACACACTTATGTATTTCTAAAATAATGAATATTATAAATAAATTAGACCCAGACACAGAACAAATGTTCGTGCTCATTACATAAATATTTGTTAAGTGTGAATGGCGCTCTGAGTGTTTCCTCTGTGGCGACCAATGCCAGTGGGTTTCCCAGTTAGAACAAAGCTACGCACGTGGCGCGCTCGATCTCGGTGTCGAGGTGTCGCACGGCGTCCTCCCGGTCGGCGCGGCGCGCGTCGAGCGCGTCGTGCTGGCTGCGGTGCTGGCGGCGCGCGGCGCGCTCGGCCCGCAGCGCGTGGAGTAGCGCGTCGCGCCGCTCCGCGCGCCGCGCCTCCGCCTGGCGTGCCGCGGCCTCTACTTCGTCCTCCAGGCAGCTCTCGTATTCTACACCAGAAACCCTCTCGTTACACATTGCTCATTAGGTACTCGGTTATACCACCACCAATACGACAACGACATTATAACAGATATAATCAACTAGTTCCTTAATATAATGCCTCCTATTACTTGGGATACGAAATATAGGTCACCGACATCTAAAGTAATACTTACTTTTAATAACTTGCAATAATGCAGCAATCTTTTCTTCATCATTGCCAAGCAACACTTTCAGATTTTGCAAGTACTCTTCATTCAAGTCCTCAAACTGATGACCAGGATCTTGAAACCTATTGCAATAAAATATTTATGAGATATGATGAAGTTACATTTTTTTATTAAATTTATATGTATGTATAGGAATTTTAGTACCAACTAAAATCATTTTAAAAATTTTAAATACTTAGTAAGAAATTCTTTTGTTTCCTATGTCAAAAATGTTATTACTATGAAGGAGATTTGGCATGAAACTTCAATAACAACAACAAAATATACATAAGTCATTAGCCAATCAACAAATGAAGATAAGATAATATTTAGGTACCTGATCCAGCATTTGTATAGATAATCTCTGCGCAGGCGCGCCAGTTCGTCCTTGTCGACGTACAACCATTCATCAAACACTGGCGTTTCCTGTACCAAAACGTAACATAAAAGAGAAACAAAAACAAACATTTACACAGAAACACATATGTATTTCTATCAGTATATCAATGTATTTTTTATTAATATAATTGCGTATATACAGTCCTTTATTACTAAGATGACGACAACTCTCTATTAGAGTATACTGATATTTTTGTGCCTTAATAACATTATGAAAGAGTTTCCGATCGTCATTGAAAAGACTCACTCTTTCAGTTTCGACTCAAGTCAAGAATACTCACAATATGATGAACGAGGTCCAGTAGGTACGCGATGAGCGCCAGCGCGTGCGGGAACGCGTGTAATGTGTTGACTGTCTTCAGCCAGGACTTGGACACCGTGCCGGGGTACAGCAAGCGTTTGGATAAATGCGGCAACTAGGGAAAAAATAAACGTGAGAGTTGATGTTATTTTTTAAAATCCACACTTTCTCAGTGGTATAATCTGTGACTCAAAGAATTTAAATTAATTTTAGATATACTTACTCAAAATACACCTATTCCTTTTTGGCCTTTTGGGCCTAGTACAAACATAAGGCCGTGAACGCACGACAAGAATATCTAAGCAGCACTAAAGATTTAAAAGATTAATTTGTTACAAAAAAAGACAACTACATATTTATCTCACACCATCACATAAATTTTACCAAGTAAATTTCTTACATAATAAATAAGTAGCGAAACTTGAGGACGACAGCTGTGATATTGATTAGCCATTTTATGTAAACTAATAGTTCTAAGTTAGCTTACCTGATGTAAGAATTCAGTTTCATTACAAAGATATTTCACAAATACACACTGAGTAGTATAAGTACCAGCACAAACCTTAGTGACATAGTTGTCAGTGTTGAGCTTAGCGTCGCGGGTGATAGCGGCGAGCAGCGCGGCCGCGATGTCCACGAAGCGCGCGATGGTGAGCGGGCGGATGAGCGCCATGCCTCCCGCCGCGCCCGCGCGCCCCGCCAGCGCCTCGCCCACGCGCGCGCACTCCGCCCGCTGCCACGCCACCGTCGAGATTGGCCTGCAGGTACATGTTATTGCTATTTCATGTCTGTTAGTAAAATATTACCACCTCGATTGCCCAGCAGTGGAACTATAGCTGCCTTTAGCCATACAGACACGCTCTTTTACGAGTGAATCGCCTTCCACGGGGGAAAGAGTGTGCATGTAAAAATAGACAAGGAGATCTAGAATGCGTGTGCGACCCGCCAGTTCGCGCAAGCCGCAATAACGTATCTATTCAACCCAGTGAAAAACAAAAAACAATGTCTAGGTTCATGTTTACCCATACAGTAAATAGATAATAAATAGACTAACTAGAAGTAGTAAATAAAAAATCAGATTTTTTGCATTTGATAGCCCAATTTTCAAGACAGGTTATACATTATAACATCCAACTTGCCTTGCGAAAATCGCAAGCCAGGTAAAACTGTGGGGCACAACTAGTGTATTAATATTGTAGAGGCTAGCTTACCTCTGATCTTTGATAGTAACAAAAGCTAAGGCTCTATCAAGTGATGTTTGCCAGCTGCGGTTTGCACGGTCTTCTGACGGTGTCCTCTGAGGTGTGGTAGTAGCTCTTGAATACTGACTGGATCGCAGAGGAGTCATAGACGACTGACCAAACCTCTCTCCTTGTTGGGAACGGGATCTCTGCACAAGTCAAATAAAAGAATTGCATAAAAAAAAGATGAATGTTTGAATTACATGTTTAAATACAAACTGATATACCGTGTATTCACGTGAACAAGATACTGCATTTCAAAACAAAAGGATAGATCAGAAACAAACTGTGCTTTGTAACCCTTTTTTTACTAATAATTAAAGACTATGTAATTCATTTTCAATATTCAAATACTAAATTAAGTTTCACATATACATACAATCTAAGTATATATTTACACGAGGATTTTGGTGTCTCAGCAGTGTAAAATGCAAGCAAACTGGCTAACAAATATCATGCCTCACTAGAAAATGAAATTAAAAAATTTTATCAACTTACGCCATTCAACGGTAGTTTAGTAGCAGATGCTTCTCTACTCAGCCTGTTGCCTCCAAACGTGCCTCTCACGGGCTCCGCACTGCTGGACCTATGTCCCGCAGCACTCGGCCTGCGGGCCTCAGTGGACAAACGGTCTGTAGAGCCCGGGCGTCGAGGCTTAGGTAGCAAGGATACCTTGCCTTCAAGCCTAGAGATAGAAATATGAATTAAAACTAATGTTGACGAAAGTTGTTACGAAATAGCAGCGCACAGAGAGGCAGTCTAGGACCTTTGCATTGCAATAGGACAACAATAGCTAAATAAACTTGATCATATTATATGTATATTGCTCCTTGAAGGGCCAATTACAGGTTATTTGTATCTGTTATCGGTAAATATCATCAGGATTATAGGCATACAAGTTTCTTCATAAAGGTTTTGACAACGAAAATTATAAATTGTTTGATATGAATTTTCATGTTACGTACCTTGATTTCCGCAGAGCACTAGACTGCCCCGGCACAAATCTATTAGGAATCATTGTTTTATAGTATTTAATAAATGAACACAAGGAAAAGAAGGTAAATTTATTATTAAATACACAACAACACCACAACAATAACGCTTTTACGTTTGAAATTCAAATTTCAATAACAAAACAAAGACAAACCACAGACAACATTACATTTATCGGTTCGTTCGGGAATATAAAAGTGGATACAGTCGCCTTAACAATTTTATTTTTTCAATATTTCTTTATTCACAATATTTTCCGCTTCTAAAACCATTTGTGGAAATGATGGATCCATTAAACAAAGCTTAATAAAATTACTGAAGCCTGGAATATTTGATGTTGCAATTTCATCTGAAAACAAAATAAACAATTTTTGACCCTCATAAAACATAAAATATACAATGTATTGTAGGTTATGAAATATTTAAGTCTGATTGTATTATGTAGGGAAACTATTCGCTTTGATCGAAATGAAACTGGACAGGACATAAACAAATACGTAATGTTCCAGTTTTAGGCTACCTATATTATCCATACTTACTATTTACTTAATATTATAAATGCGAAAGTACCTCTGTCTGTCTGTTACGCTTTCATGACTAAATCGCTAAATAGATTTTGATGAAATCTGGTATGGGATAAGCTTGGATCTAGAGAAAGGACTTAGGCGTCTTTTTGCCGCGATAAGTATAACCGAAACCCCCAAGGAGCTGCGTGCAACTGCTAGTTTTGACTAATATTATACATTTCGTCGATACCTTTATGATCCAAAGCGTGCTTTAGTACATCATTCCAGTCACGATACTTGGCATTTATTGAATGGCTTGCTTGCATACTGTGATGGTTAACTACGGGAAAGTGTTCACTAAGCATGGACAGGCATTCCGATACATTCGATTTTATTTGAAATTTTATTTTTCTTATCTGCAAGAAAATAACGAATATTACGAAGTGAATTAAACATTCACGACAATAAGACATTCTATGTGTTTTACTAAAACACACCGAGGTACTTAGACCGATATTTATGATTTTCTATTACACAAAAGTAAGTTAGAATACTGAAACGCAACTTAAATTTTAGACGTTCTAAAATGTGTGTCGGTCGCTCCTTTACACCTTAAAGTGAAAGAGACAGCACGAGACTTAACGGCGACTTAAAACTGATTGATGTTTCAGAATTCGGAAATATGATAAGTATAAGTACGAAACTTACTTCTTTAGAGGGATTGTTAACAATTAATATCAGAACATCTTCCCTATATATCCCTTTTATTTTCTGGTGCAAATTAAAGGATTCTAATATTTTTGTGTCTGCTATAAGCAACAATTGATCGTAATGTACACGGAGACATGTGTTCGAGGTTTTGTGATCGTATTTTGTCCAACATCCTCTCCACAACATGAGTTTATCAATCGGGGTCAACCACGAATCTAAAAAAAACAAAAATTACAAATCATTTAAATGTTATTAGAACCGTGTAAGAAATTGTTTAACTGTTCACGACTAACTGAGATTCATATCGATAAGTTTAAATTAATGTTTATAAATTTATCTTTATAACCAGAGCAAACAACGTAAAAATTTCAAAAATAAGTAAAAACTCTGGTTAAAGTTCCCGCGTTTTTGAAATTAATATTTGTAAAGGGAACTGATACCGTCGTTGCCCAAGTTAGTCATAAGTAGTTAAAGTTTTTTTTTAAAATTTACTTAATTTGGTTATAGGATCGAGTGAATCTACAAAATGTGTTATTTTAAACGTTGTTCCAAGATCTCCAATAAATGGAAACAGAGCATGAAGATGTAAGATTTACAACAAAATACATACGTTACTAATGATTTTTGGTGATTTATTTTATTTTTTGGTAACGAAACGAATACTGTCAATGTCAAATGATGACAAACAAACATCACCAGACATGAGACAGATGTCAGGTGTTAGTGAAACCACCTACGTTTTGCAAAGTATCGAAAATATGTTTTAAATACCTAGTGAGTTGAATAAAAATTGTATTTATGAAACATAGTGCAGGATGTCGGCTGGAACTTATTATTTCGTTATAGTGGGGCACTCTGACAACCCAATATTTGAGATGGATTTTATTCCAGTTACTAAAGAACCAAAGGTAAACTTTGTGTAGTCTGCAAGCAATTATGATCCCTCAGGTTTGCTTCTAATTATGTTTTTAAAATTGCAGAAAGAAGATAACAGACATCTTAACCAGTTTATAGCACATGCTGCTTTGGACTTAGTGGACGAGCATATGTGGAAAGTCACCAACACATATCTAAAGTCAGTGGACAAGTTCAACCAATGGTTTGTCTCGGCATTTGTCACAGCCAGCCAGGTAGGCATAATAAGAATGTTACGTTTGCCTTGGTATATGTTCCTTCTTTTTGACTGTTAAACTTTTTTTTACAGATGAGATTTATTATGGTCCATGATGCTCGAAATGAAGACAGCATTAAGAACTTCTTTACAGATGTCTATGAAGCTTACATTAAGTTAATGCTAAATCCATTCTACAAAGAAGACACACTCATAACATTACCAGCTTTTGAGAAAAAAGTTCAGTTTTTAGGAAAAAAGTATTTAACATAAAATATTAGTACTGTTAGGTTAACAAAAGCTATTTATTTGCTATCAAGTTAAAGGAGTAGCATTAATATTATTTTCTTGTTTATTTTAACAAAGAAACTTCAATAAGTACTTTATTTTGAATGTTGTCATTACTTTAAGTGCAATAGCTTAATGGTTAGGGTGATGGCCTTGTGATCGCGAGGTTGCAGTTCGAACCCCATTCATTGCACAATTGATGTGACCCCAGTCCAGTAATGTGAATTCCACCCACATTGCTAGAAAACTTAAATTTGGTGCATTCAAGATTAAAATAATAAATGTTGAGCTTTGTAAATGAGAAGACCTTCTTCTGTTGAGCTAAGTTAAATCAATTATTAACCGGACAAGACAAATGATTAAATAAATATATTGATTTATAAGATAAAGACACATTGTGTAAAAGTAGCATAGATATGTATGTGAAATGTAAGTGTAAGTCTCCGTGTAAACTGCTGATAAAAATGACCTATGTAAATAATTGCAAAAATAAAAATACTTTTATATTAAAATAATAATCATGGTTTATTTAAAAACAGTTTAAATGCATGCCTCTAAAATATAGACAATTATTGTTATTACTGAAACAGTTCATAATACTGTTTTTATTTATTATGAATATATCACAATGTCACTTCACTGGGTGGTAATTGACCATGCAATTAAGAATTACCTGCATTAAAGATAATTAGGATGTTTCAAAGCTGCCTGAAAATTGAATCTTACAAAACATATACAACCTCTTTATATTTTAAATAAACTATTTGTGTGCTGAATTTTACACATAATTAATATGTAATAATAATAGTAATAATAAGCAAGATGTTTATAATACTATGGTTTATGTTTTGTTCTCTACAACAATATAAACAGTCCTTATACAGGCATAGATAGGACCAAATATAATTACCAGGTTTTTGTTTATTCAAAATTGCAAATGCTTGGCGAGAAAACCACAGAGTCATAACCCATAGCCCTAATTCTAATCTAAAATAACTTATTGTTCAATACAAGTCTGGCAGGTTAAGATCATCATCTGGAACACTGTCAATTGAGAAATCATCTGAAATAAAAAGGAAGTATAGTTTAAATATAGTTCAACCATAGCATATTTTTTATAAATTAACAACTGTCCCACAGCTGGGCAAAGGCTGACTCAAGGCGTATCTTTTTCCTTAGGTTTAAGCAAATTGATTTCATGCAACTGCTGTGTAAATTGATTTCTATACACTTGAATATAAATTCTCTCATAGCTCAAATATATTTCATGACAATTACAAAACAATCTTGGATTTAGTTCCATTTTTCCAAGGCACAGAAGATAAATCTAATCAAGACTCAACTAGAGAAGTGTTGTTAAGAAAATAATTGCACATGAAATATAACTTGGAAGTAGGTCTTTGGTTTGATACTCTGCTGTCATAAGGGAACAATAAAAGATTATCTAGGTTGTTCATGCTTATTCCTAGAGTAAAAAAAACATGGAATAAATGGAGGACTCGGAGCAAATTGGAGGGGATCTTTGCCCAGCAGTGGGATACCTGAGGATAAATAATAAAAATTAAAAAAATGTGGCATACTTAATACCTCTGCCTTACCTTTGAAAAACTCATCTTGATAGGAGCAGTTGAAGTCCATGCTGTGCCTCTTAGTGGCAGGTGGTGGTGTGTTGGGCGGAGAGAACTGCTTCAGGATCTCCGGCTCCGGCACTAGCAGATAGTCAAACAGGTCACGGTGGTGATTGTCTGTTTGTAGGTGTATATAAGTTAAAAAGCTTGCAAAGGCCACAATGACAATACATAGTGGGCCTAGGCCAGTTATTTGTGAGAAAATGACTTTAAAAAAAATGACCAATTTTAATATTATAGGCCTGACACAGAGAGTGATAGAGAATTACTTAATTCACACATTTGAATTAATTCTATCTACCTTCTTTTTCATGTTATTTTTAAAGATATTATACTGATTTACTAACAGTCTTTTAAAATCTTGTTACCCAGTTTGAAATAAATTATACTGACCATACTTGTATGAAGGCTTGTGGAACTCAATATCTTCACCACAAAGGTCCTTATCACTTTTCTCGTCGTTGTAAATCATAGAACCTACATTAACAGCTCTTGGAGTGAATACATTTCTAACTGGGGTATTTCTTAGAGCTTTTCCAGTGTTTGACAAGAAAGATTTCTTGGGTCCTTCAGACTTCTTGACCGGTTCGTTGGGTTTAACTGGACCTGACGACACCGTTTTACCCATGTTTTCTGAAACATTTATGAAAATTAAATTATTTAATAGAACGGCGGTATCTTTAGACTCGTAAAAAATGGAGAGACTGGACTTTTTCAAGACATATTATGATACGCCCATTTCTCTCTGTATAATTTAGTTTATTGAGTGTAAAATGGTAATACACGCAAGATTAAATTAAAAGATTTTACCAATATTCGACAACGGTTGGCGCGAAACATTTTTAATCGTTTGTCTTGTTAAATGGTCGCCGAAGATATCAAACAGCGATTCAGCCATTTCTGAGATAATTCCTTCGAATTTAAATTCGAACAAAACTTTACAATCGTTATGCTTTTCACAATTAATTGAAACGCACAGAGAATGAGTTCAACAAACAAACAGTCGTCTGCATTGCTTTGCAACGGCTTTTGACAACGTTTTGAATAATAATATTTTTTTACTGGTTACAAGAATTAATGTCATGAAGAGAAATCCTGTCTTTTCAGAAATTCATTCAAAGAAATGACATCAATATTAAGAAAATAACCGCTTTTATTTATTTTTCACAAAAGTACAAAGAAAATCCTTTATTTGGGGAATCATGCTTTCCATTTTTTTTGGAAAAGTTGCTTCATATTCTTACTTTTTTAAATCATTGATTTTCTCAAAGTCAAAGTGATTTTTCTTCTGTATCGTTTCTGTTTCTGTCTGTCAAAGAAATTTGACATTGACAGTACTACAACTATTTCAAAATAAACACGCTATTTAATTTATTTTATACTTCGTATAATTCGTAGTTAATAAGATATACAATGTCAGAAGATAAGTCTTCCAAAACTAATGGGCTCGGGTCAGACCCTATGCAGAGACTGGCTTCCTTTAAACCACCTCGCGACCTCACACTTGGTGGTATCAAGACAAATAAAAAAGTATTCACACCAAATTTGAACGTGGCTAGGAATAAAAACAAGGGGTAAATATAATAGTTTTGTTTATTATACTTGCACAGTTATAAGATATCAAAATACAAGATACTTACTGATGTTTACTTACGATTGACAAATATGTATTGAACACATCATTGAAAGTATAAATCACATTTCTAAAGTTACTTTGACTCTTATCTATCTTTGTGCCTTATGTTTTCTTATCTTATAAAAGGTATCTATGATAATTACAGACCAGCTAAACCTCAACAGAATGTACGGAGAGATGAAAAGGATAAACGGGATAGAAAAAATGACAGAAATAAAAACAGATATACTCCCAACATAATTAAGGCTAGTGGAGTGTTCTCAGAAGGTAATCTAATTATTTAAATAATAATAAATTGTTAAAGGTAAAGACAAATCTGTAAAACAATCAGGTACTTAATGTGTATCCAATAAAATAACAAGAGAAAATTAAAAAAAAAATATTCTACTATTTAAAAAAAAACAACTCCTGCAGTAATGAGTTTGTTCCTTGTGTCGTGGAGGTTTAACAGACATAAAAATCACATAAAGACAGAACACCCAGACTTAGTGCATCCAGTATTTGTGATTGAACCCTTGTCATGTTGCGCACAGTGGTAATTAGAGTGGTGACCAATACCACTCTGCTATCCAGGCAGTCAATGTGGGGTCCAAAGGCTTTTAATAAAGAAAAAAAAAAAAAAATTCGCCAAGTAACCATTCTGCTTTAAGAGCTCTAGTTTGCTTAATGAAGTTTTTTATGACTTGCAGGTCTGGGTGGAGCTGAGAGACATTCTTCATCCCGATTCTCATATGGAAGTAGAGATTCAGACACAGTGCAAACATTGCAGAAGCCAACTATTAGAGTTAAGGATGTTATTAAGGTGAGAATAATCCTACCTTATTCTATAAATTTAACTTTAAATGTCTTTTTAAATGTGACAAAATATCTTGTTTGGTTAGTTCTACATATTGTAGTACTAGCTTTTGCCCGCGTCCTTCTCTCCTGACTCTCTCTGCTGTCCTTTCCTGAGATCCAAGCTTACTCCACACCAAGTTTGATTTAAATTAGTTAACTGGTTTTGGCATTAAAGTGTAACAGAAAGAAAGACAGACAGGTAGAGCTACTTTAGCATTTATAATATTAGTATGAAAGTTATAGTGAATAAGACCTCTCTGGTTTGATTATACTGTGTATGTTATCTTTATTAATATGACCTAATTTGGTCAATTACTAACAGTCAATCACAGCTGTACTTTGTTACCTTTAATTATTTACTAAAAGTCTATATTATTATTACCAGATTGACAGAGAATTAGAAGAACAGAAGATCAAATCAGTGTTTGGTGACAGCAATCTAGGTGATGACAATGAGTGTGAAGACTTTAAGAAGATCAATGAGACCGACGCACCAATCAAACTACCCATGGATGATGGAGGTAAGGGGAATAGTTTAACTTATAATATATTATATTTATGTAAACCTACCATTGAATATAATAATTTATAGAGAACACAAGTATTGACCACCACACGTTTTTTTCTTTACCTATTGTCTGTGGTGTCTTAGAATATTTAAAAAAGTTCATAAATTTTGATAAATTTACTTTGTTACTGCCTGTGTTTGAACCAGCAACTAGGTACATACAAATCCAGTCATTGAACCGCTAGTCTTCCATGACACTATAGAATGATCTGTATGGACTTTGAGGATCTATAGACAAGATTTATAACCACTAACCAGTGTAATTGTTTTCATATTTATAATACTTATCAGTCATCTATGCAATTGATTAAATAAAAAGAATATTAAATTCTTTTTAGCAACTGCGTTCACCCCAACAGCAGATATTGGAGGCCATCCATAAATTTCTTTACATTTATTTTCATAATTTTTGCAACTACACAAAGACAACAAAAATTAAAATCGTAATATTTTACTCTTTCCCGTTATTTCTAACTTGTCGCGATTACGTAACCTCCTTCTTTGATTTGTCTCGGGGTTTTCAAATGCACAAAGAACACCCAGACTTGAACAAGCATTTGTAGATCATACAAATAATTGTCCCATGCAGGGATCGAACCCGCAGCACGTCGCGCACAATGGTAATTGGCGTGGTGACCTATGCCACTCTGCTATCCGTGCAGTCATATTTTAAGTTAAACATGTAAAGTTATTTATAAATGGCCTCTAATAATCAAACAAACCAAAATTTTATATCTCCGATCAGAAAATGAATTAATTAGGTTTTCAGAACTCTTAACATGCTATTTACAGGATGGTTCGTGATAAGCTAACGCTGAATGGTTTCTTTATAGGCTGGTCGCAAGTTAAACCGACCGTGAAGGTTAAACAGGAGGTGATCGTGAAGCGGGAGCCGGAGGACGCCGACTGCGGTACTAATTGCTGTAGCACTCTGATTTATAAGGACTTGGATACGCGGTTTAGTTATAAACTCCTTCCTTTTCCTTATTGCATCTTTATTCACTGCTTTCTCTTTCTCACTCACTCTTTTCTCTCCTTTCTCCTGGCCCTGTAATCTTTATTTATAAAACAAAGTCGGGTTAGTGAAACCATTTATAACTCAAGAACGGGTGGACCTTTTTTCATGATCTATAATTTGTTGGATTTGTTACCGTCCCGAATAGCAGAATTAATAATAAATCTTTGGGTAATTTTTCGAAAAATAATATTATATATGTTTTACGAGAACGGGAACTTCATACGCGGGCCACAGCTAGATTTTACGTACTTAAGATATTTTTTGAGACCTTTATAATGTACAAGAATTTTAACTTAGGTATATAAAAACATGGATCATATCTAGATTTAAAATAAAAGCCCGATGTTCAATCTTACTATTTATCAAGAAGACCTCCTGTAGTCACATCATCTTTATCTAACAAACAATCAAGTAGATGCATCTTACACTCACAATGGTTCCATAATTATTACCTATTTATTTGATATCCTTTTCCAAGACATCCTGAAATTTAACAGTTTAATAAATAAAACATCTTTTAAAATCCATCCTCAGGTCCTTCTCCCTTAAAATGTGGGTTTAAAATCTTTTGCTATTTACGTCTAAGGCCGCATAAGTACAGGGTGTTACCGTTTCTTTAAATCCGCAGCTCTGTGTCGCCGATCGAACAGTTTCCCTCGGCTAATGGAGCGGCTACATTGGCGACGGATAACTCACCAAGTTTCGATGCATTCCTTGTGTTATCGGACTGTTTTGTTTGATTGCTATATTATAAGCGTGCTTTTCAACTGAGACGGTGCTTGAGTTACGTAGAACTTAGATTTTAATTTATAATTAGCTGTCCCTCGCGACTTTGTTCGCGTATTTTAGTTTAAACGGTTTTTCATTTTTGCAATATTTTTTATTTATGCTCCTCTCTTTTTGGTCGCAGCGTAATGTTATATAGCTTATAGCCTTCCTCAATAAATGGGCTATCCAACACTGAAATAATCTTTCAAATCGGACCAGTAGTTCCTGAGATTAGCGCGTTCAAACAAACAAACTCTTCAGCTTTATATATTAGTATGGATAATAAATAAATAAAATATAAAGTTTTATTGCATAAAACTTATAATAAATCTTACATAAACAATCCTTTTAAGTAAAAGAAATTTATTAAGTAAAAGACTGTTCGTAACATTAAACTTTTCTGTACAGACTTAAATAATGCTTTGATAGGAAGCTGTTGAGAATATTTTTGGTGGTCAAGCACCTTCTCAGTTTGAATAGCGAATATCTTAATAGGCTATTTGACTATTTTTAAGAATCGTTTTAAATTATTCTTTATAACATATTAAGCTTATTGTCATTATATTTCCGGGAAATCTTCTGTATTATGAGTAAAAATCAATATTGAAGTTTAAATTTCCAGAACCGCGGCAAAAACGCTGTTTCTGTAATGGCGCCGGTCTCGTGACATGCGTGACGTCACATGCAAGTAAACAGAGTTAATGAAGTTTGTAAAACAGTGCATTCATCGACTTTCTTCAAATTTATTGAATACAATGGTCTATAAGTGGTGTGTAGTGCCACAATGTACAAATACTTCTATAAAAAGTCCACAGAAACTGTTTATTTCTGTACCAACGAATCGCAAAAGGCGAAAAATGTGGCTACAGTTAGCTCAAAGAGATCCAAATGCCATTCAATCACATTCAAATGTCTTTATTTGCGAAGATCACTTTGTTGTTAGTACCTATCACTTAACTTTATACATACCAGATAGTAGATAGAAAATATATATCGGTAATGGATAAAACAAAATAACATCTTTAATTCCTAACCTCTAAAATGTGGCCTTAGATTTCTTAGAAGATCCTTTTTAACCCTACATTGCAGAACAACACCTCACTCTAGGACTTCAAATATTTTTGTATTATGTTGTTTAGCTTCTTCTTTCTTCTTTATAGTTTTCTGTTTGCTGTCTTGTCAAGTATAATATTTGATAGTTAATAATATATAATATATCTTGGGACATCTCACACACGGTCATCTGATCCCAAACTAGGCAGAGCCTGTGCTATGGCAACCAGACAACTGATAAACATACTTATATATTTCTAAATACATACATATTATAGATAAATTACACCCAGACACTGAACAAATGATCGTGCTCATCACACAAAGATTCGCCCTGGGTGGGAATCGAACCCACGACCTTCGGTTTAGCAGTCAGGGTCACTAACCACTAGACCAACAGGCCCGTCAAGTTGGTATATCAACAATGATTTTAAATTTAAGATGGAAAAAGGCACAACTAACTACATCAAGTACAAAATGAGGTAATCTGCATTATTCTTGAAGAAAAGTGCTACCATAAATGCATCTATCTTAGGTAGGTTGCTGCTGTCAGCTCGCACAAAATTTGCCTCCATTTTGAGATTCAATACGAATATTTATGCCAGCAGTTATAAGATTATCCAACATTCCTTCAGAAATCACTCAAAACTCGAATATAACACCGATAAAACACAAAACACGAACTAGACTCAGTCAAGGAAGCAATGTTTACTTGCGTGTGACGTCACAAGAATCTTAACCAATCACAGGGCGTTGACCGTCACAGATAAAGTTTCAAAAAATATTATATTTTGTTTCGTGTAATCTGCAAGAAATATACATTTTTTTGTCTAAAATTAAATGAAAGATGTTATTTTACGCTATTTTCTGATATGATGACCACAATTTGTGATATATTTTTAATGTTGTCAAATAGCTTATTTAAGCATAGGCACTGTCACCTGCATAGCGTATATTATAATCAAATTTAGCTTTATGCTCAAATAAAAAAGGCATTTAGCTTGGGCAACATAAGGCGACATATACTTATAATTAATGATTCGGCTTTTTAGATCCATATTTGCGTAATCTTTTATTATTTAATTTCAAAAGCATTATAATTGAAGCTGTATACACATATAACTACGTCTTTTTTATATTTTTGGATTTGTTGGAACTCAGTTAAGGAGTGCTTCATAGCTAGCGGGATAAAGCTATACGAAAAAAAAAAAGTTCTAGTTTAAGATTATAGACTGCTTGGGTAAAATTACACGGTGCTGGCTTATAACTGCATTATTTTATACATTCTTTAATATAAAGTTTGATTACAGTGAGAGAGCCGCTAGTGGAGGAGAAGCCGCGTGTGGACGTAAAGGAAGCGTTCGAGAATACGGACGTCGTCAACTTGCTGCGGAACGATCAGCCGACACTCATACTGTTGCAGGTCTGACATTTGTTATCTGTGGAACGTGGATTTTAACGTCACTGTACACTACGCCATGTAGCCATTTGTGATTAACATTTTAATGCTTTTATTGGCGTTGTTGTCGAACCTGCATTTATTTTTTGATTACCTATAAAGAATATTGAGCTTATGTTTGTATTAAATATTTTTGTTTTTAATTATAGCTTTATATATAGATTATCATAATAATAAAATAAAATAATTGTAGGAATGGGCTTCTAGACGTATACCTATATAAATATAAGTAGGTATGTATAGTGCCTGTTTTATTATTTTGTACAATTTTTTTACAGTTACCAGATTCGTTGCCGGGTCGTGGTGGTAAGATAGATGATGAAGCTCCTCGGCGTAAGAATCTAAATGAACAGCCATCCACGTCCAACGGTGAAGAAAAGGAGGAGAAACCGGTAATTTATTATTTTTAGTAGGTTACTTTCCTGAGGCAAACTCTTGATTACTTGAATGCCGATTCGCCCGCAATTTTTAAGAATGCTAGGCTAGTTTGGACTACAGCGGAGTTATTAATCATATGGCCCGACCGACCTGTATGTACCTAACCTATCTAGGTATCTATGACCAATTTGTTTTTTTCTTGTTTCTGAAGAGGCCGTGCGCTTCTAGTAGGTATGTACGACAAGCTGAAAGGAAAAGATCTGTTCTCAATTTTCCAAAACAGCCTCAACTTTTGCTTGAAGATAGATCGACAGCACGTCAGTTGTAACAACGATAATCAACCTTAATTCTTTGTAATAAAGGTGCCGCATATATCGAATCGTTATAACTGAGTTCTTGGCGTTAACAGTATAAATTAATATTTGTTTTTTATTCAGGTGGATAACAGATGTCGACTAGCAGATCTAGAAGAAGGTCGCATTGGAAAACTACTCGTGCATCGCTCCGGCCGCGTCAGCCTGCATCTTGGTGACACCATGTTTGAGGTAAGTCGCTAGTTACTGCAAATACCATGAAAAATGATCTTGCTATCATATAATTAGATTTTAACGTCTGACTTTTACTGTGCTAGTCGATGCGATTAAGTGGAGACGGCGAATCGGTTGAAGTAATTTAGGACGCCTCGCAACCCAATGGACCGAAGACCAGAAGGCAGCTGGGGGCGGTGAGGACCGGGTGTAGAGGCGCAACTTGGCTTATGGACAACAGTAGACTGATAGGCTGAATTGATAAGTCGACGTAATCAGATGATTATTTGCGCAAGCCTGCACTCATGATTTTTAAAGTGCTTTCTCGTTGTCAATTGTTTTAGAATTGTAAAAATACGTGTCTTAATATTTTTTTATTATACAGCATGCAACAAAAACCCTGTCCGATCCTCATGAGTATTATTCAGCATTGTACTGCGTACACATTATGTAACTATTGAATGGATTTGAGATTATTATTTTTCCCTGGTGAATATAATTAAAATAAAACTGATCAAAGGCAACACTGATCACTCGAAGTTCACGTGTACTACCTACAGTTTTGTATCAAAAAAGCCGCCTGAGCGCGACATTTTTTTATAGAACGTATGTTGAACCAGGAATACGCCTTTATGGATCGGACAGGGATTTTGTTACATACTTTATAAGAGAAGGACATAAATAAAAATTGTAAACGGCCCTTTTATTTATTTGTTTGTTTGTCCTCTCAGGTGTCTATGGGAACGAAGGCCGCGTTCCACCAGGAGGTGGTGTCGGTGGGCACGGACGACGCGTCCCGCTCCGCCAACCTCGTGTCTCTCGGAGCTCTGCAGCACAAACTGAACCTGGTGCCAAATTGGGAAGCCATGTTCCATGATATGTCGGTCTAACTTGTGTGTATTATATGCTGTACCTACAGTTATGTAGTTTTTTTTTAATGAACTGATAGAAATCAATGACGTCATAATTGTGTGGATTGAGGTCTCCTGGCACTCTCTAGAAGAGCGATGTAAATCCTTCATCTATTTCCAAACCTAACTTAACATGATTATCTATTCAAAATTCCATACATACAACATAAGAAGTTTTCACTTCAAAATAACAAATATCGACTCTAGTTGTCACGAAACAAAGTGCAATTCAGGTCACAAAGGCGGTTAATCCCTAATGCAATATTTACCTAAAAATTGCCAGTCTCTTTTAACGCGTTAGGCTCAACTCACACCAAAAGAGCGTCGAAGCGCAGCGCAGTTTCAGTGTCATATGAATTTTAACTTAATTTTCATTACTATAATACTTATTATCGCATGAGAAACTCCAACAAGACGCGCGGATGCCCGCGGGGCCGCGGGAATTCCGGCCAATTCCATACACGGAGCCGCGCGACTGCGCGAGAAGGCGCGGGGAGTCCCGAGAATGCTCGAGCAGTCGCGAGCGGCCGCTGGCAAAATCCCGCCCGCCCCATATATGTGCAATAATAATTAAATCCAAAATACCCATTTTCACTATTAAACACAAGTTTCCTCGAATTTTGTTGAAAGTGAACTGCGCATAGGAGAGCGAAACGTGATTTCATCGCGGGCGGGCTCGAAGGCGCGCGTAGTCCTACGACTTCTCGAGCATTTCAGCGACTTCTCGAGGAGTCGCGGGAATCCGCACGTCTTCTCTACCGAGCGGGTCGCTGCGCTTCGCTGCCCTTCTCTTTCGGTGTGAGTTGACCCTAACAGTCTGGCGCGGCGCGTTTGGATTGTAGACTTGTCACTTACAACAACTGTTAATAGAAAAACAGCGGCAACATACTGCCATTCGCCAGTTCGCAGGCGCGCCGGCCGAACATCCCTTAACTGCGCAGTGAAACCCTCTTAATATTAGTTACATTAATAAATATAGAAATGCCAGAACTCCTATATAATATATATTGTACCTAAATTATTTACAGAATTATTGAAATTTCTTAAGCTGAAACATTTTTGGTGGCTTTCTCTTCCTTGACTGCACTTATTGGGACCTCTCTTCCCTCATATCTGTTGCCTTTCAAGTCTATGGCATAGTTGTAGTCTGTGGGGTTAGCCATAGCATGGTCTATGGCAGCCTCTAGTGTCTCCACTGTAATAAATGTTGGACTGAGTTCCTGAAAACAAGTATAACATATTATGCTTCTGTCTTAACCAACAGAACTAAAATAGACTATATTAACTAATTGAAATGGAGTGTTTTATTTTCCTGCAACCCAACTTTACAGTGAAACCTGACTAACAATAATTATAAATAATTTATACTAATATTATAAAGCTGAAGAGTTTGTTTGTTTGTTTGAACGCGCTAATCTCAGGAACTACTGGTCTCATTTGAAAAATTATTTCAGTATTGGATAGCCTATTTAATGAGGAAAGCTATAAGCTATATAACACGCGGACAAAGTCGCGGGGGACAGCTAGTAATATAATAAATAAAATAATAAAAATTATACTTTTTCATCATTATGAAACTGGTACAAAGTTAAATTGTTTGTACGTAATATAGATACTTGTGTCTGAATTAGATAATAGCTGTGTTAAAGATCACCAGGCCAACCCTCGGTTTGATAGGCACTAAACATTAACTTATAAATACTAATAATATCTTTAAATATTAAATGCTTAACAGCTTATGTTATGTTTTATTTAGGTACTAATTTATTGTGTTGAATATTTGTATACCAGAAATGGTAGAATATTACGAGAATATTTTTAAGAATAAAAGTACTGTATATTTTGTTTGTTACCTTTAGACTATATTCTAACAAATAAAATTGCTTCTTTCTTTCTTACAATACAATATATATAAAACACACTTAATACACTATTTGGAATTTAGGATTCTGAATGAAATCTTGAACCACAATTGAGGACAGTGATAAAATTAGGATGTAGTTTAGGATAGTGTAATAAGCTCTTATTTAAAACACTTAAATATATTATAAATACAGTAATTATAAACATTAAGCATCTAAAGCAAAGTAAACAGTGATAAGATTTATATAAGCTTACCTTCTGTTTTCTGATCTCCTCTGAAACAACTGCTATTATTTCCTTCCGTTTCCTGTCTACTCTCTCCATTCTCTTGAGAGCATACTCCTCTTGTTCCGCTATCTCTTGCTTGCGTCTCTCCTCACGATCCTGAGCTACTTGCGCGTTCCACTTCTCATTTAACTCGACACAACGAGCCCATTCCTCTGCCTCTATACGCTGCGACATTTCTGAACTAGCACTCTCCCGTGTTGACTTTTCTTTGATCATTTCTTCATGATAAAACCTTTTTATAGACCGCATTTGCGTTTTATAGTTGTTGTGTAGACGCATAAGCTCTACTTTCTCATCTTCAGATATCACTGGCCGTTTAGGAATACGATAGATTTTACTTTTAGCGACAGGCAACCATCGCGGCTTTCTGTGTGCTTCGGCACTCTGTATCACCATGGGCAAGACTCGCTTTAGTAAAGAACTTTGAGATAACATTTTTAAGTTATGTGTTTGTTTACTAAAATTTTACTACTTTTGCACACAAAAATATTCTTATTTCATAACCTCACAAGCAAAATATATTTGACGTTTGTGTTTTTTTACCAACCTTTTTTTTTTCATCAAGTTGTCTAGCCCATAGATGTAGAATATATTTATTATAATATATCTATGATCTAGCCTTATTAGTTTTTATAATCTAAACCAAATTTGGCCGTCGGGTCAAACTTTTATACATTATATACGATAATTATCAATTAAATACAAACATATATAAAATAAAAACTACGAAATACTTTTAGTATAGGTTAATAAATGTTAACTTCTGTCTCAATTAGGTAACTCTGATGTATAATTTTTTCAGACTGTGTAATTTTCTGTCAATCAGAAATCAATAAAATGTCAAACAAAACCGATGTAATCAGATGTCAAGTATTGTCACGTCAAAGTTATCAATAATTGAATCAAATCAAACAAGCGCAAGCGAGCCGGGGTTCTCTATTTATTTATTAAGAAATATATCAATGAGATCAAGTGACGCAATCTAGTTATAATCATGATAAAAATATCTGCTTTGAATGAGGAGTCGGAGGAGGATAGTGGATCTGAGGAAGAAGTAACAAGAGAGGCGTCAGAACAAATAGCGTTGCAGCAGTATGCTAATGCTCTGGATCTTCAAAGAAAAGGTAATCTTAAGGATGCCACACAGCTGTTAAGGGATCTCCTTGACACAGAGCTACTCTATGATGTCAAAAAACCGGCCGAAGGGGAAAAAGTTCCCGGTCCTTTATTTAATTTAAAGTACTTGTCATATAAAAATTTAGCGACTATGTTAAGTGCTTCTGAAGAAATTGATGCGGCGATAGAGGCGTACTGCGCAGCCTCTGAGTTAGACGACACTGATGTTACCCTGTGGCACCGGCTTGGTCAACTCTGTATGCGAGCTAAACGATACGAAATGGCATTGCATGCTTTTCAACGCGGCGCTGACCTCAACCCTCGACACTGGCCGTGCCTCGACAAGATTGTCACCTTGCTGCTAGGCCTAGACTACAAAGAGGAATGCATAACTACTATACATGATGCACTGCAGCTAGATCCTGATTATTTGCGGGGACTTGCTTATAGGAAACATATATTTACTGTCTATCCGTACATTAAAGACTTCATGGAGTATCTTGATCCAATTTACAAATGGGATGAAAAAGAGGATGAACCATTTGATGAGGAAAGAGCTGAGAAGCTAATAAATGAAGCTGAAGAGATCCATGAATCATTTTTAGAACAGCAGAAGGCAGAGGAGTTTAAGTATGTGATACCGGAATTAAAGTTAGTCAAACCTATAACTAATCTAAGTTGGCAATCTGTGGGGGACTCTCTGGTGAAGATGCATCATTACATGTCTGAGAACTATTACAGTCATGCATGCCCCATAGAAATTATATTTGAGAAAGAAGAAATAGAAGAAAAGATGGAACTATGTGAGGAGCCGCAAGAAACAGAGCCAGTGGAGAATAAAACTGAAGAAGTTAATACAGATACGGAGAAAAATGTTGAAAATTTATCAGGAAATGAAAATAATGATTTGTCAGATAAAGATAAAGCAGCAACAGACTCTGAAAAAGTTGAGAGTGATGTTGAAGCACCACATGAAACTGAAAATCAACCGGGAAATAAAATACCTAAGAAGACACCAGTTAGACGACGAGGCAGTGCTCTAAGTTTTCTGCAAATGTGGGAGTGGTGTAATAAAAGACGGTCAGGCCGCAAAAAGCCTGTTAGCAAGCAAGATCAAGATGACAATATCTATGAAACACTTCGCAAAATGGTGCCTGTCTGCTTAGTACCTGAGATGGTTGAGAAGAAAGAGAATCAAGCCAGAGACACTTCTCCGGATATATCAGACCTTGATAAGTTATTTGATGAAAAAGACAAACCTGAAGAAGCTAAAGAATATTTTGGATCTGATACTGAACAGCAGGATGTTAAGGGCTTCATTAACAAATACACAGAAAACAAAAGAGATATTATTGACATGTTAAATGATTTTCTAAGTACTTTAGCTGTCAAGTGGGGGGAAAAGTGGCCACAAGGACTACCTGAAGTGTATATTGAAGCTAACAAGTGTTATATGAACCATATTGATGTTCCGACATACACTAGTGATAATAATGAAGACTTGGTACATTATACCACTGTCAACATCTTAGTTGAAGAGTTTACTGTTAATGAGAAGCTTAACACATCTACTGATGACAAACAGAAACATGATTTAAGTGTGATTGAAAGTATAGGCATTACATTGAGCTTAAAGCCCCATATATTTGTGAGTACTGAATGTTTGGAGTTGACATTACGCTATCTTTGGGTGAAACTCCACATTCATATGTTGAATAAATGTAATGAGTTTGCTTTAGACTGTTTATATCAGCTACAATATGAGTTCGAAGCGATGGGAGAACATCATGATACCTATAACTTAAATGTTATAAATTTTACATTTAAACCAAAAGTTAATGAAAATGAAGTATTGGCAGGAATTAAATACCTTGAACGAAATAAAAAGTTATCAACTGTAATGGATTCATATGAGAGAGGAAATTACGAAGATGTATTGTCAGTAGTGATAGATTCCTTTGAACATTGCCGGTCAATGGCTAGGAATGATGAAGAGATGGCTTTAGATTTTGCAGTACAGTTAGCTCTAATATTAGATACTTACTGGGCTTTAGACAAGCCTGATGAGTGCTTTAAATGGTCCTTGACCTGTTTGCATGAAGCCCTGAAACATTACTTTAGATATACTTCAGGATCCCCAGAATATGATAAGTGGAATCTGACAGTTGTGAAGATCTTATGTTGCATGGAGCATATACTGACTACAGAGGGCTTGACATGTTTGGAAGCCGTGTCACAGAAAGAACTCAGCCAGGGTTTAGAAGATCTCATTAGGGTTATAGGTCACCAAGTCGAGACAAATGTATCTGAAATGCCTTTTGGTACCGTCATCCCTTGGATCATCATGCATTACATATTACAAAGAGAAGATGATCAAGGGAGAGCTAGAATGGATAAAGACAAAGTGGCAAGCGAGGAGGTCCCCAATTCGATCATGGTTTTATTTATTGCACACGAACAGCTGGGTAAAAGAGGCTGGTGTTGTAAATCGGAAGGAAAACTGCTCTACTTTACTCTTGACACAGTCGTGCCAAGATTGAGATCCCCGTCATTGGCCAAGTCTCTGGAACAAGTATGCGAGAGCATGGAACAATGTGTTTACTGTTTATTTGGGCATCCCGGCAGAAAGAACAAGTTAAAATACCTCATAGATCACAATATTAATCATCCAAAGCCATTTGAGTTGGATTGGATGAGAGCGCAGCAACTCTATGAAATCTTTAGACCTCCGTCACTACCGGTGTTGGAAGGCAAAGTGACTGGTATAACTGCTGATACTGAGCAGTTATTTCAACGCATACTTAAGCTGTTGCCTGCAGAATGTGACCCACAGAAATATCTTCCAGATATCGAGAAATTCATTAAAGGGTTAGAAGACAAGTTACCTAATATACCACCCTTATTACCATATAAAATGAAGGATATTTACTTTCTGCTCGGCGATTATTATTATAAAAAGGAGGAAAGAAAATTAGGCGTAAAGTTCAACATGTTAGATGTGGCTGTGAACAACGACCGGGTAGAGTCGTGGGCAAGAATATCGTTAGCCAAAGCACTTAATTTAGACACGATACTAAACTCGTGTAAGAATCTAAATCATGAGAGAGAATATTTGAACCCCGCAAAATCTGTGATACGATGTTTTAAACGTTCCTTAGAGCTGGACCCTAAGGCATGTAACATGTGGACGGAATACGGAATGTTCGTGTACTCAGTTCATTCGTTCTGTTCCCGTGTCTTGAAACAGGCTAGCGAATCTTTAAGTATGGAGGATTTCGAATCTCTAGAAAAGCAAAAAGAAGACATGTTAAGTACAACCCATAAATGCTTTGTCACAGTGCTTAATGAACTAAGCAATAGCCCAGAGATAGTTAATGATGAACCGTGGTTACACTATTACATGTTAGGAAAAGTGGCTGAGAAACGCAACAAGCCTCCTTCAATATACCTAGATTATTACATGAAGGCAGTTAAAAGTTTACAGGAAACTGATGCCACGTACCCGTTGAAGGTAAACTACAACTCCCCAACAAATTTGTGTATAGAAGTGTTAGAGTTACATTATCGAATCCATGCTTCTATTTTAAAGTTCATAGAGCAACATGAAAGCAAGCCTATACCTGTGTCCGTGGGCAAAGTATTTTCTACGTGTATTGAAGAATGGAAGAAGGGTCCGTTCACTAAAAAACCAAAGAAAGACGGTGTTCCAGAAATAGAAACGAACACAGAACCCAAACCGTCTGAGCCAGTTCACGCGGCAAATATTCTAAAGCGATCCATTAGTGATGCTGGCGAAGAGGAATCACATGAGGCTAAAAGGTTGAAGATGGAAGCTGCGGCAGCTAAAGTGAGAAGATCTGCCTCATACGACACAGAAAGAACGCCTAAAGAGCAAGTAGTACCGAATGTTGACGTGGCTCCACCTAAAGAAGCTCCATCTGTCGAAGAAAATAAATCTGCTGTCATTGTCATTGATGAAGACTCGCCTCGACCAGCACAGCCTGCACCTCCGCCAGCGCTAGAACCGGTGGTTGAAAAGACACCTGAACCCGAAAAACCTGTTGAAGAAAAAGATGAGAAAAAAAGTGATGGTGTACAGAAGGAGGGTAGTTCAAGTAGCACATCTTCGACGTCATCCTCCGATTCTAGTTCGAGTGAGTCTTCTTCAGACAGCAGCAGTGACTCTAGCAGTGACAGCGACACCTCCACAAAGTCCTCCAATGACGCTAAGCCGTTGCCAGATGACGAAATTATGAAGATAGTTGCCGCGTGTCTCGATGCTTTGGAAGACTGTGCCAGTAGATTCTCACCACATTACAAAGCTATTTACAGGCTGGCACATTACCATTTTTACTACAAAAAGGGAAAGGACATTGAAAGATGTCGAGATCTTATGCTGTCCAACTTCACGTCTAGGGCTGGTCAGAGGTTAGGAGGACTGTTTAGTGAGAGGAAACCCTCAAACTTCTTTAACAATATATGGAAAATACCTTCGTTAGAAATAGAAAGACCTGGTGGGTTCATCTTTCACATGAACCGTTCGGTTCTTCTTACTATGGAGATATTGAAAGAGATAGATGATCACAAAACATTGTTGGACCTCAGCCTTCATTTGATAAGGATACCAGAACCTGATAAAAAGTATTTACGAGACTCTGACAGAGAAGAGCTAGCTCAACAAGCGTTTTCACTTTGTGTACAATCCCTGAAAGGACAGCTAACAAAGTTCAGCCAGCAAGCCGATTTAAAGAGCAATGACGTGGAGCGGCAAGCTCTTAACAGCTTAATGTTGGACATTTACAGAGCTTATCAACGAGCACAAAAACAACCGAATTCAAAACAATTTACAAATTTGCTCATAGAAGGATACAAGTTAGTTACAAATGATAATATCACTGAAAATATGAATCTTACCGACATCAGCATGAAATACTGTCAGAGACTGATTCAGAAACTGAAACAAGAAGCGACTATGGCTAGTTTGGATAAGTCTCAGAATGCTCAGAAGAAGCAGGCTGCGAAGGCGGCTGCTGTCGTGACGGAGACAGTCAAACCACCGCCCGCTCCTGTCCATCCGCCTTCTAAACCTGAGGCTAAAGCTCCCCAGCCGCAGCCCTCGGCTTCGACGTCAAATCCCACTTTACCTAAGATGTCTCCGCATGAGATGGCCGCCGCCTTCCAGAGCTATCTGCCAATGTTGAACGACCCAGTCTTGTCCCAACAGACGGCGGCCGCTCTGTCTCTTTCTTACTTAAGCAACATAAGTGCTCTAGCCGGCTACCCCTCACTGCAAAACTCCTTGCAATCCTCCATACAGAATACTCTGCAAAACTCCTTCCAAGCTGAATTCTACCGCCAGTTCCTAGGACAGAGCTTCTCTTCATTTATGCCGCCTGTAAAGAAGCAGAAACGTGGTCCGAAGCCCGGTTCCACTAGAGCTGCCCCCGCCGCACAAATGAAGACTTCTAAATCTTTTACCGGCTCTATGTCTGCGTCGATGACGTCTGTGAGTAAGTCAGGGCCAACATCTGTAATGAGCTCACTTCAGAAGTCGAACTCGGCGCCTATGACTCCGAGTATGGGTACAGTGCTGCAGAACCTGCCCGCCTCTATGACAGCAAACCTTTCTAACTTTGGGGCGATTCACTCGACGTCCCACTCCACGCACACGTTGCCCGCGCAGGCGCACATGTCCACGGCGTCCACGGTGAGCGCCGCCATCCACACGAAGCCGCCGATGCCGCACCAGCAGGTGAGCCCGGGCAAGACCCTGCAGGAAAAGCTCGCGGAGAGACAGAAACACCTGCCCATCACGAAGAGCCACGAGATTAACGCGTCTATCAGCAAGCTACCATCCTCTCTCACTATCACCAAGACATCGGTGCCTAAACCAGGGATAAAGAAGCCCGAAGCCAAGAAAGCGCTGCCGTTCACAGAGAGACCCAAGCCTATCTCCTCAGACGAGGTCATTGTACTCGATGATGATTAAATTATTAATAATATGATTACCTTATTAATATTAATGTAGGATTTTTTTCCAAATATCATGACTTAATAATCGTACTTTTGATTCAATAAATGAAATTCAATCGAATTAATGTATTTTCATTTATTTCTTATAAAATATTTTAATTAATTTAATATTTACAAATGTTGTAATTATACCAAACATAATTTTAACAATTGTTACATTATTAAACATTGCTCACATGCATTATCAAATGCAGATATATTATTTGAAACATATATTATTGCGTTTAGTTTAGAAGATAGTATAAATTTTTATGTTAAAATGCATCTCTATCTTTACATTTTAATTATACACTAATCAGTTACAAAAGTATTATTGATTCTTTATGGACAATATACTGATCATATCAGTCGGTCCTGTGGAACTAAATCGTATATTTTTAAATAATTTATTTATTTTTATATTTTAGTCTTATGTTGCAATTTGGGAGAGGCATATGTCCAACAGTGGACTAAGTGACTAATTAAAACGCCTCTTAATAAATTATATATTTAAGTTTACAATCTGTTCCACAATCAAGCAGCAAATAAAGTAGAAATAAATTCAATGGAGGTAAAGTTACTACAACAGCTGACTTATGTCGGGTCAGTAATAACACACTGACCCGCGGTTTCTAAAAGGCAATATAAATTTATTCCATTGTCAAATCAACTGATCACGGCTGGAAATGGTCCTTTACCTTTGGCAGCAAAGAGTATTCATATAAATCTGTTTATATCTAAAAGCATGCTAATATCACCGGGTCTTGGCAATACAAATAACTCACTGTACAATTTTAAAACTATCTAATCTGGGCATGTCAAATAAGGCACCTTACTAAAAAATGGTGGGTTTAGTTCCAATTATTTCCGCAGCAAATGAATGGCGCTAGTGAGCAGTGACAAACACGTTATGATTGGTTGAATGTTCATTTGGAACTGCAAGATTATTCATTCTAATTGGGGTAAATTTCATACAGTCTTATAATAGAAGTGGACGAGCACTCCGCCAAGGTTCCAGCTCATGGCCAGCGTGACTAGGTACACCAGGAACAGGACTGGCAGTGGCAGGAGGAAGACTCGCGTGTTCTGCAGCATCGGGATATCTGAGGAGAAAGAAGATATGAATAATACCAGCCTGTTACTCTCCTACTGGAAGGTAGAGGCATCTTTTAATGCGAAGGAACAAGCTTTTATCACTCCGTTTGCTTACTACGGGTTAGTGATCAGTGATTGATGTTGTAACCTGATCAGTAGAAAACTGATCTTCCAGTCGCCGGATCACCGGTTACCGGTTCATCGATAAAAATAAAAAAGATAAAAAAATCAAAATATTCTTTTCGAGTAGGCCTTACAGGCACTTTCAAAACGCTAAATGACTTTAGTTGTTCTAAAATGTCACTTCTATGGAGAAGAAACGGCAAGAAACTCCAAGGGTTACACTTTAAAAAAAAAAACCGGAGATCGACCGGGTAACTGGTGAATCTTTAACTCGAGCTGCCGTTAGGTGTTATAATAATTATAGTATGTATGAGTATAGGTTTTTATAAGGAAAAAGCCTATGATAAAACCAACACGTAAACAATATCTAATTACAGAAAGACGAGTTAAGTAGAGCGTAAGCAGTAGACCGCAGTAACACATTGACATTAATAACGCAGTTTATTACAAAGCAGTAAGATACATTTTTGTATCTCATTGTTACCACGGACTAGAGATGCGCCGAGTTCTCGTTTATTGCTCGGTTCTCTGCATATTCTTTCAGTACTCTTACTCGGCCGAATAATTCAGTGCAACTATTAACTGTAACTGACGAGTAGGTATTTACTATAGTTAGGTCAGACATAGGTTTAAAGTTATTAATTAAATTAGGCATAATTAATAAAATAGACATAGGTTTAAAGTTATTAATTAAATTACATGAATTACAAAGCAATTATTCATTTAAAACGTAGAAAATTTAAAAGAACAGTAACAATTAGTATTTTCTCTTTTGCATTCACTAATTTTTTCGACAATGCCTATAGAAAAACAAAGGATATTACAAATATTTTGAAAAAAAAAAAAGATTTTAATGTATAATCTGTAACGACACGAGCATAATTTCGCGCTATTTATGCTGAACCAAATCATTCGACAGAGTTCTCTTTACTTTTATCAATCCGATAAAAGTAAAATCAAATAATACTCGGTATTTGGTTACTCGATAAATCTCGTACTAGGCCCATCTCTACCACAGACCCAAATCATGGCTCAATCACACTGAGCATTAGAATAAGCGGTTACTGTAATTTAAAGTCTATGATCAGCGTTTTCAGCGCTTAGAAAGCGCTTTAATCGCTGACCATCAAAATCATATACACTTACCAGAGTCAACACATTTCCCATAATCTGAAAGTCAATATGAATGTTAGTTATATATCTATGTTATGAAGGAGCATAGAGAAGGACACTTACTGCTGTAACCGAGGAATGTGATGTAGAGGTAGTAGAAGACCGCCGCCAGCCAGAACGTGTTGGAGACCAGACAGGACACGAAGCCCCGGAGAAAGTAATACTCTGGAAACAAAGAATGTAATTTATAACACAATACAGAGGTACATGACTAATTTATTTTTAATGTCCGTGAGATTAATTAAAAAATATTAGATACATTTTACGTAACCTAAAACTCACGAAGATACATTGATTTTAAATGTCGAATGACGTCACAATTTCGTGCGTTTTGTACGCAAACATGACCTCATTAACCCGCATTTCTGAACTTTGATCCACTTTATCTAAATGGTGTTTATTTATTTTGAATGGAGATTTTGCTTGACGTCACTTTTGCTCCAAATTTTGCCCCGGCGTGACGTGACAAGCCCCTGTACTATTAACCGTTGTACTTTCTAATTTTTTATTAATTTGATAAAGGAATAAAGTGTTTTATATTTTTTTTATTATCTAACCAAAAGACTTAACAGGTTTTCTTTATCATATCCTTATTGTGCCTTTTCTTGTAGCTGAATTCTGAGCTGAGTGCTGCCCCAGTATAATTTGCTCCTACTCACCACTGAAGAATAGCATTAGTATGCAGTGCAGCAGCGACAGCGGCGGGAAGAAGGCGTTGATGTGGATGTCGAAGGCGTACCCCCACTCCACGTCCGGCCCGTTGGGGTCGCGTCGTAAGTACTTGTTGCTGGCGTACCTACCGATACCAGTTCAATAGTTTAAATGATTCGACAGATAACAGACTGCCAGCTTATTGCCACTCAGAGACTGGATTATAATAATCCTGAAGATTCAGATAGAACCAGAATTAAATTATTTGTTACGCATTAACGGATGCGGAGCGAATATTTGTAATTAAATACAAATATTAGAAGGATAAACTTAAACCTCAGGCAGGACTCGAATCTGCAACCACTGGCTTGACGCGCTTAGTTGGTAAAGCGACTGGCGCGTCAAGCCAGTGGTCGCAGGTTCGTGTCCTGCCTGCGGTTTAACTTTTTCCTTCTATTATTTGTATTTAATTACAGAATTAAATTATTTATTAAAATCAAAATGCCGAATGCCTTAGCTAAGTACTATTTTTTTTATATATATTATTCTAAATTACATTGAAACATGTGACAAGTAGTATATATTTTTGTATGATATTAAGTGGGCATTTTTTTATGGTATTTCTTGTGTACTTTTTTATAGTAAAACCTATAGCTATAGGTACTAACCTATAAGAAGTACTTACCAGAATATAGTGGAGACTAGGAGGCCAATGCCTATGAAGTCCACGAATATCACATACAGAACAAACTTAACTATGTCATAGGTTTTCATGTCCATCGCCAGCCCAAAGCATATTGAAGATACTGAAAATTTAACACATGATATTAATTATTTCTCAAATACATATAGATTTATTTTAGTGTTGATGGTAAAGTTAGCCATTAGATGATGATTGATCAAGGTTAAGCCATTCTGTTTGGTTGATCTACGAACCATTTTCATATAGAAAAAGATGATGAAGATGTTGATTGTTGGCTGTTGTTGATGATATGAAGATGTGTTGCCACATAGGTTTATCAATCAAGGCAAAGCACAGCTTATAATATCTTATACAACTCACACAGACATTTGATTAAAAACTAGGCAGAGCCTGTATTATGGCAACCTGACAAACATTTATATAACTTTTATATTTCTAAATACCATCATAATATAGATAAATTACAATGAGAAACAGAATGAATGATCACGCTCTTCAGACAATGATTTGTTCTGGGTGGGAATGCAACCCACAACCTCTGGTTTTTAAGTCAGGTTTAGTAACCACTAGACCAACAGGCCAGTCTAAGAATTAATTCTGTTGATTTCATTTTAAAAACCTTTTACACTTTGTCACCCATATTAACACATTTAATGCCCAAAACACGGCCCCTGGGTCGCACAAAAATTCGCGTGCCCACAACCCGCCTACCGAGTCGTATCTATACGTAGCTATAATATAAGTTGTCGCCTAGTGATGTGTCTCCCACTCATGAGTCGCCTCATTTAGTCATTTGAGTAAAATTGTTGATTCTGCTAGCTGCCTTGGACCAAGATCTTTGACATAATGTTAAATGGTTTGGGCAACCAGTTTGTAAATACAGGAATTATGTATAATATATTTTAAAATTAACATAAAATTAAAAAGATACTTACAGAACAGCCATACTGTTAGTAGAACTAGGAATGCCGGGTCATCTCTTGCAAACTGTGACTTTGTATCTGTAAAATACACCATTCTAATAAGTATTTATTAAAAAACAAAATCCTTAAAATAATATTATACCTATACCTTTAGTACATAGACAAGAACATTTAATTTCTTCATAAATTTTTTCTTAAAACACTAATTGAATTACATGCCTATAAAAGCATAATCTCATATCAATTTATCAATTGCTAATAAGTAATAATGGGGTAGATGACAATTTTTTTTAATATCTAATAAAAATATAAATTAAACACACTTTTTTATTTTATGTAACCAAAAATTCATGACAATACATTGATTTGAAATGTCATATGATTTCACAATTTCTTGCATTTTATACATAAGCATGATGCCACTAGCCTCCACTGCTGAACTTTATCTACTTTTAGAAAAATAATTTAGTAAAAAAAGCAAAAAAAAAAACATCTATTTATTTATAATCTAAATGGTGTACTAATTACATTATGACTTTTCATACCCATCATCTATCCTATTATAAATATAATTATTATTTTTAGGTAGACTGAAAAACTCATTTTACAATGTCTCATGCTTGTCTTATTTTTATACATTTGTATGTTATTGTTACTTACATCATTTTATTGCTCAACCATTACAAAGGAGTAAAACTCATCATCAGTAAGTATAAGAATCGACAACCTATCGCCTAATCTTAAATTTTATCAATAATGCTCATTAGATTTAGATAAGATCAACTCAGATTCATAATGTAAGATTTAACTTAGCTATTGAACCTAGAATTGGACTATTGAGGCTATAAGTACTATAGCCTCAATAGTCCAATTGCATCAAACATTTCCTCCTGACACAATCATAACAAAATTTAAAAAAGCCACAAACACAAAGTCGGTCTGGAGAAGATTTATTTGTCATTAACTTAACAAGTACTATTTGTCTCATAAATAATTTGATATGCTATACAAGTTCATACTACACTGACCAGTCTTTTACGTTGTCTAGAATTAAAATTACTTTTACTTACGTTTTCTATAATTGAAATTTCTGAAAACTTTCTGTGGCGCCACAAATAAGTATACCATTTGCCATGCGGCGAACTCAAAGTCCATCTGATTGAATTGGAACAGTCTCTTGATGTATTTATACCGCTTGACCGAAGCACTGGCCGTCGTCGGCTGGTAGTTAGCCGGCGCTGGTAAAGGAGACGTACTTCTTGGATAGTTATTCATATTTGTCGTTGGCGACGTCGCGTACTTCATATTGACCAGATTTTACTTTCACCAGCACTTAATTCCACGTCATTAAGACGTTCACTAAGGTTTACTCCTTTCTAAATATTATTAAGGCTTTGGATTTGATTATAATACATTTATATTTATTTAAACCAAATAAAATGTACATAAACCATTAGTCACAGCAAACGTCAATTTACGATGTTGAAAGGGTAACGTCACCGGTTGTGTTTCTTTGTCTAACTCTATTGATAAGACAAAGATAGGTTAATTTCTTATGCTTTACAATGTCAAATTTTTTACAATATTGTTTTCGACAACTCTTTACGTATGACATTCAATACTTGCGTTCAGAAACAAACTAGTGCTCAAAATCTGATACTTCTTGTTTACTTTATTGCAAAAATGTGTTTAAAAATATCGCAGGTCTAGCGAACATGCACGTTTTTTATGTGCTTAGTTGTTCTGTTACACTGTCACAAAACTAGAAAATACAACATCGTAATATTTTTTTTCCTGGTATATGACCATAAATATGAAGACCTTAAAAAGAGAAGTGCCTATTTCGATCGCTGTAAACAGAGGTGTAGTGTACAAATTTGATAACTATTGATGAAAACCTACCTAATAGTACCTACATAATATTCTTATTATTCAGTTTATCAAATATCTTTTAAATTAGTCTAATATTTGGGGAGGAAATAAAGGAGAGCTAAACTTCGAATTGTAAATTTTTACTTAGACTATTCGCAGTCGAGTCTGCAGTTGTCCATGTCATACATGGATAGGGCGACCGGACGCTGTGCGACAGCGATAGTTTCTTCATATTTTCAAAGTCTCTCCGCCCGCATTTTCCCAAATAATCACCATTATGATAGGTAGATAGTCTTTGCGACAGGAGAACCGTCATGCCGTAAAATGGAACTAACATAATGATACCATTCAAATAATTCCATAAAACAATTGTGAAGACGGCTAAAGGAAGACTCTGAAAACAATATGCTTTAGCATCATTTTATAAATATCTAGATGTTAAACTACTATAATGACGTAAAAAAGATTTTTTTAACAATACAAATATGTACTTACGGTAATCATTCAAACAGCACCCTCAATCCCAATCTTTCCGCATAGACTGATTGATGTTATTTCTAACTGAAGTAGTTCATTCAATGGCATTATCGTGGCAAGCAAAAATAGACAGGCGTTACGTTTAAATAAAAAAGAAAAGAAATAGATAAATATACTCCAGATATGTACCAAGGTATAAACATAGGATAGTTTAAATAAAACAGTTAATTCCATAGCATTTTATTTATTAACCTTATACCTAACAGTCAGTAATATAATAAAATTATCACAATATGTTTATTTATTTTTTAAATGAGACCTGCTAATAAATAAGTCAAGTGCAATTAAAGTATTGAAAAATAAATTAATATTTTATACAAATTGTAACTTAAATTAACTTAAACACATATCTTGAGTTATTTTGGTAACTGGATGAGAGGTATAAAACCTGGAAATCGATGGATCATTATTTACCTACTACAAATAAACGACCTTATCGAAATGGGTGTATGTAGTTATAAAATACCAATTTGACTATTTAGAAAAACAAAATCAGTTCATGATACAAAATTCAATTCTACATTAATAATAATAAAAAAAAGTTTTTTACCTTTTAATTAAAATAAAAACATGACTTTTTGTCTTCTTAAAATGTTCTCTTACGTCATAATTTACATAAATTAGAAACACATTGACTTTACTTAGACATAATTTATTTAAACTAAGTTGTCTTGTAACCAGTTGAAGTAATGCGTCACTCTGGTGTAAACGCCGGGGTACCCTGGCTCCCCGCATTTGTTTCCGAACGAAACCACTCCTATTTGTATCCATCGGCCCTTGACTTGCAGCATTAGGGGACCTCCGGAGTCACCCTAGAACATAAAACGAAAAATATGTAAAAATATAATGGAGTTAAAGCAGATTTTAGAGATTTTAAAAGTTAAAAGTGGACAACATCACATTAACCCAAAGTAAATAGCGAAACCACTTGTATTATGGAATCAGAGACAACAAAGTTACCAAAAACGCCCAGACCCGAGACAATGTAGAAAAGTGGTTTTCACGTTGACCTGCCCGGGGATCGAACCCGGGACCTCAGAGCTAGCGACACCTTGAAGAGCGGTGTGTACCGCGCTTGACTAAGGTCTTTAAAAGAGTTTGGGCCATAATAGGGCCAGATGTTTTCTAGTGTGAGCAGAAGCACAGTGCACAATAATAATTTATTTATTTAGCTCAACCACGATCCTCAGTACTCCTACGAATATACTTAAAGTTGCTTTCAAAACAAAATTAAAGACTGTTACAAGTTGTTGCTCTATTCCCTCAGTCTCGTGTGATAGGACTTACGACCACCAGTCATCATAATTCGGGATTTTGACATTCCTCAGTTCGGTACCAAATACATACATACACTAGGTCGATAGATTGTTTTTATGAGTTTACACTGGATTGTTTAATAGGGTATGTACAGTTCTATTTCATTAAATATGTCTTTTAACATTACCTGACAGGCATCAATCCCACCTCTCGCGTACCCAGCGCAGAGGAAGGTATCAGTGATGGGTTGGAAGTACGCGCGGTCGCAGTCCTCGTTCCTCCACACAGGCAGCTTGGCCTCCAGCTGCTTGGAGCTCTCGCCGCCGCCGTACCGGGTGGTCCCCCAGCCCACCACGGTCGCTATGGACCCGTCGAACTGCTGCCTTCGTAGCTCACCTTGCGGTAAGCATATTGGAATCACGTATTTTGATTTTTGTACGTTCTCTGAAACAAAATTAAAATTATTAGCCTATTACTACCTACATACGTATGGAGTCAAGGGTATATTTTTAAAGAAAAAAGGTTTTTATCATTAGCCATAGGTTTAGGTACCTTCCTACTTATTACTTGGTATATAGGGTTTACTACGTTTTTGGTTTTGTACATTTCAGGTTAAATCTTCGTCTTCGTAGCACGAAATACTATTGTCACAAATGTGTTCTTCTCAAAATGGCATGGCATGGGGATCATAAACAGCCCTTTTTCTAGTTCTATACCAATACCTGCCACTGCAATAACATGATAAATAGATACATAAAGAGGTCGAAGCTGGCTATCAAGTGTTGCCTTACCCGCGAGCACCAGTATAGCGATGTCGTTGTAAAATCCGACCCTGGAGAACTTGTTGTGCGTGCGCACTTCAGTGACGCGCAGCGTGACAGGCCGCGACGGCTCGTCGTCGCGCGCGAGATCCACGTCGCCGAGACGCACGCTGAACTGGCGGGCTGGGAACCTGGGCACATTGAAACAGGTATTAGGAAGTCATAGTGAATTAAGTGACTTGGTGACGGAGTTATACAAGCTGTCCAAAGATCTTCGATTTATTGACTTTGTATTTTTTTTCTTGTAGGTATGAAAAAATCATCTTTAAAAGCCATGAAAAACGAGAATATACACAAAAAGAAGAAATACTTTAAATGAAAAGAAAATAGATAGGTTTTGTCATTATTCTTTAATTTGCATCTTTTTGATCTTCATCCATAAGTATGTGATCCTTTGGTATAACAGATTACTGCCTCATTCTGTCCCAATTAAAACATAGTAATCAAAACTTTAAGTGGCAGTAAACAGTACAAATAATAAATTTTGATAGTGTGGACGGGTAAATCTCACGGTATCTGCTTGGAGTCTCTGGTGCAATGCGCGGCGGTGAGCACATATTTCTTGCCGACGAGCGTGCCGCCGCACCAGAACTCGCGGCCCTTGGGGCTGTGCAGGTAGATGGCGGCCATCCAGGGCCACGCGCCTGGCTTGGCTTCCGTCCCGCCTACTATGCGACCGCCCTCGTCTTCTCTTTGGCCACAATCTGGAAGGTCAAAATAAGGCGCATATAAACACAAATCTCAATATTTTTCAGAAAAGGGAGATTTGAATATACATTCTATACATTTCTATAATATACCAAATGCCGTAAACATTCAAAGACTGTTGCTTTGTAATTAGTAAAATAATTATACTTTTTATATTCTAATTCTAATAATTATATTCTTACCTTCAATGTCAACGATGTTAGAGTAATTAGTGATAATAGGTGGCGCGACTGTGTAATAAGACGTGGTGAGCGGAGTCCTGTGTGTGGTCACCGTGGAGGTCGGGCGCCGCGTGGTGGTGGCCGGCCGCTTGGTCGTAGTAACAGGCTTTGGCTTCTTCGTCGTCAGCACCAGCACCGCCGACGGCTTCTCCGTTAAAGGCTTCGGTTTTTGAGTCGTCACTGGTACTAACAGTGTCGGCTTACTAGACGATGCCACCACTGGCTTCTCCGAAGACAAGATTGCGTTCCTCGGACAACACACTCCAGGGACAAACGACTCCTTGAAACACAAGGACTCTCGGAGGTACATAAAGTTAAGCAGCAGCTTTGGACAGTTTTTCAAATCCACACAAAAACCTTGTTCGTTTTCAGGGGTCAAACAAACTTGTCCTTTGTCTTCTTCTACATCTACTTCAATATTCGTTATTTTTGATGCAGGGACATCTGGTAATACATTTGGTAAAGCCTTCTTTACAATAGGAGCTATTTTATCGGTAACGTTTCTGCCTAAAACGTTTTTACTTATCGTGTAAAGAGCGTGGGGTAACGTTTGTAAATTGGGATCCTTTTCATCTCTATCTCGCGAGTCACTGACCATGTCTACTAGATAGTGGCCTACAGTGTTAATAGCACCGAGGGTTTCTGAGATTTTTGTGAACGCAGAATCTGAGAGTAGTCTAGGGTCGTTTTGATATGTAGGGTCTGAATAGACCAGACCAACGGATGCCCTGCTGTTATATTGAGGTCCTGAAAAATGTTGGCCCGGATAGTTTTGGGTTTGGTCATACTGGTGGTTGCCAATTTGGTTTGGTTGTGGGCCATAGTGGTTGTTGTAACCAAACTGTGGCTCATACTGGTTATTTGTGTAGTAAGCGGTTTGGTCTGGTGATCTTTTCCTCGGTGATGAGAACTGATGCCACGGTGGATTTCTTTGTTGTGAGTGACGGTTCCAGTCACCCGGGGTTTGCACGAAGCTTACTGGAATATGGAAAGAACTGTGTAAAGATTGTACATGGGGCAAGAGGTAGAGGATGACTTGAAGAATTGATGCATACCTACCCATGTGGTGGTCTGCGTACTGACATCCTGCTGGCAATATTTGTATCACACCTGTAACAAGACAAGAAGAAATGTATAAGTTTCACATCATAAAATAGGTACCTTTAAATGCCAACATCAAAGATCCGTTACATACGGCCCAAGTTTCTAGATACGGAAGATTTTAGGATTGCAAATTCTCTCATTGTTTTGGCCAAGACTTACCCTGGAATAATGGCAAGATATTTACTTAGATAAAAGGTAAGAAAAAGTACATTTTTAGTTGCCTACATAACTCTCTATATTTGCGGTAGTATCTAATGTTCGTGCGTGTCGTGAAGCATAATGACCATGCAATTACCTCACTATGTCTCTACATTACAATTATCTCTAAAACATAGTTATGCAAAATCAAGTTTCACATATTGATATTACAATATTTTAAAAGAAATTGAATTTTTGTAACAATTTAATAAAAACATGAATAGTTGGTATGTAATTGAGTCCTTTGGTCACGCAGGCTTACGTGTGGAGTTTTTAAACTGTCTTCAATTTAGGTACATTAATAAATAAACCAGCTTTCTCCTTTGTCGCCTCAAAGGTCTCATCAGTTTCACTCGTTTACTTTAAATTACAATCGTTGCGCCATGATAAAAAAATATACAGTCTAAAAAAACTGGCTATTAAAAACGTTATATGTACCTAAAGATTAAAAAAAAAAGTATAATATGCGAAATACAAAAACATCTTTCTTTTTTCGACAAAATAGGTAAACAATTAAAAGTCTCATCCATCTTTGGATTTGGAGAAACTTTTAATTTGTTTAATCTTGATAATAATAGTGGATTACGTCTCAAAGGAGAGTGAAACTAATGCGTTCTCAGAATAAGGTTTTGGTTTTATTTGTGTATTTGTTAAAGTGTCGTGTGTGAGTCTCGTGTTGGAATTTCGTTATCGTTTGCGCGGGAGATTGTGGCGGCCATCATCATCATGACTCATCACGATAGTCGTTTGCGGAAGTCACGCAACTTTTTAAAAAATTAGTCGCGTTCTTTTTATTAGTAATATAATTTTGCAAATCTTGGCGTTATGTAAGGGAACATTTTAAAATATTACTGATTCATTATGATAGATTTCAGACTATCTACTGCTGCTGACAACCTACTGAGGTAGTCTTTTAGATAAATTTGCAATGCAGAGTAACCAAAATTTAAATTTAGGCTTAGTTTGCTTTTAAATGAACCGGTAAAAAGTCGGTCGGAATTAACATAAACTGCTCTAAAAATAAACTATGTTATCAAATATGTCGTCAACAAAAAGAACTAAAACTTGTGACGTACAGTTAGGTCTTGTTATGGTCATTTGTGAGTCAGTAGAAAGTTTATTGCGAACGCCATTGTGCAATGTGCCCTGACTGATATTAGCTATGGGGAAGCGTTAAATGTGTTTTTGGTGCTGCAGACGTATTTATTTAATTAGTCATCCAAAGTAAGTAGGCTTTTATCATACAGGTTTTTAAAAATCTCTTATGAATGGATACTTAGGTGTTGTTTGCTCATGAAAGGAAGCGAATGGAAATTTGTAGTATCTATTGTAGTTACATAATTTTGCCACTATTTAGGGAATAATGAACCAATGACAGCCTACTGTAAGAATATCTTTTATGTGAATACTGACGAGATATAACACGAAATAACTTAGTTTGACTCATAAGCAAACATATAAAAGAACATCATGGGTATAATCCCGGAGAACTGACACCAAAGTGTATTTAAGTTAATATTTAGTTCCTTCCAAATAACTCTATCCTGCGCCTCATCGAATTTGCTCTCACTGAGCCGGCCTTGGCGACGTCAGCTGTACTATAAAATAATCTCAGAAATTTTCTAATGAGCCTTGTGGACATAACAAGATATCCGCCTACCCAAATCAAGGGTGCGGCATCACCACACGTATTTAAATGCAACATTGAAGGGTGTTTCATAAACATTGACCTCGTTGCGTCACTGGGAAACACAGCACTATGTTACTCATACACTTATTGGGACAGAGCCCGGAGCTGTCGATGATAAGACACTTATACAACGTTATATAACGAAGACAGACTTTTTGCTGACGTAGTGCAGTCTGTAAGTGGCATGGACTGAACAGGAATGAACATAGAAGGAACATAAATGGCTTTTTCCAGTAGAATTCTAAATTTCATAACACTTTGCTGTACCAAAAGTAGTCCCCAAGATAGATGTTTTTATATAATATCATCGGATTAATGCAAGAAGGGAAGGGTTCTTAGCTAAGTCATACGGTTTGACCAATAGTAAAAGTTTAGCCGTCGGTTGGGTCCGTGGATGGGTTACCACTTGTGAATATATTGAGACCCCTCCGTGCCTCGAAAAGCACGTTAAGCCGTTGGTCCCGACTGTCATACTGATCTTTGGTAGTCTTTAAAACATTACAATTCTGGCCAATGGCAATGGGATACTGTGTTACCCAGTAAAATGGGTTGTGGAGGTTAGATGGACAATTGCATGTAAAAGACAGTATTCAGTTGAATCAGGTAAGACTGGAAGCCGACTCCAAAATAGCTTGAGAATAGGCTAGGCAGAAGAAGGAGGATAGATGCAAGAATAACGATATTATTACTTCAGAATATAAGTAGAAAGACTAAACAATAGCATGACATAAATTGTTATGTAACAGTCCCACTGTAGAGAGTTCTCAATTCCCATACAGATAAGAATTTTATCTTGGGCTTCTATTTACTAACATATACCACATAGCCAATTTTTTTATTTTCCAGTCATATTTTACAATAGCCTTGTATCCTCTTTGCACCATTCATATCTGTTATTCCATAGAGCTGAGGTGGATGGGCCCTAGTAGATGCTCCATCCCAGTTTAGAGTAAAGTTC